>CM035409.1:6956611-7204111 GCA_020310875.1 Ceratopteris richardii
ATATATATATATATATATATATAGAGAGAGAGAGAGAGAGAGATCAAAAGAGAGAAGAAAAAAGAGAAAGAGAGGGAAAGACACATAGAAATTGAAAGAGAAAGAGGTAGAAAGAAGGAGAGAGAGAGAGAGAGAATAAGAGAGAGCTTCAGAAAGATATCTTTGGAGCTCGTAAGTGTAGCACAGATCTAAATATTGGCTCTCGATCAATTGCACGTAAAATGATGATTGAAGAGTGATCCAACATTTTTATTTATTTCTATCAAACACCACCATCATATAAACGATGTAAAGGCATCGTATATGCGATCATGCAAAGCATCACAACATTGATGCTCAACTACGTCGCATAAGTGACACAACTCAGTGTCGCATATGTGATGCCCCCTTTTGAGTTGCATAAGTGATGCTAACGTAGTGATGCTCTCGTGAATATCACTACAAGCATCAGAAATAACATTAAAAATAATCTCACGATTAACATCGTTTAGATGATGGTGTGGGTTTGATACTTGGTCCAACGAGATGCATGATCACGTATCGACAAAAATGTGTCACGTTAACCGTTGTTATGCCCCTGTATTCCTTGTATTGTTAAGGAAGTTGGCAAAATTTTTCTTCAAACTCCCCAAGGTGTTTCAACATCAATAACCCCTTCTTGGTATGGCTATCCACGTTTTGAATTTTTGGTGCATGAAAAGATCAAAGCCTCTAATAGGAGCTCTTGCTTCATTTGGCTCTTAAACTCATCCCAACCCATGGCTACAAGCCTATGTATCCTAATTTTTGTCGACCTTTTGGCTATCCTCAAAAGGTACCGATGGCAAATGAATCATGGAACCCTATAGAATGCCACATTATGTTCAAAGGCCTTTAAGTAGGATGATACCTTTCTCACTCTAAATTCTAATCTATCATTTATCAACGATTGCATCATAGACACTACATGGTCTTCAAAAGCTTTTTATTTGGAGCATTGATCAACTCTACAAGTCTATCTTGGATACCCTGATCCCTTGAGCTCATTAGTGAAATTCTCGTTTTGTTCTAGGTTTTCTTGATTTGTTTCGAATTTTTGAAGTTTCCGGAAAATCAAATCGCAAGAAGACTTTCAAAGAAGACAAACACTCAAATGTACTGAAACTATACAGGCTGTTTTGAAGATTTTTGGATTTGTCTGTTTCTCATCAGATTACTCTCTAGATCAAAAGCTTCCTTGTGAGCACACAAGATCACACCACACATTCATTTTCACATCGGGTTCACCGAAAGATGTGGATGTGTTCTTATGTTCATTGCAGTATCAGACGAGGTGCCAAGATAGCTCATGGAATACAATCTTCATAATCATCCAAACTCTAGGTTTATTTAACATTGCCGGTCTCTTTTTGGGAGTATAATTGACTCGAGAGGAAGCAATATGGAATAAATGAATTGCCTACGAGTCTCAGCACCCCAAAGAGTTGAGAAGTCTGGTTGAGGAGTTTGTTTTAGGTGGCTGCCAATTGATTCACCCCTCTTTCGTTTTCCATGACTTGGTTCTTTATGAGTATTCTCATCCATTGTTTGGATCAAGAGTAATATTTCAAGCCTTGTTAAGAGATTTTCTCTCATAATGCAAAGTGCTATAGTCAGCAATGTATCCAAAGATCTCCAGGAGTTTGTTAAATGATTTTGTTCTTTTGTGCAACACTGTGATCAAGGTTTCTTTGAAATTCACTATTACTCTTTTCTTTCCTAACTTTTTCTTTCACTTTGTACCTTCTCTCTGTCTCTCTCTCTCTTCGTCACACACTCTATTTGTCTCTTTCTCCCAATCTCTCTTTCTCTCTCTTGGACTCTCTTTTCACACACTTTCTTCAGCTCTTTCTCTTACACTTTCTCTCCCTTTCACTCGTACAGTTGCATGTTCACACTCAAACACTTTTCTCATACACAAACATTCCACATGTGTTTCTCTTTGACTCCTTCTCTATCGTTTTATATCTCTCTCTGTTCTCTTTCTGACACACACACTTACCCTCATACTCTCTCTCCTTCACATACCCAAGTCCTCACACATACACACTCACACCTCTCACACACAAACACACTCACCTTATTCACACTTGCACTCCCTCAAGCTTCCTCTCTAGCCAAAACGAATCAATTGTTCAGAGAATTTATGAGCTTCTTTGTGATCCAGCATACGAGTTGTGTACAAGAACTATTCTTTCATGTGAATCAGCAATATGCAGTAAGAAAACGAATTCGATAGCTCCTATTTAGCGCTCAGCCATCACCTTTTCTATTGAAGCTTTTATGCATTGAAATTAAATCACAGCCTTCTAACATACAATTTAATGCGCAAAGTCCAGTAGAACAATATGGAAAATGATTTTCATCTTCAATTATACCTTCCACCTCTTTTCCCCAAAAAATAGTGTTTTCTACATCCCCAAACAATTTTTCATCGAATTTTTAATAGAATGGTGAGCGCAAGTTGAAGTGAATGCAAAGATTTGGTATAGCTCCAGTTCTTCAAATCTTCCACAAAGTTCTTCTGCTTTCTCAGAATGTCCAATCTTCCTCTCTCCATGAGGAGCATGGTTTTCCCATTTTGCAGTAGATGCCACCCTCTCTTCTTCATCTCCTCCTTTCCTCCATGTTCTTCATCATGCAAGCACTCTAGCAAGAGTGAACTAGTCTGACTGTGTGGCTGAAGCCTCTATCTCGCACAAGATTCGAGGTGCCAAAATTCCTATTCAACTACTGAAGCTCGATTTCATCTGCAAAATGGGTTCAGGACCATTCTTCTTCCCCATGTTCATACCTCCAGCACTTGCGGTTTTCTTTTCCATTGTCGCCTCAGAATTATAATGCGAAGAGTACTCTCTCTTGCAATCTTTCCAAGGCAAAGGCTCCTCAGCATTCTCTTCAAAACGTTAGAAGGAGAAAGTGATTGCTGTCCTTTAGTGACATTGTTCATGGACAAGAGCCCTTATCTCCTCTCTTGCGCAGCCCTCTGTAATTTTCGAATACCCTAAAAGCTAGCAAAATTTGTGGGGCATCTCCCTGGTGCAAACGTTGCTCCCGGTCCATTGAAGATGTTGTTCACATCTTCTTTACTTGTCCCAACTTCAATTGGCTCTGGCAGATTGTCAGAAAGAAAATTAGACTTCAGAAGCATATAAGTAGGAAACAAGCTCTGCTGGGGAAGCGATCGGCTGCTTGATGACTCTCTAAAATGCCATTGGCGGGAGGTCCTATGGAAGATCTGACAGGAAAGATGTGCTTATAACTTTGGCGACTCCCCCAAAGAGTGGTCGATTGAGAAATTGCTATTCCTTCTTGGCAAAAGAATCGCCAACTGTAAGAAATCCCCCCCTTCAAGCATCATCAAGCGCTCATTCTGATCAACAACAAGCTTAAACCCAAGTGGGCCCTGTTGACAACATGATTGCTCCTACTTCATTTACATTTGTATCCACATGAGTGCATCTCCATTTTGTATCCACGAGGCACTCCATTTCTAGTCTATTTCCATTTTATATTGTATTTCATTTATGTTTGGGTACCTTGCCATGTGCTTCTACCAGTTGTATTCATTCTCCTTTCAGGAGACTTATCCCACATATGATGTACTTTTGAGAGCCCCTCCCAAATCTATATAAGGAGGGCCTCTCCCTCATTTGTACTTGGTTAGAAGCTTGAGGAGCCTACTCCATGCTCTTGGCAAGCTCATTTCTAATCCACATGAGTTTACCCACTTCATGGTCTACTCATTTTGTGTCTCACACATTCTTTGTTTTGTGAGAGTACTTTGCTTTTCATTTTGCTTCCGCGTGCGTACTCTCTACATGGTATCAGAGCGCAAGGTGGAGATCTTGGTGGTGCGTTTGGCAGTCATCTTGGTGGTGGTGGTGCTTCATTTTGGTAGCGTGCTTTCTCCTCATTGAGAGAGGCCTTTTGCCATCAGTTTTTGGGATTCATTTTGCCCACCCTCCCACCCACTTTCCTTCATCATTTTGTACGCTCGTTACCCCCATTTTCCCACCCATTCCTTTTTGTGTTCAGAGCTCATGGTTTATTCCATCTATGTGGTCACATTCATACAAGTAGTGATGAAATCTGTTATTAAAGTATGTGTAAACACTTTTGTGGCCTTTAGAGAGATCCCTTCCTCTTTTGATATTTTGAGAGATTACGTGATTCATCTCAAATGGGTAGAGTGTTTATCAACACTATTTTGATTGATCATTCTAGCACATACTCTCTGTTTGCCTGATATGCATTCAATTTCAACCCATTTAAAGGGATTTTGGCATAGTATGTCTCGCAGATCAAAATTTGCCATTCCACTTCTGACTACACACCTCTGCCCGTGTCTATGTCTATGCCCGAGAAAATTGAAGGAACAAAAAATGGAGAGCTTGGTAGCTCTCTTCGCCTCCTCCTGAGCTTGTGGTCCTACAACCCCGGAGGATGGAAGCAGTAATGAGGTGCTAGCCCTGTTAAATCCCTTGGAACTCGCCGTGCCGCTGCTCTCAGTGTATGCTCCGTTCCATTTTCCTGAAATTCATTCGAGTTCTTCTTGCTCACAAGAGACCTCGTACAACTAGCCGAGATGGATCAAAGTTCTGGAGGCTCCGATATCTGATCAGTACCCGTGTTTGAAGAAGGTGCACACAGAGCAAGCATTGATCTACTCTCATAGTGAAATCCATAGGCATTCGCTGACGCACAGAGAGGCAAGCAGACGAAAGAAAGAAGCGCATCGGAGGAGGTCCTATGGATTGAGCTGCAGGACATGCTGATTGCACTGAAGAAGATTGACAGGAGGCAAGAAAGAAGGAAATGGGTTGTTGCTCTCTACTGTCCTCGTCTCCTATAGGGTGCAGAAAATTGTTTGACAGAGAGAGAGTCGGGGAAAGAACGCGCGCTAGAGTATCTGGCTATGTGCATGCAGAGGAAGAAAACACATGCTTGACACAGAGAGAGAATGCATTTTTACTACCTGTGTCTGAGCCATCAATGCAATGCCACGAGGAGAGAGAAAAGGATGATTAACCAAACTAGAAATTGATTCCGTGCTTGCTGCGTGATCTTCGTTACCCGATTTCGTTCCGCTCTGAATATAGTACACATGCAATAGATACCGGCCACGGGATGAGTTTGCAATGACATCATTGATGATGTCTAGACCCTCTCACTAGATACATCCACATCAGTCATCCAGCTCTAGCCTCGACTGATAAAGTCAGAAGGATATTGACGCTCAACAACTCACTGGGCCCTATCCAATTTGTCATCGAATCTTAGCAGCCAAGCACATCCACTGGACTCATTTGCCAGCTAGCGCATATGTCCACACATGCATTTTGAACTCCACTTCTTTCTCTGACGGGAAAACAGAGAAGCAGGGCTGTCCACACAAATTTTTTAGCTAGTTAACTTCCTCTGGTCTATTTTGGGTATGGAGGAGATTTCTTTTTGGTTTGTGTCTCGTTTGGGTTATGCGTCAAAAAGCTAAAGTGTGGCAAATCTTTTTTTTTAATATAAAGGAAGTTCGGCATTAGCCTACTCTCCCGGACTTGAATTAAATAAAGAAAAGTACAAGAGAAGGGGACTAGTGCCCACGGGACCCCCCAAATCCCACAAAGCAGGGGAAGCTTTTACAAAGCTTAGATGACATTACAAAGAAGGTTAATTACCCTCTCATCACCCTCATGTGGGGCCCACTTGGGTTTAAGCTTGTTATCGATCAAAATGAGTACTTGATGATGCCTAAAGGGGGGGGATTTTTTACAGTTGACAATCCTTTTGCCAAGGAGGAACAGTGATTTCTCAATTGACCACTCCTTGGGGGAGTCACCGAAGTTGAAAGCACATCTTTCCCGCCAGATTTTCCATAGGACCTCCCCTCTGATGGCGTTCCAGAGAGTCGCGGAGCAGCCGATCGCTTCTCCCAGCAGGGCTTGCTGCCAACTGAGACGTTTTTGAAGTCTAATTCTCTTTCCAACCACCTGCCAGAGTCTGTTGGAGTTGGGGCAGGTAAAGAAGATGTGTGAAACATCTTCGATAGACCGGTAGCAGCGTTTGCACCAGGGAGGGATCCCACAAATTTTTCTAGCCTTAAGGTTGGTCCAGATTCCATGATGAAGAATTTGCCATAAGAGGACAGACTTTTTGATTTCTATGAGGGGGTGCCAGATAGCCATGAACTTCATGTCCCACCGAAGCCGCATCCATGACAGGCACCACTTTTTGTTGAGGTTAACCTGATAGTCGATCGTTTCTTTGATATTCGGGATTTTTGATAGGCTATTCCCATTGTGCCATTTGAGATCAAGCGAGCTCGACATGTCGTGTCCCATGAGAAGGCGAACTTTGTGTCGGTCCCAGGCGAGACATCTGCTTTGCAAAGTGTTCCATTCTTCATGCGAAATGTTGATGCTAGGGTCAATATCCTCAAAGTTGATCCAGCGGTTGGTGTCTTGTTTCTAGAGTGTGGCAAATCTTTTAGCATGCATGGAGTGAAGACATCAATGAATCATCAGACGATGGCATCTGCAAGAAGATGAGGACCTAAAACTATGTTTTTATCGCTTATGGGAAAAGGAGTTTGTTTGTATTCTTAATAGAATTATTGTGAAGTACAGTAACAAATACGCCAAGACTATTTGTATATTTCCATATAACTGCAGTGCACTCTTTTGGATGCGTGATATTCCTTCAAATCACAAAAGATCATGACGAGTCATTTTAACATATAAGGATCCAATAATATCCCATTGATTTTGAAAAACGAATGTCCCATAATGACGAGTCATTTTAGCATCTAAACATCTCCTACCCTCCACTTTGCTTTTGGTCAATCTTACTGTAATTTATAAAGGGATCTTTCCTTGTAATTTCTAGAGGTTCCCACACATAATCTTGGGCACTCAATTTTCTTGTATTCCTCAAGGGTACAATCACTCTATGTTGGCATTACTTTCGAAAAGCTCTTACAAGTTCATTCCAATTACAATCTAACCTCAAAAATGAGCTCTCTAGCTCCTTTTATAGTTTTTGACTAGCTTTGGCCCTGTTCAGACCTAGTGTCCGGCCTAGTTAAAAATTAGGTTCCAGGGCTTATTAGAGGGCTCAAACGAGATCTAAAAAATATGAAAATTGGCATGTAGATACTTCTAAAGCTCCTCAAGCTCAAGGACTCCTTGACTTGCACAAAATGGAGCTACAAAAATACGAAATGATATTTACAATGGTTTTTAGTGATGAAAATCACTATTTGTGTAGGGATTTTCTCTATTGATTTGTCATACATACCTTTGAGCTCCCTACTTGCTCTGTCTTCTTGTGTGCTCAACTCCTTGATGTCTGAAAAATTTAGATGGCCTACTTGCCAGATCTTCTTTGACTGCCATGTCTGCTTGTGTTGTCCCTTCGCTCTGACTCTCTTCGTCTTGTGGCTCCTTCGGTTCCCTAACTGCTGCCAACACTCATCATCTATGGCTAACTTCTTACCCTCTTTCACCCCTATTTTTATGCCTAAGGATGAACACCTCAATGAACAAAACTACAATCTATGGAAAGATGTCATGCGCGCATATCTCTACACGAATCTTCTTCATGATGTGGAGTTGTGAATGATGTGGAGTCAAGTGGAGATGTGGGTGGAGGGGGTATGGGGGACGGAGGTTGCATGGGGGAAGGGAGTGGTGCTGTGGCAGGAGATGTTTCCATAGTGTCAAATGTTTGAGTGACCATGTAGATGGGGACCGTGGGTGGGGTGGATGTGACGTTAGTGAAGAGAGTGGTGAAGGTGGGCATAGTGACTCCGCCGAATTGGATTCCCGGAGAGAGTGGAATTCCCATGACGATTGTGGTGATATTGGACGTGGTGGCGATAGTGTCACGTGGTGGAGTGAGTTGTGTAGTGAGGGGTGGGGAGGGTGGTGACAGTGGTGCTTCCTGATGTTCGTCTGTTTGCGTTGTATCTCCTGGTGCTGATACATTGATATGAATTTGTTTCCCGGACCTCATGGGACGGGCGGGAACTCCTTTCTCAAATCGGTGAATGTAGGCCATTGCCTCATGAATGGCCTCATCCAATCCTACTGCATCTGCATGTAGGTTGATGGACTCGATGAACATATCATCCACACCTTCCTCTGCCAGCAATTGGTTCATGAGTTTCTTGCCTGCTTCAAGTGACATTTTATGCTGTTCTTGAACTAGCTGCATGGTTCGATATAGTCTTTTTATTTGTGCCGAATACGCGGGGGCACTTGCTAAATCTGAAAGTTCATCATACTCTTGTTCTTCGTAGGCTTCTTCCTCTTGTTCGGTCTCTTGTTCGTCTACGTCGACTTCTACAACTTGCGATCGGGTGGGGACTGACGTTGTTGTATGGGTTTGTGGTTCCTGAGCTCGCCCTGTCTCCGTCTCGAGATTAGAGTCGTAGATTAGTCTAGCCACTTCTTCATCAGTGAGATCATTGAGAGTAAAGCCCTGTGGAAATTCCAAATCTGATGGGACGGGTGGAAACACCAAATTGGGTCCCTCTGTACTTGGTCTTGGTAGCCGAATGGTGAATGGTCTAATGCGTCGTGTCTGGGGAGGGGTAATTTCTAGTGTAGTGGTGGCTCCCCTTGGTTGAGCGTAGGGTAATTGGACTCCCCCTCTCATCTTCTTTGATGGAGGACCTGCCGCTGATAGCCTTCTCTGGAACTCTTGGGCCCGGGACCATACGAGTGCCCGCTGAATAGGCACGTCATAGGCTAGACATCGATAGATTATCTTGGTCAGAGCACAACACCCGTGGAGCACATTCTTCTGCGTCTTATTCCACCGTTGATGGGCTAGGTGGATCTGATCTATGATCCAATGTGGTAGGTTGATAGGGAGGTTTTCTGCCTCTGCCAAATACAGACTAAACCATATCTTCTTTGGGGGCATGGTGAATCTTTCCTGGGCGGGGAAAGCAAAATGCTGCATGACGGTCCGTAGGTGAAGAGCGATGGTCGGTGTCATTGCTACCATATCCTTCAGCTTATTGAGATCTTTATGTTTCATTCTCCCTGGAACCATTGTTTCCTTTTCTGTGGGAATGTGCATACCATGCATGTCCAATGCTTCTCGTACCAGATTGAGGTTCAGTTTGAATCTTTTAAGTTCGTGGCCCGGCAACAGTGAGGGTAACACAAAAGTGATGTCGCCTCCCTTGGCCCTGCTAGGAGTGATGGTACTGATAAGATAAGAGCAACGTAAGAAATCCGGCTTTGGTAAGTGGGCTCTGAAATAACTGTCCAGGCCCGCTTTGGTCCATACCGAACGCATTACTTCGGCATTCTGATAGTTCTCAAATTCGCGCGTGAAAAAATGGTAGCATCCCCATTTACCATTAAACTCCAATTCAGCTTCCCAAAAATAAGTTCCATCACCCAATGGTCCTGCAACATCACTGAACCAATGAGCGTGTTTGCCCACCTGAGAGGTGTGTCCCTGAGGAGGATCCTGAATTGGGAGCACATGCACAGCTTGAAGTTCTTACGGTCTTTCGGTGAGATGTGGTTCAAGGAGGAGTGTTTCTATATCCACAATCTGTGCGCTGGATCCGGCGTGAGAACTGGAACCTCCGGCTTCTGCCATAGTTATTGCTCGCTACTGATTCTGTGAGAATATAGAACCATGTGTTAACATTGTAATGGACAGAATAAACCCGTTGTTGTCCCCGTTACAACATTAACAAGAGGTAGATGATGAGTCAGTGGTCAGTGAGTGCACGATGACAGTGCGTGTAGTTAATGCCTGGATAGTCCTAGGAGCTAGATGGAAAGATGCACTGTCTGACTAATGCAGTTAGTAAGTGGAGATGAATTCACAGATTGGGGTCGGGGGGTTTATTACAAGTCTTAGGTTGCCAAACACCATGGACAGCTTTTGGTCTTGGTTTTGTGGAGATTCGGGAGGGTTGCATGAGTAATTCTGCTGGGAGTTGTTGTGTCATTGGGACCCATTTACGAGTGAGTCTGTGCGTGCTTCTAGGGGGCAATGTGTTCGAGTGTATCAGACAAGAGTGGGTGGCGGCTGCTTGAGCGAGTGAACCATGTCGTGTAAGAAGGCGAGACCAAGGAAGAGGAAAAGTTCAAGTCATCAACTCTGAAGGCGAGACCAAGCCACTAAAAGATGTTCTTTATGTCCCAAGCCTCTATAAGAATCTTCTTTCCGTCAAAGCCATCACAAAGTGCAACATGATGGTTTAGTTTGATCACAACAAAGTTCAAGTCATTGATCGCGAATCGAATGAAGTAATAGCTCAAGGATATGAGGATAAGGGTCTCTACAAGCTTTCCAGTTTTATGGCCAAGGATTCAAGTCTCAACTTGTGGCATTGTAGATTTGGACATAGCTCTTGCTTAGCTAAGATCTCTTCCAATCGTATTGTCAAAGGTCTACCCACGATCGCACAAGTGGAATTGAATTGCAAAGCATGTGACAAGCAAACAACTTTCTCTTTGCCTAAAGAAGCATCCATTTCTGCAAATAAACCCTTAGCATTAGTCCATATCGACATTTGTGGACCTATGAGTACACCTTCTCTAAGTGGGTCAATTTACTTCTTCCTGATTGTAGATGACTTCACTAGATACACATGGGTTTATTCACTCAAGCATAAAGAAGATGCCATTTCCAAGTTTAAGGAGTGTACAACAACAGTTGAAGAAGACTTTCCAAGTTCTTTGAAGATCATCTGATCTGATGGAGATAGTAGCTTAGTCAACCCAAACTTCTCCAAGTACTTGAAGCAACATGGAATCAAGTATCAAGCCAAGCAAGATACTCAACAAGGTATTGCATTACAACAGAGTCGAATTGTGATCCAGATGGCCAAAGTTATGCTTAGACAAAAGCAACTTCCACTAAAGTTTTGGGGTGAAGCAGTACAAACAGCAATACACATTCAAAATAGAGGTTTTTCAGATGCTTTGAAGAGCCAAACACCATTTGAAGCTTACTTTCAAAAGAAACCAAGTTAAGCTATTTTTGCGTCTTTGGTAGTGATTTCTACGTCCAAGGCCATGATGATGATCGGCCTCAGTAGTACATTTTCATTGGGTACAATGAGCGACAAAAGGCATACAAACTCTACGACCCAAAGAGTCACTCAGTTACAGTAACCAAAGAGTGCACCTTTGATGAATACTCTAAGTATTCATCCCTTTTGGATCCTCCCATTTCCGATTTAGAGGGGGATCATTCCCATTTTGAACAGTCACACTATGTGGAGCATGCTCACTTTGTACATGACTTTCTCGATCATGGTACAGTTTTGGAGCATGAGGAGTCAGAGATATCATCTCAGCTTATACATTAGATGGCTATACCTATCGAACCATCGAAGGCTTATATTTCCCCTCAGCTTTAGTTGGGCATTACTCCACGATCAGTGACTCGACATTTTCCATTCCTATCTTCGAGAGTCCACATACCCCGCCTACAGCAACATTCTGAGCATGTACTTTTCCATTCATGGATTGCAGCATCTAGTCACTTACCACAGGACACTCCTGCATCTACTTGGATTCATCACTCAGTTGGATCCTATTCTGAGCCAGCTTCTCGGTTCAGAAGGGGCTTCCGAGGTTCTACCAACACACATCAAGACTTTGTACTCTCCATGGAGGACTTCAGCATACAGATCTACTACCATGTGACTATGATTTTATGCTTCATGCTTTATGTTTCACTCTTGCAGGACCTACTTCTTGGCAGTAAACATAGTGTGGTGGACATGGTGAAAGCTTTGGAGGTTCCGACATACCACATGGAGTCATCCTACCTATCTCACATGGAGGTGATCTCATCCAGTGAGATCTTGCTTCGTTCCTGTACCTCGTTGGTGGTGTACCTCTGGAGCATTCGCTTGATCCATCTGGTGGACATCTTATGGAGTACCTGGCGATCCCACATGGTGGATACCAATTGGAGGCTATGGATTCCCAGACGACGACTTCCTATTTTGTGCTCGTGCTGCTGCTCATACATTCTTGGTGGACCTTTCTCACATACCTTATAGTCTCCATACACTCCAAAATGGAGCTGCAGAGGAGGTGTTGACGACGATTGCTCCTGCTTCATCTACATTTGTATCCGCATGAGTGCGTCTCCATTTTGTATCCACGAGGCACTCCATTTCTAGTTTATTTCCATTTATATTATATTTACTTTATGTTTGGGTACCTTGGCATGTGCTTCTACCAGTTGTATTCATTCTCCTTTCAGGAGACTTATCCCACATATGATGTACTTTTGAGAGCCCCTCATGAATCTATATAAGGAGGGCCTCTCCCTCATTTGTACTTGGTTAGAAGCTTGAGGAGCCTACTTCATGCTCTTGGCAAGCTCATTTCTAATCCACATGAGTTTACCCACTTCATGGTCTACTCATTTTGTGTCTCACACATTCTTTGTTTTGTGAGAGTACTTTACTTTTCATTTTGCTTTCGCGTGCGTACTCTCTACAGGCCCCGCTTGAGGGTGATGAGAGGGTGATAAACCTTCTTTGTAATGCCATCTAAACTCTGTAAGATCTACCTGTGCTCGGTGGGACTTGGAGGGTCCCGTGGGCACTAGTCCCCGTCACTTGTGCCTTTCTTTTCCTTTTAATTAATACAAGTCCAGGAGAGTAGGCTAAGGCTGAACTTCCTTCTCCAATCGGGGGACTCTTTGAGGAAAGCAAGACTTGATGGATGTTACATCGATGAGAACACCATCCTTCAATGGGGTATTCCTTCGATTTCCCAACACATGGACCTGACTATCTCGGACCACTACCTGATTACTCTGTCTTTCAAACGGATTCCCATGTTCCAGAAAGCCCCTTGGTTTCATGCTTGTCTGACATCGTTTTCCCTCCCCTCTATCCACCAAGAAGTTTTTGAGGTGTGGGCGAAAGCCTTTGCTTATTGTAATGAACCGGCTAATTGTTGGAGAAGCGCAGTGGAAAGGACTCGAAAAATTCTAATCAGGACTCAAAAGGCTATAAGAGATATCCGAAAAAAAAGAAGAGAAACAGTGTACCGGAGGCTCTCAGGGCTTGAAGAAGAGGTGAACAGAGGTAAGTTACATTGTCAACAAGGTCTTTTGAAAATTAGGGGAAGACTAAGATTAGAAGAGGAGGTTCAAAGGAAAAATCTTCCAATTTTCTTCAAAGACTGGTGGGCGGGGAACACCGACAAACCATCGAAAGAGATGTGTAACATCCTCAAAAGGAAACAAGCTAGGGAACCCATCCCCCTATTGGTTGATAACAATGGAACCGAATGCTGCATGGAAGTGGAGAATGGATGTATCATCATCGAGCACTTTACCAATCTTCTCGGGGTCTCGACTCCTCCTTCCCCCCATAGGTGCGACTCCATGGAAACCATCTCAAGGGTTGCTCAAACTAGAATCCCACAGAACTTGATTGCTCTGCTAGATGCTAACATCTCTGAGAATGAAATTATCGAGGTTATTGATGCCCTTCTAAATGGGAAAAGTCCGGGTCCAGATGGCCTCACCAATGAGTTTTTCAAGTCCTTCAAACATGAGGTGGCCACCCCACTACGTCTCGTGTGGCAAGAGGCTCTCTCATTCGGTGCCCTCCCTGAGTGTCTTAATAATGGCGTCATCAAGTTAATCCACAAAAGGGGAGATAAGAACAAAATTGAAAACTGGCATCCGATTACCATGCTCCAAACAGGATAGAAGATAATTGCAAAAGTTATCGCCAATAGAATCTCTTGTCATTTAAATTCATGGCTGTGTGAGGACCAGAAAGGTTTTATCAAAGGTAGATCTATACTTGAAGCAATTGTCAATATTTGGGAAGGCCTTGCTTTTGCTGAGGAGTCTGCTCAAGATCTGGTATTCATTAAGATCGACTTTGACAAAGCGTATGACAAATCGGAATGGTACTTTATTCTTCAATCATTGAAAGACCTTGGATGCAACCAAAAGTTCACGAAGATGGTTTCCACTCTTCTTGGAAATGCTTCAGCTCAGCCCATTCGTTTAAAAAGATCAATTAGGCAAGGCTACCCTCTGGCTCCATTACTATTCGCTATCGCCTCGAATGGACTCAGTTGCCTATTAAAGCATCACATGGATGCTGGCAATCTCAAGGGTCTTTCCCTACCTCTAAATCATCGCCAAATGATTGTGAGACTTTTTGCTGATGACATGAATGCCTTTGTGCATAACGATATAAACAGCATTGAGGTGTTTTGGTGGTGCCTCGACACTTTTGTGTGGTGTCAGGTTCAAAAATCAACCATGCTAAAACTGCTTTTAGAGCAATCAACGGACCTACTCCCCAATTGTTGGTGGATCTGGGGTGTCAAGTTATCCCTAGCGGTCAAGTCTTCCGTCTCCTTGGCATTCCGATGGGATTCAACATCTCAATGGACCAACGCTGGAACTAGGTGCTATCCAAGCTGGATAGCAAGGTGAATCATTGGAAAGGTATGCAAGTCAACTTGGCAGGGCGTGCTATGGTTGTTAACACATTTATGCTGTCTACAATTATTTACTTTATCTCGTGTTGGAGACCTAAGGAGAAAGACTTGGCCAAAGTGGAAAGAATCTGCAGAAACTTCCTTTGGACAGGGGACCCCAAGAGGAGGGGGATTCCAAAAATCAAATGGGAAACTTGCATTAGCCCTAAAGACTCAGGGGGCTTGGGAAGTTTCGATATTGTTGGGTTGGCGGACAAGCTAGCGGCAAAGTGGCTTATCAAGGCTTGGAGCAATAGGGAGTCCTCTTGGGCTAAATTGATCTTCAGAAACATTGAAGACCTTACCTTAGTTGGCCATCTTGGTTGGAAGGACATAGGGATTCTCACGCTTTTTTTCTCCCCCCACCCAGTGTCCCCTAAAGGCTCTAGCCTCGTGTGTTCCTTATGGAAGAATTGGAACAAGGCCAAACAATTCATCAGAATCAGTGATGAGTGGAAGTGGGCGGCTGGGATAAGACAAAATGACTCTATTTGGTTCCCGATCAGCGACATTAGGGGGGTGGAGTCTTGGAACCTCCAAACTGCAAAGCGGTTATGGAACAAGGGGTTCAAACAGTGGAAACAACTCTGGAAACAAGAGACCAGCCAGTGGATTAGGTTTGAAGAATTGGATCCAAGACTTAGAGTTACCTTTGAGGAATGGACTCTTCTTCAAAGCAGGTGTTTAGCATGGGACCGCTCAACTACGTGCCTTCTCTACAGTCAGGATCTTCCTTACCTTCAAGGCCTCAAATGGAGCAATGGTAAGAAGCTATCCAGAACCCCCAACTTCAAAGAGGATTTAGATGTTCACCACACTCTTAACAAGAGATGGTGCCTTTCTTGGACCAAACTTCGGTGGGAACTAAAATTCATGTCTATTTGGCACCCCCTAATTGAGGTCAAAAAGTCCATTCTCATGTGGCAGATCATGCATAAAGGTATCTAGTCCAATGCAAGGGCTAACAAAATCTGTGGTGTGCCGCCATGGTGCAAGCGTTGCCATCCGTGCATCGAAGATTTAGCTCACCTGTTCTTCGATTGCCCCAAGTCCCGTGTTATCTGGCATCACGTGACCCGAGTATTGAGACTCACGAACCAAATCAACTGGCAACAAGTGACATTGGGTGAGGCGGTCGGCTTCTCATCAAGGCTGTGGAATGCCATCAGAGGTGAGACTTTCTGGAAGATTTGGAGGGAGTGATGTGCTGTCAATTTTGGCCAAACTCCTAAGGAATGGTCGATTGAGAAATCCTTGTTTCTCCTAGGTAAAAGAATCTCCCGAGATAAGAGATCTCCACCGCTTAGACATCACTGTATTTATCTCCTGGAAAACAACAAGTTTAAACCCAAATGGGTCTCACATGAGGGTGATGATAAATTTATCCGCCTCATTTGTAATGCCCTCTAGCTTTCCATACTCCTCCCCTGCATTGTGGGATTTGGTGGGTCCCATGGGCACTAGTCCCATTCACTTGTAATTTTTTTCTTTGCTTTAATTAAAGTCCGAGAGATTAAGCTAAGGCCGAACTTCCTTTTATTAAAAAAAAAAGGCTGAACTTCCTTTATTAAAAAAGAATGTTTAAATAAATCGAAAAAAATCATTTTCATCTAAAAAAATGTGCATGTGAACATTAATTATTGAGAATATATAATGGAAGAGGTAGGTTTTTGTCTTTTTAGGCAGTATGTGAAGTTCGAGGGCAGGAAAAACGAGGACGCGGTGGACGACACGTGAAGAGGAGGTTCGAAATGGGGAAAGGCTATAGACGGCATTCAAGATGAGTGGACAGACTTCATCTCTCGTCTAAGGAGTCAAACATTCCCCGATGAACAATTTTTCATAAGAGGACAGACTTTTTAATTTCTATGAGAGGATGCGAGATAGCCATGAACTTCATGTCCCACCAGAGTTGCATCCATGATAGGCACGACTTATTGCTGAGGTTGACCTGATAATAGATGCTTTGAATGTAGCCAAACGGAATCAAATGTAAGTAAGTGCAAACAATACAAATGGATGCAAAAAACGCATTTGTTAAAAATAATATGCTAAATACTCACATTTTCACATTCGTGCACAAATAATAGCATTTCAGCAAGAGGTACAACATTTCAATGCTGCCATACAATTCAAGCATTCATGTGATGCATGTATATTTAAAGGTTCCTACATACATATTCAAAAATTCTTGCATATTTACATTTTCCCAATAGTTAGCTTATTCTTTGCTTTTATTTGCACATGAGCTCCAAAATTTCCTCAAATTCATAAATCAAATCGGTCACACATACTCATTTGCATCCTCACAAGTGCATTCAAATATCCATGATTAGGTGTTCTTATACAGTTCTAATCATCACATTCACTTGTGAACACATACATCTAAATGCAACTTACACACACAAACATAATTGCATTGATGTAATGGATACTAGCACATGAACATGCCTACATACTTATGTCCATACACTACGACAACTCTCATATCAAGCAAGTTTAGGCATGTGAAGAAAACAAAAAGAATTCATACACATGTAATTATGGTTACAATAATCTCCATTGATGTTAGATGAGTTCTTGCTCTTTGGATCAAAAGAAGAGTATAATCAAATCATGTTGACCTTTTCAATTGAAATATTCCTATATCATTCTCAGCTTCCAGTTGATATGTCCTTTGCTCTTCCAAGCTTGGGCATGAAATCTTGATGACAACATATATGCAATCAAAGATAAAAATATGTCCTCGAGTTGGAAAAAAGTGCCACCACGATTGTAAGCGTGTTCACACACATCAATACCAAAATATATCAACATTAACTATACCAACTTCAAAGTTCAAAAAATATCATAGAAACCATGTTGCAAAAGTAACCACAATTGTAGTTTATTCAAGAATAAATCTTTTATTTTATTTACATTCCAAACCATTTATCTCTAGAATTTTTTATGTTTTAAATTGTTCATGATCTCCAAGCTCATTTGTTTTGTTGTAAATGCATTCCAAAATCAAAGAATGAGGTGATTATTAAATTCATCAATCCACTTTTGAAAAAAAAATTATATCCAATCATATTCACGTTTGTATCTCTAAATTCCTGATTAGCTTGTGATTTGGAACTTAAATCTAATTCCTGAACTTCTTGAATCTCATACTATCTAGATAGTGGAAATGAAATCAACTCAAAAAAATTATTTGCGATAACATATATATTCTTAACTCTAGAAATATGAATATTTTTCAACATAATTCTAGTACACACAAAATCTCAATTAGTATTCAAAAATTACAATCACTCGTGCCAAAAATATCCACACATAGATTAAATGGGTATACATATATGAATTGAAAATCAACTCTTTCCATAAAATTTTATACATTGAATCTCCACTTAGAGGATAACTATTCACTCCAATAACCTTATAAATACACACAAATAAACCACACGCACTCAAATCATATTTAAAGTCAATCTAATTAATTATTCTTGCATGTAGTAGTTCTAATGCCCTTAAGGCATCATATTCTCAAGCCATCGTCATTGTTTTGGGGACGCTTTTCCATCATTTTAGTGGGACATCACCATCATGCATGAGATACCTTGTGATTGATACTAGACGTCATGATCTCTTGTAATGCCAATGGCCTCACAATTACGCAAGGTATCGCAATTGCCATGAGACATAGTGATTTCCTTGGGAAACCATGTATGTTGGGAAATCATGTTTTCTCGAGAAATGTTTTGAAATCTTTGCATATTTATAATCCTTATCCTCGTGCCTATAGGATTTTGAATTCAAATCTAGTATGCAACACTTGAAACTAGAACAGCTTGCAAATTTGCATTTGAAAAGGATAAGTCATGTCAGTAAGTACCTCTCACAAGCTTCAAATCACAAACAGATAGTTCAACTATTCTTTTTGGCTGGTTGTGCTTCTAACAAAATGAATGACATATAGTTTGAACACCTAAAAGACCAAATATGCAAATTGGGCTCTAAAAACACTAGCAAGTTCATAACTCACAAACAAACACAAACTTACTTTTAGTGAGTCTCCTGAGTCAAAGATTGACTTAGAGACCATGGAGTGCTCAAAGGATATGTTGGGAGTGCCTCTAAATGAAGATTTCATGTCTAAGATTGACAGCAACTATTGTACTCCTCTAGAATTTATTTGCACCAATGTTTATGCAGTTGCAATTTACTTAGATGGATTAAACCTCAATATTGTACGCTTGCACTCTTCTCAAGGAATTAATCCTTCAAAGAAATTGACAGTAAGTTAATAGAAGGTCATTATTTACACAAGAAAGCCTCCATATATTTGGTGTGTGAAAATCCCAATCATATCAATGATATGGGAGAGTTAGAGACTGAGAACATGGCTGATGTTGAGGACATAGTCACTACTTATTGTAGCAACTCAAATTTGAATAGGATATTCTGTGTGGATAGAGCACCGATCGACTCTACACTCAACAAAGTACATTGTAGGTACAAACCTACCTTTATGGACTATTGGATATTCTAATGAGGATGGACCTCGTTCTATAATAGTTCAAGAGATGAAAGATCTTGAAAACGAGTACCTGATCACTTACGTAGATAGAAAAGAGAAAGTTTATTGGAAAGTGTATGAGCAAGATAAAATCAAGCTCACATATCTATGACATCTTGTCTTCTCTCAAAATAAGTAGTGATGTAAGAGTCAAGACAAGCCACGGACTAGTGGAGACTCTCAAGATAGAAGAAAATGGACAATAATTAATTCCACTTTCCTAGTGATGCAAAAGGAGAAAATTAGAAATGGTTTAGGAGAGTTACCCTAATCCAAAAGTTAGAATTCAAAATGGGAAGACACCTCCTTATCTACAATCCATACAACAAACTCCTCATCTATTTCCACTTGTAAGACTACAATATGGTGGTAGAGGGCGCCGTCCTTCTCAATTTGCCAAGTGCATGAAAAATGACTATGATGGCACAATTCATCTTTATGATCATGTAGAGATTTTAAGAAATTTATCTCAGTAGAGCAAGTAAACAATTTGTTCACCTAATATCAAATGCCTTGACATATCTTGATTGGAACAATATTGATTTGGTTCTAGCCATAGATATACATTTAGAGAGGATGGGCATTCTCTAGATGAGTTCATTGGTGAGTTTTGGAAGAAAGAATTCAAGCATGACACCTCTTCTTGGATCCATATCTTCAAACAAAAAATTTATGAGATTGTGAGGCTTATCGCTCAAAGATTCAAGCAATATGTGGATAGATGTCTAGTTTGGGGCCTTCCTTCTGACGAAAAGAAGAACCCCCTCTTCTTGGATGGACTACTTAGCACTAGGTTGCATGCATTTGTGTATGTAAAGTGCTTTCAAACACTTGATGCATGCTTGAAAGAGTGTATAGACTTGGAAGACAGTCTAGCAAAAGAACCAAGTATTCCATATGTACACATCACATTCAATTCTTCTACTCATAATGGTGTGTATCTACCATCTGTTGATGAAATTGTTGCCATGGTAGCGAAGTTGGGAACTCAACAACCTTCAAGAAATTGATTATACCAAAATGCATCTCAACATACACAACCACTTAGAAGATGTTGTTAATGCAAAGGAGACCATCCAATTGGAAGTTGCACTTTTGGTAAAGCTCCAACACAAGCAAGTAGAATAGAACTAGAATACTTTCAGATCTATCAAAAATGCATGAATCATGCTATTGTTGGCTATCAATACAATTGGAAATATGTGAGACACCCTCTAGGGTTTCCACCTTGGCCATATCCATATGAGCCTTGTGGGCCACGTGGAGAATATAGTCATTTGCAATATTATGAGGCACCTATGCCACAAGGGGGTCAACAAGATACTCTTCCACCATAAGCTCTCCTAGGGAAACAACCCCTTCCACCCCAAAATGTTATTCTAGTCAAGTACACAAACCTAGAGGAAAACAAGGAACAACCCTATGTGTATATTTCATTAGTACCACACTTGATGTTCAAGAATTTGATTTTGATTATATGGAAGAAGATCAATACTATCATAAGGGGCCACAAATGGACTACTTTTCTTGTTATGATGATCTCTCCTATGGCCAAGATTCTACTTGGAATCAAGGATTGTAAGAAGGTCATTCAAATGTGTGGTACACCACTATGAGACCTCCTATGAGGTAAAATAGGGCTTAGTCAATTACAAGGCCTTGTTATAAATGTAACAGAGACCACTTTATTCGCGATTCTCCTCATTTGTCTAGCTATCAACCTAGAACACAACTTGAGTGTTAATTTTTCAATGAATGTGAAAAAGAGAATATCTTCAAGGAATGCCCTAAAAATCCTAACAAATGGAAAGCCACTCATATAAACATCATAGAATTAGTATGACAAGCCTCTAAAGGGAAATATACCTCAATACCAATGCAACTAGTAAAGAGGGCTCAATCACCAAGAAGTCCAAATGGATTTTAAAATCTTTTATCCATCAAATGAAAATGAGGAAAAACAAAACCCTAGAATTGTAAAAAATACCACGAATAAGTGCAAGAGTCCAATTACAAAGAGAAAGATGTGGAATGTTAGGAAAGAGAAAATAAATTAGTAATTGTAATAAAAGTATGAGTGAACTAAAGAAAACCTACAAAAAGATCAAGCTATTAATTGAATTCTTAGTGAATCTTTAGAAAGCATGCACAATCATTGTTTCAGGTGAGACCAATTCCAAAAATACCTAGGTGGAATCACATGAAGCACCTGGTAGGAACACTTCTAATATATCTTATGCCTAAAGGTTTATTGATGTTTTTAAAGGCATATCAAGTGAGAATAGTTGTAGAGACAGCTTAGATCACCATGTACAGTGCTAGACTAGAGGAGAACTATAAAGGGAAAGGTTAGTCATGCACAAAAATGGTAGATGTTGCTTAGTCCATGCTAGAAAGAGTGCTCATAACCATAACAAATACTAGGATTCCAGAACCTCAATTCAAAAGGTTCAAAAAACAAATGGCACACAAAGATCCACTAAATACATCATATCACATCAAGAAACTCCTCACATACCAATGTTGTTGAGAACAAAGGTAGATATTGAAAAGCCCATTCCAAATATGGATGAATCTTGGCCTCAAGAAATTTGGCAAATATTTCAAAAAACTAAATGGAAGAAAGAACAGTATACTAATCTGCCTATCCTTGAGATAGCCATTGGAAAACCATTTGAACATATTCAAGGATCTTGTTATGGTGATGCTCAAATCCTCCTCATACATGAGGGAGACTCTATGAGTCTACACACTCTTCCTAAATTCATGGGAATGAAGCTAGAACTAAATATCAAAGAGCACCAATAGTGAAAAAAGAGTGCATTAAGGAGAATGAAACAAAGGCATCAACGTTTGAAGCTCTAAGAAGTATGAGAGTTCGATGTATGCTTATCTAGAGGATTTGCCAAAGGAAAAACTACATCTTTGGGAAAAGCTAGCCCAATGAGTGAAACCACATGAATTAGACCCTACTTCTACTCAAGCTAGCTCTTGTATAAAACAAATCCCACTTGATAATTTGGAGACAATAGTGAATGGAGGAAAGTAACATTTGTTCGTTGCCCTCCACAATGATTACACAACCAAAGCGACCTTAGATTGGAGTGGAAGAGTTGCAACAACAATTAGCGAGCTTTGGAAGAAAAGGGAAACCCTATCCTTAGGCTTAAACAGATGAAATTGCAAGTTGCAGATGGACATGTAGAGTGTCCTTTTGGACTTTTGAATGGAATATTAATATGAAATTGTTGAGTTAAATTTGAGCATTCATTAGCCATATGTCAATTTGGAAAGGTAGGAAATTATGAATGATCTTAGGAAACCACTTCATGAGACAGCTCAAAGTGCTTCAAGATTGGGGATCCAATTCCTTATACTTTCAACACTTAGGTGTAACCACAAAGATTACTCTAAAGGATTTATCTTTTAGATACATCACACCACTAGAATGGATTCCAAACATGATCCATCTTTTGGAGCACATTACTTGCAAGGAGTTCTTCCTCGATGGATTCTCAGGCTATAAGTGGCCATTGTCCTAGAAGACCAGCATAAGATGGCTTCTGCCAATGAATGGGATATGTGCATTTTGTGTCATGTCCTTCAGGTTGTCTAATGCTCTCACCACATTTCAAAGACTCATGTGTTATGTATTCAAAGAATTTCTCCAAAGAGGTATGGAAGTGTATGTGGATTATTTGTGCTCATATTTAGATCAATGAAAAAAATGTATCCCCACTGGAAAAAAGATATTTGGGCATTGAAAATCTTACAAGGTTTTCCTAGATCCTAAAAAACTGTGTTTTAATGGTCAGACAAGGACAAACCATAGGTTACATAGTGTCTAGGAATGGGATTTCCATGGATAAGGATAAAGTAAATGTGATATTGGAATCACCTCGTGCTACAATTACCAAGGAAGTTCAAGCCTTCATTGGACATTGCGGATACTACAGAGGTTTTATTCACATGTATCTTGTGATTGCAAAACGAGTTTATGGTTTGCTTTCAAAATTTGAGTGGAATGGAAAATGTTAATAATCATTCCTAGAGCTCAAAAATGATTTAGCACTACTCCCATTTTGAAAGCACCAAATTGGATTCAACCATTCCATGTTCATGTGGATGCTTCAAATTATGCTGTAGGATGCATTCTTGCACAACTTGTGTTAAAGGGAGACATTGGTTTATCAATTGTCTACACCAATAGATAGTTGAATACTCCTATAACACCATGGAACATGAAGGTTTAGGAATGATGTACGGAGTGACAAAATTTTGTCACTTTTTATTGGCCAACAAATTCAATTTCTTTGTAGACCATCAAGCCTTGCTTTACATAGTAAATAAGTTGTGTACTATAGGATGTTTAGTGTGTTGCTTCCTACTACTAATGGATTTTGCCTTTGAGGTAGTAGTGAAGAACGAAATTACTCACATAATAGTCAATGACTTGTCATGTTTAACCGATGGTGAACCCCCTATGAGCGTTGTAGATGATTTATCTCATGACTACCTCTTGAACTTTGAACTAGTTCCCAAATAGGTAGAGAGATAGCAACAATACTCACTTATGGAACTCATCACAAAATCAATGATAAAGCTACTGAAGCACTCTAGAAAACAACAAGATTTCACATCATAGCAAGAAACCTCTACTATGAAGATATTTAGGGTGTCTTTTTGTGTTGTTTTGACAAAAGAGAATTTTTGGAGCTTGTAAAGAAGGCTCATACTAGTGTGTTGGTTCAACATCACTCTAGGATATGTACATGGAAAAACCTAAAACAAGGAGTTTACTGGCCTAACTTGGAAAAGAACGTACATGACCATATCAAAGATTGTGGATACTGCAAGTTACTTCAACTTGTAGAATAGGCCACATTGTATCAGGCTACAACCACACCTCATTGGAATAATCCTATTTTTGAATGCTTACAATAGGGAAAGTATTTGGAAGGAACAACATGTGCTAGGAAGAAGGCACTTGAAGAAGAATGCTAAGATTACCAAATCATTGGTTGAAAACTATAAAAGAGAGGGAAAGATATTCTTTTGTGATTTTGTGTTTAGGAATTAGAATACATACCCATACTAGAAGTTGCAGATGCAAGAGTGGTTACATGACATATTTCTCCTATGAGGATAGCCAAGAGAATAATATTTGCAAGATAATACTATTTGCAAGTTAATACATTTTTCCCCTATGAGGACAACCAAGATAATACTATTTATAGGATAATGGTGGTCCACACTCTACATGGGTGTGGAAGAATATATAAACTGATGTAGGGTGTTTCAAGAAATGAAGTACTCATTCAAAAAGGATTTCATGCCTCTTAGACCTAGGATAGGAAATTAAGCTTTTTCGAAATGTGGAGTTGACTATATAGGACCTATTAATCCACTAGCCAAACGTTCTCATGTTGACTACATCATAGTGGCCACAAACTACTTGACCAAATGGGTAGAAGAAAAAGCTACTCATAGAAATGATGTAGAGACTATGGCCAAGTTCTTGTTTGAAAACATCTTCACAAGATTTGGTTTTCTCATAGAGATTGTCAATGATCGAGGTACCCACTTCCTCAATGAAGTGATTCAATCATTTCCAAACAAGTTCCTCACCACTTAAAAAATTATACTCCATATCATCCACAGGCTAATGGTAAGATAGAGATTATTAACAAATTTTCGAGCACCATGCTCACAAAAAATAGTAAACAATAGTAGTCTTAATTGGGATAAAGAGCTTCATGACACTATTTGGACATATAAGGTAGCCTATAAAACTATTCTAGGAGCAACTCCATTTACCATGTTGTAAAAAAAAATGCCATCCTGCCAATAGATTTTTTTCATTCCAGCTTTGAAAGTATGTAAGGATTGTGAATGGACGGGCCATGAGCTCTTAGAGCAAATCAGTGGACATGTTGGATAGACTGCAAGAAACCAAACTACAAGTAGTAACAAGTATCTATGCTACAAAAAGAAAGTAGAAGGCATACTTTGAAAACCATTTCAAGCAAAGGACTTAAGGAAGGAGATCTAGTCCTCATCCATACCTTGAAGCAGCATGCAAAGAAGGTACAAAAATATGGATATGGGCCACTCATTGTCAATCACATTTCAACTAGTGGTTTAGTCAACCTTGCAAATTTGGATGGAGATATTCTGCCAAACTACATCAGTGGTTGTAGGGTAAACCCCTTTAACAATCCACTTAGATATGACAAGTTCGAGCACATGCTCAAAGCTTACAAGAGAAAAGAGGAAGTGTAAAGGATTAGATTAGAACTCAATATCTATGGATCCAATGCTTATGAAGCTTTGTAGAAATGCTCAATACTATACTAGCTTAGTATTTGAATCAATGGATTGTACTCACACATAGAGAAACGGCTCAAAGAACTTGATAGATTTGCTCAATGTACTCTAGGAGTGAATAGAGATTCAAATACCAATGAGAATGAAGTACAAATTGTATCGGTTATGGACAATATGATGCAAAGAGACTGTGAAGGACTTCTCGAGCTTTGAGGTAAGACTAACCTCACTCAAGATGAAAGTGATGATAAACTCTAATTTAGTCTCATACCCGTGACTCAAACACATAGTGTATATATGCAATTTTTTACTTGATAAGTGTTAGAGATTCCACCTAAACGTGATCAACACTTTTAGGGAGTGATTTGATTTTTGAATTGAAAATAAGTCATTGCTTTTGGCTCTCAATAAGTTCATGAGATTCTCTTGATTCTTCACTTTTACATGTGTTCAAGATAAATCTAGTATAAACCTTTGGAAATCCATAAGAATATGCTACAATGTTTGTACATTTACACCTCATGAATCCAAAGAAATCCAACAACATTTATCAATCTCTTGGGCTTGCCTCATGCACCAACAATGACTCATATCATTGATTCTTGCTTCATAATAGTACATTTTTGCTATGTATGAAATGCAACTCAAATAAAGGAGCATCTTTATAGTACATGTAACAATGTTGCAGGATGCCCTAATCTAGATAATCATATATGGGTGCATTTTGCAAATTATGCAAACAAGTTTAGTTCAAGGTATCACATCAAAGAGATTCAGAACCATGAATAGTTCATAGGTCTTTCAAAGAGGCCATCAAAAGGAATACACACTGATTGGAAATCAATGGTATTGATTTCATAAGTATAATTTCATTCGCGTTTGTTTCCACAAGTAGGATCATTGGCCTTTACTCAAAGCTTCTTACTCAACATGGGAAAGTGGAAACTTCTCGCTTGAAAGAACTATCCAAATGCTAATGTTTGTAGGCTTATGTGGTAGTGGCCAATTATGAGAATGGATGCTGAGAATTTCCTGAAATGATGTGATTATGTCAAAGAGAAAAGTATCCCTTCAAGCAAGGGAGACCAGGCTTTGGCCAAACTTCCCCTTTTCTAAAAAAAGAAGTATCCCTTCATATGTGACAATCCTTTAAGACCTATCATGGGAGGAAGAAATTTTGCTAAATGGGGCATAGACTTCATAGGACTTATTGACCCACTTGAAAAAGCTTAACATGTTGAATATATCATAGTACCAAATGACTATCTTAGTAAGTGGATTGAAGCCAAAGCTAGGATCAAGAATGAAACCCAAACAACTGCTAAATTTCTATTTGAGCACATATTTAGATGCTTTGGAATTCCCATAGATATTGTGAACTATAGAGAGACTCACTTCATTGATGTAGTGATTAAGAAATCATTGAGTACATTTCTAATCACGCATAAGAAATTGGCATCATATCACCCACAAGCAAACAGAAAGGCCAAGATTTCAAACAAATTCCTTTGCATAGTATCAACTAAGTTCTAAAAAATGGACGGTCACATAGGGATATGCAACTGCATCATGCAATTTGGGCTTATCAAGTGGCCTATAAGATGTCTCTAGGATCTAATCTATTATCAACAAGCTAATTTTCCAATACATTTCTTTGTACCTACTCTACGAGTGGCACAGGAATACAATTATATTAGACATGAACTCTTTGAGCGATTAGATAGTCCAGAAAAGCTCCAAGGTCTCTAAGAGAGAGAATGCATACCTTGATGCTCACATCAAAGATAAGAAATTGTGAGAAAGAGATCTATTCTTGGTATATATGATTAAGCAACATGCAAAGAATCTTTGAAAGATGGGTTTTGTACCATTGGTAATACATATGATTTTACCCAATGTGATCATAAAACTTGCTTCTTTGGAAGGAGAGATCATCCATAATTGTAATAGTGGATAGAGAGTAAAGATCTATCAAGATGCACTTACAAAAGAAATGTTATTGCAACTACCAAAGGCTAAGGTTAGAAAAGCAAAAGAATTAAGGATATGATAAGAAGTTTCAACATGAAGCCCTAGAATGAATATAAAAGATAAAATTGATACAACAAAGAGTTACAAAGTACATAGGTGAACAACAATACATTCCTATGAGAATGTGTGATATTGAAGACCCTTCTCAAAGATTCATTGATTGACAACCACACATATTAGATACTCTAGGACATAGTTCTAATGCCCCCTCAATATTCTCATAGATATTACAGCTATAAGCAATACTTTTTTTGTCCTTTCTATATACGTTATGCATTGTTATCTAACTTGTGAATGCTATAATAATTGGCATGGGTGATACATGTAAACCATGCATAGGAGAAGCATTTCTACCTATACATATTCAAGCAATTACCACTAATTGCACATTTCTATTGTGTAGTGATGCTTCTCTTCACCATAGTGTGGTCTGAGGACAAGATTGCATTCTAGATCATTCGATAGCATTAAACCTAGCCACAAACCATCTCATTTCAAGAATCGATGATGAATGGATTATCATACCATTAGGGTACCTCATGAATGAATCACATGGTCATTCCACACACAAGGAAATTACACACATGTTTGAGTTCTAGGTTTGCGGAAGCACAGGAACACAAGGAAGAAGAAGAATCTTGGGACACAATACAAAATGTATTACCTAGTGAATGTAAAAAGATGAGTCACTGGTTAGGATTATATGTCATGTATATATGAGCCAAGGGAAAAAAGAGCTCTGGGTCCTAAGTGTATTCACACACATTGCTACCTAAATATATCAACAAATGCCCCATGGTAGTGATGTAGTGAACAAGGAGTTGCCAAACATGTATAAGGAAGTGCCAAACTATGTGGAAAGAGATCAATCCACAAAAGGAAGTAAGTCCAAAGCATTGTGAGATGCTTGAAACTTCTCCCTTAGCAAAGTCTTTGTGAAAAGGTGTGCAATATTATCATGTGTCCAGATATAAGCCAAATTGAATCTCCATTAGAGAACCTCTCCTTGACATAATTATAGTGCACCTCAATGTGCTTTGTGCGAGCATGAAACATAGGGTTCCTTGCGACTGCCAATGTTCTCTGGTGCTCAGTGAAGATGGTGGTGACAGAATACTGACCAACACCCAAATGAGTCAAAAGGTATCTAAGCACACACATTCACTAGTCACTATGAAACCTTCCCTATACTTAGCCTCACAACTAGAAGTGGACATGGTAGGTTGTTTCTTACTCAACCAAGATATGCACAAGGTCCCAAGCATGAAGAAAAAACCACTAGTGGACACACAAGCATCATAGGAGCTAGCCTAATCTGAGTCAAAAAACCATGTAAATCTCATGGGAATGATCCCCCCTTGGGATAACACAATCGAAATGGCCAAGTACCAGTCAAGTAGTGAAAGATGTGCTTAACTACCTAGCAATGCTTGACATCTAGGCAATTCATAAACCTACTCAATTGAGAGACTACAAATTGAATATGAGGTTGAGTTATGCATAAGTTAATCAAGTATCCAAGATGTTGCTGCTGATAGACAACACCATGAAATGTATCTCCAACATCATGAAGACACACTCATAAACCTCCCTTCCATAGGGGTGGCAATAGGCTTGCATTCTTCAAGGCCAAGATGCTATAATAATGTGTCAATATATTTTGTTCGACACAATGTTATTCCCCCACCAACCTTCATAAATTAAATGCCCAAATAATGACAAAAATTCCCCAAATTTGACATCTCAAAAGAGACATGCAAATCAGCCTTAAATTCAGCAATATGCTTCTCATTAGGACCATGGAGCAACATGTCATCGACATATACAACAATTATCAAAAGCACATAATCTGCACATTTAACATATAAGGTGCTCTCAGTTGGACTGTTCTCAAAGCCATGTGCAATCAAGTAGGCATGTATCTTCTCAGACCAAGCATGTGGTGCTTGTTTCAAACCATATAATGACGTTTTCAGCCTGCACACATTTCTTTCATGCCCTTTCTGCACAAAAGCATAGGGCTTAAATACATACACTTCTTCATGTAATTCACCATTTAGAAATGTAATTTTAATGTCCAACTAATCTATAGTCTAACCATGATGAGCTGCAAGTGCACAAATGCTACAAACGATAATCATTCGGCATGTGGGAGCAAAGGTCTCATAAAAATGAATGGCTCTTTCTTGACCATAATCTTTAGCAAAAAACCTAGCCTTATGCCTATCAATTGTTCCATTGGACCTATCTTTTAGATTGTATAGCCATTTAGTGCCAATGGCCTCTTTGCTCAAAGGAAAATTACATAAATACTAAGTACCATTCTTCATGCTAGGATCATATTCTGAATGCATAGTAGCCACACCATTTCAAATTTTTACAGCCATACCAAACTAACAAAATTTAGATGATGAAAGTGTGCATGCCAAAGCTTTGCATATGAGATAGCCTAAGAATCTTGAACTACACATGCTAAACCATTCGTAGATTTTTCATATTCTATGAGCTTATATAGCCCATGACATAAAATACCATAAGCAATAATAACATTGCCATTTGACAGATGATAACCTATACATTTGTCATCAAAAAATTTGACAGCCAATCTTGGCTAATGCTAAAATGGACAACTAATTTTTCTTTATCCCTAGAACATATAAACCATATGAAAATGTGAAAGAATTTCCATCTACATTAATTGGAATGATCTTACCAATTCCTATTATAGGATATATGCAGTTGTTAGCACATGTGACAATATTCCTTATAGGAGCAGGCTCAAGTCAACTGAAAAAACCATGTTGCAAGTTAAGATGTTTGGTTTCCCAACTATCAAAGTATCAAACATATGAGTCTTCTACAAACATACACTACCCATGAGAAGATGGGTCATAGCTCTAAACATTAGTAAATACCCATTCTTCATTTAAACAAGATTACTAGACCCTGTTTTAGGTGGCCTATGCACTTACCATTCTAGCCTCTTTCTTCTTTGCCTCTTTTGCAACCAGTTTAGAAAACTTCTTATGACATGATCATTTTCCTTACAATTTTCAAAACTATTTTTTCTGCTTTCTTCTCATCTTTTCTTCCTTCTTCAAATGTGCAACATTAGGATATTTTTGCTTGCTAGTAGATGAGCTCCATTTTCCTTTGCCCTTCTGACTAGCTAAGAAACCTTGATTTGCAACATGCATAATTGACCTATTCTTCCTGGTCTTGTATTTCTACAACAAAATGGAGACTAACTCCCCATCAAAGAGTAGAAGAAAAACTCTCATATGATTCTAGAAGACCATTGAGAACAGTCTACGCAAGTGAACTATCTAGCAAGACTTCATCAACAAAATCAAATGCTCCTTTGAATATTTTGATATTTTTCAACAAACTATCCATTGAATCTCATTCATTCATATGATCACTCTCTAGTTGTTTTCGGAAGTAAGCAATATGAACCTCATTTCTTGCCTGGTACAAAGTGGTAAGTGTATCCCAAGCATTCTTTATTGTTCTGCAGGAGAAAATGTGAGGGAAATTGGCATGTTTGATAGAGAAAGCTATCAATGCATGTGCCTAAGCATCTTTGCAATACCAGTAAAGTTGCTCTATAGTAGATGTTGCAAGAACCATTGCACAAACGAGAACTTGAAGATCATCATCTCCAACACCATGTGCATCGCCTTCAATAAATGTATTTACAAGTGCAATAGGACATTTTTCAACACCTTGTACAATATTCCACAAACCTTTTTCTACCAATACATGATGCATCATATATGCCCACAACATGTAATTAGTACCATCCAAGTTATTCTCAATAGCAAACATATGGAATACATCATTGCTTTCACCCATGGCTAGTGACTAAATACCTTAATGCAAAAAAGTGATTGTATCTCAAAACATTGAACAAAAACACCCTGTCAAGTTGGGCTAAATGTGTAGCACACTTTGAGGTCCTTGTTCAAGCAAACCAAAACCTATATATATGTTTGGTACAAAACAGCAAAGTTGCATGCACAATCATTGTGATATTGCATTTAGAGGCCGAAACAAACTCATATCAATTTTTGTGTGATTTTGAGACTATGATTGGAGGGGTTTCAACAACAACCTAGATGAAGCGACTACCATTTTTTATTCCAATCATTGGAGTTGGAGGTCTTTGGAAGCACACAAATAGCATAAGGAAGAAGAAGAATCTCGAAGCACAACAAAATACATAATGTATTACCCAATGAACACACAAAGATAAGTCACTTGTTAGGGTTATAGGCGTATATACAAGCTGGGAAAAAAACCTTCTACAGAGGGAAAAAGTGCCTCGGTGGTCCCAAGTATATTCACACACATCACTAAAAAAATATATCAACAATGCATGGATTCTAAATGTCACACTATGTTGGATTCCAAGAAACAAACTAAACATCAAGTTTCACAAGAACAAAAGAAGTAGGTCAAGCATAAAGTACCTTGACCTCCACAAATTAGGTGAAAGGAAGTATCTCTTCTTAAATTTTAAACCCTAAGTAGCCTCGACAAGCACTCCAAAACAACAAAGTAGAAAAGGGGTTTTCACTCAATTTTTTCCCAAAGGGTAGATTTGGATCCCAAAGGCTTTAGAAAAAGCACAAAAAATTCATACTCAAATTTCGATTCCCAAATCAAGTATTGCGCCTACACCTCTCAAGAAAGCCATGACCATAAATCCTCAAAGAGGAAAGTAATTCAAGTGAATGAGCTCACTTGATAGGCAACGAAAGTTGGGAAGTTCACAACAAGTTCCACCACCACAGACTACAAAACTCATATGGAGAAAGAAAGTTCCATCAAATTTGTCTTATGTAGATTCACTAAGACAAAGACAAGTGGGTGCACTATCAAAGTGCCTCCCACAACTCGAAATTGGACTAAGCTCAATTTTTTGGCCAGCAATAGACTACTTTACCTATCCAAAAATGGGTACATAAATATTCTCCATACTAAGATGGCATTCAAAGCCCTAGTCCATCAGCCTTCACAATTCATCAAGGACTAAAGATGTGGAGAGATTGAGGTGGTAAAAGTCTTCAAACTCTTGGCCATTCCTATGGGGTTTGAAGTGTCCATGAACCAATATTGGGAGTGGGTGCTCAACAAGCCCAAAGGAAAATTCAATATTGGAAGAGAATGCAAATTAATTTTTTGGCAAAGTCATGGTGATGAATTCCTTGCTTATCCCCTATGTCATTTACTTCCTCTTTTCCTAGAGACCTAATTAAAAAGGGCTACACTAGATGGATGTTGGACATGGGTTGGGCCACAATAACAATTAATCACAGGTTTACAGGATCTTCCAACACATGACCTTAGCATATATGCCTTAATACTCAAAAAGATGATGAGTGAGAGATAGAGAGAGAATAGACAAGATTTTGAAAAGTGTATGATAAGCAAGGATGCTCACCTACAGTATCTATATTCCAATCTCAAATTACAATGTGTGAATATGATACAAACTGACAATATCTAAATCTAGACAAAAATAGGAACTAGATACAAGAGATTGTCTGCTTAAGAGGTATGAGTGTGTGTGTGTGTGTGAATATGGAGAATATGAAGATTTTAGAAATCTTTTATAGCAAACCTAAATTTTGATTATCCCTAAATCAGAAACTAGTGAATGAACAAGTGAGGACAGATGCAATGTTACTCACAATATGTTGGATGGCATGAACTCCTTGAGGTGTCTTAGACGTAGAGCACACGTCCTCCAAGTGTGTGAGAACACTTCCTCCAAGATGACCTCCCCCTTGCATAGTGCTCGAGCTTGAGCATGAGAAGATATAAAACAATGAGGATGGACTCTTCTTATATAGCCTTGTGTACTTCTTGAAAAGCAAGCTAAAAAAGCTACTACAATCTCTAAAATTGACGTCGAAATAAATCTTCACAAAAAAAACCCATGTAAATAGCTTTTGTTGAAAATCTTATGCTATGCCAATCTGCATTTCAGAGGATTTGAACTTGTATCCCAGCTTTGAGAGGCGCTTGAGCTAACCAAGGCACCCATGCTTCTTATTTGTAAAGAGTGTTCTCAAGACTACAACATATGATATACATGGGACAATGTTTCCAACAATCCCCCCTTCAATGTCACAATGGTACAAGGTTCAATAACCTGCAAAACTTCTTATATCTACAAATATCTTTTAACTGATTTCCAATAAATCTTAAGCTGACTGTGCATGAACCTGGATACTTAAGAAGCTGCAAAGTGAATGTCCATATGTGTATTACATAGATATATCAAGCAACCAACTACTTGACTATATAATGTAGCATCCAATCGTTCTAAATCTGCTTCAGACTTTAATGACTCATTGACATCCATAGGTGTTTCCATAGGCCTTGAAATTTTCATCTCAAACCTTTCTAATAATTTCTTGATGTATTTCTAGTGTGTCATGTAGATACACACATCTTTGTATTTGAATTCAATCCTAAGATATAATGTAAAATACCTAAGTCATTTACATAAAATGTATGCTTAAGTTGTCCTTTAAACAACTAAATATTTGAATCTTTGGGACCTGTGATAATCATAACACTTTGTGGTGCATCTTGAACACTAGCTTATTCATTCTTATCTGAAGTAAGAGCTAATATATTATGACTCTCAAAATGTTCTGCAAAATTTATCTGGTGTGTTGTATCCTTTTTTGACTTCTGGTTCTTTGAGTGTATTCCTTTATAGCAATGTTCTTCAAGGTTTCATATAACCACTTTGGCATATCCTTGAAAAGTGGTGGAATCCTTTCTCCTTCTTCAGTGTCTCTTTCTTTTGGAACTCTAGAACCTTTTCCAACTTCTTGAGTTGAAACTTCAAGAGGGACTGATGACGGACTAGGTATTGATGTAGATAATGAAACTCTCTCTTCACGTTTATCAAGTGCATCTCTTAGGGTTTGACAAGGTTCATCACCCCCTTTGTATGGCTCAATGGAAGAATCCAAATTCCTTCTGAAAAATGCATAGTCATCTTCTTTTATGAATTCTGGAATATCTTCCTTCTTATCATAAATTTTATTATTTGTAATATATGCATTCTGTGAGAGTGGGATATTACCTGTCTCTAAAGCATAGAATCTGTATCCTTTGCTTTCAATTGCATAACCAATAAAGATGGCTTCAATGGCTTTTACATCAAGTTTACCATGATCCTTCTTCTCAATGTTAACATAAGCTGGGGATCCAAAAACTTTAAAGTAACTCAAATTGGGTTTCTTCCTTCATAAGGTGTGATAACCTTTGAAGCTTTTGTGGAAGACCTATTTAGAATGTGATTAGTTGCATGTATTGCATCAAACCAAAACTTGTGAGAAAGCTTTTTTGATGACATCATACTACACAACATCTCAACAAGTATCCTATTCTTTCTCTCTACAACACCATTCTGTTCTAGCATGTAAGCAATAGTGAGCTGATGAGAAATAACTTTGTCTTCAAGAAAAGATTTAAAGTCTTTAGACATGTACTCTCCTCCTCTATCACTTCTCAAAATCTAGATCTTGGACTGACTTTCGTTTTCAACCATAGCAAAGAACTTTTTGAAAGTAAGAAAAACCTCTAACTTCACTTTAAGATCGTAAATACATGAATATCTTGAGAAATGATCAATAATTATAACAAAGTAACAGAAACCTTGAATAGAATATGTTCTCAAAAGAACATTCACATATGAACGTATGATTTGCAACTTCCTTGTGGTCGTGATGCATCCCTTCTTGAAAGGAAGTTTGTGAAGCTTTCCTTCAAGACATCCTTCACATGACTCTACATCATCTAGTAAAGCAAAAGTAGGCAAAGTCTCTACCATGCCTTGATCTTTGATATGCTTGAGAGTTGTGTAACTCATATGACCAAATCTAGCATGCCATAACTTCATGTTCTCCTTAGGTGTAGTAGACTTAGCAACATTAGCATGATTTATTTTGAAAAATAAAAACATGCCACTTTTTTTTTCACCTTGAAGTAGACAATGTTGCTCATCAAGTGAGAGGATCTGGCATTAGTATTTCTTTAAAAAAAAATTTATAGCTAAATCTAGACAAAAATAAATCTAGACAGAATCTAAATCTAGACAAAAATAGGAAGTAGATACAAGAGATTTTGTGCTTAAGAGGTATGAGTGTGTGTGTGTGTGAGAGAATATGGAAAATATGAATAGTTTAGAACTCTTTTATAGCAAACTCAAATTCTAATTATCCTTAAATCATAAATCAGTGAATGAACAAGTGAGGACAAATGTAGACTTGTTATGTTGGCTAAAATGAACTTCTCCAGATGTCTTTAGTTGTAGAGCACACCTCTGTCACTCTAGCACAATGGAGAGTACCAACGTGAGGAGATTCACCTCATAAATGTCAATCCGTGGAGACGTGAGGACCGGTATGAAGACCAAGAGCAAGTGAAGTGCACAAGTGTGTGAGTGAAAGCACACAAGCATGCACATACATACACACACACGCGCACAGGGTAAGAGCAAAGAGTGGAACAATGGAAGGACTTCAATTACAAAAGAACTCTCTTACAAGCTGAAATCTACAACAAGCTAACCCCAAAAATGAGCTCTCCAGCCCTTTTTATAGTTTTTGAGTGGTTTTGGCCCTGTCCAGACCTAGTGTCCGGCCTAGTTAAAAATTAGGTTCTCGGGCTTATTTGGGGGCTCAAACGGAATCTAAAAATTATGAAAATTGGTAGTATGATACATCTAATACTCCTCAAGCTCAAGGACTCCTTGGCTTGAACAAAATGGAGTTGTAAAAATAAAAAATGGTATTTACAATGATTTTTAGTGATAAAAATCACTATTTTTATAGGGATTTCTTCTGAAAATTTGACAGGTGCTTCTTGGAGCTCCCTACTTGCTCCTTCTTCTCGTGTGTTCACTTCCTTGATGCGCTTCCATGCTTTGTCCTTGATCTTGAGCTTCAACACTCCCCCCCTCTTGAGTCTGTCGTCCCTGAAAGACCCTTGTTATAGTGGTTGTTCCATGTAGTACGTTGAGAGGTAGTGCCCTTCATGTATCAACAGGACCGGTCCATTTTTCCAATGTAGCTTGGTCATTTGTCTGGTTCTTCACTTTGTCATTGCTGCCTTTGTATGGACTTCTTCCTTGTATTCTAGCTTGATGGTGTCTTTGTGAGCTTTCAAAAATTGTGAGCTACTCAAAAGAGGTTATCAATGTGGATTATGAGTAACTCCCATGGTGGATTGCTTCTGCGCTTGTTGTTGTCACCGTGATGTCCGCTGGTTCTTCCAAAGATGATGTTCCGTGTTTTCATGCCCAGTACTTGTAACCCAGAATGGATGATGGGTAAATATATTAGTGCATGGGTTGAAAACATTAGGTGCCTTGTGCACAGCCTTGTAATGTGGCCCTATGTATGCGTACTTGGGAAATGCATGGGAAGAAGTATGGTGCAAGAAATTGGGTCTTGAGCGAAGTGCTCAAGGGTATGCAGACGAAGAGGTTTCCTAAGCTATCATGGTTATAGTGTTGTTGAAGCATGCATATCTTACCATGTTGAAAGGTCTGTCGATCTTTATCTCTTTGTGTTGTACTCCATCATTGTGTTTGACCACTGGCTTGTCCTTTTGTTGATGGATGGCCTTGCTGCTGGATGAGCTTCTTCAAGCGCATGCTCATGTCTCCTCTCTTTGTCTTTCTTGCCTTTTTTTTTTTTTTTTTGGAACAATGGCATAAAACAAGAAGAAAGGTGTTAGTATCAATAAAATATTGTACATGTGTCACATGTGCCTAGGATTCGCAATTGTGTCTATGCACGGCCATGTAAGGTGGCCCTATAGTAATGCATACTTTGGAAATGCATGACCTGAATGGTGCAAAAGACAAGGTTATGCCAAAGGCACATGGTTGTTGTTGGTCGAGGCTTTTTGACGTTAATTCTAGACTTGATGCAATCTTTGTTTGGAGGTGTCGATTGGATCTCGAAATGAGGTAATCCTCCTGATTGGAACCCATTTTAGAATAGGATTTGGCCCTGTAGAGATCACCTCAGGCCCCTTCATCTTTGGATGCTTTCCAAACTTTGGTATCCAGTGTGGTTGGTTCGTTGGTTCAGTGGATGGTGCTGGTGCTTTTGGCTTCCAAACCCATATCCTTAATGATTGTCTGCTTACTTTGGCAGAAGGGTTGGGTTTATCTTCTTTTGATCTTTGTGCTCTGTTCTTACACTTTTCTCTCCTTGGCTTCTTTGTCGAGACCTTTTGCATGGTGGGGAGCATAGGTTGTTGTGTCTGTAAGAGGTGCTTGTGTACCCACATCTGTGATCGCCCTTGTTGAGTTGTAGCTAACTTCTTAGGCACCCGAATTTGCATGTGATGATGGTCGGCCTTCATCAATTGCTTTGGTACCCAAACCTATTGAAGACCTAGGGATTGAGCTTGTCCTCGTTTCTGGGTGCTTCTTTTAGCATGTTTAGCTTGCTTTGATGAGATTGGGTGTGGCAAGGCTGGTGGTTGTTCTCCTTTTCGTACCCAAATCTGCTTCAGGCCTGGAGCTTCTTTCTTCTTGAATTCCGTCTGTCTAGTTGATATAGCAGATGTCTTTTTTGCTTGTCTCTTTGGTCGAGTTACACTCGCATTAGTATATGAGAGAGAAGGGAGGTTTGCTGGCCTATGAGCTTGTGCTTCCATGATTGAGTCCTTTTGCTGCGTAGGGTTTGTGACACACACGACATTTTCTTTACAAAGATTAGTTTTGGAAGAACTAAGAGAATGTGTGACCTCTGGTTTTGTGAGCATGCAATTGTCTAATTGTAATGTAATACATTGTTCAGGCGCCCCAACTTGAAGGAGTTGACGTCGTAGGTTCAAGTTGATTGCATGGTCGTAAATCCAATCTTGACCCAAGACAAGTGGCTCTATAATGTCTTCATCATGACATACTAGCATGTTGACTTTCATTGGAACATCTTGAAGGTAGATGGGAAGTTCCACCTTGCCCAAACAAGGGTTTTCCACACCTCCCAAACCTATGAGATAGGCTTCTATGGGCTTTATGTTCAATTGCAAGCCTTGGCAGTAGTTTAGTCTAACTGCACTAGTTGCTGCACCTGAGTCAATCAATGCTCTCACAGTCCTTGCATTCTTCCCTTGTCCTACCACTATGGTCACAAATGGACGTCGATCCATTATTTGAGAAGCAATTACACGTGATGTTTGACACATGGCCATGTGGTAGATGGGGGCCTCAAGATTGACATCTAGGCCTAGGCGTCGTAACTTATTTCTCCTAATGCGTTCTCTAGCCTCTGCCTGTGCTTCTTCTCTAACCCTTAACTCTTCTTCTTTTCGCTTCTTAGCAGTGTTGAGTCTTTGTAGCATATCCTCTGTAAGAGGTTCTTGATATAGCTTGACTCAACAATCACTGATATAGTTGGGCAAGATATCACCTTCTAGTGTGGCCAATTGAACTGCACCGCTGTCGAAATTCTATTAATGATCATGGGTCCATATCCTCTTTTTTCCAATTTACGGGCATGTTGCTTTAGTGTATAAACCAACACTAGGTATCCCTCTTTCAATCCTTTATCTTTGATGTGTGCATCAAAGTATGCCTTTTGTTGTTTCTTTGCAGCATAGATGCCTACCGCTGCTCGTAGCCTCGTCTCACCTAAGCGTTCGAGATCAAAGATCCTGGAGGATAACTCGTGTCCATTCCACTCATGCTCTTGTGCTACTTTTAAAGTTGGGATTAGGAAGTCCAATGGTAGCACAACATTCTGTCCGAAGACCATCTGAAATGGGGTGGCATTGAGTACCGTTTTATAGGCAACTCGGTAGGCCCAAACAGCATGATGAAGTTGTTTGTCCCAATCAGAGCGTTTGTTATTTACGAGTTTTGTCAACACGTTACATAGTTTCTTATTCGTGCTCTCAGCTTGTCCGTTAGCTTCTGGATGATAGGGGGCAGACTTCTTATGTATCACCAAGAATTCTTGGAGAAGATTTTCGATTACTTCATTCAAGAAGTGTGTGCCTCTATCACTTACTAACTCTATTGGTAATCCGTATCTCGCGAACACATTCTCAAATAAGAAATTTGCCGTTGTTTGAGCATCATTCTTTGTTGTGGCTTTGACTTCTACCCACTTTGTAAGGTAGTCGTGGCTACAATAATGTATTCTGCATGGGAGTTTCTAGCTGGGGGGTTAATAGGACCTACAAAGTCTATGCCCCACTTCGAGAATGCACGTCCTCCCATCATTGGCCTCAAAGGCATCTCATCTTTTCGAATCCGGTATTGGGCACGTTGACATGTGTCACATTTCTTCACATATGTATGTGCATCCATATGAAGAGTGGGCCACCACTTGATTACTCTGTCAGGCCCAAAGTGTCCACCTGCCACACTGCTATGTGCAGTTTCTAAGACTTTCAAATAATGTGATTCATGAACGCACAATCTTAAATAGCCATCTTTGCCTCTTCGATATAGGTTATCTCCTACTAAGGCATAGTCTTTAGCCTCTTGCTCCATACTTCGTTTCCTTGCTAGACTAGCCTCCTTTTGTAAGGTTCTTGATCTCATGAATTCTACCAATGGAGCACTCCAATCTGGAATTAATGACATGTGATAGAGGGTCGCATGCTCCACAGGGGATTTCTTTTGGCACCCCGGGCAATCTTTGATCCACCCGTGAATTTCTTTGTCCATACTAGGCCAATACACTCCTAAACGTTTTAGATTTTGCAATGTGCGTTGTTTAGAATAGTGATTCCCTAGAAATCCCTCATGGGCTTGTTGCAACCAACTACTATGTTCATCCTCGTCGACACAACAAGCTAATACACCTTCTGTATCTTGTTTATACATGCTTCCTGCCAATATTTGATAGCTTTGTGACCGCACAATTTCATCCCTGTCCGTCTTCACCTTCTTATTTGCGGGTCCAAAGGTTAGGACTGGTACCAACTTATTTGCCCATTTAGGAACAACTTCCAGATTGAACAGATAAGCATCGGGAAATTCATCAGACACTCCTTGCGGTGGCTCTCCTGAAGTGATGCGAGAAAGGTGTCATATTCCATTAGTAAGAGGAACCATCTTACTAAGCGTCCAGTATTGCAAGGTTTATTGACCAAGTATAATAAAGCTTGATGATCAGTGAAAAATTTGAACTTGTTGGCCAATAGATAGTGCCTAAACTTCTTTACTGCATAGACCATGCCTAAGCCTTCTCTTTCGGTTGTGGTGTAGTTTTGTTCAGCAGCGTTCAATTGCCTGCTAGCATATGCTATAGGCAAATCTAAATTCCCTTCACCAGTTGGTTATGACAGCACACATCCTATTGCATAATTGGATGCATCCCCATGTACGTGGAATGGCTTATTCCAATGAGGAGTGGTCAGTATTGGTGCTCTGCACAAGCGTCTCTTCAGCTCATTGAAGGACTTTTCGCAGTCATCATTCCACGCAAAGTTGTCAACAAGGCATAAAGAGGTTTGGCTATAATTGCATACATGTGAATAAACCTACGGTAATATCCACAATGGCCCATAAAGGCTTGTACCTCTTTAACATTCCTTGGCCTCGGCAACTCCGCTATGGCTTTTACCTTGTCCTCATCTGTTGATATTCCGTTTTTAGAGACAATGTGTCCTAAGATTTTACCTTGACGTACCATGAACACACACTTCTCTGGGTTCAAACACACTTGATATTCTCTACACTTGTTGAAGATCTGTCTGAGCTTAGGGATGTGGTATCTTCGTTCTTGGGAATGAGCACATAAATCATCCACATATACTTCCAAGCTCTTTCGCAAGAACTCTTTGAAGACATGGCACATGAGCCGTTGAAAGGTTGCAGGTGCATTGGTGAGGCCAAATGGCATCACCCGAAATGCAAAGATCCCCCATTCTATGGCAAAAGCTGTTTTGTGTTGATCTTCTGGGGCAATGGCTACTTGGTTGTAACCTGAAAATCCATCAAGGAAGCTATAAACTTCCTTGCCTGCAACACGCTCCAATAAATGTTCAGTGATTGGAAGCGGATAACTATCTCTTATCGTGGCGGCATCAACTTTTTTAAGGTTAATACACACACGTAACTTTCCATTCTTCTTGGGCACCACTACAATGGGGGACACCCATTCAGTATGCTCAATCTCATAAATGAATCCAGCTTCAATCAATTGATCGATTTCTTCTTTTATTTTGGCTGCATAAGTGTCATTATATGTGTAGGGCTTATGTTTGGTGGGCTTGGCATCTGCTATCATGGGGATCGTATGAGAACAGATTTTTGGATCTACTCCCTTCAAGTCTTTATAGTGCCATGCAAACACGTCCCTATATTCCCTTAAGAAGTCTACCAACTCTGCTTCCTCTTCTTTACTTAGGTCATCTCCTATATATGTACATCTCTCTTCATTCTCTTCGATGGTGACTACAATTTTTTTGGTCTTTTCTTTGTTATCATATGCTTCTCCTATTGTGGCCTCTCTCTTAGGCATTCGTACCAAAATTTTTCGGTCTTCCACTTCATATTTCTTGAAATTTTCTGGTACTTCAAATAATTGCTCCTCCTCTCCTTGTTTCACTACTTTTCTTTTCTTTTTCTTTTGACTACCTTCACTCACATCCTTTGAATCTACCATTTTGATGCTTGTGAGAGGTTCTTCTTCTTTTTGGGTAAATACTCCTATGTCTTCTAGATAGTGCTCCTCTGAAATAAAGCAACTATCCATGACAATGGACTCTAGATCATCATCGGTCTCTTCTTCTTTGATGAATTCATTAGAGTCACATTCTTCTAGCAAGGGCTGACACATGAACACTGAAATATCATATCCCTCCTCATCACAATGAGGTGTCCATTGTTCTTCATTGACAGCAATGTCCATGGTGGCTAGGATTTCTGCCCAACCATGAGGCTCAAATTCCTCATCGGGAAATATCATTGGGGTATAGGCTGGGTCTCGAACTGGTCTATCTCCTTGAGAAGTTCCTTTTTCTCTAGCCTTTAAGCGTTTTTCCTCTTCCTTTGCGACCTTGCACATCCACAAATGAGTATCTTCATGCATCCAGGATGTATTAGATGAACTTTTAGAATGCACAGAGATTGAATCTTCTTGCTCCTTGTGGATAGGATTCCACTGTAGGGGTGGTACATCTCTGAAGGAGTAGTCCTTCAAATTGACCTTGGTTGTGACCCCTAAGCGTTGCAAGTATAAGGAGTTGGTTCCCCAATCCTGTACAACTTGCAGTTGTCGTACGAAGGGCCTTCCAAGGATCATCTCGTAGATATTATTTTTCTCAAAGTTACATATAGCAAATGTGTGTTCAAACTCTACACCACAAGTGGTTAGAGTTATCCCTTCGAGCAATCCTAGAGGTCTTTCCACATGGCCGTCAGCCATTTGAAGCTTCATTCTAGTTGGTCTTAATGTGGGCTTGCCCCATCGCTTCCACAAGGAGGTGGTTGCAATAGCAGCACCAGCACCTGAATCTATGATTGCTTTGGTTGTGTAACCTTGGTAGGTGATTGGAAGATAAGTATTACCTTCGTCACCCTCACACATGTCCCCTATTTTATCAAGAGGTATCTCTCGAACTTTCTCTTTAGAGCCTGCTTTTGGCATTTTGGAATCAAGTTCGGGAACTTGATCCTTCACATGATTCCATAACTCGGGTTTTGCTTTGAGCAGCTCCTCTACCGTGAGATGACACTGAACCTTAGTGTTCTTCACGACGTCAGTGTTTCTTGGAACCACCGAGTCTTCATTTCTGATCACTATTGTGGGAGCTCTAATCTGGACAGATTCAGATTCCCATGGGCCTGCGAACTGTGGCAACTCTTGTAAGGATTTAGACTCAAAATCGAATCGTTCATCTTCTTGTTGCTCTGTTTGGTCTCCATAGACAGACGGGATGTCTTGGGGAAACTGGTCATGAAGATCATCAACCTCAAGCATAGGAGGGGGAACATCCTTCTCCTTGGCCCATTTTGCTTCTTATATTTCCCGCAAGAACTTTTGAGTGTCCTGTTGAATTGAAAGAGGTTCTCCATCATCTATGGAGTCAGGAACATAGACTTCCTTTGGTGACGAGCTTTCTCTTTCAATAGTTAGTTGAGCCTGTGGAGGTAAAGAAACTTGTGGCTTGTTTACCAACTGCTCTAATCTATCTAGTAAGCCCTGGAAGTGCAAACCCGGTGTAATAGCATTCATCTGATTGAACGATTGATTGGCCTCGAACATAGCTTGAGCTAGTTCCACCATTTTTATGCACATTTTTGTCCGTTCAATCTCTAAATCTGCTCTAGGGTAGCTCTTGTCTAGGTTTGCAGGTGTTGGCCCTTCTTGACGTCGAGCCTGGTATGCCTTGAACATCATGTCCAAGTCTTCTGGGGTTGGATCTGCAAGAACAGACCCTGATTGTGGTAGTCTATTTACACTGGTTGGTGGGTGGGGATGAGGTGGTGTGGATGGAGTTTTGAGCTCAGAGGGGCTTTGAGAGGCAATATCTTCTATTTTTGTTTTTGCATCTTTTAGGCTTTCTTCTAGTTCGGATAACTTCTTGGTCCACTTACGATTGGCCTTCTCTCTAGTGTCCTTCCATGTTCTTGTTTTTCTCTTACTAGGCTCTCCTGCTTCACTTGGCTCTGATTGCTCAGCTGGTTTAGTTTGTTGTAAGGCTTGTGCCCTAGTAACTACGTGTATAGGAGCCACATTATCACTACTGAAACCTGAATCCCTTGCAAGGCCTACTACATTAACGGGTGTAACCTTTGGTGCACTAGAGGGATGTCCGGGACAATCTCTCAGGAGTTGTTCTTTGCCACACTCAAGACAAACAACTTGTATTGTGATGTTCTGCCCTTGTGTCGGAGCTGGTGGGTGGGGTGGTTGTTGTCCTGGTATAGGTTGAGGTTGGCCATATCCTCCATGTTCATACAATCTAGATGCTCCTCGTGATCCTGGACATGGGTTATACCTAGGAACTTCTCTGCCTTGTTCTGTAGGAGGGTACTCGTATGGTCTACAATGGGGTGGTACAAACGGTCGTGGTTGTCTATTCATTAGATAGTTTTCAGTGTTGTAGTTGGGGTACTTCGGCTCACTATAAGAGTACATGTTAGGTGTTTGAGTTGGTCGTCTATCGTACGGGTAAGGCTGTGATAATCCTAATGCTTCTCGGTTGCAGACATGAGATGGATGATCACCACCGCAAAGTGTGCAACTTCCTAACATTGGCACTCTCAAGGAAGAGTTCTGGTAGTTCATTTGTCCTTATACCCCTAATTTCTTGGCCACTAACTCTGTCACTTCCTCCACATAACTCGAACTAGAAGTTTCATTGCTTATCATATCCTCGGATTTGGTAGGGTCTTGTGTGATTTTGAGGTCCTCTGCTAAGTTGTCTTCCAAATCTATGCACTCCTGAAGGCACTCACTCAGAGTTTGCAGTTGTTTTATGTATACTAACATTCTCAATGTTCCGTTGGTTAGACCTTCTAAAAATAAAGATATCATTTTTTTGCTGAGAAGGTCTCTCTGTCACAGGGCATCGGGTTACGTATTGCTTAAACCTTCGTGCTGCATTTTTTACTGTCTCATTAGGAGCTTGTTTGAAACTATGTAGTAAGGATGACGAATTGTGCTTGATCCCTCGCTTAGTGAATTCCCAAACAAGTTCTTGGAAGAATTGTTCAATATGTTCAAAGCAACTTGGATCCAAGGATTGAAACCAGGTCAAGGCTATTCCTATGAGAGTTAGCCCAAAGGATTCATATTGCATGAAAAAGTCATCCACTTGCTCCGCTCGCAACACCTACTTGAATTCTCCAATGTGGTCATACGGCTCTCCTGTGCCATCGTAACGATTTCGCATACATTTGGCCAATTGGATTGGTCTCAGTCTTCTGTCGGGTTTTGGGGATCGAGTTATGATGGGGACACCTTAGGGCGGTTCTGTCCTAAAGGTAGGTCTATTCGTATTTCCCATCCTCTGACTAGAGTGGCCGTGGGGGTTGATTCTTGGCATGTTGAATTGTTCATGTGGTCTATCGGGTATACTACCTTGGCTCATTTGTCCTAACGTCACATTTTCTGTTCTTTGTTGGGTTTCGAATGGGTTTTGCGAGGTAATTTCCTAATTTCGAGCTAACTCTCCTCTTTCATTAATCTGATCAGGACTTTCAGTTACTACATATATCTAGCCCATCTTGTCCCTATAAACTCCACTTTCGCACTTGACAACTGGTCTTGGAGTTATTTCAGATTCTGTGGTGTTTATCATTCTTGCTACTGTCCTCTGTAGACCATCAAGGTAGATGGGTATTCCTTGCAAGTTAGTGGATATGTATTGAAGAGACATCCTATATTCCCCTTCCATTGTGGACATAAGACCTTCCCTAGGCATGGACCTATGCATGTCTTCAGAAGCCAAGAGTCTCTCCCAATTAAGTGACATTTTTGACGCACTTTTCTATGAACTCAGCACGTAGTGTTAACCCCTAAGTTGTGAGTCCCTGACTTGATTGTGTGGTTGATCTTAGTTTCAAGTGATATAGTACTTTATCTATCTCTTCCTAGGTATCAACTTGAGCTTAGGTTCATAAGCCTTGTCTACAAGTCCAAAATTGTTCTTTGAATTGCTCAAAATCTTGTGGAACCCCTTGCTTCCTACTCCAACCTGAGGGTCAACTTAAAAATACCCTATCTAATAATCCTGGTTTTTGTTGTACTCCCCACGAGCTTTCCAACAAACCCAAGATCACTCCGAACAGATTTCGTATGAGAAAGTTATGCCAGTTCAGGGTTCTGGGGGTTAAAACAGGGAAACAGGACCTCTCAAGAAATGCTCCAAAACAGGCGATACACGATACTAATCAAGTATCGTGATACTTGGAAACAGACGGTACATGATACTTGTAGGACACGATACTTGATACTTGAGGAACTCGATACACGATACTTGGTATGTATCGCGATACTTGAAGTAGGCCATATACGATCTTCAACAAGTATCGCGAGCAAACTCCACGATACACAATACTTACCTTGTCATGATACACGATATTTGGGAAATATCGCGATACTTGATGTCCACGATACTCGATCTTTGAACCAGATGATACACGATATTTCAAGGAAAGCGATACTCGATACTCAGAGAACACGATACTTGATACTTGGTAGGTATCGCGACCAGGATCACACGATACACGATAAGTATCGCGAGGAAATTCAAGACGATACTCGATATTTGCCAGGTATCGGGAAAGTAGTATCCGCGATACACGATATCCAACAAGTATCGCAATCAGAGAATCATGATACACGATACTTGAGCAAACGCGATACTCGATACACGATACTTGGGAAGTATCGCGATCGGGCAACCACGATACTCAATACTTGGTGAAGTATCGCGATCGGGCATACACGATACACGATCTCTGGCAAGTATCGCGATCGGGCAACCACGATACACGATACTTGTGAAGTATCGCGATACTCAACCATAGGAAATCACGATACTTGTCAGGTATCGCGATACCTCAACCGCTGGAGAAACACGATACTTGGATTTTTTGGAGTCCAACTTCAAAAATTTTTGCAAATATGAGTACCTTGTGTCCTCCTTGTCACTCCTATGTGTCTGTAGATACAAAATCTTCCTTCAAACCCACGATATTGCACTCACGATACTTGGCGCAGGTTTCATCATGTCCGGGGCTGTTCACTCAGATTTTCAGCTATTTTGGTACTACTTCTTCAGCGCCTCTGTTCTGCACTCTCTCTAAGGTTCTTTGTCACATCCACAAGTAAAAAGCGAGGTGAATGTACTCTAGATAATGGAAAAAAAACTGAGAAGATGAAGGTGGGTGGAGATGGTGATAATGATGAAGATGAAGGAGGAGAAAAACTCAAAAACTGAACTGAAAATGGTGATTTTTTTACCTTCCAACGTCGCTACTCTACGTCTTACCGTCACACGCTCGTCCTCCAAGCTCTCTCCCCGGCAACGACGCCAAATTTGGTGTCACTCTAGCACACTGGAGAGTACCAACGTGAGGAGATTCACCTCATAAATGTCAATCCGGGGAGACGTGAGGACCGGTATGAAGACCAAGAGCAAGTGAAGTGCACAAGTGCGTGAGTGAAAGCACACAAGCATGCACACACATACACACACACGCGCACAGGGTAAGAGCAAAGAGTGGAACAATGGAAGGACTTCAATTACAAAAGAACTCTCTTACAAGCTGAAATCTACAACAAGCTAACCCCAAAAATGAGCTCTCCAGCCCTTTTTATAGTTTTTCAGTGGTTTTGGCCCTGTTCAGACCTAGTGTCCGGCCTAGTTAAAAATTAGGTTCTCGGGCTTATTTGGGGGCTCAAACGGAATCTAAAAATTATGAAAATTGGTAGTATGATACATCTAATACTCCTCAATCTCAAGGACTCCTTGGCTTGAACAAAATGGAGTTGTAAAAATAGAAAATGGTATTTACAATTATTTTTAGTGATAAAAATCACTATTTTTATAGGGATTTCTTCTGAAAATTTGACAGGTGCTTCTTGGAGCTCCCTACTTGCTCCTTCTTCTCGTGTGTTCACTTTCTTGATGCGCTTCCATGCTTTGTCCTTGATCTTGAGCTTCAACAACCTCCTCCAAGTGTGTGAGAACACTTCCTCCAAGATGACCTCCTTCTTGCATTTAGCGCTCTAGCTTGAGCATGAGAAGATACAAAACAATGAGGATGGCCTCTTCTTATATAGCCTTGTGTGCTTTCTTGAAAAGCAACCTCAAAAAGCTACTACGATTTCTAAAATTGACATCAGAATAAATCTTTGCAAAAAACTCCATGTAAATAGCTTTCGTTGAAAATCTTGTGCTACATCAATCTACATTTCAGATTTTAGAGGACTTGAACTCGCATCCCAACCTCAGCTAACCAGGGCACCCATGCTTCTTATTTGTGAAATAATACAACGTCTATGATGGATGGGATATTTTTTCCAATAAGGTATGCCATAGCTAACTTTGGACTAATAACCCTAATAGAAGAGGGATTTTGAATATCAAGTGGGACATCTAGACTCAACCTAAGGAAGTAGCCAAATTGGTTATTCTCAATCTCCAAAAGCTTGCAAACAAATTCTTTTTCAAGTGGATTCTGAAGTCTTAGATCAATATTAAAGAATAATGGTCCCAAATTATTTTTAATAATTCTCAAATTTTTCCATGGACAAGCATGCAAAGGTGGAAAATTTATAATGCCAGCACCCTTTTATTTTATTCAACATTGGTTCTGTCAAGAGTGTTCAAGCTTGTGGTTTCTCCTTTAGCAAGCATGCAATAGAATGAAACTCCATTTTGTCCTCAATTACAATTGGAAGTGGTCTATGGATATCAAAAAAATGGGTTCCATCTCGTTCCCTATTTTGGGCATCAACCAGTTTATCATGTGGACTCCTAGAGAGCCAACATATTATGAGACAATGGATTCGGCCATTGGGAACATCTTTGAAATCACAATATAAGAGCTTGGTTTAGACAAGAAGATATTGATCATAGCCTAATACCACAATGTAATGATTGGTTCCTTCTCCACAATAGAATCAAGGTTTGGCATGTGAGGATACTCACCAACTTCAACACCATTATTGCAATTCCATTTTGGAGAGGTTGAATGTTGCCAAGGTCCACCAGGCATTGGAGTAGAAATGGAGGTAGAGAAGTGATACTAGATCCCGATGTGATTCTTTTTAGCATGCAAGACTGGATTTTTGGCGACGACCAAGGCCGACTGACCATCGGTGCAAATGCATGTAGGAATGTCCTATAAAATACCAACTTTAGATAATAAATTTTGAAGCCATATGGCCTCACATGTTAAAAAACAAGTACCCAACTAATGTGGATGAAAGAGCGATTATAGGATGTTTATTGGCTAAGATATAGTTCCTGAACAAAGCAAGAATAGATAACCAAAGGTGGAGCATCAAGAATTTGGATCACCAGCCTAATTTGAATCCAAATATTTGATGAGATAAATTCCCCCACTGTACCAAAGACCATGATTTCAAGCGAGTTCAAGGTTGCAAAAATAGTCTCTCAGCAGCTTGCTAATGTGTCTAGCAAGGTTGATGGGAGAACTCACTAAGGACAACAATTGCATATGCGATGTTGGCTCTAGAGTTGGCCAAGTATATCAAGACCAACAAGTTGTTGATATGCATGCACATCTACAAGTGTTGATGTATCCTCCAAGGTAAGCTTGATGTTGGGTTTGAGAGGAATGGAAACAAAGCAGCATTGGTCCATATTATACCTAGAAAGTGTTGGAGTTAGACGCTTGCGGAAGCACACGAACAGCACAAGGAAGAAGAAGAAGCTTGGAGCACAAACACACAATACTGAATGTATTACTAGAGAATGTACAAAGATATGTAGCCCATTAGGGCAATAGGCGTATATACAAGCCAAGGGAAAAAACCTCCTAAAGAGGGAAAAAACTGCCACGGCGGTCCTAGTGTGTTCACACACATCACTACCTAAATATATCAACAAATCCCCCCTGGGAGTGATGCGGTGACCAAGGAGCTAGCACTCATGTATAAGGAAGTGCCAAGCTATGTGGAAATCACTCCACAAAAGGAAGTAAGCCCAAAGCTTTGCGAAAAGCTTCAAACTTCTCCCTAGGCAGAGCCTTCGTGAAAAGGTCTGCAATGTTCTCCTGCGTGGGCACATATGCCAAGCTGATCTCCCCAACAGAGAACCTCTCCCTTACATAGTGATAATGCACCTCAATGTGCTTAGTGTGAGCATGGAGCACAAGGTTCCTTGCAACTGCAAATGCGCTTTGACTGTCAGTGAAGATGGTGCTGGCAGAAGACTGGCCAACACCCAAATCAGCCATAAGGCGTCTGAGCCACACACACTCAACAGTCACTGTGAAAGTTTCCCTATACTCAGCCTCACAACTAGAAGTGGCCACAGTAGGCTGCTTCTTGCTCAACCAAGATATACATGAGCTACCAAGCATGAAGCAAAAACCACTGGTGGACACACGATTGTCATAGCAATCGGCCCAATCTGAGTCAGAAAAAGCATGCAAATCTGGCGGTAGTGATCTCCCCTTGGGATAAAACAACCCAAGTAGCCGAGTACCACTCAAGTAGCGAAAGATGTGCTTAACCGCCTTCCAATGCGTGACTCCTGGGCAATGCATAAACATGCTCATCTGTGAGACAACAAACTGAATATCTGACCGAGTAATGCATGAGTAAATCAAGCATCCAACAGCCTGCTGATAGAGAACAGCATCAAATGCATCTCCAACATCATGAAGACTCAATCGTAAACCTGTCTCCATAGGAGTGGCAATAGGCTTACAATCTTCAAGGCCAAAACGCTGCAATAATGTGTCAATATATTTCGTTTGACACAAAGCCATTCCACCATCAACTTGCATAAACTAAATGCCCAAATAGTGATGCAAATGCCCCAAATCAGACATCTCAAATGAGGCATGCAAATCAGCCTTGAAATCAGCAATATGCTTCTCAATAGGACCAGTGAGCAGCATGTTGTCAACATAGACAACAATGATCAGAAGCACATCATTAGCACGCTTAACATATAAGGTGCTTTCAGTTGGACTGTTCTCAAAACCATGTGCAACTAGATAGGCATGTATCTTCTCATACCAAGCACGTGGTGCTTGCTTTAATCCATATAATGCCTTCTTTAACCTGCACACCTGGTTTTCATGCCCTTTCTGCACAAAGCCACGGGGCTGAAAAACATACACTTCTTCATGCAAGTCACCATTCAGAAATATTGTTTTGATGTCCAACTCATGTACATTCCAACCATGATCGGCTGCAAGTGCACAAATGCTCCGAACAGTAGTCAGACGGCATGTAGGTGCAAAGGTCTCATCAAAATCAATGCCTCTTTCCTATGCATAACCCTTTGCAACAAGCCTAGCCTTATACCTGTCAACTATACCATCAGGTTTATGCTTCAGCTTGTATACCCACTTAGTGCCAATGGCCTTCTTGCCAGGAGGCAAGTCACATAAAGACCGAGGGTGCCCATTTTACATGCTGACAGATTTTCAGCCAAAACCAAAAATTGTTTGAAGCACATGAACACTTCGGACTTTGCCTTCAATGGATATACCCATGCATGCCTGGAAAAACCATCAATGAAAGTCACAAAGTAAAGGTAATTTCCAAAAGAGGGTGTCTGCATAGGACCACATACATCACTATGTACAAGCTGCAATTTCTGTGTAGCCCGAACTGAACCATCTTTTGGAAAGGAGGAACGCTGCATTTTGCCCAAAATACAGCCTTCATATACATGTTTTCTGGGTGTCTCAAGCTTGGGCAAAGAAGACACCATATCAAATTTCTACAAGTGTAGCAAACTAGTAAAATTCAGATGACCAAAGCGTGCATGCCAAAGCTTTGCATCTGACATAGCCTGAGAATCATGAACTACACATGCCGAATCATTAACAGATCTTTCATAGTCTATGAGCTTTACAGCCCACGACATAAAATGCCAGAAGCAATAATTACATCGCCATTTGACAGATCATGAACTGTACATCTTTCATCAACAAATTTCACAACCAAGCCAATCTTGGCTAATGCAGAAACTGATAACAGATTCTTCTTGATCCCTGGCACAAATAAAGCATCTGACAAAGTGAACGAACTACCATCAGCAGTAGTCAAAATGATCTTACCAACTCCCATAACAGGATGAGAGGAGTTGTTGGCGCGTGTAACAGTATTCCCTGTAGGGGCAGGCTCGAGTGAAGAGAAGAAACTGCACTGCGAGGAAATATGTTTGGTCGCCCCACTGTCAAAGTACCAAACATCTAAGTCTACTGCAGACATGCATTGATCATGAGAAGATGCGTCAAAACTGCAGACAGTAGTAAACGCCCATTCTTCTTCCTGCACAAGATTTGCAGACTCTGTTTTTGGTGTAGAGGCCTCTGCAACAACCATTCCAGCCTCTTTCTTCTTTGCCTCTTTAGCAGCCAGTTTTGGACAGTTCTTTATGATATGATCATTTCCTTTACAGTACTTATAAAACAATTTCTGCTTTTCTGATTTCTTCTCATCTTTATCTTCCTTCTTCGAGTATGCAGAATTAGCAAATTTTTGCTTACTAGTTGAAGAGCTCCATTTTCCTTTGCCCTTCTGACTAGCCAGGAAAGCTTGATCTGCAACTCGCATAATGGACATGTTTTGCCTAGAATGATCTTGCTGCAAGAGAACAGAGACTAACTCCTCAAATGATAAGGCATTTGGATTGCCTTTCATCATCAACCGAAGAGTAGAAGCAAAACTCTGAGATGAATCAGGAAGACCATTCAGAACGGTCTACAGAAGTGAGCTATCTGGTATAACCTCATCAGCAGAAATCAACTGTTCCTTCAAGTCTTTGATCTTTGTTAGGAAACTTTCCATAGAATCACCTTCATTCATGTGCTCACTCTCCAACTGTTTTTGAAGGTAAGCAAGACGAGCCTCATTCCTAGCTTGGTACAATGTGGTAAGTGTATCCCAAGCATCCTTAGCTGTTCTACAAGAGCGGATGTGAGGAATAATGGCGTGTTTGACAGACAAAGCTATCAATGCATGTGCCTGGGCATCTTTGCCATCCCAACGAATCTGCTTTGCATTAGGTGCAGCAAAAACAGCAGCATGAACACGAATCTGCGGAATATCATCTTTGACACCATCTTCATCAGCTCCAGCACCTGTATTTGCAGTACCTATAGTCAAAGGTGTAACAGGACGTCTTTCAACACCCTGCACAATGTTCCACAATCCTTTTGCAACCAATACATGCCGCATCATATAAGCCCATAATGGGTAGTTGGTACCATCCAACTTATCCTCAACAGCCAACATACGAAATACATCATTGCTTTCAGCCATGGCCGGTGACTAAAATACCTTGATGCAAAAAGTTGATTGTATCTCAAAAAGTTGAACGGAACTGCCCAGACGAGTTCTGCTAGACCTGTAGCAGACTTCGAGACGCTTATACTGGCGAACAGAAATTGGTATATACCTTTGGCACAAAAAGATGAAGTAGCCTGCACAAGCACTACGATAGTGCATTCGAAGGCCAAAATGAGCTCAGATCGCGATTTCGGCACCACAGAGCAAAGCCGTTTTGATCTCTAAAACACCTTGAGTATGCTCACCAAATTTCGTGCGAATCTGAGACTGCAAACGGAGGAGTGTCGACGGTGCCCTAGATGAAGTGATAACCTACTCTGATACCAATTGTTGGAGTTAGACGTCTACGGAAGCACCCGAACAGCACAAGGAAGAAAAAGAAGCTTGGAGCACAAACACACAATACTGAATGTATTACTAGAGAATGTACAAAGATACGTAGCCCATTAGGGCAATAGGCATACATACAAGCCGGGGGGGAAAAAACCTCCTAACGAGGGAAAAAAGTGCCCCGGCGGTCCTAATGTGTTCACACACATCACTACCTAAATATATCAACAGAAAGGAGATCAAAACAATACTTCCTTTGTGATAGAAAGATACCTTCATGTAATTTCCAAACTTTCAAGCGTAAGAAATAGTGGAGTATTAAATATGTCATGGAGTACTCTTGATGACTTTCATTTATGAGAAGTTGGATGTGATCATTACCGAGATAGATCAGGATCAGAACATCAACATAAAGGATGAAAAATGCAAGCAAGGAATCTTGTTTCTAGATATAGGGGTTGGAATCAACTAAAAACTTCTTTGAAATTTGTTTTCCTCAAAGAATGAGTGGTCTTTTTCATACCACACAGGATTTGCTTGCTTTAGACCATAGAGCGCCTTGCAAAGCTTCTATACTTGATCTTCTTTTCGATTAAATTATTGCACATAAAAATCTTCTTGGATTTCTCCATTAAGAAAGGCATTATTGACATTTAGTTGGTAAACATGCACACTTAGAGCAACTAGTGTGCGGATTGTAGTGTATATTGTTGCAGGAGCAAATGTTTCTTCATAATTGATGCCATGATTTTGCTTGTGTCCTTTGGCAACTAATCAAGCTTTATATCTTTTATAAGTTCCATTTTACTTATACTTGACCATGTAAATCCATTTGACCCCAATTACTTGAATATCCATGGTCTAGATGGAAATGTTCGAGCCTTGTTATCTTGGATGGCTTGAATTTCATACTTCGTGGCTTCTTCCCTATCTAGATGACCCTTATCTTTCTGATACGTCAAATGTTCATGTATGTCCTATATCCTATTCATGAGGGCATAGTTGACCAAGCAACTTTGCTCCTTGTTTCGTTTCTCTAGAAGTCTTTGGGACTTACATAGCTGTTGTGATGTACTTCCTACTCGACTTGGTTTGGAGAGAACTCTATCCCCCTCTAAATTGTAGATGGTAGGACTAGAGTCAAGTGTCATATTTTTTTTGAGTGTGTTGGCAGCAGCCAGAGGCATAGAAGATGCAGAAGCATGTAAAGACAAAGCAGGGAGTCAGTCGGATCTTTTTTCAAAAGAATTATGTTTTATAAATACTCTTCAAAACCTCCAACAGTGATTTTCATCACTATTGTAACATATGTAACATAGAAAAACCTTTTTTGTAATCCATCGCTCCATTTTGTGCAAGCCGAGGAGTCCTCGAGCTTGAGGAGCTTAGGTAGAATGAGCGTATCAATTTTGGTTATTTTTAGACACCATTTACCCTTTCAAATAGCATTTAGGACCTATTTTTTAACTATGCCGGTCACTAGATGTGAAACCGGTCAAAACTAATCGAGAATCTATAAAAAGAGCTAGAGAGCTCATTTTTGAGGTTGGTTAGTGTGAGCTTAGAGCTATTTTGAGCTTGTAATTGAGATCTTGAGCAATAGAGTTGATTTCTCACCTTCCATTGTGTCTTGCTTGCCTCTTCGTAGTGTGTGTGTATGTGTGTGTGCATCTCTATGCTTCTCACCTTCACTCTCACTTCATTTCACATTCACGATCTTCATATCACTCCTATCTCTTCCGCGGATTAACATTAAGGAGGTGGAGCTTCTTAACGTGGTTCTCACCATTGTGCTAGAGCAACACCAAATTTGGCGCCGTTGCCGGGGATCGAGTCTAGGACAAATGTGTGATGGTAAGAGTATAGCAAGAAGTGGCATTGGAAGGTAAAATTTTGGTTTTGTTGTTGTTTTTAGTTAGTTTTTAGTGTTTTTCACCTCCCCCACACTCCATCTTCATCACCGCATCATCATCTCCAACTCCAAAAAATTCAGAAAATTCACCATATCCACCCATTCTCCTCATTTCCCCTCATTTGTGCATGTGCAAGAGAGAGAGAGAGAGAGCTTTTGTGCTTGTGTGTACTTGTGTGTTTTTGAGTTTTCTTGCAGGTACAGAGCTCCAGTGCATCAGGAAAGCTTGGAAAAGGTAAAAATTAAAAATTCACTTTCTGTCAGAAATCTGCTGAGTGTGTCAGACCATCGCGATGGTCTGCCAAGTTCGGTAATTTTGGTAAGCGACCACACCACGAGGTAGGCGACACAAGCGTATGCACGAATCCATAGATGCATTTCAAAAATTCACACTTCAGTGGACCATCGCGATTGGCTCAGACCATCGTGATTGTGTCACACCATCGCGATTGGCTCACGCCATCGCGACGGCTCGGCCGGACCATCGCGACGGTCTCACGCCATCGTGACGGTTCACTTGAACCATCGCAACGGTCCTTGACCATCACGTCCATCCCGTTGACCCCACGCCATCGCGATTGGCTCACGCCATCGCCTCGATAGCACCACGTGGCAAGCCAGACCATCGCGATTGCTCACTAGCCACGCCATCCCGACGAGACCCTTACACCATTGCGACAGCTCAAACTTTGGACCATCACGATTGGCTCACGCCATCGCATCTGTGACCATCGTGACGGTTCATTTCGGACCATCACGACGATTCACGTTGACCGTTGACTGACGCCATCGCGATTGTTCACCCAATTGGACCATCGCGACGCCTCACCCCGACCATCACGATTGCTCACATTTAGACCATCGCGACCGTGCACTTCAAACCATCGCGACGGTTCGCGCACACGCCATCACGACGGTTCGCCTGGACCATCGCGACGGTCCCAGACCATCGCGATCATCTCAGACCATCGCGATTACTCACCCAAACGCAAATTTTAGGGTTTCAATTTTTGGCCAATTTTGGGGCTATTTTTTGAAAATTTTTGGATCATTGCACTCATAGGAGACCCCTTAGCTCATATTTGAAGAAAAACCTGTTTGTTAGTTTTCACCCCCCAGGGCCTGAACGCTCATATCTTTCTCATCCAAAGTCCGTTTTTTGAGCTTAATAGCTCGTTAGAAAGCTCTTGACGAGTACTACGTGACCTCAACTGTTTTTTCCTAAAGAATACGTTGATTTTTACATACGCTAATTTGAGGTTGATCATCTGTGGGACTAGGAAAGAAAGGGAGCCTTGGGAAGGAAATTTTTGCCAAAAGTTAAGGGACTTAAAAGTGTATAAACTCAAGTGCTTGATCATCCATTTGTGATATTGGTCTAATATTGGAGTTTTCCAGGTCTAGCAAAGGCAATCAAGGACAACCAAAGCAAGGCAGTGAAGGGCATAAAGCTTGGGAAGCGTAGCTTCTTGGGCATCAGAGCAACGAGAAAAGCTGACTCGAGGTTGGAAGATTACTCAACCCCCTCAGTCAATTCTTAGCTTAGGATAAACGTTAGCATTGTGGATTAAAGATGATAGGAATACCTCAAGTTCAAGAGAATTAAATTTATCAAGTTCAAGACTAAAGTAAAGGTGTGTGATACGAAAACCTAGAGGAAAGAACACAAGTCTGACGGAACGAGAACTCAAAGTACCACAGAAAGTCCAATTCCTGACGCATACAATTGGACAAGAATCTAAAGAAATTTAAAAAGAATCAAGAAAGTAATAACAAAGAATCTTTGACGATCTGAGCATGTACTGAGCGTGTAAGGAAGAAAATTAATGAACCTTAGATCGGGCAAACATATAGGTAAGTCAGACCGACGAAGCCTTAGATCATCAGAGGCAAGTGTAGGAACTACTGCACGATCGTGGGCTCAACAATTGAACACTAATTACCCCTATGAGAGCTCAAATACGAGTGAATCAAAAATGGCATTTAGCACAGAAAGACCAGAAGGAGGGTCGAATGTTGCATACTTAGAAAGACCAGAAGGACCCTATAGGACTCAATTGGAGTTTCTTCGAACCAACCCCTTAGATGCCCGCATCTATGAGGATGGTTTGAGAAGACAAGTGGTGCAAATGCATAACCCCGATCAACCCGTTGGATTGGAACGTCCAGTGGTGAAATTTGAGAGAGACACATACAAAGACAAGGAAGGAACGATGTACATCTTAAGTACGCAGCCAAACAATACGAATGAGTTTGGCGTGATTCAATTAGAAACGGAAGCGAGAGCACAAGGAAAAGAGCCAATAGAAGAACCTAGAACACCTAGAGGGAAATCTGTACTGACACGAGTACTAGTTCCAGAATGGACCCCTCAAGACAACAGAAGCATAGAGTTGTTTGTAAATAAAGAAACAGACGAAGCATTTTGGAGATACATAACAGAACAACCTAGCGAGGTAGGCTCCATCATAATCTACGAGTTCAAGGACCCGGATACACCTGGAAAGGTTGTATACCTGGATGAGACTTCAGAAAGAGTCTTTGTGGTGTCTGACCATGCTAAAAACACGTACACATGGAGAGGTGAATTAGTATTCCCTCCATCTCGAGCAAACGTAAATGCGAGCCAACAAGGGGCAGGAACATCCTTAGCCCATGGCATGCAAAGAGAAAAGAACAAAGAGAGACCCGAAGTAAGCTTCAATCACCCCATAGGGAGAGATAGAACAACCACGGACACTAATAGAGTGGATAGACAAAGGGAACATGGAATACTAGGTGGTAGAGATGATTTTCCTCTACCTAGACCACGTGAACATGCAAGAATATTGAGACCCACTCAATTAGTAAAATCAATGAAAAATTATTTTGATGGGACAGGAGATCCCTATGACCATGTCGCAGAATTCAAGCAAGTACTAAGAGCCGAACAAGTCGAAGTCATGTTCACGCAATATAACGCATTTGGACCAACGTTAAAGAACACAGCTTTAACTTGGTTCCAACCTTTGCAATAGAGGCAATTTAGAGACATCCATCACTTTTTAGAGTCATTCATCACTGAATTCTCTAAAAGTGGGATTAGACATGACACATCTTTGTTGATTCATAGCTTCAAACAGACCCCTCAGGAAACAGTAAGACTGGCACGACGTAGGTTTAGACAATATGTTGAAAGATGTCCAATGCAAGAGTTACCCTCACAGGCCAAGCAAGTGTCATTGTTTCTAGACGGCTTGTTGAGCTCTAAACTACGCTCCTATGTGTACTTAAAAGAACCCAGAACGCTGGAGCAGTGTGTAAGAATTTGCATAGACATTGAGGACAACTTAGGAGAAGAGTTGGGACTCTCAAAAGTCTACAAGGACTCGGACTGTTCTTCTCTAGCATCCACAAAATTGTCTAGCTCGATAGAAGACCTAGCAGAAAAAGTGGCCCAGAAACTAGGAGTTTCTAGTAAACAGATGCCTAAGTTAACAACTAACGTACGTTGTTACACTTGTGGTGGAAATCATTTGGCAAATGTGTGTCCCAATGCAACACAAACACAAGCCAACCCTAGTGGCCAATACTGTACGATTGAGAGAAGATACACAAATCACACGGCTCAGGACTGCCCATACAACAAACAGGCAGTAAGACAGAACTACCCGCAAGCATACCCACAGCGAGGTAGGTATCAAGGCCAATACAATGCTCAGCCTTATTACTATAGGCCTCCTCAGAACTACCCTTATCAGGCGCAACAGAGACCTCAACCTGTCTTAGCTCAGCAGCCACCCCCACCAGCGAATGTCATCTCAGTCAAATACACTGCTGCAGAAGAGAACCTAAGTAGGGCCTTAGTGCCTTCTTCACCTTTGATCACAGAGAGTGACCCGAACTCAAACAGTTTTTACTCCACTCATGTAGATAGTCCACCCGCTTATTACACAGAGTCACCAGAACACGTGGAGACATATCATTATGATAGTCCACTAGTGGAACCTAGTTGGGAGCCAGACTATGCTAATGTGATGTACACAAACCCAAATCCACGGCCCCACTTGAGACAGCAAAGACCACAGGGCCCTAGAGGACCATGCTTTAGGTGCCAAGGAGATCATTTCATAAAGGATTGTCCACATCCTCCAATAGCAGGACAGTCACAGTACTATAACATCCAAGGCTTTTGTGCTGATTGTGGCAAAGAGCGCATAATCAAAGATTGTCCTAAGAACCCAGTTAACGCTTCAAATGTGACACCGATCAACGTGATAGGTATTGTAAACAACGCTGATGGATCCAACCCTACATACGTGCCTATCCAAGCTATAACAAGAGCCCAGGCGCTCTTACAGAACCAACAGCTTAATCAAGAGAAAGTAGCAGGAAGTAGTGAAGTTGCAGAATCTAGCAGTAAAAAAACAAAATCTTGGAAAGATTCCAGAGAAAGAATTAAGAGAAAATGGAGTAAAAGGATAATTGAGTTGGAAGGAAGTTTGAAGGAATCTAGAGCCAAAATCCTAGAATTGATTTCACAGGAGTTGAATCAAGAGAACCCAGCTCAGAAATCAGGATCAGTTTTAGTAGAACCCATACCAGAAAATCTAGACATGATGTTTTGTGCATATCAGGCTAGATTAAAAGAAGGACCTCAAGTAGCTGAAATGAGTAAGAACTACCCTCGAGCAGACTTAGAAATAGAGAGGACTAAACTTTGCATGAAGATGGTAGAATTAGCACAAGCTTTGTTCGAAGCCTCGAGATATCTTAATTGGAATAACATGGCAAAACCAGAATTACACTTTCAAGGACTAATGGAGAGGCTAGAATACTTGATAGAAAGCAAAGAGAAAAAGGATCAGCATAGGAATCTTAGTGTCCCACAGACACAGGAAAGGAATGCACCATCCCTGTCTCAAGTACCCAATACAGAAAGTCAAGACAACCTGTCTTCCATACATAAATATTCACATGAATTTCTGAGAGAAATCCAAGAAGAAAAGTGGAGAAAAGAACAAGGAACCCATCCTCCTATTCAAGAGATAGACGACTTGCAGGAACAATTTCCACAAGATATACCCTCTATTTATGATGAGGTAGAGGAAGAGCAACTGAGTGAACATACAGGTTTTGAATCTAGTTCTTTGCATGAATTACCTCAGTTCACAGGACCTTGGGAAGAAAAGTCTATTAGTATGAGAGCACCCACGATAATAGTGAGGAATGAAGAATCAGTAATCCCAAGAAACACGGAAGTGATCCACAACACTAAAGTACAGTGTAATCTTACTCTAGAGGAATTGTTAAAGGTAAAACCAGAATTGTGGAAGCACGTAGCAAATCAATTCCCTGAGCTTGCTACAACTTCCTCTCAGATAGGATCACATAAGAAGGTACCAGAGATACCCGTAGAAAAGATTGGAGACGTAAGTGAAGGAGAGGAAGGTAACACGTATCTTCCAATAACCCATCAGGGCTACACCACGAAAGCCATCTTAGATTTAGGAGCCGGAGTAGCCATCGCTACCATCGCTTTATGGAAACGTTGGGGTAAGCCAGCACTCAGACCTACTAGGATGAAACTACAAATGGCTAATGGACACATAGAAAAACCATTAGGCTTACTAGAAGGCATATCTCTCACCACTTGTGGTGTGGAGTTTGAGCATACCTTCGCCATTTGTGACTTTGAATCATGCTTATGAGATGATATTGGGACGACCATTCATGCGTCAGTTGCAAATCGTACAAGATTGGGGAACTAATTCTTTGTACTTGCAACATTTAGGAGTGACTACTAAAGTCAATCTTAAAGACTATTCACATCAAGATGTACCCCCAATACAATGGAATACCATCCATAAGACACCAATAGAAATAGAATCAGTGCATTCTTTAGAGTCAGACCCCTCATGGTTGCACGAGGACACTCATCTATGGATGTGTAAAGTAGCAAAACAAGAGGAAGAACGGTTAGAAGCCAGGACCTTAGGTGCAGAACAACATCCACGAACTCTTCAAGACCCAGCTTATGCACCAGTAGTATTTCCAGACGAAGAATTCGAACCCCATGGTTGGGCAGAAATCCTAGCAACCATGGATGTAGCCATCAATGAGGAACAATGGACACCCCATTGTGACGAGGATGGCTATGACATATCAGTTTTCACGATAGAGCCAATCATGAGTTATTCAATTTTAGAAGAATGTGAACCTAGCACTGATGCATTTGAGGATGCAAGTGATTTCAATTTAGAATCAATTATTATGGACCCTCCATTTGCATCAGAAGAAGAATATTTCTTCGAAGTAGAAACTCATCCTCAGAACCACGAAGAAATCAAGAATGATGTGAGAATAGCCACTCAAGTGACTAGCAAGAGTGAAGGCAAGAAAAGAAAGAAGAAAGAAACCATGTCAGAAGAAGAAGAATCCTTGTTTGAGGTTCCCGAGAACTTCAAGAAGTATGAAATAGAAGACAGACGAATCATGGTATGAATGCCTAACAGAAGAGCTGACATTGGAGAAGCATATGATAATCGAGAGAAAACCAAGAAAATAATAGTAGCCATAGAAGAAGAAGAAGAAAAATGTACATACATAGGGCATGATTTGACGAAGGAAGAAGAAGAAGAGTTAGTTGCCCTATTGCGCGAATATAGAGATGTGTTCGCTTGGAGTTACAAAGACCTGAAAGGAGTAGATCCAGACATATGTTCTCATAGAATCCCTATGACGCCAGACACAAAACCCACGAAACAGAAACCGTATACGTACAATGATAATTACGCTACGAAGATTAAAGAGGAGATAGATCGCTTGATAGAAGCTGGATTCATTTACGAAATTGAGCATACCGAATGGGTATCCCCCATTGTGGTTGTGCCCAAGAAGAATGGAAAATTGCGTGTGTGTATTAACCTTAAAAAAGTTAATGCCGCCACGATTAGAGACAGTTATCCTCTTCCTATCACAGAACATCTATTGGAAAGAGTTGCGGGCAAGGAAGTTTACAGCTTTCTTGATGGTTTCTCAGGCTATAATCAAGTAGCCATTGCTCCAGAAGATCAACACAAGACGGCTTTTGCCACTGAATGGGGCATATTTGCATTTCGTGTAATGCCATTTGGCTTAACAAATGCACCCGCCACTTTCCAGCGACTCATGTGTCATGTTTTCAAGGAATTCTTACACAAGAACTTGGAAGTTTATGTCGATGACTTATGTGCACATTCAAATGTAATACAGACACATATCCCTGAGTTGAGACAAGTATTTGACAAATGTCGAGAATATCAGGTTTGTTTGAACCCCGAAAAATGCGTTTTCATGGTCAGACAAGGCAAAATTTTAGGACACATTGTGTCAAAGAATGGAATTTCTACAGATGAAGAAAAGGTGAAAGTAATTGCAGAATTACCTAGACCAACTAATGTGAAAGAGGTACAGGCATTTATGGGCCATTATGGTTATTATAGATGATTCATACACATGTATGCAATCATAGCCAAGCCATTGTACTCTCTTTTGACTCATTTTGAATGGACAGATGAATGTGAGAATTCATTCAATGAACTCAAACGACGTTTGTGCTCAGCACCTATATTGACAACCCCAGATTGGAATAAGCCATTCCATGTACATGTGGATGCATCCAATTACGCCATAGGATGTGTGTTAGCACAACCCACGAATGAAGGTAATATAGATCTCCCCATAGCTTACGCGAGCAGACAATTGAACGTAGCAGAAAGAAATTACACCACTACGGAACGAGAAGGATTAGGAATGATCTACGAGGTAAAGAAATTCAGACACTATTTGTTGGCAAACAAGTTCAAATTCTTTACAGATCATCAAGCACTATTGTACTTAGTCAACAAGCCATGTAACACGGGATGACTGATACGTTGGTTTCTATTACTCATGGAGTACGATTTTGAAGTAGTAGTCAAGAAAGGAAAGACACATCTCAGAGCTGACCACCTTTCAAGATTAACCTCAGGAGAAGCTCCTCAAGGAGTATTGGATGAATTACCAGATGCATATTTGTTTAACCTGGAGATAGCACCAGAATGGGCTAGGCCGATAGTTCCTATTCTTACGTATGGACCCAAGAATCCTAGAATAAGGATCAAGGAAGGAGAGATTACCAAGTCTCAGAGATACCAAATCATAGCAGGAAGCATATATAAACAGTATGATCAAAAGATTCTTTCTTGTTGTGTAGATGAATCAGAACATGCGAATTGGTTGCAATTAGCACACATAGGTGCATTAAAGCAACATCATTCGAAACATCGTACTTTGCAGACTCTGCATAGACTAGGAGTATACTGGCCTAAGATGGAAGCAGATGTCTGCAAGTTGTGTAAAGAATGCCATGTTTGTTGTGAAAGACCACCAGTAGAGCATGCTACATTATATCACGTGTCTCTCACACCAGACTGGAGTGAACCTCTAGTGACATACTTGAGGACGAAAACATTCCCTCAAGGAATGACCTTAGCACGACAACGCAGTCTAGAGCAGGAAGCTCAAGACTATTCACTTATTGGCGATAATCTATACAAACGAGGACGAGATGGATACCTAAGACAATGTGTTCATGAAAGCGATTATCTGAGCATACTAGAGACTGCACACCAAGGTGTTGCAGGAGGTCATTTTGGACCAGATAGGATAATCAAAGCTATCCTCTTTGCAGGATTATGGTGGCCCACTCTTCACATGGATGTGCATACCTATGTAAAGAGATGTGATGTGTGCCAACGAACTCAATTTCCTACTCGAAGAGATGAAATGCCATTGAAACCCATGATGGGCAGACGTGCATTTTCTAAGTGGGGTATAGACTTTGTAGGACCCATTAACCCCCCTGCAAAAGGTACACATGCTGAATACATTATTGTTGCCACAGATTATCTCACCAAATGGGTAGAGGCAAAAGCCACGAAAAAGAATGATGCTCACACGACTGCAAAATTCTTATTTGAAAATGTCTTTACGAGATATGGATTGCCTATAGAGTTAGTGAGCGATCGAGGAACTCACTTTCTAAACCAAGTCATTGAATATCTGTTACAGGATTTTATGGTGATTCACAAGAAATCCACACCATATCATCCTCAGGCCAATGGTCAGGTTGAAAGCACTAACAAGATCCTTTGTAACGTACTGACGAAACTCGTGAACAACAAACGTTCAGATTGGGACAAACAGTTACACCACACTGTTTGGGCATATCGAGTGGCCTACAAGACTGTACTCAATGCAACTCCCTTTCAAATGGTTTTTGGTCAGAATGTTGTGCTTCCTTTGGACTTCTTGATACCGACCCTTAAGGTTGCACAAGAACATCAGTGGATCGGCCATGAATTATCAGCGAGAATAATGGACTTGGAACGATTAGGAGAAACCATGCTAAAAGTAGCAGCAGGAATATACGCGGCAAAGAAGCGACAGAAAGCATATTTTGATGCACATGTGAAAGATAAAGGCTTGAAAGAAGGAGATTTAGTTCTAGTATATATGCTGAAACAGCACGCACGGAAGTTAGAAAAGCGAGGTTATGGACCTATGATCATTAACAGACTTTCGACAAGTGGAGCAGTACAATTAGCCACTTTAGAAGGAGATATAATGCCTAATTACATTAGTGGCTGTAGAGTCAGTTTATATCAGGAACCTCTTACTGAGGATATGCTTAGACGACTCACGCTGGCAAAGAAGCGTAAGGAGGAAGAAAATAGAATACGAGCTGAAGCTCAGGCAGAAGCTATAGAACGCATTAAGCGCATGAAGTTAAGAAGACAAGGACTAGGGAGAGAACATTATAACCATCTGGAAACATCACCCAGATATCCCATGGCCATGTGTCAAGTAAAGTCAACCACTCATCCTAGCATAGTGGATAGGAGACCATTCATTACAGTCAGGCTAGAGCACGACAACCCTTGCCAAGAGCTCAGGGCTTTAATTGATTCAGGTGCTGCGACTAGTGCGATTAGATGGTCCCACTATAAGGATTCAGGAATAGAAATGCGGCCAATTGAGGCATACCTCATAGGGCTAGGAGGCATGGAAACCCCTTGCATGGGTGAGGTGGACCTTCCTATCCTCATAAACGAAGTGACCTTCATAGTAAAGCTACTAGTGTGCCATGATGACGACCTGATAGAACCCCTAATCCTTGGCCAAGACTGGCTATACGATCACTCGGTGGACCTAAATCTTAGAAAAGGCTCCTTGCAGATTGGAACCGTAGATCAGAAGCGAGTGATACCGCTTGACTTCCCTAATTGCATTCTGACTGAGGTTTGTAACCCTACACCCTATGAAATGCATGCGGCGGAAGACCGGAAGATCTTTGGTCAGATCAGTCACGTTACTTCTACACCAACCCACTCGGGCTTGGCTATAGACAGTTGTCAGTCAGAAGGACGTCAGGAGATTTTCCCTGGGCTTCCTGCAAACTAGAAGGGGTAACTACCCAACAGATGGGGCAAATGGGCACAATCAGCGGACACATGGGCAAAACACCCTGCGGTGCCCATCCTTCCACACTTACTGCGGACTGGCCTAGATTAAAAGTACAAAACGGAGCACTTCCTAATGGGCAGGTTTCGCAAGTGTTGGACCTCCCTTCTTTTCCAAAGCAGAGTGTCCCTCCGACCTCTCAACCTCAACCACAAAGGAGTCAACCACTACGAAGGAACCCAGACCGACGGCAATATCAGACGACGCAAAGAGGAAAGCAGTCTCAGCAACACAAAGCAAGTGGCACAAGACAAATATGGGTGCCAAAAGGACAGAAAGCACCGACAGATTTCAACAATGCAGATAATGACAAGAAGAAGTCAAGGCAGAAGCAGAATCAGTATCCAACATTCCCTCGACCTTCTTCTGCAAGTTTGAACATTCGACAAATTTGGATCGCCAAGAAGTACCTTATGAATCGACCCACACCCATGCAAATTTGGGTACCCAAACCATGTATTATAGCTCAACCCTCAAGCCATGTAAAATACACCCTTCGGAAAGCTTTTCAGCCCTCCGTATCACCAAATCCGATATCATCTTTTGTCCCTCTGCAGAGACCTATCACCCGATCACAAACTCTTAGGAAGTGGATACCGAAACATATCCAGAATTCTTCTCCTAACCCAATTGTCTAACATAACTCCCACCCCGACTAATCTACAACCATGTAATAACTCATTCACGACTGAACCTTGTATAAATCCACACACTATAACCCAACATCGCTTGTAATAATACCTCATCAAGAAATGTATGTATCATCTGAACGCATGTAGGTGTCTAGAGACCTGCATTAGCTCTGCAAAAACTATTGCATCAATCACTTCACAACACTTGGCTACACGGGTTACACATCGGCTATGGAAAGGGATTGCGGTCTCACCTTAATGGGATCATAATTAATTTCCATACTAATGTGCTAATCTTTTGTAGCAGATCTTTTCCATTAGCACGACAATCATCATGCAAACCGAAGAAGGACCATCAGAAGCAGGCCTCAGTGCACCTGTAGCACCTATCGGCGTTTTACTCGCAGAGTCCCATCCGACGGCTCCACCGCCAGAATTTCAAGGTTTCCCACGACCCATGCCTATCGACGACCCTCCTCGAGGCTATACTGAGAAGATTCATCGCAATTCTCATTGGTTTCAAGGGTTGGCAGGACCATTGGCGGATGCTGAGTTCATATTTGAGGCTAATTTAACTTTTGACGACCGTACATGGGGAAAATATCAGTTCTTCTCAAGAGAGTTCGAAGGGCTACAGAACACACAAGACTTAACACATGTTTGGGCAAGAGCCGCCTTCACAGAGTATTTCAGTGACCCTTTGCCTAAACCTGACTTCTACAGATGCTATTATTTAATCACCACTTTGATAGCTTCGGAGAACAAGGATCTGCCAGGAACTTTTATTTTGCCATCTCTAGTGAACGATCCACCATATAAACGATTTTATCTTTCTAAAGATCTGATTCGAGCTGCCATCAAGATTCATGGAACCCACACGCCCACAGAGCGCGAAAGGTTAGTTCCTGACCCTATGAAACGTGGGGACATCACTAAGTGGGAGGAGATTTCAGCGATCACACCTGAGCTTTCAAACCCACTGCGGATATGCATGCAGCATTTTGCTTTCCCCGCTCAGGACAAATTCACAACGCCTCACAAACGAATATGGTTTGGTTTGTATGTATGGGACCCCAGACAGTTGATCTAGCTAGTTGGATCATTGATCAGATGTATTTAGCACAACATAGATGGGAAAGAAAGAAAGTCATCAATGGATGTTGCGCCCTCACGCGCATTGTATATATGTGCTTAGCATATGATTTACCTATCGAGCGAACAATGACAAGTGAAGAGCTGAAAGCGTTTAAAGGAACCACAAAGAAAGCTAGGAAGCCTAGCAAAGGAAGAGCAAGAAAGCGAATGAGAGGAACTATCCCCTGCCTTCAGGTGCCAGAATCACCCTCACCACAACCATCTCCAGAGCAGTCTCTGACAGAAGCCACTCCCACAGTACAACCTATTCGTATATGGTTATCAAGACCAGTTGTAACGGAGGGCACTACCAGCACAGTCACTACTCAAGCAACCACAGTCCCAGGACCTACCACCACTACAGCAGAAGTTCCCACCACTATTGGTGCGGAAGCTTTCTCTTTCCTCATACCCCATTTAGAAACAGAACAAGCAGGCACCACATATGATTTTGAGATGCAGGACGTATTTTCAAGTGAGTTTCAGTTTTCGGAAGGCCAGATCTTCTCTCAGGAATATGAAAGGCCCAACTACCCTACCACACCCCGAGATCAACCACAAGGGCAAATCGTATCGAGCTCAGATGACGAAAGAACAGCAACAGATGACGACGAAGGAGACGATGAAGCCAGTCAGGGTACACATGACTCCCAAGAACATGTGCAAACAGACGAACAAGGACAACAAACCGACACCCAAGGTGACACGAGCACACACGAAGAAGAAACCTTTGAAGCTGCAGCTTATACGTTAGCCATAAAAAAATTATATCATACTATGGAAAAAGTTTGGGCACGCAAGAAGTTGACTGACGAAGAAAGCCAAACAATCATCGAACAAGAACTCGTCTCAGGAGGGTTCGAAGAAGTCTACATCAGAGGTTTCAGAGAGCTTGTCAAATCAGTCGGACCTACCGAAGCCTTAAGATATTTACAAAGGAAACCATTACCGCAGTATGACCCCCGACGCGTACGGCTATTATCAAAACCAGGCGAATACATTCGTGTCCCAATAGGAGCACAATCTTCAGAACAGGACAGGGAAGCACGTCTTGTCCCTGAAAGCTCTTTGGCAGAAGACACCATTATCGTCGACGGGCCCCACCCCATACTACCGTTGTACATACCACCACAGTCGTTGAAGTACCGACCACCCCAACCGCTCCCCCATCCCCTCCCATCCATCCAGTCTCCCCCATACATCCCCCTTCTCCCAGAACAACATCTTCCTTCTCCGGCGGAGTAGCAGAAGTCGTCCTTACGCCCACTCAGCCCACAATTCCCGCACCCACTCAACCTAGTGTACCCCCTAACATATCCACCCTTTTATCCAACCCATTTCTCCATCCATCTTTTCCATCCTTCCCCACACCTCCAAGACCCCTTTTCCCATTCCCACCTCCATTAACCTTCTCCCCAGTCTCACCTCCCCGACCCACCGTAACCCCTCTTTCCCCTTTCCACCAAGCTGTCCAAGACAACCCCTCTGTAAATTACTCCTCAACCTTTGTAAATCCTGTATTTACACCCACACACTTACCCACGATCACACCACTATTCACAGTCACCGCACTCGACACTACATCCAGCGATATGGATATATCACCACCTACCGCACCACCACTCACGTCAATGGTGGCACCACAATATTTAAGCACACCACAATTTTCAACAATCACCAGAGCATCCACTTTCCCACCCCCATTCCCCGTTCCCTTTGCATCTACACCCACTGCATCTTCACTTAGCACCCCATTAATATTATCACCCACCATAGACACAGCATTTTGACAAATGTTCACGTGTATGACGCAAGTAAGAGATGAGTTCACATCTCTTGGAAATAATTATCAGCAGCTACAGAGCACAACCAACAATTTGCAGTCGCAGCTTAACTCATTGTCTATTGAGAATGCCTCACTGAACACCCGATATCAAGAACTACGCGAGGCTTATCACAAGCTGGAACTAGAAAGTGAAGAGAAAGCCAAAGAGGCCACTGTGGATCTTGATAATTTGTTAAGGGCCCAGACAGTTCGCAATGCGACGTTGACTCGGAACATGGGCTTACTCAAAAGGCACCTAGCAGCAGCAAAGGAAGAAAACCAGCGACTACAAGAGCAGAACAGAGAAAATTTAGAAGTTGCTCTCGATAACCCAGACCAACCATTAAGTCCTAGCCGGTTCAAAGCAGTGCCCTCCGAATCAATGAAAATGTTGCTCGATAATCACATCAGATTGCTCGACAAATACAATCGAATGAACGAAGAGTATCAGAAGCTAAAGGAAGATCATAAACTACTCCAGCTCAGAGTACCTGCAACACAAGGACTACCAGCAACCCAAGGATTACCAGCTCTTGCGGACCCTTCTCCTGACATCCTAGAGGAACTCAACGCATTACGGGCCCAGGTATCCACTCTTGAATCGCGGATAGCTATATATGAAGCACCACCACGGCCAGATTCCCCACCAGAGCTCCCAGCTGATGAAGAAAATGTAACCATTCGGGTGGAGGAAACATTTGAAGAAGCCTACGAACCACAACCCATCCCAGGCGGACGAGTCACGACTGAAGGCCAGATGACTTATGAACTTCCAACCCCCGCATGGATGAAGACAATGGAAGAGCTTGGCACCACCCACTCAGCACAAGTAGAGGCGCAGCTGCACGCAATGGCAATGATTGAGGAAAGAATTTTACAGTCGCCCTACTTCGCTCACTTGGCCCCTCGCAGATATATATCAGGGCACGAGTTACAGTACAAACCGTATTTTATGCTAATGGCCGAGTATCAGTTGGCCATAGAGAAAGAAACAGGCAAGAAACCATCTCACGCTACTCAGTTTGAGCCTGATGATTTGCCATTGGATGCGCAGCAAGGCGAGATTTATCAACCAGAGTGGCGTAAAGATCTTTTACAAGAATATCCTGAGATGATGAGTACTTGGGTAAAGGCACCACTACATTTGAAATACAACCCATGTTGGGGACCAGTGCCACGTCGCCGCTCCTGGACAGCATTTGCTATTAAAGTACAAAACAACAAGTAGTGCCAGGATTAGTTAAATTACCCATATTTCAAGCCACCCATAGAACTACCAACAGTGGGATACATGATGGCCACGATTCGTCATTGGCTCCCTCGCTTGAAACACATGGACGATATAGCAGCGCACATGACTGTCAAGATATTTGACATGATGCAAATGGTTTTTAAAGTCTTCCTTCGTATAAAGGCACCTCATGTAAACACCCTGGGCTTCGAGCATGGCAATCTAGATCTTGCATATGATATGAGTACAACGCCATCACTACGGGTGTGTTATGCCTGGCATTGCAGAATTAAATATTTACCGGCGTGCTACAAGCAGACTTTCGAAGAGATGTTCACAACCGGTTTTTGGGAATACCATTCAGAAGTGTTCATCAGCAGGCCCACCCACCTCTTACACTTATTCGCCTGTGAACAAATGGTATATTCCACACATTATCGACTCCTGCCACCCGATGAACCGCAACCAATTGATTGGGAGAAACTCGAGGCAGATTTGGCCCGAGGCATTCGAATCTCAGAACACACCCTCGCTCAGGAACTACTACAGAACTACATCCGACAGACCGCACAACAAGGTTCTATCGAGGACGACAGAAGCGAGAGGGAGGGGGGTGTTGGCAGCAGCCAGAGGCATAGAAGACGTGGAAGCATGTAAAGACAGAGCAGGGAGTCAGTCGGATCTTTTTTCAAAAGAATTATGTTTTATAAATACTCTTCAAAACCTCCAACAGTGATTTTCATCACTATTGTAACATATGTAACATAGAAAAACCTTTTTTGTAATCCATAGCTCCATTTTGTGCAAGCCGAGGAGTCCTCGAGCTTGAGGAGCTTAGGTAGAATGAGCGTATCAATTTTGGTTATTTTTAGACACTGTTTACCCTTTCAAATAGCATTTAGGACCTATTTTTTAACTATGCCGGTCACTAGATGTGAAACCGGTCAAAACTAGTCTAGAATCTATAAAAAGAGCTAGAGAGCTCATTTTTGAGGTTGGTTAGTGTGAGCTTAGAGCTATTTTGAGCTTGTAATTGAGATCTTGAGCAATAGAGTTGATTTCTCACCTTCCATTGTGTCTTGCTTGTGTCTTCGTAGTGTGTGTGTATGTGTGTGTGCATCTCTATGCTTCTCACCTTCACTCTCACTTCATTTCACATTCACGATCTTCATATCACTCCTATCTCTTCCGCGGATTGACATTAAGGAGGTGGAGCTTCTTAACGTGGTTCTCACCATTGTGCTAGAGCAACAGAGTGCTTGGAATTTTCATCAAATATAACATCCTTGAACATTATTATTGTGTGATGCTCAAGATCATATATGGAATAGGCTTTAGACTATTTACTATAGTAAATATAGATGTGCTAGTTTACCTTTGAAGCAATATTATTCATATCTTCCTTTGGTATGTGGACATAGGCATCACTACCAAAGGCACAAAAATACTTACATTGGGCTCTCTTCCATAATAAGCCTCAACCAATATCATGTTAGAAATTGCATTGGTGAAATCCTCATTAACAATGTGCATGATAGTGTGAATGGCTTCAGCCCAAATTTTCAAAAGAAGATTTTTGTTGTGGAGCATTGTTCGAGCCATTTCCATGATGCTTCAAATTTTGCATTACACAACCTCATTGTGAGATGGAGTGTGAGGTTGAGTGACATTTCATTTGACCACCTTTTGCTTGAGGAAGTTATCAAACTCATGGATTGGAAATTCTCCTCCACCATTGGATCGAATGATCTTCAAAGATGTAGATGATTCATTTTCGACTTGAGTCTAAAAATGATACAAGTTTTCCATTGGGCATGGTCTGATGATGATGCATCCCCCTAATCATGGCGATCATGCTTTTGAGATCTTTTTTTAAAGCAAATAAGAGTAGGAAAGTTGTATTAATAATAAACAATTACATCAAAGCCATGAAATGGCTACATTTTAACAACAAATAAGAGATGAGCACATGCTTCCAACTAACAATACAAGGGTTACAATCATATCAAAGGGGCAAAGTGCCTGTACCTGATAGCCATAGCCTATAAACATGAGCAATCATTTACAGTATTCAATCATAATAAATATGGAGACAAGGTACAAAGATAGTAGTCCCTCTCTCCAGTTAGAAAAGGGCTATGAAGACATAGAAGTGGTTGTTTTCTCTGGAGGCTTCTTTGATAGACTTCAAGCACATCTTTGATAAACTATTAATTCCTACGCGATGGCACACTTCATCTCATATTCATCTTTTGGAGGATTAGACCAACTTTTGCCTCTTTAAACTTCGAATTCGGCATACATATGGCCAACAATAGTAAAAAGATCCATACTCTTGAGGTTATCATAGACCAACCCGTTGGCCAACCATAGTTCCCTTTGCTTTGGGATGACCTATTTGTAGCCAACAAAAGTATGAGAAAGATTCAAAATTTGATCAGCAATAAGATCACCTCCCTCGAACAAATCCCACCAAGCGTTAAGAGTTTTTTTTCGAAGTTATGGGATTTAATAGAACAAATCTACTAATCCATAAAGATTCCTCCAAAATAAGAGTAAACATAGACTCAATAGCAATAGAGAAATGTTTCTAACTTCCATCTAAGGGAGTTGTTATTGTTGGAGTTTGAGGACTAAAAAAGCACATAAACAGCACAAGGAAGATAAAGGCTTGGAGAAAACACAATGTTGATTGTATTACCAATGATTATACAAAGACAAGTGACCCATTAGGATTACACGTGTATATACAATCTCAATGAAAAATCCTTCTTAAGAGAGAAAAAAGTGCCCTGACAATTGAAAATATGTTCACACATCTCCACCAAAATATATCAACAAATTCACCCTAGAAGTGATGCAGTGAACAAGGAGCTTGCAATCATGTATAAGGAAGTAGCAAGATATATGGAAATAATCAATCCAAGAAAGGAAGTAAACCCAAAGATTTGTGAAAAACTTTAAACTTCTCCCTATATAGAGCCTTTATGAGAAGGTTTGTAACATTATCCTATGTGGGCACATAAGCCAAACTAATATCTCCACTAGAGAACCTCCCCGTGAAATAATGATAGTGCACCTCAATGTGCTTTGTCCGATCATGGAACATAGGGTTCTTTGCAATTTCCAATGCACTGTGACTGTCAACACCACTCAACTGTCACTATGAAAGCTACCCTATACCTAACCTCATTACTAGGAGTGGCCATAGTAGGTTGCTTTGTGCTCAATGAAGATATGCACAAGCTACCAAGCATGAAGAAAAATCCACTCATGGACATACGATTTTCATAGAAATGAACCCAATCTACATGTAAATTTTATGTAAGGATTGCCCCTTGACATAAAGCAATCGTAGTTGGGAACCACTCAAGTACCAAAAGATACACTTAACCAGTTGCCAATGCTTGAAACCTAGGCCATGCATAAACATGCTGATCTGAGAGAAAAGGCCAAGTTATGTGTAATTAAATCAAGTATCCAATAATCTCTGAATAGATAACAACACCAAATGCATCTCTAACATCATAACATCATGAAAACTCAACCTTTAACTTACTTCAATGGGAGTGGCAATAGGATTTAATTCTTCAAGGCCAATATGGCATTTGACACAAAATTATTCCCCCATCAACTTGCATAAATTGAATGCCCAAATAATAATGCAAATGCCCCAAATTTGACATCTCAAAAGAGGCATGCAAATCTACCTTAAATTCAACACTATGAATTTGGTTAGAACCAATGAGAAGTATATAAACATAAGTCACCATTCAAAAATAAAAATTTAATTTACAAATGATGTACATTCCAACCATGATTATATGCAAGTGCACGAATGTTATGAATGGTGGTCATTCAGCATGTGGGGGCAAAGGCCTCGTCAAAATCAATGCCCTTGTCTTGAGCATAAGCTTTGCCATCAAACCTATCCTTATACTTATCAGCTATTCCATTAGGTTTACATTTGACTTATAAAAAGAAATAGGATCATTCTCATCACAAAGACTAAACCAAAACATAGCATAATAATCTAATGCAAAAGAAGCATTATGAAAGCCTGAACAAGTACGATGGGATAAAGATGCATCTAATTTCTTATTGCTCAAAGTCTACACCATCCATTTAAGCATAGTTTTTTCCTCTCATCATGTAAATCTGCATCAAAAATAGAATGATCAACATTGTCATTTGAAACTTATAACGACTGAGAAATCGCCATACTAGGAGCAACATTTGACTGGCCACCTATAAAAAGAGGTAGCAAGGTGTCATACACATCCTTTGAGCTGATTGATTTCTCCTTGGTACATAAAAGTAATGACTAGATTGCATCTTCCACCAAAACAACATCATGAGTAACTAGAATGCATTTGGACTATGGATGATATAGATGGTAACCTTGCTTTTAGAATTATGCCCAACAAAAATAAAGTTCACTATCATGTTATGCTTTGATAGTCTAACCCTTGCTTTGTGGGATATGAGAGGTCCCATGGGTACTATGCCCTTCACTTATTTTTCTCTTTTGCAAGCAGCATAGGAAAACCTTTAATGAGATTATCATTCACACTATAATACTTGGAAAACTATTTTTTCCTTTCTGTTTTTGTATCATTTTTTTCTTCCTTCTTTGGTTTTGCAGCATTAGCGAATTTCTACTTACTAGTAGAAGAGCTTCATTTACCTTTGCACTTTCGACTAACTAAGAAAACTTGATTCGCAACATGCACACACACTTGAGTTATTTTTCCTAGATTGATCTTTTTGCATCAAAATAGAGACTAACATCTCAAAGGTTAAAGCATTTGGATTGCATTTCATGATCAATTGATGAGTAGAAGCAAAATTTTGATAAGAATATGGAAGACTATTAAGAAAAATATGCACAAGCAAACTACCTAGCCAGATTTCGTTTGTAAATATCAATATCTCTTTCAAATCATTGCTCTTTGTTATAAAAGTGTCCATTGTATCTCCTTCATTCCTATGCTCACTCTCCAACTATTTTGGAGATAAGCAATGTGAGCCTCATTTCTTGCCTGGTATAGTCTTGTAAGAGTATCCCAATCACATTCACTCTTGTAAAGCAGTGAAATGTGAGGGATAATGGAACTTTTGATAAGCCATCAATGCATATGGAACTACAAGGAATACGGGCGTATAGCGACGGTTCAGGCGACACAATTTCGTCGGTATAAAACTGCAAAATGCATCATAATGAGTGTCACGTGCGGACCATCGATTAAACGACAAGCCAAACAACATTTTTTGCGACTTGTGGCACGAGGGCGTCTCTGATGCTCGCATAGAGCATCGCTAACATGACGGTTTTAAAAAGCATCGCATAAGCGATGCTTCTTTACGTTGCATAAGCGACGCTTTTTGATGTCGCATAAGCGACACTAAGACATGTCGCTTATGCAACGCCAACTCGACACGTAGCATTGCTTACACGACGGTATGTTGATGGAAAAAAATTAAAACATTGGAGGCTCTTCGATCGGCATTTTCATGCATCTCATCAAAGAGCTCTCCAACGTTCCCAATTGCACTACACTTACGAGCTGAAGCAAGTATATGCAGAATTGTTGTTTTGCCTGAGCTCTCTCTTATTGTCTCCCTCTGTCTCTGTTTCTCTCTTTCTACATCTTTCTCTCTTTGAATTCTCTCTCTCTCTCTCTCTCTCTCTCTCTCTCTCTCTCTCTCTCTCTCTCTCTCTCTCTCTCTCTCTTTATTGCAGGTTATTCAAGAAGCTAACCAAGCAAAAAGTATGGCTAACTATTGTAAGTACAATTTCTATTCTTTGTATATCATTTGAATTGTGTTATTTTCATTAGATAGCATACTCACACTTATTGATATGCACTTATACACTTATACATGATGAAGATGCACTTTCACACATATACACATATACACATGCACATACACACACATATATCCACACAGATACATGTGCACATACACTTAGACATACACAAATATACACATGCATATGCACAAACATTTCTACAACCACATAAAAAGACTTACATGCATGCATTATTGCATATATATATATATATATATATATATATATATATATATATATATATATATATATATATATATATATATATATATACACACACACACACATTAACATATATGCAAATACATGTATATGCACATCCACATGCATGCACATACAGCTACATGCACATTCACATGCATACACATGGATGCAAATGGAAATGCATCCACATACACATGCATGTTTCATACATATACACATGCATATACATACATTATACACATATATACACATATATATGCACATACGTACACACACATATACACATGCACACACATATGCACATACCTACATATACACATATACATGCACATACACACATATACAGATAGGGTTACATACATATACACACACATACACATGCACATACATACATATACACACACATACATATACACTTAGGTACACACATATGAATGAATTATATACATATACACACACATACATACATATACACACACATACATACATATACACACACATACACATGCACATACATACACATGCACATACATATGCACACACATACATATACACTTAGGTACACACATATGAATGAATTATATAATTAAAGTATTAAAACACATATACACATGCACACACACATGCACATACCTACATATACACATATACATGCACATACACACATATACACATAGAGTTACACATATACATGCACATACATTTACACACATATACACATGCACATGCACATACTCATATACACATATACACTTACACATGCATATGCACATACATACATATACACACACATACACATGCACATACATACATATACACTTAGGTACACACATATGAATGAATTATATAATTAAAGTGATAAAACACATATACACATGCACACACACATGCACGTACCTACATATACACATATACATGCACATACACACATATACACATAGAGTTACACATATACATGCACATACATATACACACACATACACATGCACATGCACATACTCATACACACATATACACTTACACATGCACATGCACATACATACATATACACACACATACACATGCACATACATACATATACACACACATACATATACACTTAGGTACACACATATGAATGAATTATATAATTAAAGTATTAAACACATATACACATGCACAGAGACATGCACATACCTACATATACACATATACATGCACATACACACATATACACATAGAGTTACACATATACATGCACATACATATACACACACATACACATGCACATGCACATACTCATACACACATATACACTTACACATGCACATGCACATACATACATATACACACACATACACATGCACATACATACATATACACACACATACATATACACTTAGGTACACACATATGAATGAATTATATAATTAAAATATTAAAACACATGCTTAATATAAACAATAATAACAATCAATAGAACACTTGTGAATGATTTGAAATGATTGTTTCTCGTTGTCGCTCAATATCCTAAGCATAATATGAAGTCAACCCTAAGTACTTTGAGTGAAATGTTCTTCTTGGTTCTCCTAATTGTTGAATCTAGTTCTTGAAATGTTACAGAAGTTCAAGTTTGCCAACATCTATATATCTACATCTTGAGAATACAACATGAACGAAAGAAAGGAGAAAATAACACTACGTACATGCAGCTTTGCATCGGTATATTTATTGCGATATTATTGGTTAAGATTTCAATCATCCACAATTTACTAGAGCGGTTCATAATCCATGAGTAGTTGCTTACATGGATATAGATGTCATGATATTTGGAGAACTCCAAAGAGAATTTTTAAAAATATTGAAATTTAAAAAAAAAAACAACATATTGGGTGTCATTAGCTAGTATGAATATGATGTTTGATATTCAAGAACTCTCTTCATTAATTCACCCTTGGAATCATCGACATGCACAATAGCGAAAGGTACAAGAACTCTCTTCATTTATTCACCCTTGGAATCATCGACATGCACAATAGCGAAAGGTACTGAACTTATATTTTTTTCTGGTGTCAAAAACATATGTCTACTTCTTAATTGAGACTTCAATTAGATTACTATACATTTATTCAAAGTGAAATTATAGAGAAAAATTTGAACAAGTTGCTTTAACTTTTTTCCATCAATCTAAAATTGTTTGGAGTTTCAATCCCCCCATTTTAAATCGTTGATTTTTGGTTGTGATCATGCGACTTACAATGAATGCATCACACAGCGTCTGTTTGGTATACTTTATCTATCCTCTTACTTTCTATCACAGATATACGTCTCTCCCTTTAAACCATAATGCATCATATCATGGTTTGGATTTCTCATTTTGAGATTCCATTGTGCTTTCGATAGTATGTTTTTCCATGTCCTGGTCATATGGACACCATCTCCTTCTGTGCCCTTATTTCTCTCTCTCTCTCTCCCCCTCCCTCCACATATTACTGCATGTTCATGTGTGTGCATGTTTTTGGTATGGCTTTCGTGTGAACGCAGAGAAGAATGTTGGATCTAAAGCTTACTTGGAATCCTGGGCTTGGTTTTATTCTATGGACGTCCTTATGCATGAACAGTAGCCACATAATGCCTTCATTCATAAAAAATGTTATTATGAAAGTATTATTGTAATTAATACACATGTAGCATATGATCTCATTACATGGATTTGTAATTAACGTTTTCCAACAAACTTTAAAATTACTCTTACAAGTCCAATTGCCAGCAGAGTGCTTGTGTCATGGGAGCTGGACGTAAGACCGAGACTACAAAGGCCTTCATTCTCCTTCCTCTGGGGCTGGCCGTCCTCCTTCATCACCGCTCCCATTCTTGAACCTTCCGGCAGAGGACCTTGCTTGTGTGATTTTTGGCTGTGACCATGCGACTTACAATGAATGTGTCACGCAGCTTCTGTTTGGTATACTTTATCTATCCTCTTACTTTCTATCACAGATATAAGTCTCTCCCTTTAAACCATAATGCATCATATCATGGTTTGGATTTCTCATTTTGAGATTCCACTGTGCTTTTGATAGTATGTTTTTCCACGTCCTGGTCATATGGACACCATCTCCTTCTGTGCCCTTATTTCTCTCTCTCTCTCTCTCTCTCTCTCTCTCTCTCTCTCTCTCTCTCTCTCTCTCTCTCTCTCTCTCTCTCTCTCTCTCTCTCTCTCTCTCTCTCTCTCTCTCTCTCTCTCTCTTTCTCTCTCTCTCTCTCCCTCCACATATTACTGCATGTTCATGTGTGTGCATGTTTTTGGTATGGCTTTCGTGCGAACGCAGAGAAGAATGCTGAATCTAAAGCTTACTTGGAATCTTGGGCTTGGTTTTATTTTACGGACGTCCTTATGCATGAACAGTAGCTTGATCATTAGCTTTTGTGCATGTCCAGGCCTTTGAGCTTCTCATATCAGCTATATAAAGAATGTCTGACCAGGGATGCCACTATTTTTGTTTAATTACATTGATAAAAAGTTGCATGGTATTTTTAAGGCAGACACCTATGGAGAGATGAACATCAATCCATATGCCTGGACTGATGGGAAGCAGAAGACAGAGTTTCCAACTCAGGTTCTTTGCTTAGATTTAATAATCTCTGATATTACATTAGGTCACTGTCTGTGGCGTAATGAGGTTTTGTTTACATGTAGGCACGCATACTGGTGAGATGTCTGTGTGCACCATTGACAGAAAGCATATACAAGGGAGCATTAGCAGCGAATTATGTGAATTATTCACAGGAGAAAATCCTATTTGAGTTAAATCATGTGCAGACAGATAAGCCTATGAGAAGATTTTGATGGTTGCAAGCTCGAATGTTCACTAATATGTGGGCTTTTGGATAGCATATTAGAATCAAAGCCATTGATTCTTTACGTAAAACAGAGGATTCTAGTATTTTTGCTTCTTTCAAGCAACTATCATGTGCCAGCTCAAAAGACACGAACCTTATAGATAGCGAACTTCATTATGTAGGAACTATTGTTGGTATCTACGAAATTTCATTTCGTACATTCAAACAGGTAGAAAAAAGTTTATATTTTTTATGATAGAGTTAGTTATTTTTTTAAGCACCTAATAATGGGTTTTTGTTGTTATATATTTTTTTAGCAATATGAACTTCTTCAAGAATTTTTTTATATGTTCTGATTTCATATGTTAAGTACATGTCTTTCAAGCCAACACTGAACCCTGTTTGGAAAAGCCATTCATGCAGAACATTTTGAAGGCATGTTAGGAACTGAAGAGACTTGGGACAATTCTTGTATGGCAATCTGTTAACCATTTATTGCCAATACGACACTGCATTATCTCGTTGTCATGCAGAACTACACTGCCTAAATATGTGTACTCTACACCAGGGGGAAAGGTCATATTTAAGACCTGTATCCCTATCCACAAAGGAGCTTTTATACCCGGTGCCTTAATTATTGTAGGCCTGGGAGCAGGAGAGTCACAATACATATTTAACATTTGAATTTCATGTTTTAGCAGCCAAAAATGATTTTCTAAAATCAAATGGCTTGAAAGGATGCCATCCTGAGATAATTTCAGTAAAGCTTGGCCTCCTTGGGTAGATATTAACTGATGACTTAAATCCAACAATTCAAAAATCTCAGCCTTCTCTCTCTCTCTCTCTCTCTCTCTCTCTCTCTCTCTCTCTCTCTCTCTCTCTCTCTCTCTCTCTCTCTCTCTCTCTCTCTCTCTCTCTCTCTCTCTCTCTCTCTCTCTCTCTCTCTCTCTCTCTCTCTCTCTCTCTCCCTCCCTCCCTCCCTCCCTCCCTCCCTCCCTCCCTCCCTCCCTCCCTCCCTCCCTCCCTCCCTCCCTCCCTCCCTCCCTCCCTCCCTCCCTCCCTCCCTCCCTCCCTCCCTCCCTCCCTCCCTCCCTCCCTCCCTCCCTCCCTCCCTCCCTCCCTCCCTCCCTCCCTCCCTCCCTCCCTCCCTCCCTCCCTCCCTCCCTCCCTCCCTCCCTCCCCCCTCCCTCCCTCCCTCCCTCCCTCCCTCCCTCCCTCCCTCCCTCCCTCCCTCCCTCCCTCCCTCCCTCCCTCCCTCCCTCCCTCCCTCCCTCCCTCCCTCCCTCCCTCCCTCCCTCCCTCCCTCCCTCCCTCCCTCCCTCCCTCCCTCCCTCCCTCCCTCCCTCCCTCCCTCCCTCCCTCTCTCTCTCTCTCTCTCTCTCTCTCTCTCTCTCTCTCTCTCTCTCTCTCTCTCTCTCTCTCTCTCTCTCTCTCTCTCTCTCTCTCTCTCTCTCTCTCTCTCTCTCTCTCTCTCTCTCTCTCTCTCTCTCTCTCTCTCTCTCTCTCTCTCTCTCTCTCTCTCTCTCTCTCTCTCTCTCTCTCTCTCTCTCTCTCTCTCTCTCTCGTTCTCTTCTTGCTCTCGCGTGTTAATCCCAACACAAATGTGCCAAGAGAAATCGAACTTTTTTTTTTATTTGTGTGTATGTGTCTATGTGTGTATGTGTATGCATGTATGTATGCATATGTGTGTGTATGCATGTGTATATGTGTGTATGCATCATTATGTGTGTATGTGTCTATGTGTGTATGTTTGTGTGTATGTTTGTGTGTATGTTTGTGTGTATGTATCTGTGTGTGTGTATGTGTATGTGTTGCAATAAAAATGCATGATTTCTTCAAGTTTCAAGTTTAAAATAGTATTTTATGAACTAAAGAAAAAAAAGGGGCTAACAAACATTTTGATGATGGTACGTAATTCTATCATGGTCTTAACTGGTAACATTCCAAGTGTGAAATAGTGAAGATGTCTCTGAATCTGCAGTGCTACCCTTGTTGGATCAATTTTCCTCTTTATTGTGTTCAAAGAAATGGCAAGAATGGATTTGTGATCTATGCCTTTCAAAGATGTGCTGGAGCATCTTAGAAGGGTCTCCTAGAAAATGAGAAGGGAAAACAAATCATGATGATCGAACTTCCCAGAGTTTTCTTTGTTTTGTCTTAGCTCAAAAACCATTTATGTTTTAACAACATTACATTAAAATCAAAACTATAAGAAGAGATCATAATTGTCAAAGATTACATTTAGCAATTCAATGGGGTTACTCTTTGTTGGTGCAGACTGGTGAAATGCATAACTATAACCTGGTTCAATCAATGATGTCACGGCTAGTACACCAACAGGCTTTGAACCAAGGCCAGGACTCTGCGGATCCTTTGATTTCCAGTCTACCTCTTCGATGTTCTCCAAAACTTCATAATTGAATTGTATTGCATGATTGTCTATTCGTGTCCGAGCAAAACCATCATATGCTAAATACACTTCCCTTAACCCATACATACATTTTCGAAAAATTTCTCAAGGCCCCTCAGCTCCATACCCTTTTCCAGGTTTTTGGGAAGACACTAAATGATAAAGGAATTCTTTGGAGGTTAAACCATCTAAAAAGCAAGAATGAATTATTGCCAAACCATCATGAAAGTCAGAAAAGAACAACTCCTCTCCGTTTACAGACTGTAAACCTAAGCATGCACACTGTTGTATCAAGTTTGACAATGATGCTTATCTTCCAGCCCTTATCATTGCCATCATGTAATTGGATGGACAGCTATGCCTCTCAACAATGGTTGGTATTTCCCCAAGAACATGTTGAAATTCACAAATTGCTGATCTTCTAGCACTGATTTCTTCAACTAAGCTAAGAAAGTTTTCTTGGTAACCATAGTCAAGGATATCACTATGACATGGATTGATAAAAGTTCTTGGAATGAGTTCCTCTTTTCCTGACAGGACTAATTGGATCTGCCTTTCCAAAGTGAGAACTCTTTGAGAAGACAATCTGCCATCATCTACAGCAATATGAACTTCTTCAAGAAGTTTTTTATATGTTTTGATTTCATCTATTAAGTACATGTCTTTCAAGCCAACACTGAATGTTGTTTGGAAAAGCCATTCATGCAGAACATTTTGAAGGCATGTTAGGAACTGAAGAGCAGTTTTAGTCCCTTTTTGATAGCAAAGACTTGGGACAATTCCCGTATGGCAATCTGTTAACCATTTATTGCCAACAGGACACTGCATTATCTCGCTATCATGCACAACTACACTGCCTATATATATGTACTCTACACCAGGGGGAAAGGTCATATTTAAGACCTATATCCTTGTGTGAATGCATGTGTATGTGTGTGAATCCATCATTATGTGTGTATGTGTGTATGTGTGTATGCATCTGTATGTGTGTATGCATGTGTATGTGTGTGAATGCATCATTATGTGTGTATGTGTCTATGTGTGTATGTGTGTGTATGTGTGTGCGCATCTATGTGTATGTGTGTGCGTGTCTATGAGTGTGTATCTATTTATGTGTGTGTATGTGTCTATTTGTGTGTATGTGTCTATGTGTGTATGTGTATGCATGTATGTATGCATGTATGTATGCATGTATGTATGCATATGTGTGTGTATGTGTGTGTATGCATTATGTATGCATATGTGTGTGTATGCATTATGTATGTGTATGTATGCATGTGCATTATGTATGCATATGCATTATGTATGTGTATGTATGCATATGTGTATGTATGCATATGTGTGTGTATGCATGTAAGTATGTATGTATGTATGCATATGCATATGCATTATGTATGCATATGTATGCATGTATGTGTATGTGTGTGCATGTCTCTCTATGTGTGTGTATGCATATATGTGTGTGTATGTGTATGTGTGTGTGTATGTGTGTGTATGTGTGTGTGTGTATGTGTGTGTGTATGTGTGTGTGTGTATGTGTGTGTGTATGTGTTTGTATGTGTGTGTATGTGTGTGTATGTGTGTGTATGTGTGTGTATGTGTATGTGTATATGTGTGTGCATGTGTATGCATTATGTATGTGTATGTCTGCATGTGCATTATGTATGCATATGTGTGTGTATGCATATATGTGTGTGTGCATGTATATGTGTGTGTATGCATGAATATGTGTGTATGCAACATTATGTGTGTATGTGTGTATATGTGTGTGTATTTGTGTGTGTATGTGTGTGTGTGTCTATGTGTATGTGTGTGTGTGTCTATGTGTGTATATGTGTGTATGCATATGTATATGTGTGTAAGTGTGTGCGTGTGCACATACCTAGTCTTTCTTTTTGCGTGTCTCTCTCTCTCTTGCTCTCTCTCTCTCTCTCTCTCTCTCTCTCTCTCTCTCTCTCTCTCTCTCTCTCTCTCTCTCTCTCTCTCTCTCTCTCTCTCTCTCTCTCTCTCTCTCTCTCTCTCTCTCTCTCTCTCTCATTCTCTTGCTCTGGTCTAGATCTCAGCACAAATGTGCCGGGAGAAAGCGAATTTTTTTTTTTACATTCCAGAGCGTCGCTTATGGGACGCTCTGGAAAGGATGTCGCATATGAGACGCTATCTAGTTTGCCAACGTCGCAAATAACATCGATAGGTAGCGATGCTATTTACAACGCAGAGATTTAGCGTCGCATAAGCAATGTAGGCATCGCTTATGCGACGTATCCCCTTATAAAAAAATTCGAAAACAGCACCGTCGCTTATGCGACGCTAGCGTCGCATAAGCGACGGTGCTCGTTTTTTTTCCAAGTCAGGGGCGTCGCTATGCCCCCCTATTTCTTGTAGTGTGGGTGTGCATCTTTGCCATCCCATTGAATTTGCTATGTAGTAGGTCCAACAAGGACTCCAATGTAACCAAGAAATTGAAGATCATCATCTTCAACACCATTTGCATCATTTTCAATCACTATATTTGAAGATGTAGTAGGATTTTTTCCAACACCCTCCACAATATTCCATAAGCCTTTTGCTACCAATACATGAAGCATCATGTATTCCTGCAATGGGTAATTAGAACCATCCAACTTATCATCAACAGCCATCATATGGAATACAGATTTGTTGTTAGCCATGGCTAGTGACTAAATACCTTGATACAAAAAAATTATATCAAAAACGTTGAACAAAAATACCCATTTGAGCTCTACTAGACCTACTAGACCTGCACAAGAATTTGGGATGCTTGTACCCATGAATAAAAAATTGTATATATGATTGGTACAAAAGAAAGAAATTGCCTCCACAATTGCTATGATACCACATTTAGAGTTGAAACAAGCTCATATCAAAATTTCAGCACCATAAAACAAAGCTATTTCGAACTCCTAATCACTTTGAGTATGCTCAAACATTTTCGTGCAATTATAAGACTATGATCAAAAGGGTGTTGATAATGACCTAAAGAAAGCAACAACCTACTCTGTTACCAATTGTTTGAGTTCAAGGACTATGAAAGCACATAGAAAACACAAGGAAGAAGAAGCTTGGATAACAACACCACTAATTGTATTACAAAGAAAATTTACAAAGATGGCCCATTAGGGTCATAGGCGTATATACAAGCCTATGGATAAAACCTCATTTAGAGGGGAGAAAGTGCCCCAGGGATCCTAAGTGTGCTCACACACATCACCACCAAAATATATTAAGAGTTACAATACATGGAAGTTCAAATAAAAGAGGAACCTTGAGGAGAAAATATAATGCCCCATAAGTTATGATTCTTCCAAGCCCTCTTCTCTTTCAAATAAAATAGGTTTACTTTCCTTTTCATTAGAAAGGCCTGGTAATTAGTAGAGTGAGTGGATCTAACCACCCATTTAGTAGAAAGTTTCTTAGGCATTTGGTAGGGCAAAGAACAACCAACCCTCCTCATACATAGGCGAATAGCAGGTAAACCAAGCCACTTTGAGACTCTTTTTACAGCTAGCAAAACTTTGCTAGAGAAATCTCCTAGAAAGCACTACAACTTGATTCAGTTAGTTTTTGGAAGTTCTCCAATAGGCAAGAAAGTGGCTAATACAAGGAAGAATAGAGTGATTCAACAAAAAAGCCGATTGGACAAGGAGCTTTGAATAGTAATGCCCAAAAACGTATTTCTAAAATTTTCCATAAACTAATCTCATATTTCGATGAAGGAAACTCTAAAGCCCACGAGGATATGAGCGGCCTAGAAACGACACCTTTTTGAATAATTTTCATAACCTATACTAGTGAAACATTGGGGAGTATCATTGTTTGAGGCTTTGAATGAAGTTTATTGTGGCTAACAATGGAGACCTTACAAGACCAAAAGCGAAAAGGCACTCCAAAATATTCATGGTAGAAGTAGAATCATCATTAGTCAGCATCTTCATGTCATATTCAAACATCTTGAGACCAAGTTTAGAAGGGGAATTGGGGATGTGGAACGTAAGAGTCTAAAGGGTTGGGACATAAACCCATTGGTAAAGACTCTAGAGAATGCATTCCCAAAGAGGATACTAACATAATTAATGAAAGGTCTACCAACCCCAATTATTCAAGCCATCCTTGAGTGCTTCTTTATGTATAAGTTTGATAACTCTGGTGTTGACATATACAGGAAGGGTACCTCGTCTTGTGGATTCTTTCCAAATCAAGAGAATAAAATGTGAAATGAAGTCCTTAAGCTCAATAGAAAACTCATTTAGTAAGCCATCAATACTAGGTGATTTATGAGGTTTCAATTTACTCATTGTTTCTAAAACATCATCGACAAATAGGGGTATGTCCAAGAGAATAACAAAGTCCTTGAGAAGATTTTTTCCTTTCATTTAGGAGCAATAAGGGCCTGACCCTCTAGATATCATCCTCCATCTTGGAAGTGCTAGAAAGAACATCAATAAAGAAACTAATAACCTCATGCAAATCCTCCTCAATGTTGATAGGAGACCCGCCATTTTTTTCTTTAAAGGAGGAAAAAAAATCCTTCAATTTTTTTCTTGAACAAATCAAACATTTTCTTATTAGGTCTATCCATCATTCTAACCCAATATTCTCTTGAAGTAGAAAGAGCTCCACAAGCATCAAGACACTCTTCATGTCTTAATCTACTCTAAAGATCAAGGACCCTTTGACTATGATCGAAGTCTAGGGGTTTGTAAACTAACAAGATCCTATAGCTCTTTTCTAATCATCATTCTCCTTTTACTCGTAATTTGCTTAGCAACCTTTTTCAATACGGAGAAGAGCTTCTGGATGTCTCTAACATAATGCTCCCATACAATAGAGGTAGAAATATTCCTATAAAAGTGATGAGAAATAATAATTTTGTTCTTATCTTTAACACAATGGATTTTAAGGAGGGACACGTTGATAAGTTCATCTAGCCTTATTGCAAGGACACTCAAAGTAAATAAAGACTTTAATGGAGAGATGATAAGAGAGAAGCAAAGATTGGTCAACCTCAAAGTTCACATCCCAATAGTTATGAAAGCAAGAAGCATTCACATAACACCTCTCTAACCTAGCAAAATGATACTATCTACCTCCTTATCTGTTACTAAACAAGTGAAACCAATATAACTAGAGATATCAATCAAGTCTTGAATTAAGAGAAAGACACTTCATAGCATTCATGGATTACTTTTTAGAGCTTTTTGAAGGTTCTACAAGGAAATAAAAAACTCTCATAGGCATAGTAATTCTTTTTAGGTTTAGAGCCTCTCAAGGAAATAAGACATTCTTCAACAACTTTGTTCATAGGGGCATCTTCATCCATCACAACTATCACTAATATGCTAAACATAGTTATTATAGCAGTCAACCAAGAGGTCTGGGAAGTCCACCCACGTTGGAACCTAAACATAATTTGGGCCCCTAGGGTTGAAACCCTGATACCACTTGAAGAATGAAATAGGAGACTTTGTTAACAATTGACCTTTTGTAATCACATTAAGAACACTCTTAGCATTATTGAAAAAGAACAGGATGTTGAATAAGTATTGAATACTATGAACAGATAACACTCATGACTCCCAATGAACTTTGATCCACCGCCTAAGCATTTCTTGATCTGGCCTAGGGCAATGGCAAAGCATGAAGATCATTTATTTCTCTCAAGTGTTTAACAAGAAGTTTTTACCTTGTAATACATTCAGCCATTGAACTTGTTTACATTGGTTTTTCAATAAAAGGAGTTTGATCTTATGAGTTACTCTTCCTATAAATTGGAAATATGAAAGAACAAATGCAAAGGCCCAATAAACTCCCTTTATTTCCAACATCAAAGGTTTATTTCTAACCCATAGATGAAATTAAAACTATGACCAATAAATTTAAGAATCTCACCATTACATCAACCCCATCCACATTCTTATCTATCTTGTTTTTTTGAGACAACACGGAATACATTGAAAGAAAGAGGAAATGTTATAATTTGTACAAGGGCAAGATCCAAGTATACAATAAAGTATTGGGAAACAAGAACCTCGACTCAATGTTGACATGGAAAAACTTACAAGCCTCTAGAGTCTACCCATTTTGTTAAGGGGAACAGTATAAAAAGGGCAATACTAAAAAATACAAAGGCCAACTTTGGAAAAATGAATACAGTAGTTTGCCACTTAGAGATAACACCATTGTGAATCTTTCCACATAATAAACGGAGGGGGGAATTTCCTGCCATGAACAAGGCTTGACACTTGAGAGAAAAAGAGGTAGAGCACCAAGAGGTAGAGCATCTTTAATGGCTAGAAAACGTTTTCTCCACTTCCTTGTGCAACTTACATTGATCGAGGTGAGCTAACAAGAATCTTTTATGCTACATGATGACATGTTTACAAGTAAGAGAAAGAGAAGTTAGAAAAATGACTTATTGATCAAAGAAATACTCATCATTGTGGTAGAGTTGGGCCAACCTCTAATCCCTTGTTCAAAACATTTATGTTCTCTAATACCCATATTACCATACCTTGACAAGGAAATTCACCCTATCCAAATACATTCCTACAAATAAAAAGCTTTGTTAGATACAAAACCCATGCCAGGAATATAAACCTTCTTTACTTCCATCCATGGATTCCACATCCTACAATTGAGACCACCTCCAATGGGATTAAAAATATGAGGAGAAGAAATAATATCCGACAGAAAATGGTTAGTCCAAGCTTTAAATCCCTTTGAAGAAAACAAAAGAATTTTTCTTTTGATGAGATGAGGTAGTAATAATTGGAGCGAATAGACCGAAGAATCCATTTTGTTGACATATTGGTGGCCATCTTAGAAGGACAAACGATGCAAAGTCCACCTTGCTTCTTAGAGAGGTAGAAAATATTCCAAGCCACTTTTTTGTTAGATTGACATCTTTGGTTTCTGGATAAAGAGATTAATTGATTAAGGTGCTTCTTGGTTGGCTTCTAGCAATATGTGAAATTGGTTAAGCAATGAAACGGTCTGCTGGAAATGCACCATGTTGTATTCTCCTCCAAGAGATCTCTATAATGATGCCCTTGTAGTAGAAAATTGAGCTCTTTTGATAAGGATGCTACTCCCATACACCTCAAAAAACAAAAACTACACAATACAATGAGAGCATGACTCTTTGATCAAAGGTTTTACAAATGTTGCTGAACTTTGAGTCAATGGCTGACCAACCCACTTTATGTTTTATTACAGAATATATATAAAAGTGTATATTGGCCATTTTGCCTTTCACATGGACATTAATGGTAAAAATTTCCAACTAAAGGCCAATATGGCCAAAATGAGTAGGGGAGAGAAACAAAGAATGATAAAGAATACCTAAGTGTAAGTATACAAACTATATCTCCCACATGATGGGCATGTTACACAGTGTACAAGTATTCTGCAAGATCAATAGTCAAGTAACTTCCATCAAGTGACAACAATGTCAAAAGCTATCTTGTGGTAGAGCTTTGGTCAAAGCATTTGTAGCATTATCTCAAGTATAATGCTTCACAGGAATTATGTGCTCACTGGCAAAGCGGTCTCTAATGAAGTGATACCGCAACTCAATGTGCTTGGCCTTTGCATGATAGATCGGATTCTTAGCCAAAGCAATGGCATCCTAACTATCATTAAGCAAATGAGGTACATGATGAGGTAGACCCATATCACAAGCAAGACAAGAAAGCTGAATGCTTCTTTACATGCCTCACCTGCTAGAACATACTCTGATTCTATAGTGGAAACAATTCTACATTCTTGAAGAAGAGATCTCCAAGAGTTATCACACCCTGATGTGTAGGCTTTCGATTGTCTATACAACGAGCATAATCAAAATTTTTGTAACCAATCATTAGGGTGAAAAAAAACCAAAGAGGGGTCATTTGCTAATGAAAAATTCAAAAAATGACAAATAGGGTATTTCCATATGTACAAAAATATAAAATTCTTGTATCTTTAAATCCTACAAATACTTTTAGTGTGTTTTTGCCAAGGAATTCTTGTTGAATCTTACCTTTGTGGTGTCCTGATTGCAACTTGAGATCAATACCTAGCCTTGTCAGCCTATAGTGCGCGACACCACCCTCAGGATATCAGCCGCTGCTCGTCCACGATACTGCCTTTCACAATAGTAGAGAAATGAACTAATTTTTTTGGTTTTTATACTTTTGGTGACTGAAACTGAACTACACTAACTTGGCAAATGTTTTGAGATTTTTCTTGGTCTTGACCTACTCCTACTTCACTCCTCTCCTTCTCTCCTCTCCTTCTAACCTAAGCCTAACTCCTCTTACTCTCCCTTCCTACTAACCCTAAACCTAAAAACTCATTACACACACCTCCGGGATATGAAGTAACAAGTGCTGAGGTGATAGACTACTTGCCACAGAACGAGTTCACCTCTACAAGTATGATTTCATCACACTCGATCTATAACCATCACGAACGCACCTTGGCTGAGTGGTCCCCGGCAACGGCGCCAAAAACGTGTGTACCTAAGTCAAGAAGACTCAAGGACTTGTGCCAAAGAGACTAAACCTCATTTGCAACACAAGTGCGTATAGTAGGAAATTGACACACGCTTATATGTCAATTCGATCAAACGACCTAACCAAGTGTATGAAGACATGTGCACACATGATGGAAAATGAAGTGGTTTTCAGTTGATATGCATGAGAAAAGACTAATCCACCTCTCAAACTCACTGAGAGACTGAAAGTATCTGCCGCGATACCACTTACAACAGTTTTCAGTAAATCAAGGATTTCTCCCAACTCTAAGCTCTGAGTATAGTCAGTAGGATACTCGTTTCGAAGCTCTCGATGAGACGCATCTATTGGAAGTAGTTTCACTCGATTTTGACAACCCTGCTTCAAGTTATGACCAAAATAGTGAATGGGAGAAAGTACCCACACTCACGCCACAACTCCTACAAGCTCTCACACACACACTACAATAGCTCAAAAACAGTGGGGAGGGGTAGACAACAGTCCTACACACACATTCCAAGCATTACACACACATACAAGATCAAAGAGAAGATGGAAATGTGCAGGAAAGAGGCAAATTCGAGATTGAAGAGCTCTCCTTGTTCACAATAGCAAAAAGTCTCTACAAAGAGTCACAAAGTGACTTATATACATATGCCCTAAATTTGGTCCTTTCACACAAGAGACCGGCACTTTATTACTAAAAAGTGAATTTCCTACTAATTTACAAGGGATATTTTACAACAAGATGGGATTATGCCACTAGAGGACTCCTCTAGTGCATTTACATGGCTTGAGGGAATTCTCTGAATGTTTTGAAGAAGAAAAATCATGCCCATTAATTTGAAAATTTTGGGGCTCTTCTCTTGTGCTTCTTTGCTCTGCAACAGACATCCTTCTTGTCCTATTGTAATCTCATAGTAGAAGATCTTTTCGAGTTATTTCTTGTATCCAATTCATCTCCCTGAAGGGAGTTCTTGTAACCGAGATATCTTGTTTCATACTTACAATCCCGGGTTGTGGGATATCCTGTATCATCTCTAGTCCAGTTTTCCATACCTATTGGTCTCGGGTTGTGGGATATCTTGTATCGGTCATGTATTCTTGTATCATTCTCCCTCCATGGGTTTTCTTCTAATCGAAAGTGTATCTTCAAAATCTTGTCTAGTCTAGTCAGAGAGCAGAATCTAGTGCTCCCCTGACATTTTGGCAAGACTGTCTTCATCAAGACCAAGGACCATGGATTCCCTATGCAAGAGGATTCAATCTACCATAAAGGACTTGATTGAACATGTCCAAGAGATGAAAAGATTGCTACGACAAGATGATCGATCAGTTTCAAGCTATGCCTTGAATATCAAGATGTCATTTCGTGGAACTACATATCAAGAAGACTACATGGTTAATCAGTTTCAAAGTGGCCTCAATCCTGAAGTGAAATATCTCTTGCTATCCATGCCTCAAGCAAATACCTTAGAGGAGGCTATCAATCAAGCAATTTAGTGTGAGAATCACTTGTTAAAAGAAAGCCAAGTCCACGAGTCAGAAGTCTTGAATAATGAAGACATTATTCCTCATGAATTTGAATAGAAAATCTTTGAAGCCCAAAAAGTAATTACAAATGATATGGATAATGCATGTTATTGACATATGAAGAAGGTAAAGGATAAGGAGGAGTTCATGTTCAATCAAGCAGGTGTGCTTACTCAATGCTCTCCATCAAAGATCTTGGAAAGACCACAACATTCTAGTAGAAGCACAAAGGATCTATCACATGAAGAACCAAAGGAAGCTCAAGAGAGACCCAGACCTTCACCATCTATCAAGATTGAGGATCATGAAGAATTCGACATCATGCATGTATTAAATTCAAGGATCTCTCGAGGAAGATTGGAATGCCTTATTTGTTGAAAAACCTATGACATTAATGATCATACTTGGGAGCTTATAGGAAATCTTCAGAGAGCAAAAATCAAGGTTCATGAATTCCATAAGAAGAATCCAATGAAACCCAAGCTACAGAACATGGCCGCTCCTCGTGGAACTCATCGCTTGAGAGGGAGGTGATGTCATGGACACAAAGGAAACCATCTTAAATCTTAGATTCCATGTCCACTTCCTATATCTCATTATTGGTTTAGATTTCGGAGAAACTAATGCAACCATTGCATCCAAAACGTGCCAAAACCCCAAGATCGACTGTCTATTTGCTGAATTCTGACACCGTGAGGTCTTGTTTCAAGTCAATGATATCATGATGACTCATCAAGTCGTAATTGCCATTTAGCACCGCATTTGAACATCTATAAAAGTAGGGTTTGGCCACATTCATTCTCAGTCTTGCCAATACTAGTCTTGGGAGCTCAAGGAGTTGTGACCGCCAAGTAAGTACTTTCAAGTTCCAGTTCCTGTTCTTGTCTTATCTCTTGCTCTAGTCATGTCTAGTCTTGTATCGTAAACATCCTTTCTTGTCCTATTGTAATCTCGTCATACGAGATCTTTTTTATTTATTTCTTGTATCCACGTCATCTCCCTGAAGGGAGTTCTTGTAACCGAGATATCTTGTTTCATACTTACAATCTCGGGTTGTGGGATCTCCTGTATCATCTCTAGTCGAGTTTTCCACACCTATTGGTCCCGGGTTGTGGGATATCTTGTATCGGTCACGTATCCTTGTATCATTCTCCCTACGTGGGTGTTCTTCTAATCGAAAATGTATTTCCAAAATCTTGTCTAGTCTAGTCAGAGAGCACAATCTAGTGCTCCCCTGACAATTTGAGGCATTTGGTTTGACCCTCAAGGGTACTGCTTTAGCTTGGTTTCAACATTGGAACAATTGCAATGATCAAAATATAGGTGAACTGCTAGAAGCATTCATTGTAGAATTTTCCAAGAGTGGCATTAGGCATAACACATCATCCTTGATCCACAACTTCAAGCAGACACCCCAAGAAATAGTTCGACTAGCTGGAAGGAGATTTAAACAATACGTGGAAAGATGCCCCACACTTGAATTACCTACAAAAGAAAAACAACTTTCCTTGTTTTTAGATGGACTTCTAAGTGGGAAACTCAGATCATATGCATATCTCAAGGAACCAACCACATTAGATCAAGGCTTGAGAATGTGTATTGACATAGAAGACAATTTGGGCGAGAAGCTAGAATTGTCCAAACTCTATAAGGATTGTGATAGTTCTACTAGTCACACTTCTAGAACCTCCATGAAGATAGATGAGATAGCTGAGCAAGTTGCCAAGAAGCTAGGAGTTCAAAACAGACAAACACCAAGGGTCACCGTGGTGAATCGATGTTACAACTGTGGAGGAGACCACATGGCTAATGTTTTCCCTATGATGGCTCAACCCCAAGGAAAACCTAATGTTCCATATTGCACTATTGAGAGGAAGTACACAAACCACACGGCTCAAGATTGTCCATACAATAGGCAGGCTATCAGACAAAATTATCAGTAACCTTACCAACAAGGTAGGTATCAGAACCAATACCAACACCCATATTATAAGCCACAATAGCAATATCAACCTGAATACCAACAACAATACTAGGCACCATATAGGCCACAACCAATCTTAGGAAACCAACCACCACCTCCTACCAACATGACTACAATTAAGTATGCAGTGGTAGAGGAGAACCCTAATAGAGCATTGGTGCCAATGACCCCATTGGTACCAGAGAATGACTCTCATGTTCAGAGTTCTGACTACACCCATGAAGATAGTCCATAACCTTATTACACAGAGTCACCTGAGCATAGTGAGAATTATTCTTATCAAAATGAGACACCACCTATGGAACCAAATTAGGAGCCAGAATACTCCAATGTCATGTATGTGAATCCTAACCCTAGAACCCAATTAAGATAAATGAGACCACAAGCCCCTAGAGGACCATGTTTTAGATGTCAGGGTGATCATTTCATTCGTGAATGTCCCCACTCACTGGCTCCGAGACAAGGACAAAACATCACAATACAAGGCTTTTGTCCTGAGTGCGGCAAGGAACATCTTCTGAGAGATTGTCCCAAGAACCCCCCCTAGTGCAACCAAGGTTACACCCATTAATGTGGTAGGCTTAGTGGGGGGTTCAAGTTCAAGTAGTGTTAACATGGCTCCTATATAGGTAGTTACTAGGGCACAAGCCCTTAAACAGGCTAAACCACATGAACAATCAGAGTCAAGTAAGTCAAGAGAGCCTAGTAAGAGAAAAACAAGAACATGGAAGGATACCAGAGAGAAGGCCAATCGTAAGTGGGCAAGAAAGTTATGAGAACTAGAAGAAAACTTGAGAAATGCAGAAACAAAGATTGCAGACATTGCCTCTAAAAATCCCTTGCATGTTGAAACTCCATCCACACCACCTCATCCCACCCCACTACTCATTGTAAATAAACCACAACCAGGGTCCGTTCTTGTAGATCCAACCCCAGAATACTTGGACATGATGTTCAACGCCTACCAAGATCGACTTCAAGAAGGGCCAACAGCTGCAAACCTAGACAAGAGTTACCCTAGAGCAGATTTAGATATAGGAGAAGACCTAAGTGCAGAAGAAGAAGTGGAGCTTGTAGCTCTATTAAGGGAATATAGGGACGTGTTTGTGTGGACCTATAGAGACTTAAAGTGGGTAGATTTGGCAATATGTTCTCCTTTGATCCCCATGAAGAATGATTCCAAGCCCACCAAATAGAAGCCCTACACATATAATGACACTTACGCAAAAAAAATAAAAAAAGAAATTGATAGGGTGATTGAAGCTGGATTTATCTATGAGATTGAGCATACTGAATGGGTGTCCCCCATTGTAGTGGTGCCCAAGACGAATGGAAAGTTGCAAGTGTGTATTAACCTTAAAAACCTTAATGCCACTATGATCAGAGATAGCTACCCACTTCCAATCACTAAACATTTATTAAAGTGTGTTGCAAAGCTTTCTTGATGGATTTTTAGGTTACAATCAAGTAGCCATTGCCCCTGAAGATCAATACAAAATGGCATTCACCACTGAGTGGGGAATTTTTGCACTTCGTGTGATGCACCAGTGCATTTGCAACATTCCAAAGGCTCATGTGTCATGTCTTCAAAGATTTCTTGTGAAAGATCTTAGAAGTATATGTGGATGATTTATGTGCTCATTTCCAAGAAAGAAGATACCACATTCCTGAGCTAAGACAGATCTTCCACAAGTGTAGAGAGTATCGAGTATGTCTGAACCCAGAAAAGTGTGTGTTCATGGTACGACAAGGTAAAATCTTAGGTCACATTGTTTCTAAGAATGGTGTGGAGGTGATCACAATCCGAGGGATCGAGTCCTATCATGAAACACACACAGCGTATGAAGCTAGTGAGTGCTGGAAGGTTTATGTGATAAAAATTGTGAAGGTGAAGATGAAGTTGGGTATGGGCAGGAGAGATGTCATGATTTGATTATGAATGGGGAACATATGGATATATGCATGATGAGAACAAAAAGAAAACCACACACATGAATCAATTTTTGAAAGGAAGAATAGTCCAAGAATGGAGCTTCTTATACACTTTCAAAAATTAACTCATATGCATGGGTTCTTGTGGATGCATGCATGATGAGATAAGAAAGAACACTACACACACGAATCAATTTTTGAAAGGAAGAATGGTCCAAGAATGGAGCTTCTTATACACTTTCAAAACCGAATCATATGAATGGGTTTTTGTGGGTGGTATGAATGCATGTGGGTCATGATGTATAAATGAATAGAAACTTTTTCTCTCAATCTGAATGGGTCATCCTTGCTGGTTTAATGCATGCCTGTGGAGCCTTCTCACACATAGAAAGAGATAGAAGGATACATGTAAAAACATATAAGAGACTAAGAGACAAGAGACACGATTTAGAAGATATTGTTATATCATACATATATATGAATGTTGTGAAACGTCAAGCTAAGCATTCTACTAGTCAAAGGTGGTCCGCACAACCCTCTCACCATGATAGTTCAATCAAATGTCACACGTAAGAGGATAGGTTCCACTTCATTGACCCTATGTCTTTCTAGGATCCTACTGTGTTTCGAAAGAAGTCCAAGACTCATAAAGCCAGATCTAACTCACTCATACGCTCCACTGGGGGTGAGCAAAGAAAGAGAGACTGGGTTTATGAGCCTATCCTAGATTGGAAGCTAATTCTAGGAACTATGCTCTTACTAGCCCACCTTGGATCCTCACACGCTCAACTGAGGGTGATCGTCTCAAGGAAACCATGTGCTAGCAAGGGCCCTATGGATGTGTAACAATGATGTTCTAGGAGTCTGGAGGGGATTTTATATAGTTTTTTGAATGAATTTGGGCCCTTGGATCTAGAGAGATCAACTCTCAACCCTAGGATCAACTACTTTTGATTACAACCATTGGATTTATCAAATGGATGGCTAAGATTGGTTATTTATATGATATCTAGGGCAAAGGGTGAAAATTAGGTGCATCCATTCTCCACCATTGGATTTGGGGCTTCTTTGGACCGTCCAACCAGTGTTGACATCAATTTGGATAGGATAAGCTACTATTTTTGGACGAACTTTGCATTATTGATCTTTGACCATCAAAAAAGGCTTATCCGATGAAAAACACTTGTGGATCATCCTTTCTTTATGCTTTGGTGCATCTCCATCCTTGAATGTGAGTTCATCCTGACCATACAACATGGTTCAATCATTGTTTGCCATGTGGTAGCCCTTGAAGCCTTCAATTTTTTGATTCTAGGAAGGTAATATGTTTGGTCGCCCCACTATCAAAGTACCAAACATCAGAGTCTACTGCATACATGCTTTGCTCATGAGAAGATGGGTCAAAATTGCAAACAGTAGTAAATGCCCATTCTTCTTCCTGCATAAGATTTGCAGACTTTGTTTTTGGCGTAGACGCCTCTACAACAACCATTCCAGCCTCTTTCTTCTTTGCCTCTTTAGCAACTAGTTTTGGACAGTTCTTATGATATGATCATTTCCTTTACAGTACTTGCAAAACAATTTCTACTTTTCTGATTTCTTTTCATCTTTGTCTTCCCTCTTCGATTGTGCAGAAGTAGCAGATTTCTGCTTACTAATTGAAGAGCTCCATTTTCCTTGCCCTTCTGACTAGCCAGGAAAGCTTGATCTGCAAATCGCATAATGCACCTGTTCTGCCTGGACTGATCTTCCCGCAACAGAATAGAGACTAACTCCTCAAATGACAAGGCATTTGGATTGCCCTTCATCATCAACCGAAGAGTAGAAGCAAAACTTTGATATGAATCAGGAAGACCATTCAGAATGTTCTACACAAGTGAGCTAATCAATTGTTCCTCCAAGTCTTTGATCTTTGTTAGAAAATTGTCCATAGAATCACCTTCATTCATGTGCTCACTCTCCAACTGTTTTTGGAGGTAAGCAACATGAGCCTCATTCCTAGCTTGGTACAATGTGGTAAGTGTATCCCAAGCATCCTTAGCTGCTCTACAAGAGTGAATGTGAGGAATAATGGCACATTTGACTGACAAAGCTATCAATGCATGTGTCTGGGCATCTCTGCCATCCCAACGAATTAGCTCTGTAGTAGGTGCAACAAAAACCGTAGCACGAATAGGAATATGCAGAATCTCATCAGCTTCGACACCTTCTGCATCAGCTTCAGTACCTGCAATTGTAACAGTTTCAGGTGTGATAGGACGTTTTTCAACACCCTGCACAATGTTCCACAGTCCTTTTGCAACCAATACATGTCGCATCATATAAGCTCACAGCAGGTAGTTGGCACCATCCAACTTATCCTCAACAGCCAACATACGAAATACATCACTGCTTTCAGCCATGGTCGGTGACTAAAATACCTTGATGCAAAAAGTTGACTGTATTTCAAAAAGTTGAATGGAACTACCCACACAAGTTCTGCTAAACATGTAGCAGACTTTGAGACACTTATACTAGCAAACCGAAACAGGTATATACCTTTGGCACAAAAAGATGAAATAGCCTACACAAGCACTATGATAGTGCTTTCGGAGGCCAAAACAAGCTGAGTATGCTCACCAAAATTCATACGATTCTGAGAGTGCAACCGGAGAGGTGTCGACGACACCCTAGATGAAGTGGGGACGTGCTCTGATACCAATTGTTGGAGTTACATGTCTACGAAAGCATGCAAACAACACAAGGAAGAAGAAGAAGCTTGGAGCACAACACACAATATTGAATGTATTACTAGAGAATGTACAAAGATAAGTAGACCGTTAGGGCAATAGGTGCATATACAAGCCGGGGGAAAAACCTCCTAAAGAGGGAAAAAAATGCCCCAACGGTCCTAAAGTGTTCACACACATCACTACCTAAATATATCAACAATTTCAAACCAATATCCAATGTTGTCCCGCTCAACAATGGATTCTATCCGAAATTTTGATCATATGTAGCTCCAAACATGAGTGGAGGTGCACAATCACTACAAGCATGCTCATGACCGTGAGTAAGAGTAGATTTATTCCTAATTGACAATCCATTCCTAGGATGATTCACCCCTACTGTCATGACTTGAAGTGATTGCATTCCATCCGTGGACTTAATTCTAGCATAGGTAGACCCATCATCCATGGCTTTAGTTTCCATATGACTCTCACAAATAAAGGGCTCACCTAAGAGAACTTCATAGGGGCAATTATCTTGAATAAAAACGTGAAATTATTATGTGATTCCTCCTATCGATATGGGCACACTAGCACAAGCTCCATACAGGGTACCTACACCATTATCTACAGTTCTCATATGACATCCACAATCTTTATCCATGGACCATCGAAATTTATCATATACTTCTCTTAAAATCACATTGATTTCGGAGCCGAAATCTACTAATGCATTTATAGTGATAGCGTTCTTATCATTTCCTATTTTAATATGCATCTCTGATGTACCTCTAGACCAAAATTTTCTTTTAAAGTGACCTTTAGGATTGTTTTTATGACTTTCATGGTCAGGTTGAATAGGTCCTAAGAAATTTTTGCTAACATTTACTTCATCATCATCAAGGTCCTCTTCATCAGATTCATCTCAGTACCTAGATTAAGCGAAAACCTCTTCCTTTTAATTAGGCCGATAAAGTTATCTTTAAAAACAAGCTTTGCAATAGAGAAAACTTGTTCTAAAGACATAGTCACTTGACTCTTAAGCAAAATGTCATCTAAAATCTCCATAGGATCTATTTTTCTCTCAAATTCTAGAATCAAGATGGCTTTAAGTTTTCTCTTTGGTTTCTTTTGTTTTTGCTCAGGATCTTGTTTTTGTTCATGTTCTTGTGTTTGGTCTTTAGTTTGTTTTGTTTGTTCTTGTTTATCTAAAGGCTTTGGTTCTGTTTTTCTTTGCTTTATCTTTTTTCCTTTTTGTTTCTCCTCTTGTTTTTGTTCATTGGGTTGTGATTCTTGTTTTTATCTTTGGGTTGTGATGTTTCTCCTTGCTCTATGATTGTTTCTATTTCCTCCGAGGTTTGTTTTTGAGCCACTCTTCTTTCACTAGGCTCAGTTTCATCTCTTTTTTATTTTTCTTCTACATTGGATATGTGAGAAATAAGAGATTGATCTTCTATCGATGACTCCCAAGCTGTTATTCTCCTAATTTCATCTCATGCTCTTACTAAAGCCTCTATGGAAAAGTCAACTTCCTTTGTGGGTTTACTTGATTCTACTTCTTTTTCATCAAGAGCTTCTAGTTTCACCCGTCTAGGTTATGCATCCGTTATGGTTATATTTTCGTAGTGCTTTTTCATTCCTCCCTTACCATAATTTCCTTGCAAAGGCAGCCTAGATTGATAGTCATATATCTTTGTGTTTATGTTTATTACTAGTTGTTGCTCCTTAGCAGCCTTCAATAGCTCACAATCTCTCAAAAAGTGCTCTAACGAATCACACCAAGGACACCTACGAGGACCACGTAGAAAACCATTTTGATTTTGAGAATTTTGATTAAATTGTGGTAGGAAATTTTGAAATTGAGTATTTTTTTGATAAGGAATTCCTTGAACAAGATAATTAGGATTTTGATAAGGCAATTGATGTATTTGAAGGGCTTGGGGAGCAGCATGTGGTACTTGAGGTGCAAGAGGAGCTTCAATAGTATACGGTTGATGATTTTGAAAATTTTGATTTTGAGGATTTTGAAAAGCTATTTGAGAAGATTGAGGATACATGTTTTGATACATTTGAGGATTTTGCACATGAGGATGAGGATTTTGCATTGAAGGATTATGCATTGGAGGAACTTGATGTGCTTGAGTAGGAGTTACTTGAGGATTTTGATTGGGAGCTATAACATGTTGATTAGGCTCTTGAAAAGACATTGGGCTCATTTGATTTTGGAAAGTTTTGATGTAATTAGATTGTAAAGCATCTATAGTCTTGGCCAAATTGGATTGTGTAGCAATAAGATTTTCCATTTGCTTAGTGAGAATTTCCACTTGAGATTGGTCAACTACACTTTTATTTGGATGTACTTTAAAACCTTGACTAGGCTCCATCATTTGAGGAATAGGAGTAGAGTCAAAAAGCATAGCATGGGATTGTTCTCTAACTTGCTCCTTAGTTTGTGGAAGGCTAGCTTGAGGAAGACTAGTTTGCTCATAAAACATGGATTGTCTTTGATGTGTATGGACTACAACCTCTATTACTTTATGCACTATTTGCCAATTCTCAGTAAGACCATGGCACTTATTTGGCTCTTCTAATCACTGTTCAACTTCCCTATGAGTTTCAAGATGAAGAAGCTTAAGAAAATTGATCACAAGATCAGGTTCCAAAGTTATCTTATCCTCATCAGGAAGTTGTTCATAGCATCTAGTGTACTCATTTTGTAAGTGAGTAATAGAGATACTAGGCTTTGGGGAATTGACCCATCATAAGAATCCATCCCTATTATGTTGTCTATAATCCTCAAGATAGAATTCTTTGAGCATCTTATTTCTGAAATCACTCCAAGGAAGAGTATCATATTGAGTGACACGGTTTATGATATAGCTATCAACAATTTGTTCAAAGAATGTTATCAAAAGATCTTCAGGAAGACAATAAATCATAGCTTGCTCTTCAAACAAATCTAAGTAGCTTGTAATGGTCATGCCATTGAATTTTCCCTTCTCTCTCAACATCGAAGAGCCTACAATTTGGCCTTATTTTTTAACAATAAGGGATTTGAATCCTTCCTCCATCTTGTGTGAATGCACAAGTGATGCACACTGTTATAGATCTCTCACAAATGTGTTTTGTAACTTCATGACGAAGACGTGCACGATATTGTGAGAAAGTAGTGCAACACTCAAGAATGATGATGATGATACGATGAGGATGAAAAATATGAAACAAAGGATATGGATCACAACCTCTCAACAAGATCAGAAGCAAATGCCACGAAGCATTTCACATCAGGTTCAAATGTGGAGGTGATCGCAATGTGTGTGGATCAGGTCCGGTCGTGGCACACACAGAGTGTATGAAACTCGTGAGTGTTGGAAGGTTTATGTGATAAAAATTGAGAAGGTGAAGATGAAGTTGGGTATGGGGAGGAGAGATGTCATGATTTGATTATGAAAGGGAAACATATGGATGTATTAGCCTATGTGGAGGAGATCACCCCACCCACATGTGTATGCGAGGAGGGACTGGCGCACACCAGACATATCCATACAACAGACAACACCAACAAGGAACCGCTTTGTATTGCCACCTAGAACAAAAATACACTAATCACACCATGGAGAACTATCCATTCAATAGGCAGTCACACCCCTTACAACCATCGCAGTATCGACCATACGGATATCCACCTAGAGAGCCAGGCAAAGAGATGCCTAGATACAATCCCTATCCAACACCAGCAAGAGCGGCGAGACCTTATGAACCAGCACCATATCCACCACCACAACCAGTGTTAGGACCACAACTGTCACAACCTCAACAAGTAGTACTGGTGAAGTACGCCCAGTTAGAAGAAAATTTGGAAAGAGCCATAGTGCCAGCATCAACAACGATCAATGTGGAATCAACGAATCCCGGATATGAGCTGCCCTCAGGAGGTTATTATCCCTATGAAGCCAATATGTTAGATTACGAATCAACATACGATTCGGCTTACTATGGATACGAAAACTATGACCAGAGCTATGGAACTGAGCTAGCAACCTTGATGTATACTGCACCTAAAATACAACCACCCATTAGACCACCTGTGCCGAGAGGACCTTGTTATAGATGTGGAGGAGACCATTCTATTAGAGAATGTCCTCGGCCTTACAACCCACCACCCCCTAGGACTTGGGAAGGATATTGCAATGATTGCGGAAAGGAACACCTTTTAAGGGACTGCCCTAAGAATCCAACCAAAGTCCAAGACATTGCGCCAATTAATGTAATTGAAGTGACATAAGCATCTGGAAGTGATAAGGAATATACAGTACCTTTAAAGACCATTACTAGAGCTCAAATGAAAGAACAAAAAGGAAAACAACCAGAACAGGAACGAGAGAGCAAAAAAACAGTAAGCCCCAAGATTCAAATAGTTGAAGATTCTGAGGATCTACATGAGAGTACCCAGAACATTAAAGCACAGAAATGGAAGGAAAGAAGAGAAAAATTCAACGAAAAATGGATTAAAAACGAAAGTTGTGATAATAAGAAACAAACTAGAAATACGAAAGAACAGAAAGAATAGGAAATTCAGAAAGAAGCGCTCATTCCACCACCTATCCAAGAAGTAGAGAAACCGGAATCCATTTTAGCTGACCCAAAATCCGACGACCTAGACATGTGGCTGAAAGCTTACCAAGCTAGAATTAAGACTGGACCGAAAGTAGAACAACATGAAAAACTTTACCCACAAGGAGAATTATAAAAAGAAAGGCTTGCAATATGTCGAAAGCTTATAGAGGTTGCACAAGCTACCCTAGAAAAGACTATTCCAGCCCTCCGAGAGATGAGAATACCAGATAATCAATATAAAGAACGCATCGGAGCCTTGGATAAAGAACTTAGAGGGAAGGATGGCAAGCAAGACCGAATAAGAACTAAGGATGAACTAATGTCGACCATACCTGACCTAGAAGTTGAATGGGCGAAGGAATTATGGAATAGACTCCAAGAAAAGAAATGGAAGAAGAATGGAGTAAGTAAGCCTCCTTTTGAGGAACTAGATGTGGAAGTCTATCAACCCAACCCCAACCTAGAAGAAGTATACGAGGAAGTATCAAGACTCAACAGAAATAGAGAAGAAAGCCAGAGCATTTCAACATTGCCTAATTACATGGGAGAATACAAAAAGGAGTCTATGATAATACGAGCACCCACGGTGCAGGTAAAGGGAAAAGAAAACTCAGAAAAGAGTTCACACAATCTAACGGAACTAAAGAAGACAAAAGTACAATGCAAACTGATCGTGGAAGAACTACTTTGAATTAAGCCGCATTTATGGAAGCAAATGGCAAGCCAAATGGAATTAGGGCAAGAGAAGGAAGAGGAAGAAGTTAAGGGAAAAGGAAACTCAACTAAAATACAAATTCCAGTTGATAAAGTGGGAGAATTTAGTGAAGGAGACGAAGGTAACACATGTCTACCTGTCACTTACAATGGGTACATGACCAAGGCTATACTAGACATAGGAGCCGGGGTAGTAATCGCCACCAAGGAGATTTGGGAGAAATGGGGAAAACCTGCCTTACAACCCACACGCATGAAGCTCCAATTAGCAAACGGTCATGTGGAGAAACCCTTAGGAATATTGGAAAGAATCAAATTAACCACCTGTGGGGTAGAATTTGAACACACATTAGCCATTTGTAAGTTTGAAAAAGCTAACAACTATGAAATGATATTAGGACGACCCTTCATGAGACAAATGTGAGTAGTACAAGACTCGGGAAGAGATTCATTGTACCTACAACATCAAGGAAATACAACCAAGATAAACTTGCATACGTTTGCATATCGAGATGTCCCTCCACTACAATGGAATCTCATACACAAGGAGGAAGACAACCTATCTATTCATAGTGCTGGAACAAGTGATCAATCATGGATACACGAGGACGCTCAGTTATGGATGTGTCAGGAAGCCAAGAAAGAAGAAGACAACAGACAGATATGGCCAATAGGACATCCTAACCACAGACCTATAGAGGACCCAAGATACATGCCTCAAATCTTTTTGGATGAGACCTTTGAACCACATGGATGGATGGAAATCCTAGCAATCTTAGATGTGTGTGTGAATGAGGAAGTCTTGACAATGAATGAGTGCATAGATGAGGAAGGCTATGATGTAAATCTTTACATGGTTGTCCTTCAAGAAGTAGAAGAAAAGGAAATCTTGGAAAAAGAATTCGCCACAGTTCCTAAAAAGAAAAGAGAAGTCAAGATGGTGGAAGAGGCAGAAGCTAGCTCTCAACCCACAATGAGAGGCACAAAGAGGATAAGGGAAGTAAAGCAAGTAGAAGAGGAAGTTCTAGCCACGAAAAGAATGCACGTGCTTCCAAAGACAAGAATTGAAGAGCACAAGCCGCTTACAGAGGAAGATTTAACTCAAGCCCTCGAGGATACACATCAATATATAGAAGGGCATGTCAATTTACCAGTACAAGGGCATCATTATCAGCAGGCCCAACAGGAGTTAGAAGCCAAAAAGAAGGTCCATCGATACAGGGAATTAGGGTTGGACAATTCAAGCTCATCTTCAGATATACAAGAAGAACCCGACAACTCATTGTTGAATGTGGATATTCAAAGTGAATCCAAGGATGATGGACAATGGGTGGAATTGAATGCAGTAAATTACAATGAAGAAGAGGAAATAAAAGTGGATAACAACTCTACCCACCCAGAGCTGAACATCGAAGGCATAGAAGCCAACAAAGAAGGAGCACATGTGATTAAACTTAATGAAAGTTCCACTATTCATATCAGGGAGGCAACACTTTCAAGGGAAGAGTCAATCAAAATACCAAAGAAAGAGCCTCACGAAGCGACAGTAGAAGAAGAAGAACCCTTCACCCCAATAAGGGTCGTGGCAGAACCCTCCCCCATGGATGTCACATTTCAAGGGAGTGCCACAAAAGCTATTGATTTGGATGAAGAAGAAAAAGTACAGAACATATAATTACGAATTAGACAACCACACAACGAAACTGTTCATGTCAAGCAAGGAAAAGATGTACAAACCGGAGAAGCTCCAAGCATACCTAGGACATGGTTGAATGAAAACATCGCTCAGCTCAAGCCAGTGGTGCAGGACATGATCAGAACCACAATGGACACACAACAATTAATGCTTGAGGCTGATGAAGACTACGATCAAGCTATGCAAGACAAGCATGAGCTTCAAGAAAGGAGTAAGAATCTTTCGGCAGAATTGAAATTAGAAAGAGAGCACATAAAAAATAAAGAAAAGGAAGTCCGAGAAGCCACAAAGCAGTGCAACGATTTGATGACAGAAAACGCCAAATTAAAAGAACAACTACAAGAGGTACAAAAGAAATATGAAGCGAGCGAGGCCGAGAAGGCGCGAATGAACGCCAGAAGTAAAATACTCGAATCACAAATAAAGGTATACATGGAGGAGGCAGAAAACCTAAGAAACTAAAACAAAGAGCTCATGACAGCTCTTCTAAGTGACCAGCCAATCAAAGTGCAAGAAAGACCAGAAAAGGATATCAAGGAAAAACAGATAGCTAAGTATGAAGGTAAGCTCAAGCAAGAGCAAACCACCATTGCCAAATGGGAAAAGAGGTACATGGATGACACTGCGGCTCTAAGAACTAAATGGAAAAAAGCTGAGAATCGATACCTTATGAAATGTAAAGAGGACACTGATCACGTTGACGTGGTAGTTAAAGAGATACTCAAAAACAAGGAAATTATTGCTAAAGCTGAAGCAGAAATTAAGCAACAAGAGGAGATAATAGCGCAGCTGAGAGAACAGCTCAAGCAAAAGTCAACTGAGGGGACATCAGTAGTTCCACAACTCGCCGTGACTACTGAAGAGACTGAGGTACGTCCTCTCTCTCCCCCCTCACATCATTCACCGATAAGGGAGGAACAGGAGGTCCACATTGGACATAATACTCGGGACATTGCAAAATTGAGCCGACCGGAAAGGGCACTACTGGTGTCCCAACTGACTGCTGAATTCGAAGATCAAATAATCCAGGTGATGAAGGAGGCCCAAATCAAAAGCAAACATTTCGATCAAATTTTGAAGCCCTTCAATGTACCATATGGTCCCTTAAAGAACAAACACGACAATATATAAAGAATACTACACATAAAGATCCGGACACCAACCTCCAGTTCAGCCAAGATACATTCAAGTATACTCAAGAGGAATTCGAAAATTCTGATCCCATATGGAGGCGGAAACTATTGGAAAAGAACCCTACATTGCGGGTACAATGGGAAGCTTCACCATACGTGTTTCAAGTCAATCCATCATTTTGCCCCATACCCCACAGACACTCTTGGACGCAATTTTGGGAAGGTCAGCACCAGGGAAGCATAAATACTCAATCGCTGAATTATCCATTGTTACCTAGTCTGCCACATAACTACCTACCAACGAAAGAGTACATGGTAAAAACAATGGAATTTTGGATCGCAAGATATTCGGCCATGCAAAATATACATTTTTGAATTTTATCGGCATTACGCAAGGATCAGAAGCACTCATTTTTTATCTTTCTACCATTCCGAGTCGCTTAACACTTATGGCGTATTATTCTCGACTTATGTTTTTGCTGTCAACATATATGCAGACTTTTGAAGAAGCATTTTTCACTGGCTTCTTCGAAATAGATTCGGAAATTTTCGTCAAAATGACTTCAAATCTTAATGCACGCCTGGTGGCTTATGAAACCAGCTTTTTTGCGGATCATCGACAAGCGCCAGAGGACGGAGTGAAGTCAAGCGAGTGGAAAGAATTTATGATATGTCACGCCAATTTGCTGAATCAAAGAGAGCAAGCAGTCATACAAACCTATTCATGTCGCCACAAAAAGCCTGTCGGGGACGACAGAGTTCAGGAGGAGGGACGTGTGGAAGGGGAATCGAGCAAGAAGAAAAGAAGAAGATCAAAGTCAAAAACTGCGCAATAAAGAATGAAGATCATAAAATGAAAGAACCACCCTCTACCCAAAGCCCCACAGGGGCACGCATCAGGCAACAACGTGAATCATCCAGGTCCTGAGGATTGGAATTAAAAAATCAATCAGAACCAAGACATTTCATGGGAAGGACGGACCAGGACCAAGAACTATACATGAAGAAGTGCAAGACAATATTTGGCAGGTAGTAATCCTTCCGCTGATAGCGTGCATTGTCAACAAAGTAAACAGGCTCAGAACAATACAACAGGGTCAGATGTGTGCAACCAGGACAAATCAGAAGACCAAAAGCTAGAAAGAGGTGACTAAGAACAGCACATTCCTAGTCACTGGTGGCGTGCGTGGCAGCCCGACTGAATGCAGCAACCCAGATTCGTGATGTACGGGATATCAAGGGGAAAACAGAAGCAAAGGACTTACATCGGATAAAATAACAAATTCTCTGATAGTCTTTAGCGCTTCTTCAACCACTACATGCGTGTATTCAGAACTCTTAAACAAGTTAAAGACAAGAAGTAAAGCCTGTCAAGGGATGACAGTGACAAAGAGGGGGAGAGTGTTACAGAGCAAAGAAGCACAAGAGAAGAGCCCCAAAATTTTCAAATTAATGGGCATGATTTTTCTTCTTCAAAACATTCAGAGAATTCCCTCAAGCCATGTAAATGCACTAGAGGAGTCCTCTAGTGGCATAATCCCATCTTGTTGTAAAATATCCCTTTTAAATTAGTAGGAAATTTACTTTTTAGTAATAAAGTGTCGGTCTCTTGTGTGAAAGGACCAAATTTAGGGCACATGTATATAAGTCACTTTGTGACTCTTTGTAGAGACTTTTTGCTATTGTGAACAAGGAGAGCTCTTGAATCTCGAATTTGCCTCTTTCTTGTAGATTTCCATCTTCTCTTTGATCTTGTATGTGTGTGTACTACTTGGAATATGTGTGTAGGACTGTTGTCTACCCCTCCCCACTATTTTTGAGCTACTGTAGTGTGTGTGTGACCTTGTAGGAGTTGTGGCGTGAGTGTGGGTACTTGCCACCATTCACTATTTTGGTCATAACTTGTAGCAGGGTTGTCAGAATCGAGTGAAACTACTTCAAGTAGATGCGGCTCATCGAGAGCTTCGAAACGAGTACTCTATTGACTATATTCGGAGCCTGGAGCTGGGAGAAATCCTTGATTTACTGAAAACTATTGTAAAGGGTATCACGGCAGACACTTTCAGTCTCTCAGTGAGTTTGAGAGGTGGATTAGTCTTTTCTCGTGCATATCAACTGAAAACCAATTCATTTTCAATCATGTGTGCACATGTCTTCATACACTTGGCTAGGTCGTTTGATTAGATTGACATATAAGCGTGTATCAATTTCCCACTATACGCACTTGTGTTGCAAATGAGGTTTATTCTCTTTGGCACAAGTCCTTGAGTCTTCTTGACTTAGGTACACAATGTCCACGATACAAGACTAGACAAGACTAGAGCAAGAGCCAAGACAAGAAGAGGAACCGGAACTTGAAAGTACTTACTTGGCGCTCACGACTCCTTGAGCTCCCAAGAATGGTATTGGCAAGACTGAGAATGAATGTGGCCAAACCCTACTTTTATAGGTGTTCAAATGCAGTGCTATATGGCAGTTACAACTTGATGATGTCATCATGATATCATTGACTTGAACAAGACCTCGCGGTGTCAGAATTCAGCAAATAGACAGTCAATCTTGGGGTTTTGGTACGTCTTGGATGCAATGGTAGCATTAGTTTCTCCAAAGTCTAAACAAATAATTTTATCGGCATTACGCAAGGATCAGAAGCACTCAATTTTTATCTTTCTACCATTCCGAGTCGCTTAACACTTATGGCGTATTATTCTCGACTTATGTTTTTGCCGTCAACATATATGCAGACTTTCGAAGAAGCATTTTTCACTGGCTTCTTCGAAATAGATTCGAAAATTTTTGTCAAAATGACTTCAAATCTTAATGCACGCCTGGTGGCTTATGAAACTAGCTATTTTGCAGATCACCGACAAGCGCCAGAGGACGGAGTGAAGTCAAGCCAGTGGAAAGAATTTATGATATGTCACACCAATTTGCTGAATCAAAGAGAGCAAGCAGCCATACAAACCTATTCACGTCGCGACAAAAAGCATGTCGGGGATGATAGAGTTCAGGAGGAGGGATGTGTGGAAGGGGAATCGAGCAAGAAGAAAAGAAGAAGAAGATCAAAGTCAAAAACTGCGCAATAAAGAATGAAGATCATAAAATGAAAGAACCATCCTCTGCCCAAAGCCCTGTAGGGGCACGCATCAGGCAACAACGCGAATCATCCAGGTCCTGAGTGTTGGAATTAAAGATCAATCAGAACCAGGACATTTCATGGGAAGGACGGACCAGGACCAGGAACTATACATGAAGAAGTGCAAGATAATATTTGGCAGGTAGTAATCCTTCCGCTGATAGCGTGCGTTGTCAACAAAGTAAACAGGCTCAGAACAATACAAGAGGGTCAGATGTGTGCAACCAGGACAAATAAGAAAACCAAAAGCTGTAAGTGGTATCGTGGCAGACACTTTCAGTCTCTCAGTGAGTTTGAGAGGTGGATTAGTCTTTTCTCATGCATATCAACTGAACCACTTCATTTTCCATCATGTGTGCACATGTCTTCATACACTTGGTTAGGTCGTTTGATCGGATTAACATATAAGCGTGTGTCAATTTCCCACTATATGCACTTGTGTTGCAAATGAGGTTTACTCTCTTTGGCACAAGTCCTTGAGTCTTCTTGACTTAGGTACAAAATGTCCACGATACAAGACTAGACAAGACTAGAGCAAGAGACAAGACAAGAACAAGAACCGGAACTTGAAAGTACTTACTTGTCGGTCACGACTCCTTGAGCTCCCAAGACTGGTATTGGCAAGACTGAGAATGAATGTGGCCAAACCCTACTTTTATAGGTGTTCAAATGTGGTGCTATATGGCAGTTACAACTTGATGATGTCATCATGATATCATTGACTTGAAACAAGATCTCGCAGTGTCAGAATTCAGCAAATAGACAGTCGATCTTTTGGTTTTGGCACGTTTTGGATGCAATGGTAGCATTACTTTCTCCAAAGTCTAAACAAATAATGAGATATAGGAAGTGGACATGGAATCTAAGATTTAAGATGGTTTCCTTTGTGTCCATGACACAAACTGGGTGAACAAGTCCTCAACTTGCTCAGCTCTTAACACTTGTTTGGACTTGGTCACATGTTCATAAGGATCTCCTAAACCATCAAAGTAGTTTTTCATTGTCCTGACCACTTGAGACGGTATAAGGGTTCTTGGGTACTCTCGAGGTCTAGGCAATGGAAAATCATGTTCATCCCTTTGATGTCTATGTGCTCTATGTCTCTCTCTTTGAGGTCTTTCACTTTCAAATCCAAATCTATCTCTGCCCACAGTGTGTGCAAAGCTAACCTCAGGTCTCTCTCTAGCTCTTTCCCTCTATTTTTGATGAGCCTTGGATGATCCTACACCTTGCAGGCCTTGGGAAACATTAGATCTTGGTGAAGGGAAAATCAATTCACCCTGCCAAGTGTATGCATGTCTGCCAGGTTTTGTTACCACAAATACCCTCTCCGACGTGTTGTTTGTCGAATTTAGTTGTTGATATGCTATCAATAGCTAGATTTGATGATGATCTTGAAAGAGATCTAATAAATAATGTGACCTTAGTTGATTATGTTCCACATATGTACGAGTATGAGCAATGTCATGAGTTTGAGTATGAAGATGAATGGAGAGACATAGGAAAGTATCTGACTATATTGCAACCATTACCTGCTTGGACTACAAATAGATTCTGTAACATTAGGAAATGAGCTTACAATTTTTTTCTATGTAATGGTTATATTTGGAGACATGCTAAGGGTAAGTGTAATCCACAATGAGTCCTAGGAAAACAAGGTCTTCAATTGCAAGTAATGAAGGAAATGCATGAGACATTATGACCAATTCATAAGGGATTCTTTGGAACATATGAAAAAAATAGAATTACCTATTTTTGGCCTAAGATGTATGTTGACATTAGTAACTATATTTGTACATGTTCTATTTGTCAACTTCATTCATCAATCAAACATAGAGATCCTTTGCATCCTACTTATCCACCTTGTATTCACTACAAGTGGGTAGTAGGTCTTGTAACTATGCCTAAAGGTATTGATAAAATGTGTTACATTGTACTTGCAAGAGGACTTAACAATGTAGAGGAACGTACACTACAATCTAAGACCACACATAATGTCTACAAATTCTTGCTTGAAGACATCATAAGTCGCTTTGGGTACATAGAGAAAGTAGTTGCCGATCATGGAGAGTTAGATGCAAGAGAAGCTAAAGAATTCTTTGAATATCATGGTATTCGTTTGTCTCTCACTACTGCATATAATCCAGAGGCCAATGTTAAAATAGAGAGAGGGCATCCACCTATTGTGAAATCCATATCTAAAGCCAGCAAGAGTGACATTAAACAATGGCCTAGATTCTTACCTTTTGCACTTTGGGCAGATAGAATGATGTGCACACGTACCACTGGGTATAGGCCAATTGAACTCATGTACTATCAAAAACCGTTGTTTCCAATTCAGTCTCATATTTTTGCATGGTCAAATTTGCCCTGATCTGAAAACATGTGTACTAATGATTTTTTGAGTTTGTGCATTAAATAGTTAGAACAAGGTAAATTAAGACTTGATTATGCCATTGAAAAATTAAGAGAATCTAGAATGAATAACAGGCATTATTTTGGTAAAACTCATTGATTGCATCCCAAGATGACTGAAGTAGGAGACTGGGTGCTCATTTATGATAGTACATTTGACTCTCAATATGATGCACACAAAAAACTCATTCTATGGTGGTTTGGGTCATACATTGTACCAAAAGTCAACAACAATGGTATGTATGCTCTTTGTAAATGAAATGGTGTTGCATTAAAAACTTTGATTCTTGGTAAAAGAATAAAGTTATTCAAAAAACGTGATAATGACGAGTACATTTTAGATAAGGACGTTGAAGAAGATGACAACAATGAGGCCAATTCATAAATAGGAGTATCCATGATAAAAAAGAAAAAATAAAAATAAAAAAATAAAAAAACATTTATTTTTCAAGTTCATGTTGCTTTGCTTTTTCAAGTTCATTCCATTTTTTTTCCATTCTTGGTTGTTTGCAATTTCACTTCATACATGTTTCTTTTCAATCTTTGCATTGCATTGCATATCCACATCACTTGAGTCAAAAGGGAAAATGATGCTTTCTCTACTTGTGTAAAATTATATCTTAAGTAGTAATTTATCTACTAAGAAATCGTTTAGAATCTAGGATTATGGAAAGATAGGGCATGTAGATTTGGAGGTTCATTTTGGTAACATGACTTTCATATATAAACATGCATATGTATCTTCTATCGAAAGCATAATTGTTGAAGTTCTAGCTCCTGCTACAACATGTTTTTGCACCCTTAGTCCACCTCACAACACTTGTATCGGAGTTTAAATGGTTATTCTTTGTCATCAAAAATGGTTGTACCTTGTATCCGGGTTTAATTTTTCCGTGCCATAAAAAAAAAGTTGCTACATGTTACCAGGAAGTTTACACTTTCTTCCACTCCAAAAAAGTGAGCGTAGCCATAAAGTCGCTGAATCATCATAAAAAAGGGGGGGAGAGAGAGAGAGAGAGAGAGAGAGAGAGAGAGAGAGAGCAAGCCAAGAAGCTAAGGAGGCATACAAGAATAAAGCATGGGCTATATAGGCAGATTTATGCATTGGTGGATTTAGTTAGATTTCCTTGTTTGTAAGTAGAGAAAGAACATATTCATATTTCTGTAGGAAAGAAGTTGATCTAAAATAAGCTAAAGATGAAAGATGTCTCTTGAAAATCCTAAATCTTTGTTTATAATCATGTTTAAGTAGATTGCTTTATGAAAAAGGTACAAATTTTTCTTCAAGGTGAGAGGAACCGATGCCCAAAATGACTCAATACATTCACTTCCACTTCATATTGATGCTTGTTTGTTTTCTTTCTTTACATGTTGTCAATGTTGCCTTTTCATTTACATACATGTTGCCTATTTGTTCATGCGTATTCATGTTGCGTGTTTCGATCCTTTCTTTCATGCCAACTTTGCTTCATGTCATGTTGCCTACTCATTCATCCATATAATCAATTTTTTCTTCCATGTTTCTTATTTTCCCTATAAAAGAATTTGATGCTTGGAAATTTTTGTTTTAGAGAGGGACTAGAGTGGTGCTTCTAAAAGAATTGTAGGTTTAGTGATGGCAAATGTCGTTGAGATTTTCTCTCCTCTCATTCATGAAGGCCTACAAAAAACACAACCAATGAAGGTAGCCAAAATTCCCTAAGAAGTCCAAGATGCATCAAGGATGTCAAAGGCAGTTCACATGCAAAGTTTGGAAGAAATCAAGAAAATCTAGGGTAGCGGTCATAGCTGGTCAAATTTTGGAAAATAGGCTAAAAATTTCAATGTCGCCAAATCACATGAAAATTCATATACTTGTAAAGCCTATCAAATCCAGGCTATATCTTGAATTTGACATGTAAATGGATTTTTTAGTACATTGGTATGCCATGTGCATTTTATAAGAATGTAATTTTTCCACTTAGATCCTACAAAATCTTGTATAGGAATTTTTGTTAGCCATATGGTTTGGTATGTAAAAATCATATGTGGCTACATATTTGTACAAATTTTCAAGGCTATCAGAGCTTCCTAAACACCCTAATGCCACCTTGCAAACTTCCAAATGTAGTCAAACTTGTATAAGGAAATTCAAATGGGAGTTTTTTCTACATATTCCTAATGGAGACATTTCAAAACATAGCCCTCCAAATCTTCATCTTCATCAAGGGATATTTGGAGGGTCAAAGAGCACAAAATCTAGTTTTCAAGGTCACCGCAGTTTCCTTGAATAAGCAAATTGAAGGATCGAAGGGCTACCACATGGAAAACAATAATTGAACCATGTTGTACGGTCAAGATGAGCTCACATTCAAGGGTGGGATGCACTAAAGCTTAAACCAAGGAGGATACACGAGTTTTTATCATCGGATAAGCTTATTTTGGTGACCAAAGATCAATAATGCAAAGTTCTTCCAAAAATAGGAGCTTATCTTATCCAAATTGATGTCAACACTGATCTGACGATCCATATCTTCCCCAAATCCAATGGTGGAGTATGAAGGCACCTATCCCCCCCCCCTTTTCCCTAGATATCATAGAAAGAACCAATCCTAGTCATCCATTTGATAAATACAATAGTTCTAATGAAAAGTAGTTTATTCTAGGGTTGAGGGTCAATTTCTCTAGATCCAATGGCCCAAATTCATTCAAAAAATATATTAAAAAACACCTCCAAATTCATAATGCATCATTGTTAGGGATCCATAGGGTCCTTGCTAGCACATGATTTCCTTAAGACAATCACCCTCAATTGATCCTGTGAGGATCCAAGGTGGGCTAGTAAGAGCATAGCACCTAGAATCAACTTTAAGTTAGACTTCAAAACTAGGATATGCTCATAAACCCAATGGTTTCTCTATCTTTGCTCACCCCCAGTGGAGTGTGTGAGTGAGTTAGAGTTGGTTTTATGGGTCTTAGACTTCTTTAGTCAGACGTTACGCTCCTAAAAAGATATAAGGTCAATGAAGTGGAACCTATCCTTTCACGTATGACATTTGGTTGAACTGTCACGGTGGGAGGGTCGTGCAGACCACATTTGATGAGTAGATTGCTTAGCTTGATGTATCACAACACTCATGTACATGTTTTTCATTAAAATATATTTTAATTCATGTCTCTTGTCTCTTAGTCTCTTATAAGTTTTTACATGTCTCCTTTAATTGCTTTCTATGTGTGAGAAGGCTCCGCAATCTTGCATTGAACCAGTGAGGTTATCCATTGAGATTGAGAGAATAAGTTTCTATTTTTTCATACTATTCCCAAATACCCATGCATATGTTTCAATTTTCAAAGTGTATAAGAAGCTCCATTTTTGGACCATAATTCCTTTCAAAATCAATTCATATGTATGGTTTTCTTTTGTTCTCATCATGCATACATATCATCCACAAGAACCCATGCATATGAATTAAATTTTGAAAGTGTATAAGAAGCTCCACTTTTCGAACCGTTCATCCTTTCAAAATCGATTAATGTGTATGGTTTTCTTTTGTTCTCATCGTTCATGTTCACGGATTTATCTTGCATTCATATGTTCCCCTTCCCATGATAAAATCATCACATCTCTCCTCTCCATACCCAACTTCACCTTCACCTTCACATTTTGATCACATTAACCTTCCAACACTCACTAGCTTCATACACTCTACGTGTGCTACGAGCGGACTCGATCCACCCGGATTGTGATCACCTCCACACCGATCTAGTAATAGTTTTAGGTTCTATATAAGGTCATGGACCCTACCCATAATACCAAGGCTTTTGGTACATCACTCTACCAGGGGTATTGATTGAGCAACAATTTGAGCTTTTGCGACACAAACTCCAACATGCTCAAGATGAAATAAAAGAATGTGATGCTCCACTCCATCAAATGCAAAGTGATGACAACAACCTAGTTAGGGTGGTGAATGCCATTATCACCACTCAAGAACAAGGCATGCATTCCAAGATTGGTACCAAAAATTTCCACTTTTCTTGGTTCGATGGATGAAAGGATGGCCAATTTATTCTTTCTTGGCTATCCCAATTTGATGACTTTTATTCTGATGAATCATATTCTGAAATTGAAAAAGTGAAATTTATTACTAATTATTTGGTGGTTAAGGCCCAGGTATGGTGGAATGTTTTGCGGCATAGCACAAATCACCCCACCACATGGATCACATTTCAAGAAAAGATCAAGGAGTCCTTCCTTCCTCCTCAGTTTCACTTACATGCTCGTCGATAATGGATGATTTTTGGATGGAAAGATGGAGATAGTGTGTCTACTTACACTGGATGCTTTTGGCAATGACTACTACTTATTTATTTGCTTGAAACGGTTGCTAAAGATACCTTGCAACAGAAATATCAAGACGTTTTGGCGATGGGAATCCATGCCAACCTCAACACACTACATCCTACAACCCTCTATGAAGCTATCTCTTTTGCACATGATGTTGAGAAGGAGTTTTAGTCCATTACCAAGTCCATTCACTTGCACACATGCGTCAATGACAACAACCAATCAAGCCCACTTTTCCTTTCAAGCATCCTTTTACTAATTTCTCTTCCCCTACTTTTCAACATCCTCCTACTTTTTAGCACCCTTCTCAATCCAAATTCTCACTAGTACCCAGGACAACCCCCTTACAACCCATCAAACCTCAACCCTTCAAACTATGACGATGGATGCTCAACAAAAGAGGTGCCATATCACTTGTTGGCATTGTGGTAAGTTTGATCATACTAAAGCTAAATATAGTTTGCAAACTAGTTATATGAAATTTGTCGGAGCTCAAGTACATAACATGGATGTAGTTCCTGAAGGCACTCAACTTGATTGGATCGAAGAAGCATTGGAAAAGGATGTAAGTACCTTGGGTAACGAAATTTCTATTCGTTCTTTACTTTGCATGCAAGGTACTATTAATGGTAAAGTTGTTAATGTTTTACATGATGATGGTAGTTCACATCATTTTTTTTTCTCCTAAAAGAAAGTTCAGCCTAGGCCTACTCTCCCAGACTTTAATTAAAAAAAAGGAAGAACAAGTTACAAGTGAAAGGGACTAGTGCCCTTGGGACCCCTGAATCCCACAAAGCAGGGGAAAAACTTGGGGATCTAGAGAGTGCTAAAAAGTAGGTTCACAACCCTCTCATCCCCCTCATGCAAAGCCCACTTGGGTTTAAGCTTGTTGTTCTTAATGAGAAACACTTTATGATGCCTAAAGGGTGGGGACCACTTACAGTTGGAGATTCTTTTGCCAAGGAGGAACACAAACTTATCAATCAACCACTCTTTAGGAAGGTGTCAAAAATTGTAGGCATGCATCTCCCTCCAAATCTTCGAGAGGGTTTCCCCTCTTATAGCATTCCACTCTATAGCTCAACATCCAATCGCTTTGCCCAAAAGTGCTTGTTTCTAGTTGATTTGTTGCTTCCATCTCAAAATATTACCAAGAGCAGGAAAGACGTGGGGCATGTGAAGAAGATATGGCCCAGATCCTCAATGTTGTGGCGGCATCACTTGCACCATGACGATGCCCCACAAATTTTGCTAGCCTTTAGACTAGTCCAAATTCCACAGTGTAGAATTTTCCACATAAGAACCTAATTTTTTATCTAGATAAGGGGATGCTAGATGGACATGAACTTCAAATCCCAATGCACCCTTGTCCAAGATAGGCACCACTTCTTGTTAAGTGTGATATGGTAGTCCGTGTTCATCTTGATTCTTGGAATTTTGGACGAGCAATTACCATTGTGCCAAATAATCCTCTCATGGCATGGTGGATCCCGCCCAATGAGGAGGCAGATTTTTTATCATTCCCAAGTGATGCATCTGCTCTGAAGGAGAGTCCATTCTTCATAGTTCAGTCTTATTTCAGGGTCTGTGTCCTCAAAGTTGATCCACTGGCCAGTTTCTTGTTTCCAAAGATGTTTCCAATGTCTGAAACCCTTGTTCGAGAGCCTCTTAGCCTTCTGGAGGTTCTAAGAAGCCACACCCATGATGCTTGTGATAGGAAACAAGATTGAGTCATTTTGTATGATACCTGCCACCCATTTCCAATCTTCTCTAATTCTGACAACTTGTTTAAACTTGTTCCAACTCTTCCATAGGGAGCATACAAGGTTCGAGACTTTAGGGGAAACCAAAATTGGGGAGGATGAAAGGGTAAGGAGGCCCAAGTCCATCCAACCAAGGAGGCCCACCAGCATAATCATGTTGTTCTTGAAGATGAGCTTGGCCCAGGAGGTCTCAGAGTTGCACCAAGCCCTGATGATCCATTTTGCCCCTCGCTTGTCAACCATGCCTTCAATATCCATAATGGCTAGACCCCCACAATCCTTTTGGTTGATGAAGGTAGACCATTTAATTTTGGGAAAGCCCCTTTTATTGTGGTCCCCTGTCCAAACAAAGTTTCTACAAATTCTTTCCGATTTGCTAAGCTCTTGATTCTTTGTTCATGATTTTATTTCTTATACATTCGTACAATATCTTCAATTAAACCCACTCTTCTATGTATAAGTTAAGGTTGCATTTCAAGGAAATAGATATGAGTTACAAGTGAAGTGCATAACGTTTAGGTTCTTACAGAGATGAGCGCACATTTTTAATTGCTCCATTGTAGTCCTATGATGTTATACTTAGCATGCCTTTTTTGTCATCATTATAATCCATGCATTGATTATCATACACACACAATTAGTTTTAAGTTCAAAAATAAAAATATTTCTTTGTCTGTAATGCATGACTTCCAACCATTTCCATTAATTAGTCATATTCAAGTAAAATGTGCATTTAGGAAAGGCTACAATTCATGTATTGTTTTTGTCAATAACATAGTTGATTACACACATACACTTCCTAATTGCACATAAATCATTTATGGCTTCTTATAAGGATTTCTTTATGGTTGATTTTCCTTCTAAACCACCACCTTCTCTTGATCAAACTATAGACTTGAATCTTGGTAGTTCTCCTCCCCATAAAGCACCTTATAGGCATGGACCTTTACATAAAAAAGAAATAGCTAATCGAGTTAAAGATCTACTCCATAAAGGACTTATAAGGCCTAGTTCTTATCCCTTTAGCACATGTTCTCATACTGGAAAAGAAGAACAAGACTTGTAGGATGTGCATTGACTATAGAGCACTCAATAAGATCACAATTAAAAAATAGATATCCTATTCTTAGAATAGATGATTTGCTAGATAAACTTCATAGAGCACGTGCCTTTAACAAAATTGATCTTAAATCTGGGTATCATCAGATATAAATGACATTTATAAGAACACCTTTAGAACTCAAACTAGTCACTTTGAATTCATGGTAATGTCTTTGGACTTACTAATGCACCTGCTACATTTGTGTGTATGATGAATAACATTTTTCTTGATTACCAAGTTTTTTTTCTTGTTTTCTTTGTTGATATACTTGCTATAGTGAGAATGACAATGACCATGAAAATCATTTAGCAACAAACTTTAATTTGTTTTGCAAAAGCAAACTTTATGCCAATCCTAGAAAGAATTCTTTCTTCCAAAAGGAATTGGAGTATTTAGGACATATTGTTTCTACTCAAGGCATTCATGTATATCCAAAGAAAATTGAAGTAATTGAAGAATGGCATGTACCTCAATCTGTGAATGATGTATGTTCTTTTCTAGGGTTAGGTAGTTTTTATAGAGAGTTTGTGAAAGGTTTTTCTTATTTAGCACTTCCACTCACATTATTGGTTAAGAAAAAGTTAAAACTTGCATGGAATTAGCACAACAGCAATCTTTTGGAAAGCTCAAACATGTAGTTTTTAACCACTTGTTTTATAATTAGCAGATTTTGTGCAGCCTTTCCATGTAGTTACCAATGCTAGTGGTTTAGGTATAGGTGTTGTATTCATGCAAAATGATCATCTCATTGCATTTGAAAGTAGGAAACTTAAACCTTATCAAAATAATTATAGTACATATGATGCATAAATTTTAGCTATTGTGCACACTTTAAAATTTTGGAAACATTACCTTATGGGTTTTGCAGTTCTAATCAAAACAAACCAACAAGCTATTAAGCATTTATTAAATCAACCGTTGATTTCTGAAAGACACATTAAATGGGATTGATTCATACAAAATTTTCAACCTTTAATTCAATACAAAGCTGGAAAAGCTAATCTCATAGCTGATGCTCTTAGTCGCTTCCCATCCCCATAAACAAATATTGTTTCAATTAATAATATTTTTGCTATTCATATTCATTCATTTCATGACATGATTCCTACTTATGCATCTGATTTGCAATTTTCACAAACCTGGACTGTTTTCAATAATTCTACACCATCTAATGAGGATCACTACATTTTTCATAATGGATTCTTGTATTTCCAACACAATTTATGCATCACACAAGTTTTTAAAGAATTTTTTATGAAAGAGATGGATGAACCACTGTATATGGGTCCTAGGGGCATAGAAAGTACTATTTCTACATGTATAGAATTCTTCTTTTGGCCAAATATGGAAAATGATATTGCACAGTATGTTTCCCATTGCATTGTGTGTCAATGTGTGAAATGACAACATGGTAAAGCACTTGGATTACTAGTGCCGCTTCCCATACCTAATGTACCATAAGAACAAATTTCTATGGATTTTATTACTGGTCTTCGTATAACTTCAGCTCATAATGATATGATTTGGACAATTGTTGATAGGTTTAGTAAACAAGTGTATTTTGTTCTTGGAAAAAGACTCTTTCTGTTATACCTCAAGTTGCTAAGTTATTTATTAAATGTATTTTTCCACATCATAGTTTTCCAAAAGTTATTCTTTCAAATCGAGATGTTCGATTTTGTAATCACTTTTAGGTTGCATTATTTCAAAATTTAGGTTCCAAAATAGACTTTATCTCTACATTTCATCCTGAAAGTAATGGGCAAAGTGAAGCTACGGATAGTACTATTTTAGATTTATTACATTGTTATTCTTTATATAATCCAAGTAATTGGGATGAGAAACTTCCATTACTACAATTTGCATATAGTAACACAACACATACCACTACTAGATGTGCACCGTATGAAATTGTTTATGGTAAAAAGCTTCTCACTCCCATCACTCAAACTAATAATCCTATGGCTGATTCTTTTGCACAAGATCATATTTCTATACTTCATGAGGTTCATGAGCACATTAAAAAGAGTCAATTCACATTATATGCATAATGTTAATAAGAAACGAGTAGCTAAACAAATTAATGAAAATGACTTTGTGTGGTTACGAATAATTAAATGAGGCTTGAAAAATATTTCACAACATCCTAAGGTTAAACTTCAACCACATTATTATGGACCTTTTCGTATTATTCAAAAAAAATAATGAGAATGCCTTTAGACTAGGCATACCTTCTCATTGGAATATACATGATTCTTTTCATATTAGTTTATCGAAATCCTTTAAAGGAAATTCACCACTTGCTCCTACCCTCCTTTACTTGAAGAGGATGCTGAAATTTTAGTTCCAGGGAAAATACTTGATTATGATGTTACTACTACATTGACTGGCCATCCATCTTATCAACTAAGGTCATTTGCTTGTCATATGTACTATCTCTACATATGTGCATCGACAAGATCCAGTCAACAACCTTTGCAAGCTTTAGTCCCTTCGTATCTACTTCTTCCTTGGATTCCAACATGATGGTGTATTTATGAGCTTTCAAAAATTGCTAGGTGCTCAAAAGAATTGTCAATTTTGAGTTTGAGCAGTCGTCAGCTGTGAATTGCTTCATAAGTACTGATGTTGTAACCTTAATGTCCTCTAGATCTTTCAAACATGGGTTTCACAATTTTCATGCCATGTAGTTGTAACCCATAATGAATGATGGGTAAGTGTGTTAGTGCATGGGTTGAAGAAAATATATGCCTTGTGCACAGCCTTGTAATGTGACCCTATGCATGCTTACTTGGGAATGCATTGTAAGAAGTATGGTGCAAAAAAATGGGTCTTGAGCTAAGTGCTCAAGAGTATGCTAACGAAGAGGTTCCCTAATCTATCATTGTACAAGTGTTGTCAAGGTAGGGCATTCTTAGCAATGTGAATGGCTGGTTGATGTTTATCTCTTCGTGTTGTACTCCCATCACGGTGATTGACCATTGACTTGTCTTTCATTATTGATGGATGTCTATGTTGATGGTTCACTGATGAGATTCGTGGAGTGCATGGTCATGTCCCTTCTCTCTCTCTCTCTCTCTCTCTCTCTCTCTCTCTCTCTCTCTCTCTCTCTCTCTCTCTCTCTCTCTCTCTCTCTCTCTCTCTCTCTCTCTCTCTCTCTCTCTCTCTCTCTCTCTCTCTCTCTCTCTCTCTCTCTCTCTCTCTCTCTCTCTCTCTCTCTCTCTCTCTCTCTCGGAACAGTATCACAAAACAAGAAGAAAGAGGTTAGTATCAATAAATATTTTACAATTGTCAAATGTGTCTCATGTGCCTAGGATTATCAATTGTGTCTATGCATGGAGTTGTAATGTGGCCCTATATTAATGCATAGTGTGAAAATGCATGACCTGAGTGGTGCAAAAAATGGATTTATGCAAAGAGCACATGGTTTTTGCACGTCAAGGCTTCCGATGTTGCTATGGGGGACAACTCATGTCCATTCCACTTGTGCTCTTGTGCCACTTTTAAAGTCGAGATCAGGAAGTCTAATGGTAACATAGCATTCTGTCCGAAGACCATCTACAATGGGGTGGCATTGACTACCATTTTGTAGGCAAATTGATAAGCACAAACAACACGACGAAGTTGTTTATCCAAATCAGAGCGTTTATTATTTACCAGTTTTGTCAGTACATAACATAGCATCTTATTTGTGCTCTTGGCTTGTCTGTTAGCTTGTGAATGATAGGAGGCAGACTTCGTACATATCACCAAGAATTCTTGGAGAAGGTTTTTAATGACTTCTTTCAAGAAGTCCATACCTCTATCACTTACTAACTCTATTGATAACTTGTATCTAGTAAACACGTTCTTGAATAAGAACTTAGCCATTGTTTGAGCATGGTTCTTTATAGTGGCTTTCACTTCTACCCACTTTGTAAGATAATTTGTGGCTACAATAATTTACTTTGCATGGGAGTTTCTAGCTAGGGGGGTTAATAGGACCTACAAAGTCTATACCCCACTTCGAGAATGCACGTCCTCCCATTATTGGCCTCAAAGGCATCTTGTCTTTTCTAATCGGATATTGTGCACGTTGGCATGTGTCACATTTGTTCACATAGGTGTATGCATCCATATGAAAAGTGGGCCACCAAAGTCCTGAGAATAGAATGTTCTTAATTACTCAGTCAGGCCTGAAGTGTCCACCCGCAACACTGTTATGTGCAGTTTCTAAGATTTTCAAATAGTCTGATTCATGAATGCATAGCCTTAAGTAAGCATCTTTGCCTCTTTGGTATAGGTTTTCTCCTACTAAGGTGTAGTTATGAGCCTCTTGCTCCATGCTTGGTTTTCTTGCTAGACTAGCCTTGCTTGGTAGTGTTCTGTATCTCATAAATTCTACCAATGGAGCACTCCATTCTGGAATCAATGACATGTGATAAAAGATAGCATACCCCATTGGGGGTCTAATCTGGCACACTAGAAAATTCTTAATCCTCTCATGTATTTCTCTATCCATACTAGGCCAATACACTCCTAAACATTTTAGGTACTATAATGTTTGTTGTTTAGAATAGTGATTTCCTAGCAATCCATCGTCAATCACTCTATCAATTTATTCTTTTATTTTGGTTGCATAAGTGTCATTACATGTGTAGGGCTTCTATTTGGTGGGCTTGGCATTAGCCGTCATGGGGATCGTATGAGAACATATTTATGGATCTACCCCCTTCAGGTGTCTATAGGTCCAGGCAAACACATCCCTATATTCCCTTAATAAAGCTATAGGCTCTACTTCATCTTCTTCACTTAAGTCTTCTCCTATGTACATACATTGATCTTCATTCTCTTCAATGGTTACTATATTTTTTTTGGTCTTTTCTTTATTGTCATACGCTTCTCCCATGATGGCCTCTCTCTTAGGCATCTGTACCAAAATTTTCTGATCTTCAACTTCATATTTCTTGAAATTTTCTAGTACTTCAAACAATGATTCCACCTCTATTTGTTTCACTCCTTTTCTTTTCTTTTCTTTTTTGACAATCTTCACTTCCATCCCTTGAATTTATAGTTTTATTGCTTGTGAGAGGTTCTTCTTCTTTTTGGGTAAATACTCCTAAATTTCCTAGATAGTCATCCTCTTACTCAAAGCAATGATCCATCACAATGGAACTCTAGATCATTGACATCCTCTTCTTCTTCTTCTATGACCTCATTAAATTCACACTCTTCTAGTAAAGGTTCACACATGAACAAAGAGATATCATAACCCTCCTCATCACAATGAGGCATCCATTGTTCTTCATTAACAACGATGTCCATGGTGGCTAAGATTTCTACCCAACCATGAGGCTCAAATTCCTCGTGTGGAAAGATCATCAATGTATAGACTAGGTCTCTAACTATTCTAGCTCCTTGAGAAGTTATTTCTTCTCTCACTTTTAGGCATCTTTCCTCTTCCTCTGTGAGCTTGCACATCCACAAGTGAATATCTTCATGCATCCATGATGGATCAGAAGAACTTAGAGAATGTATAGAGATTGAATCCTCTTGCACCTTGTGGATAGGATTCCACTATAGGGGTGGTACATCTCTCAAGTTATAATCATTCAATTTGACCTTGGTTTTGACCCCTAAGTGTTGCAATTACAAGGAGCTAGTTCCCCAATCTTGTACTATTTGCATTTGTCATAGGAAGGGTCTTCCTAAGATCATTTCATAGACGTTATTTTTGCCAAAGTCACATATAGCAAAGATGTCTAAACCATAAAGTGGTTAGAGTTATCCCTTCTAGCAATCCTAGGACTTTCAATATGGCCATCAGTCATATGAAGCTTCATTCTAGTTGGTCTTAATGCATGTTTGCCCCATTGCTTCCACAAGGAGTTGGTCACAATCGCAACACTAGCACCCAAATCTAAGATAACTTTGGTTGTGTAACTTTGGTAGGTGATTGGAAGATAAGTATTACCTTCTTCACCTTCACTCATGTCTCCTATTTTGGCTAAAGGTATCTATGGGACTTTTAGCTTAGATCCTACTTTTGACATATTCAAAGCAAGTTCTGAAACTTGATTTGTCACATGTTTCCATAGCTCAAGTTTTACTTTGAGCAACTCTTCTAATCCGATGAGGTAAGCCTCAATTGGATTCATGGGTTTCCACACCTCCTAATCCGATGAGGTAAGCCTCAATTGGATTCATGTGCAAGTTCATCTCCTGACAACATGAATACCTTATGCCACTAGTAGCTTCTAAAAAGTCTATAACCACTTGGAGAATGCACATCCCCCATCATGGGTCTCAGTGGCATCTCATCCTTGTGAATAGGATATTGAGTTTTCTCAATCTCGTAGATACATCAAGCTTCTATCAATCAATCAATTTCTTCTTTTATTTTTGTTGCATAAATATCATTGTACGTGTATGGCTTTTGCTTTGTTGGCTTGGCTTCTAATTTCATTGGGATCCTATGGGTGCATATATCTAGATCCACTCCTTTTAAGTCTTTGTAATTCCATGCAAGCACATATTTATATTCTCTGAGTAAATAGATCAATTCTCACTCTTCTTCCTCATTCAGATCATGTCCTACATATGTGCATCTCTCTTCTCCATCTTTAGTTGTTACTACAATTTTCTTGGTTTGTTCTTTATTATAGTATGCTTCTCCCATGAGAGCTTCTCTCTTTAGAATCCTTACCATGATCTTCATGTCTTTTATTTCATATTTTCGGAAATTTTGGGGTGCTTCAAACATAGATTCTTTTTCATCTTCTTATTTGGAAGGTATCTTTTGACCCTTCTTCTTATTCTCATTCTTAAGGTTGTTTTGCTCTAGAGTCTTAGCTTCTACCAAGTATAGGTATTCTTCTTTTGAGGCACAAAAACTATGTTGCTAGTTCTTCTTGTACCCTTGTACTAGGCTCACATTCTTCAATCAAGGGTTCACACATGAACGCTGAAATTTCGTAGACATTGTCATCACAATGGGGGTCCATTGTTTTTCATTCACCACTATGTCTATCATTGCTACCTTTTCCTTCCATCCATGGGTTTCAAATTCTTTGTTTGAAAATATCATAGGTGCATAGACTAGGTCTTGAAGTGATCTATGGGTTTCTCTGGCACCAATGTTTCTAGCTTCTAATCTCCTTTCCTCTTCCACAACAACTTTACACATCCATAAATGTGTATCCTCATGCATCCAAGAGGGATATGATCCTATAGAGTGCACTGATTCAGTGCCTTCTTGCGTTTTTATAGATAGTATTCCACAATAGGGGTGGTACATCTCTATGTGGATAGTCTTTGAGGTTGACTTTGGTAGTCACCCATAAATGTGGTGAGTACAAGGAATTGGTTCCCTAACCTTGCACTATTTGCAATTTTATCATGAAAGATCTACCCAAAATCATCTCATAGACGTGGTTCTTTCCAAATTCACAAATGGAAAAATTGTTCTCAAAGTGAGAATGATTCCATCTAGAAATCCTAGGGACTTTTGATTATGTCCATCTACCATTTGTAGCTTCATTCTTGTGGGTCATAAATATAGTTTGCCCCAATGAAGTGGTGGCAAAGGCAACTCCTGCTCCTACGTCTAGGATCACCTTGTCGTATATCCTTGATATGTGATATGGAGATATGTGTTTCCTTCTTCTCCATCGCTCATAACTCTTATCTTATCTATGGGTATTTCTAGAACTTTTCTTTGGGATCCTTCTTAAGAGTGGGAGTTAACAATTTCTAGTGGTTGGTTTGCTACGTGCTTCCACAACACTGATTTTACTTTTGGTAGTTCTTCTAAAGTGAGATGGCACCGCACTTTAGTGTTTTTAACTACTTTGATGTTCTTAGGTAGAACATATTCATCGTTTTTTGTCATCACTATGGGAGTTCTCATCTTAGTAGACTTTGATTCCCAAGTGTCTATGAAATGAGGCAATTCTGATAAGAAATTAGATCCAAATTCTAATCTTTACTTGATTGCATGTCTTCCTACTCTCCATAAATAGAGAGAATTGCTCTAGAAATTGATCGTGAAGATCGTCTACCCCTTAAATAGGAGGGGGATCCTCTCTCTCCTCGTGAATTTCCCTTAAGAACTATTGGGAGTACTGATTTATAGAGGAAAGGATTCCATCATCCGTAGAGTTAGGAACATAAGCTTCCGGTGGAGGTAAGATTTTTCTCTCGCTTCCACTATCTTGAGCCTCTAGTATTGCTAAATTATGTGATTTAGCCGCCAATAGCTCTAACCTCTCTGATACTCCATCAAAATGTAATTCTGGTTTCATTGAGTTTGTCTCATTGAAAAGATGACTTCCATCGAACATAGCCTGAGCCAATTCTACCATCTTCACACATAGCTTGGTCCTTTTAATCTCTGAGTCCACTCAGGGATAACATTTGTCCAACTCAACTATGTTTGGCCCTTCTTGAAATTGAGCTTGTTAGGCCTTGAACATCATGTCCAAGCCTTCTGGAGTAGGATTAACTAAGATTGATCCTACTTGGTGTCAAAGTGGGATGGATGGCAAGACGAGAGGTGGTGGATTGGATGGTGGGGGTGTTAGAGAGTGAGTTTGAGATGAGACTTCTAATATTTTTGTTTTGATTTCTTTGAATTTTTCTTCTAATTCACTCAACTTTCTAGCCCATTTCCTTTTCATTCTTTCATGACTATATTTTCAAGTGGCACTGCATACTTGACTGAGATTATGTTGGTAGAGGGTGGTGGTTTCTGTCCTAGTATTGTTTGTGGTCTAGGTTGTGCCTCATACTATGGTTGGTTTGTTTTTGTGGTCGATAATATGGTTATTGTTGTTGTTGATTTTGAGACCTACTTGGTTGCCGGTAGTTTTGGTTGATTGCTTGTTTGTTATAGGGGCAATCCTGAGCCAAGTGGTTCATGTATTTTCTCTTAGCTATGTAATATTGGGCATTTAAATTCCCTATGTTCTCTTTGTGCATTTGGCATACGTTAGCCACGTGGTCACATCCACAAGTATAACATCACTTCACTATGACCACTCTTTGGGCTTGTCTATTTTGAACTCCTAATTTATGAGCTAATTGTTTGACTAATTCATCAATTGATGTCGTGTGTTTGGATGTGATACTAGCAGAAGAATTTGAATCCTTATAGATATTAGAGAGTTCTAGTTCGTCACCCAAGTCATTCATGATATTAATACACATCCTTAAGCATTGATCTAGGGTATGTGGCTCCTTCAGGTAGACATAGGACCTTAACTTTTCACTCAGCAGACCATCTAAAAACAAGGCAACTTGTTTAGCTTGAGTAGGTAACTTTGGGATAGGTAATCTTTCAATGTACTACTTGAACCTACATCTTTCTAATCTGACAGTTTCCTAGGGCATCTGTTTGAAGCTATGGATCAAAGAGGAAGTGTTGTTTGTGATCCCACTCTTGGAGAATTCTGATATGAAAGTGTCTAGTAAGTATATTCCTAAATTGATATTGATGCAATGGTTGAAACCATGTTAGGGATGTATTGTTTAAGGTAATCCCAAAGGCCTTGTATCAAGCGAATAAATCTTCGACTTGTTCTACTCTCAATACTTGTCTAAAGTAGTTCTTCATGGGCTTCACTAATTGAGTAGATCTCAAGATTCTAGGATGCTCCCTCGGCCTAGGCAATGGAAAGTCATCCATACCCCTTTATTCCTATGCATGTTGGCTCTCTCTCTCTCATTCTATTCTATCAGTGTCTAGCCCTGATCGTTCTCTCCCTATGGTATGCAAAAAGCTCACTTCAGGCCTTTCCGTGGATTTTTCTTTCTATGCCCCTAGGATGTGTGAAGGTTCAACTTCATTTTGACTTTGAGGATAAGTAGAATAGTGTGAGGGGAAAATTGGTTTTCCCTTCCATGTGTGCACATTTCTACTATGCTCTATAACAACATACATCCTTTATATGTGTTTTCCAAGTATATGATTTTACCTCTAACATCAAGCTCCTTGAATTCATGTATGATGATTCCTTCTACATCACTAGGTTTGTCAGGTTTGAGTCTCCGTAATGCCTCATCAATCTCCTTGTTTATAAAGAGCTTCATGCTTGTGTTGTCTTGAGGGATCCATTCAAGTGTGATGATCCTTGTCAAGACTGATTTACCTCTAGGAGTTCTAGGCTCTCTCTCTTTATTCTCCTGTTCAAGATCTCATATTTCAGACTCTAGTAAGACTGATCCAAATTCATCTGTCCTATCAGGTAAGTTGGTTACCATATACTTGGTTCCCTGCTTATCTATGTAGGACCCATCTTTGATTTTGAACACAAGATGATCAATTCCAAAGGGTGGCTCTAGATTTCTCAGTTGAATTACCAATCTTCTTAAACCATATTTCTCATAGATGTGAGCATGGTAAAACAAAGAATAGAACAATGGAATCTTCTATTTAAGAACTCAAGAAAAGTATACAATGCCCAAAGGAAAGCTCAATCTCTAAATATGTCACCTAAAAATGAGCTCTCTAGCTCCATTTATAGTTTTTTACTAGCTAGTGGCCTATTTCAGACTAAGTGCCCAACCTAGTTAAAAAAATAGGTTCCTAAGCTACTTTGAGGGCTCAAATGAGCTCCAAAAGTTATGAGATTCAAAACATTTGCTCTCTTAATACTCTTCAAGCTCGAAGACTCCTTGGCTTGTGCAAAATGGAGTTTGAAGTGTTAAAAATGGTTATAGACAATGAGTGAACTCATGAGAATCAGTGTTTCATAAAAGAAAAAAGTTTTGAAATTTTGAAAGACCTTATTCTTTGCCTATTGTCCTCTCACTTCCCTGTCTACTCAAGCTCATATATGAGCCTCTGCCTTCTCTTTGGCCTTCTTCCCTCAAGCTCCCTTATTTAGTCAACCCATCTTGTCCATTCATGCTACTAACAAACCTCATACAAGTTGTTCCATTTACCACCTTTCCTCTTTTGATATTTCGGAGGAGCTCTTTAGTGATCCATAAATTAAGGGGATATTTTACATGGATTGTTATCATTTTGAAGGATAACCTTGGAGGTTTCTTGGGGTGAAGACTTCTACACAAGCAAGGGATAATTCTTTATTAAATGGCCCTATTTGTAGCAATTGAAACAAACATTATGAAGGTTTCTATAAAGAACTTTTGCTCATGCAATACTCTTCCATCAGTGTCCATAATAACCAAGGTGGCCTTAATAAGTTTACCAATGTCTATTTCAATCATAACGTGAGGATTCCATTTGGGATTGATTCCATCCCTATCCTATTATCCAAGGACTTTCCCAAGATCCCACGGAGGCTATCCAACCATGGAGGCTCTCTGATTAGACTAGACAAGATTTCGAAAATACACTTTTGATTAGAAGAACACCCACAGAGGGAGAATGATACAAGAATACATGACCGATACAAGATATCCCACAACCCAAGACCAATAGGTATGGAAAACTGGACTAGAGATGATATAGGAGATCCCACAACCCGGGATTGTAATATGAAACAAGATATCTCGGTTACAAGAACTCCCTTCAGGGAGATGAATTGGATAGAAGAAATAACTCGAAAAGAACTTCTACTACGAGATTACAATCGGACAAGAAAGGATGTCTGTTGCAGAGCAAAGAAGCACAAGAGAAGAGCCCCAAAATTTTCAAATTAATGGGCATGATTTTTCTTCTTCAAAACATTCAGAGAATTCCCTCAAGCCATGTAAATGCACTAGAGGACTCCTCTAGTGGCATAATCCCATCTTGTTGTAAAATATCCCTTGTAAATTAGTAGGAAATTCACTTTTTAGTAATAAAGTGCCGGTCTCTTGTGTGAAAGGACCAAATTTAGGGCACATGTATATAAGTCACTTTGTGACTCTTTGTAGAGACTTTTTGCTATTGTGAACGAGGAGAGCTCTTGAATCTCGAATTTGCCTCTTTCTCGCAGATTTCCATCTTCTCTTTGATCTTCTATGTGTGCGTAATGCTTGGAATATGTGTGTAGGACTGTTGTCTACCCCTCCCCACTGTTTTTGAGCTACTGTAGTGTGTGTGTGTGAGCTTGTAGGAGTTGTGGCGTGAGTGTGGGTACATCCTGCCATTCACTATTTTGGTCATAACTTGAAGCAAAGTTGTCAGAATCGAGTGAATCTACTTCCAATACATGTGTATCATCGAGAGCTTCGAAAGGAATACCCTATTGACTATATTCGGAGCTTGGAGCTGGGAGAAATCCTTGATTTATTGAAAATTGTTGTAAGTGGTATCGCGATAGACACTTTCAGTCTCTCACTGAGTTTGAGAGGTGGATTAGTCTTTTCTCATGCATATCAACTGAAAACCACTTCATTTTCCATCATGTGTGCACATGTCTTCATACACTTGGTTAGGTTGTTTGATCGGATTGACATATAAGCGTGTGTCAATTTCCAATTATACGCACTTGTGTTGCAAATGAGGTTTAGTCTTTTTGGCACAAAGTCCTTGATTCTTCTTGACTTAGGTACACATGTTTTTGGCGCCGTTGCTGGGGATCACTCAGCCAAGGTGCCTTCGTGATGGTTATAGATCGAGTGTGATGAAATCGTACTTGTAGAGGTGAACTCGTTCTGTGGCAAGTAGTCAATCACCTCAGCACTTGTTACTTCATATCCCGGAGGTGTGTGTAATGAGTTTTTAGGTTTAGGGGTAGTAGGAAAGGAGAGTAAGAGGAGTTAGGGTTAGGTTAGAAGGAGAGGAGTGAAGTAGGAGTAGGTCAAGACCAAGAAAAATCTCAAAACATTTGCCAAGTTAGTGTAGTTCAGTTTCAGTCACCAAAAGTATAAAAACCAAAAAAATTAGTTCATTTCTCTACTGTTCTGAAAGGCAGTATCGTGGACGAGCAACGACCGATATCGTGAGGGTGGTGTCGCGCGCTATAGGCTGACAAGGCTAGGTATTGATCTCAAGTTGCAAACAGGACACCACAAAGGTAAGATTCAACAAGAATTCCTTGGCAAAAAACATACTAAAAGTGCACAAACACGTGATTAAGTGCGCATTCAGTATCGCGGGGGAGGGGGGGGAACAGTTCGTTTTTTGAGTTTCCTTGAAAGGGACAGTGTGTAAGGAGTGAAGAGGGGTGAGAGAAGAGCAAGGGGTTGCAAAAATTTTGAATTTTGGAGGTATTTTGGCTTGAGTATCGTGATCGGTTGAGTTTTTGGTATCGCGATACCAAAAATTCCCTTGTATCGCAATACTCGCCGAAGTATCGTGTCGTTGATTACCAATCTTGGTATCGCGATACCACTTGTGGTATCGTATCTCCGAGTTGGTATTGCGATCTCACTTTACCCCCGTGGTATCGTATCGTGTGCCACCTGAGGTATCGTATCACCCACTTCTTAGTTTAGTATTGCGATACCATTTCAGTATTGTATTGCCTCGATCCTAAGGTATCGTATCGCCAACCCTTGAAGTATCGTATCGTGCCAGGTCCTAGTTTAGTATCACGATACCATACCAGTATTGTATCGTGATCACGCAGCAGTATCGTATCACCTGACTGATTCAGTATCGTATCGTGTGGACTCCTAAGGTATCGTATCGTCAGGAAAGTCAGTATCCTATCATGATCAGCAGTAGTATCGTATCGCCTGACTCTTAGGTATCGTATCGTGAGTTGTTGTGGTATCGTATCGGGTGAGGGAATCAGTATCGTATCGTCTCGATTCTCAGGTATCATATCGCGAGGACCGTTGGTATCGTATCATCCTGGATCTTGGTATCATATCGTAGGAAACTCGGGTATCATATCATTGAATTAGTTCAGTATCGTATCGTCGGGTGCATCAAGTATCATATCGGCCAAGCATTAGGTATTGTATCGTGACCAACTGTGGTATCGTATCGCTGACTACGACAGTATCGTATCGCCTAGATATCTGGTATCGTATCATGGCCAAAGAAGTATCGCCTAGTGCAGTATCGCCTAAAAGTGGTATCATCCAGAGCTTTTGTAGTATTTTGCAGGACAAACTTGAGGCACTTGAAGAGCCACTCAAGGCGAGTTTTAGAGACCTAGAGAGCCTCAGGAGGGTGAATGAACTTGAGGTCAAGGAGAGTGCTAAGTAGCTGAAGAAGTGTCATATCCTCTGTAGGGAGTGCTGCTCAGGTCAGTCACCGCTCTGTCTATTCAGATACCTCTAGTGACTGCGAGGAGGAGATACCAATGGCCTCAGAAGATATGCATGGTCCAGCTCCAAGTAGAAACTTCATGACCGCAATAGAGGGAGAGTACCGTACCTCCTTACAGTATGTTTCTACTAATGCCTAGGAGATTCCCATCTACCTGGATGGCTTAAACAGATCAGTGGCTAGGATGGTAACTTCTATGGATGCCACAATTGTGCCTAGACTTGCTGTTAAGTACGAAGGAGGAGCATACATGGACAAGATAGGTCACATATACATAGTAACTGAATTTCTTGAGATGATCAATGAAAGGGGAGAGTTAGTGCAACAAGAAGACCCCCGGAGAACCAACCCTAAGGAACTAGTGACGACCCCTAGAGGTAGATCCCGAGTAACACGAGTCTTGAGGGGAGATTTGATACCTCAAGATGACTACCTGTTGGAAGTCTATATGATCCATGGATCAGATGTATTACTTCAAACAGACTTACCAGCTCCAGGAAGAGAAGAAAGCCCTATGACATTTTATGAGCTGAAGGATCCAGAAGACGAAAACTAGAATCACATATCTAGACAAAAATCAGAGAAGATATTGGTTGGTTAGTGCCTTGGACAGAGCTCGTCTGAAATACATGGGTTGGTCTCTATTCCCTCAGAAAGATCAGGCAACTACCTCGCAAAACCCCTTTGGTAATCAACAAGAGATAGAACACACCACGTCAGGACAAACTAGCCAACGGAGTGTTCCAAATCGTACTCATGTACAATTTGCGACTCCAGGAGTGCAAACAAACAATCAGACCCACCCAGGAGTAGGGAATCAGTACCGACCACCAGTAAGACCTCGACCACCAGTAGGAGGACAGCCTGGAATACCTCCAGTTAGACCAGTTGTTCCGGTCTTTCCTGTAATGCCTAGACCGCCAGAACCAATGAGAAGACTGAGACCTATCCAAGTGGCCAAATGTGTAAGAAATCATTATGACAGATTGGGAGAACCCTACGATCACATTGCTGAATTTAAACAAGTTCTAAGGGCAGAACAAGTAGACAACTTCTTTGTGAAGTATGAGTCTTTCGGACTCACCCTCATAGGAACAGCTCTAACTTGGTTCCAACTGTTAGACCCTAATCAGTTTAGAAACATGGAGCAATCTTTTCAAGAATTCATTGGGGAATTCACTAAGAGAAGGATTAAACACAATTCTGTGTCTTTAATCCATAGCTTTAAACAGAACCCTAATGAAACAGCGAAAACAGCTGCTCGGAGATTCAATCAGTATGTTGATAGATGCCCAGCGACTGAGAGGCCAACTCAACAAAAAATGATTTCATTATTTTTGGATGGACTCACGAATGGAAACCTAAGAACTTTAGTTTACATGAAGAGGTTACAAACCCTCAGTGAATGTCTTCAAGAGTGCATTGATCTAGAAGAAAATCTAGCTGAGGACCTCAAGAGCACACCCAGCCCCACTAAATCAAAAGACTCTCAGAGTACCATTACATCCAACTCCAGTAATATGGAAGAATTAGCGGAGTTATTAGCAAAGAAACTAGGAGTCCAGGGACAAAGAACTTACCAACACCCAGCCCAAAGAGTGCCGATGTTACGAAAGTATAGCCTATGTGGAGGAGATCACCCCACCCACATGTGTGTGCGAGGAGGGACTGGTGCACACCAGACATATCCATACAACAGACAGCACCAACAAGGAACCACTTTGTATTGCCACCTAGAACAAAAATACACTAATCACACCACGGAGAACTGTCCATTCAATAGGGAGTCACGCCCCTTACAACCATCGCAGTATCGACCATACGGATATCCACCTAGAGAGCCAGGCAGAGAGATGCCTAGATACAATCCCTATCCAACACCAGCAGGAGCACCGAGACCTTATGAAACAGCACCATATCCACGACCACAACCAGTGTTAGGACCACAACTGTCACAACCTCAACAAGTAGTACCGGTGAAGTACGCCCAGCTAGAAGAAAATTTGGAAAAAGCCATAGTGCCAGCATCAACAACGATCAATGTGGAATCAATGAATCCCGGATATGAGCTGCCCTCAAGAGGTTATTATCCCTATGAAGCCAACATGTTAGATTACGAATCAACATACGATTCAGCTTACTATGGATACGAAAACTATGACCAGAGCTATGGAACTGAGCTAGCAACCTTGATGTATACTGCACCTAAAATACAACCACCCATGAGACCACCCATTAGACCACCTCTGCCGAGATGACCTTGTTATAGATGTGGAGGAGACCATTTTATTAGAGAATGTCCTCGGCCTTACAACCCACCACCCCCTAGGACTTGGGAAGGATATTGCAATGATTGCGAAAAGGAACACCTTTTCAGGGACTGCCCTAAGAATCCAACCAAAGTCCAAGACACTACGCCAATTAATGTAATTGAAGTGACAGAAGCATCTGGAAGTGATAAGGAATATACAGTACCTTTAAAGGCCATTACTAGAGCTCAAATGAAAGAACAAAAAGGAAAACAACCAGAACAGGAACGAGAGAGCAAAAAAATGGTAAGCCCCAAGATTCAAATAGATGAAGATTCTGAGGATCTACGTGAGAGTACCCAAAACATTAAAGCACAGAAATGGAAGGAAAGAAGAGAAAAACTCAACGAAAAATGGATGAAAAACGAAATTCATGATAATAAGAAACAAACTAGAAATACGAAAGAACAGAAAGAATAGGAAATTCAGAAAGAAGCGCTCATTCCACCACCTATCCAAGAAGTAGAGAAACCAGAATCCATTTTAGCTGACCCAAAATCCGACGACCTAGACATGTGGCTGAAAGCTTACCAAGCTAGAATTAAGACTGGACTGAAAGTAGAACAACATGAAAAACTTTACCCACAAGGAGAATTAGAAAAAGAAAGGCTTGCAATATGTCGAAAGCTTATAGAGGTTGCACAAGCTACCCTAGAAAAGACTATTCCGGCCCTCCCAGAGACGAGAATACCAGATAATCAATATAAAGAACACATCGGAGCCTTGGATAAAGAACGTAGAGGGAAGGATGGCAAGCAAGACCGAATAAGAACTCAGGATGAACTAATGTCGACCATACCTGACCTAGAAGCTGAATGGCCGAAGGAATTATGGAATAGACTCCAAGAAGAGAAATGGAAGAAGAATGGAGTAAGTAAGCCTCCTTTTGAGGAACTGGATGTGGAAGTCTATCAACCCAACCCCAACCTAAAAGAAGTATACGAGGAAGTATCAAGACTCGACAGAAATAGAGAAGAAACCCAGAGCATTTCAACATTGCCTAATTACATGGGAGAATACAAAAAGGAGTCTATGATAATACGAGCACCCACGGTGCAGGTAAAGGGAAAAGAAAACTCAGAAAAGAGTTCACACAATCTAACGGAACTAAAGAAGACAAAAGTACAATGCAAACTGACCGTGGAAGAACTACTTTGAATTAAGCCGCATTTATGGAAGCAAATGGCAAGCCAAATGGAATTAGGGCAAGAGAAGGAAGAGGAAGAAGTTAAGGGAAAAGGAAACTCAACTAAAATACAAATTCCAGTTGATAAAGTGGGAGAATTTAGTGAAGGAGACGAAGGTAACACATGTCTACCTGTCATTTACAATGGGTACATGACCAAGGCTATACTAGACATAGGAGCCGGGGTAGGAATCGCCACCAAGGAGATTTGGGAGAAATGGGGAAAACCTGCCTTAGAACCCACACGCATGAAGCTCCAATTAGCAGACAGTCATGTGGAGAAACCCTTAGGAATATTGGAAAGAATCAAATTAACCACCTGTGGAGTAGAATTTGAACACACATTAGCCATTTGTAAGTTTGAAAAAGCTAACAACTATGAAATGATATTAGGACGACCCTTCATGAGACAAATGTGAGTAGTACAAGACTGGGGAAGAGATTCATTGTACCTACAACATCAAGGAAATACAACCAAGATAAACTTGCATACGTTTGCATATCGAGATGTCCCTCCACTACAATGGAATCCCATACACAAGGAGGAAGACGACCTATCTATTCATAGTGCTGGAACAAGTGATCAATCATGGATACACAAGGACGCTCAGTTATGGATGTGTCAGGAAGCCAAGAAAGAAGTAGACAACAGACAGATATGGCCAATAGGACATCCTAACCACAGACCTATAGAGGACCCAAGATACATGCCTCAAATCTTTTTGGATGAGACCTTTGAACCACATGGAGGGATGAAAATCCTAGCAACCTTAGATGTGTGTGTGAATGAGGAAGTCTTGACAATGAATGAATGCATAGATGAGGAAGGCTATGATGTAAATCTTTACATGGTTGTCCTTCAAGAAGTAGAAGAAAAGGAAATCTTGGAAAAAGAATGGAAAAAGGAATATGAGAGTATAGAAATGGAACCAGATTTCGATTCCGAAGAGAGCTATCTGGATACCATTCGAACCAAATAAAAACAGGAACCAACAAAGATCTTGGCAATAGAAGCCGCTCCCAGAGTACAAGAACAAGAAGCAGAAATGAGTAAAACTTGACCAGACCCAGATCTGTTTGAAGTTCCTGAACATTTTAAAAGATATGAAGTAGAGGAGAGAAAGATAGCTATTCAAATGCCTAAACGAGAGGCCCAAGACGGAGAAGCATACGACAACAAAGAACAAACAAAAAAAATTATAGTAACAGTGGAAGACACAGAAGAAAGATGCACATACATAGGCAAAGATGTATCAGTCAAAGAGGAAGAGGAACTCATACAACTGATCCGAGAATATCGAGACGTGTTCGCATGGACATATAAGGATCTCAAAGGCATGGAACCCTCGATTTGTTCTCATAGGATACCAATGACAGCAGATGTGAAACCATCAAAACAATGCCCTTATACATATAATGAGATCTATGCTGCTAAAATTAAGGAGGAAATAGACAAGTTACCAGCTGCAGGATTCATATATGAGATAGAACACACCGAGTGGGTATCACCATTAGTAGTCGTGCCTAAGAAAAACAGAAAATTGAGAGTGTGCATGAACTTGAAAAAGGTCAATGCAGCCACCATACGTGATAGCTACCCATTACCCATTACGGACCATCTATTGGAAAGAGTAGCAGGAAAAGAAGTATATAGCTTCTTAGATGGATTCTCGGGATACAATCAAGTAGCCATTGCTACTAAGGATCAACATAAGACCGCATTCGCGACCGAATGGGGGGTCTATGCTTTTAGAGTGATCCTTTTGGACTCACTAATGCGCCAGCTACTTTCCAACGATTGATGTGTCATGTTTTCAAGGAATTTCTTAAAAAAAGCATGGAAGTATATGTAGATGACCTATGTACATACTCCAATCAAAGACACGATCATATCCCTGAATTGAGGAAGATATTTAATAAATGTAGACAGTACAGAGTCTGTTTAAACCTAGAGAAGTGTGTTTTTATGGTGAGACAAGGGAAAATCCTCGGACACATAGTCTCTAGGACTGGAATATCCACGGATGAGGATAAGATTAAGGTCATTTTAGAGCTCCCTAGACCTAAGAATGCGAAGGAGGTGCAAGAATTTATGGGACATTGTGGATACTACCGTCGGTTTATCCACATGTACGCCATAATCGCCAAACCCCTGTATGGTCTCTTAACTCAGTTCACTTGGACAGAAGAGTGCGAAAAGGCATTCAATGAGTTGAAAAAGAGGCTTAGCATGGCCCCAATTCTGAACACGCCAAATTGGAACAAGCCTTTTCATATTCATGTTGATGCGTCTAATTATGCAATAGGTTGTATATTAGCCCAACCAGCCGATGAAGGAAAATTAGATCATGCAATTGCCTACGCAAGCAGACAACTAAATCAAGCTGAAAGGAATTATACCACTACTGAGCGAGAAGGATTAGGAATGGTCTATGTAGTGAAGAAATTTAGACACTATCTCTTAGCCAACAAGTTCAAGTTTTTCATAGACCATCAGGATCTATTGTACCTCGTCAATAAGCCTTGCAACATGGGAAGATTGGTAAGATGGTTCCTACTATTAATGGAGTTCGACTTTGAGGTGATAGTAAAGAAGGGAAACACCCATGTGAGAGCTGATCATCTTTCAAGGTTAACACATGGAGAACCACCTAATGGAGTACCCGATGATCTGCCTGACACTTATTTGTTCAATCTGGAAGTTTATCCAAAGTGGGCAGAGAAATTAATTCCTATACTTACTCATGGTCCACAACACTCCATTAATAAGGAAAGTAAAAAGGAAATTTTACCGTCAAGGAACTTGCATATCATTGCGGGAAGCGTGTACTATAAGGAACCCAACGGGGTATTGCTAAGATGTGTCGAGGAAGACGAACAAACGATGCTAATCGAACAAGCACATGTGAACAAATGGAGAACACACCAAGGAACTCATGGAACTATCAGGGAATTAAAAAGATTAGGAGGAAGGAGTTAGCTTGGCTAGAAAACGATCCCTAGAAGAAATGAGCAAGGATTATGTTCTCATAGGAAGAAACTTGTTTAGAAGAGGAAAAGACAACCAATTACGATTATGCATTCATGAAGGAGAATATTTACCCATATTAGAGATGGCGCACGCAGGTGCATCAGGAGGTCATTTTTCAGCCGAGAGAACTGTAAAAATGATTCTCTTTGCGGGTTTGTGGTGGCCAACTTTACATATGGATGCTCAAACATATGTACGAAGTTGTGAGACATGCGAGAGAGCTAAATACCCAATTCGGAGAGATGACATGCCATTGCGACCTATGGTTTGCACGAGAGCATTCTCTAAATGGGGTATTGACTTCATAGGACCCATTAATCCACCGGCCAAAGGATCACATGCTGAGTACATCATAGTAGCCACTGATTACTTGACAAAATGGGTAGAAGCAAAGGCCACAAGAAAGAACGATGCTCAAACCACTGCTAAGTTCCTCTTTGAACATATATTCACTCGTTTCGGATTACCAATTGAGACTGTAAGTGATCGAGGAACACACTTCATTAATGAAGTAATAGAGTCTCTGATGAATGAGTTTTTAGTGATCCATAAAAAATCAGCCCCATACCATCCCCAAGCCAATGGTCAAGCTGAAAGTTCCAATAAGGTATTATGCACAGTACTGACAAAGATTGTCAACAATGGGAGGTGTGATTGGGACAAACAATTGCACCATGCAATTTGGGCCTTCCGAGTTGCATACAAGACCGCTATTGGAACTACCCCATTCAATTTACTGTACGGGCAGAATGCAATTTTGCCAATTGATTTTTTAATCCCAACATTGAGAGTAGCCCAACAGTATGAATGGAATGGACATGAGTTATCCCAACAACTAGACCAAATCGAGAAGTTACATGAAACTAGGTTACAAGCGGTGGCAGGAATCTATGCAGCCAAGAGAAGACAAAAGGCATATTATGATGCACATATAAAAGACAAGGGACTTAAAGAAGGGGACTTAGTCTTGGTGTACACCTTAAAGCAACATGCCAAGAAGTTACAAAAATGTGGATATGGACCTTTGATCATCAATAGGATCTCTACTAGTGGAGCAGTTAATTTAGCGACCTTAGATGGAGACATTCTTCCTAACTACATAAGTGGATGCAGAGTTAAACGGTTCATGGAGCCATTAATGGATCAAATGCTAGAACGTCTAGTCGGTGCTCAAAATAGGAAGAAAGAGGAAGAACGGATTAGAGAGGAGGCTCGACAAGAAGCCCTAGAACACATCAAGAAAAAGAAAGAATGGATTAGGCAAAGAGATGAACGGTATCTCCAAGGAGAAGAACCGGTACCTATGGCTAATTACCAAGTCCATAAATCTGACACAACAAATTCCTATACGCCACAGCCTTATTTAAACCTAGCAATCAGCAAGACATAGTACAAATTGATAGATGGATTGATAGACTCAGGAGCAGGACTTAGTTGCATATGCAATAATGTCATAGAAAATCTTGAACTGATTATGACTCCCACAAAAGCTCGGATGGTAGGAATTGAAGGTCAAATCATAGAATGCATGGGAGCAACTAACGCATCCCTCCACCTAGGAAATTCTTCCATGGAACAATGAGTCTTAGTGTGCAGAGACGAGGATTTAATAGAAGATTTGATCCTAGGATAGGATTGGATCATTGAGAATGAAGTCAGCATCAACCTAGCTCAAGGATATATTTCAGCCAAGATAGGGCACAAGGAAATTTTTAGTCTATTAGGAGATAAGCCTTTACTCCAACCCACCACCATCGAGAGTGCGGAAAGATGGAGAAAAGAGCTAGTCGAACACGATTCAAGCCCCAATACCTCAGGAACCAGTCTAGAAGAAGCAGGAAGCTCAAACCCTAATGTATCCAAGGAAAAGGTGATACCACCCTACTCAGTTGATGAACGGCCAAACAATCAGGAAACCAACTCTCATGAAGTCCCTCATGCAACAGAAGGATCACGAATGTGGAGGACAACATTCAGACATTCACATCAAGGGAAGAACAAATTCAAATGGGTACACAAAGATCAAGTGCAGAAAGCGGAAACGTCATCACCAAATCATAGGGAGAATAAGAAGAATAACAAGTCAACATCATAAAAATTTGAAACAACAATACTCTTGCAAGTATGGCTCCCTAAGCCTTTCATTGAAGCTCAGAAAGCACGACAGCAGATATGGATTCCCAAGAAGGTTAAGCAAGCAACCAAGCAAGAAATACGCAATCAGGAGGATACTTTACATCAAAACCTTCGAATGACAAAGCAAAAATAGATTCATCCTAGAATCATGAAGAGCAGGACCTCTATTACTAGGACACTAGAGGAAACCAAGAAAACACATGAAGCTCAAGGAACCAAAGAAAGAAAATGACCTATCCAAGCACCCACGAAATGGATTTGGAAACCCAAGCCACTGCAAGGAGTGGACCATCAGAACGACAAAGATTCCAATCGCACTCATGAAGTATCAAATGCACCTAAAGTATGCATAATAGGTCCACATTACAAGGCCAAGCATTCGGCACACGATGTACATGATAAAATTAGTGGTGCACATTCTCCAATTGAGATTAGATCGTAGCTTCAACTCCCTTAGGAATGGATAGACTATATACATAAATAAATGCTTCCGCTACACTAACGTTTGTTTTCTTTCAGGAAAAGAAATAAAAAGATGTGGTAAGAGATCTCACCTATAGAACCATGGGAAACGGAGTGATGGAACGACAGCAAATCATTGCAATGCACTACACAGTTGCTACACTTTCCATTGAAGCTAATGCGCTTTTCCTTACAAGTGCAGATGGCTTCTGAAGCAACAGTACAAGAGGAAGTATTGGAATTTCCACTCCAGAGTATCACCAAGGCAAAGGGACACTGGTTTCGAGAAGATCAACCGGCTGGGGAGTATCTCTTCCTGGCAACTATAAAGATCATGGATACAGATCATCAATTTCCGATCATGTCCCAAGACTTCAAAGTTTTGCATGAACTCCCATCTACAATAGCCATTATGAAGAAAGCGGGCATTCATAAATATTTTGAATTGCCAATCTATAAGCCCGACTTCCAAAGATGCACACAGGTCATGAACACATTACAGCCGGCACTGCATGATCCATTGGTGCCTGAAGCTAAAGTGATGGATAAAGTCTGTGAATGGGTAGTCATCCAATTTACGCATGACTTGATTAAAGAATCTTTTGGATGGGAAAAGGATGGACATTAACAGGGTGGACATAGAAGAGGAAGTCAGACTTATTCACCAGCACTTCTACTTCCCAAATATGCATCGAGATACGGCCCCTCAAGAGATAATTGTCCAACTACTCTCACATGCAATCAAGCAGATTGGAAATCAAATCAATCTGACTCCTTACATACAGGAAAGACTATTTAAAGCAAAGAAACAATGGAATAATAAGAAGTTCCTCAATGGCAGCATCGCTCTGACAATATTGATTTACCACGCTTTAGGTATTAGAGAGCACCTGCAGGAAATGCCATCATCAACTGCTATGGCGAAGTATGCCAAAGTCGCCACAGTTCCTAAAAAGAAAAGAGGAGTCAAGATGGTGGAAGAGGCAGAAGCTAGCTCTCAACCCAGAATGAGAGGCACAAAGAGGATATGGGAAGTAAAGCAAGTAGAAGAGGAAGTTCTAGCCACGAAAAAGAATGCACGTGCTTCCAAAGACAAGAATTGAAGAGCACAAGCCGCTTACAGAGGAAGATTTAACTCAAGCCCTCGAGGATACACATCAATATATAGAAGGGCATGTCAATTTACCAGTACAAGGGCATCATTATCAACAGGCCCAACAGGAGTTAGAAGCCAAAAAGAAGCTCACAAAAGTCCATCGATACAGGGAATTAGGGTTGGACAATTGAAGCTCATCTTCAGATATACAAGAAGAACCCGACAACTCATTGTTGAATGTGGATATTCAAAGTGAATCCAAGGATGATGGACAATGGGTGGAATTGAATGCAGTAAATTACAACGAAGAAGAGGACATAAAAGTGGATAACAACTCTACCCACCCAAAGCTGAACACCGAAGGCATAGAAGCCAACAAAGAAGGAGCGCATGTGATTAAACTTAATGAAAGTTCCACTATTCATATCAGGGAGGCAACACTTTCAAGGGAAGAGTCAATCAAAATACCAAAGAAAGAGCCTCACGAAGCGACAGTAGAAGAAGAAGAACCCTTCACCCCAATAAGGGTCGTGGCAGAACCCTCCCCCATGGATCACATTTCAAGGGAGTGCCACAAAAGCTATTGATTTGGATGAAGAAGAAAAAGTACAGAACATACAATTCAAATTAGACAACCACACAACGAAATTGTTCATGTCGAGCAGGGAAAAGATGTACAAACCGGAGAAGCTCCAAGCATACCTAGGACATGGTTGAATGTCGACATCGCTCAGCTCAAGCCAGTGGTGCAGGACATGATCAGAACAACAATGGACACACAACAATTAATGCTTGAGGCTGATGAAGACTACGATCAAGCTATGCAGGACAAGCATGAGCTCCAAGAAAGGAGTAAGAATCTTTCGGCAAAATTGAAATTAGAAAGAGAGCACATAAAAAATAAAGAAAAGGAAGTCCAAGAAGCCACAAAGCAGTGCAACGATTTGATGACAGAAAACGCCAAATTAAAAGAACAACTACAAGAGGTACAAAAGAAATATGAAGCGAGCGAGGCCGAGAAGGCGCGAATGAACGCCAGAAGTAAAATACTCGAATCACAAATAAAGGTGTATATGGAGGAGGCTGAAAACCTAAGAAACCGAAACAAAGAGCTCACGAGAGCTCTTCTAAGTGATCAGCCAATCAAAGTGCAAGAAAGACCAGAAAAGGATATCACAGAATTGGAAAAACAGATAGCTAAGTATGAAGATCAGCTCAAGCAAGAGCAAACCACCATTGCCGAATGGGAAAAGAGGTTCATGGATGACACTGCGGCTCTAAGAACTAAATGGAAAAAAGCTGAGAATTGATACCTTATGAAATGTAAAGAGGACACTGATCACCTTGACGTGGTAGCTAAAGAGATACTCAAAAACAAGGAAACTATTGCTAAAGCTGAAGCAGAAATTAAGCAACAAGAGGAGATAATAGCGCAGCTGAGAGAACAGCTCAAGCAAAAGTCAACTGAGGGGACACCAGTAGTTCCACAACCCGCCGTGACTATTGAAGAGACTGAGGTACGTCCTCTCTCTCCCCCCTCACATCATTCACCGATAAGGGAGGAAAAGGAGGTCCACATTGAACATAATACTCAGGACATTGCAGAACTGAGCCGACCGGAAAGGGCACTATTGGTGTCCCAGCTGACTGCTGAATTCGAAGATCAAATAATCCAGGTGATGAAGGAGGCCCAAATCAAAAGCAAACATTTGGATCAAATTTTGAAGCCCTTCAATGTACCATATGGTCTCCTTAAAGAACAAACACGACAATATATAAAGAATACTACACATAAAGATCCGGACACCAACCTCCAGTTCAGCCAAGATACATTCAAGTATACTCAAGAGGAATTCGAAAAGTCTGATCCCATATGGAGGCGAAAACTTTTGGAAAAGAACCCTACATTGCGGGTACAATGGGAAGCTTCAACACATGTGCTTCAAGTCAATCCATCATTTTGCCCCGTGCCCCGTCGACGCTCCTGGACGCAATTTTGGGAAGGTCAGCACCAGGGAACCATAAATACTCAATGGCTGAATTATCCATTGTTACCTAGTCCGCCACATAATTACCTACCAACGAAAGAGTACATGGTAAAAACAATGGAATTTTGGATCGCAAGATATTCTGCTGTACCGGATTTAGCGGTCAAAATGACAAATAAAACTTTTAGTATGGCTGCTTCTTGCTCAGCCAAGATATGCATGAGCTACCAAGCATGAAGCAAAAGCCACTAGTGGACAGAGTCCTTACTGTAATCAAAGTCTTTCAGCATGCAAAATATACATTTTTGAATTTTATCAGCATTACGCAAGGATCAGAAGCACTCATTTTTTATCTTTCTACCATTCTGAGTCGCTTAACACTTATGGTGTATTATTCTCGACTTATGTTTTTGCCGTCAACATATATGCAGACTTTCGAAGAAGCATTTTTCACTGGCTTCTTCGAAATAGATTCGAAAATTTTTGTCAAAATGACTTCAAATCTTAATGCACGCCTGGTGTCTTATGAAACTAGCTATTTTGCAGATCACCGACAAGCGCCAGAGGACGGAGTGAAGTCAAGCCAGTGGAAAGAATTTACGATATGTCACACCAATTTGCTGAATCAAAGAGAGCAAGCAGCCATACAAACTTATTCACGTCGCCACAAAAAGCCTGTCGGGGACGATAGAGTTCAGGAGGAGGGATGTGTGGAAGGGGAATCGAGCAAGAAGAAAAGAAGAAGAAGATCAAAGTCAAAAACTGCGCAATAAAGAATGAAGATCATAAAATGAAAGAACCACCCTCTCCCCAAAGCCCTGCAGGGGCACGCATCAGGCAACAACGCGAATCATCCAGGTCCTGAGTGTTGGAATTAAAGATCAATCAGAACCAGGACATTTCATGGGAAGGACGGACCAGGACCAGGAACTATACATGAAGAAGTGCAAGATAATATTTGGCAGGTAGTAATCCTTCCGCTGATAGCGTGGGTTGTCAACAAAGTAAACAGGCTCAGAACAATACAACAGGGTCAGATGTGTGCAACCAGGACAAATAAGAAAACCAAAAGCTGTAAGTGGTATCGTGGCAGACACTTTCAGTCTCTCAGTGAGTTTGAGAGGTGGATTAGTCTTTTCTCATGCATATCAACTGAACCACTTCATTTTCCATCATGTGTGCACATGTCTTCATACACTTGGTTAGGTCGTTTGATCGGATTAACATATAAGCGTGTGTCAATTTCCCACTATATGCACTTGTGTTGCAAATGAGGTTTACTCTCTTTGGCACAAGTCCTTGAGTCTTCTTGACTTAGGTACACAATGTCCACGATACAAGACTAGACAAGACTAGAGCAAGAGACAAGACAAGAACAGGAACCGGAACTTGAAAGTACTTACTTGTCGGTCACGACTCCTTGAGCTCCCAAGACTGGTATTGGCAAGACTGAGAATGAATGTGGCCAAACCCTACTTTTATAGGTGTTCAAATGTGGTGCTATATGGCAGTTACAACTTGATGATGTCATCATGATATCATTGACTTGAAACAAGACCTCGCAGTGTCATAATTCAGCAAATAGACAGTCGATCTTTTGGTTTTGGCACGTTTTGGATGCAATGGTAGCATTAGTTTCTCCAAAGTCTAAACAAATAATGAGATATAGGAAGTGGACATGGAATCTAAGATTTAAGATGGTTTCCTTTGTGTCCATGACACAAACTGGGTGAACAAGTCCTCAACTTGCTCAGCTCTTAACACTTGGTTGGACTTGGTCACATGTTCATAAGGATCTCCTAAACCATCAAAGTAGTTTTTCATTGTCTTGACCACTTGAGAGGGTATAAGGGTTCTTGGGTACTCTCGAGGTCAAGGCAATGGAAAATCATGTTCATCCCTTTGATGTCTATGTGCTCTATGTCTCTCTCTTTCAGGTCTTTCACTTTCAAATCCAAATCTATCTCTGCACACAGTGTGTGCAAAGCTAACCTCAGGTCTCTCTCTAGCTCTTTCCCTCTGGTTTTCATGAGCCTTGGATGATCCTACACCTTGGAGGCCTTGGGAAACATTAGATCTTGGTGAAGGGAAAATCAATTCACCCTGCCAAGTGTATGCATGTCTGCTAGGTTTTGTTACCACAAATACCCTCTCCGACGTGTTGTTTGTCGAATTCAGTTGTTGATATACTATCAACAGCTAGATTTGATGATGATCTTGAAAGAGATCTAATAAATAATGTGACCTTAGTTGATTATGTTCCACATATATACGAATATGAGCAATTTCATGAGTCTCAGTATGAAGATGAATGGAGAGACATAGGAAAGTATCTGACTATATTGCAACCATTACCTGCTTGGACTGATTCTGTAACATTAGGAAATGAGCTTACAATTTTTTTCTATGTAATGGTTATATTTGGAGACATGCTAAGGGTAAGTTTAATCCACAATTAGTCCTAGGAAAACAAGGTCTTCAATTGCAAGTAATGAAGGAAATGCATGAGACAATATGGCCAAGTCATAAGGGATTCTTTGGAACATATGAAAAATTTAGAATTACCTATTATTGGCCTAAGATGTATGTTGACATTAGTAACTATATTTGTACATGTTCTATTTGTCAACTTCATTCATCAATCAAACATACGGATCCTTTGCATCCTACTTATCCACCTTGTATTCACTACAAGTGGGTAGTAGGTCTTGTAACTATGCCTAAAGGTATTGATAAAATGTTTTACATTGTACTTGCAAGAGAGGACTTAACAATGTAGAGGAACGTGCACTACAATCTAAGACCACATACAATGTCTACAAATTCTTGCTTGAAGACATCATAAGTCGCTTTGGGTACATAGAGAAAGTAGTTGCCGATCATGGAGAGTTAGATGCAAGAGAAGCTAAAGAAATCTTTCAACATCATGGTATTCGTTTGTCTCTCACTACTGCATATAATCCAGAGGCCAATGGTAAAATAGAGAGAGGGCATCCACCTATTGTGAAATCCATATCTAAAGCCAGCAAGAGTGACATTAAACAATGGCCTAGATTCTTACCTTTTGCACTTTGGGCAAATAGAATGATGTGCACACGTACCACTGGGTATAGGCCAATTGAACTCATGTACTATCAGAAACCGTTGTTTCCAATTCAGACTCATATTTCTGCATGGTCAAATTTGCCCTAATCTGAAAACATGTGTACTAATGATTTTTTGAGTTTGCGCATTAAATAGTTAGAACAAGGTAAATTAAGACTTGATGATGCCATTGAAAAATTAAGAGAATCTAGAATGAAGAACAGGCATTATTTTGGTAAAACTCATCGATTGCATCCCAAGATGACTGAAGTAGGAGACTGGGTGCTCATTTATGATAGTACATTTGACTCTCAATATGATGCACACAAAAAACTCATTCTATGGTGGTTTGGGTCATACATTGTACCAAAAGTCAATAACAATGGTATGTATGCTCTTTGTAAATGAAATGGTGTTGCATTAAAAACTTTTATTGCTCGTAAAAGAATAAAGTTATTCAAAAAATGTGATAATGACGAGTACATTTTAGATAAGGACATTGAAGAAGATGACAACAATGAGGCCAATTCATAAATAGGAGTATCCATGATAAAAAATAAATAAATAAATAAATAAACATTTATTTTTCAAGTTCATGTTGCTTTGTTGTTTCAAGTTCATTCCATTTTTTTTCCATTCTTGGTTGTTTGCAATTTCACTTCATACATGTTTTTTTTCAATCTTTGCATTGCGTTGCATATCCACATCACTTGAGTCAAAAGGGAAAATGATGCTTTCTCTACTTGTGTAAAATTGTATCTTAAGTAGTAATTTATCTACTAATAAATCGTTTATAATCTAGGATTATGGAAAGATAGGGCATGTAGATTTGGAGGTTCATTTTGGTGTTGATATATTTAGGTAGTGATGTGTGTCAACACACTAGGACCGCCGGGGCACTTTTTTCCCTCTTTAGGAGGTTTTTTTCCCCCGGCTTGTATATATGCCTATTGCCCTAATGGGCTACTTATCTTTGTACATTCTCTAGTAATACATTCACTATTGTGTGTTTGTGCTCCAAGCTTCTTCTTCTTCCTTGTGTTGTTCGCATGCTTCCGCAGACATCTATCTCCAACAATTGGTATCAGAGCAGGTCGTCGCTTCATCTAGGGCGCCGTCGACACTCCTCCGTTTGCAGTCTCAGAATTGCACGAATTTTGGTGAGCATACTCAACGTGTTTCCGAGATCAAAACCGCTTTGCTCTGTGGTGTCGAAATCGCGATCTGAGCTCGTTTCGGCCTCCGAACGCACTATCGCAGTGCTTGTGCAGGCTAGTTCATCTTTTTGTGCCAAAGGTATATACCAGTTTCTGTTCGCCAGTTTAAGCATCTCGAAGTCTGCTACAGGTCTAGTAGAACTCGTCTGGGGAGTTCTGTTCAACGTTTTGAGATACAGTCAATTTTCTGCATCAAGGTATTTTAGTCACCGGCCATGGCTGAAAGTAGTGATGTATTCCGTATGTTGGTTGTTGAGGATAAGTTGGATGGTACCAACTACCCATTATGGGCTTATATGATGCGACATGTATTGGTTGCAAAAGGACTGTGGAACATTGTGTAGGGTGTTGAAAGACGTCATGTTACACCTGCAACTACAGGTATTGGAAATACAGGTGCTGGAGTTGATGAAGATGGTGTCGAAGATGATATTCCGCAGATTCCTGTTCGTGCTGTTGTTTCTGTTGCACCTACTGCAGAGCAAATTCGTTGGGATGGCAGAGATGCCCAGGCACATGCATTGATAGCTTTGTCTGTCAAACGTGCCATTATTCCTCATATTTGCTCTTGCAGAACAGCTAGGGATGCTTGGGATACTGTTGGCATCATATAAGAAGAAGCAAGTATGGCCATGCATGCGGATCTAGCACTAAGGCAACCTATTAAAATTTTTCCAAACCTTACATCATTATAAAAGTGATTCTCACCACTAGAAACCTTGTAAATACCGTTTCATATTTTTGTAGCTCCATTTTGTACAAGCCGAGGAGTCCTCGAGCTTGGGGAGCCTTAGAAGTAGTGGCCTGCCAATTTTCATATTTTTTAGATCTCGTTTGAGCCCTCAAATAAGCCCTGGAACCTAATTTTTAACTAGGCCGGACACTAGGTCTAGACAGGGCCAAAGCTAGTCAAAAACTATAAATAGAGCTAGAAAGCTCATTTTTGAGGTATCTTCTTGTAGTTTTGAGATTGTATGAGAACTTTGTTGCAATAGAAGTGATTCCATTGTCTTACTCTCTTTGTTCTTGCCGTGTGTGCACGTGTGTGTGTATGTGTGTGCATGTTTGTGTGCTTCTCACTCACACATTTGTGCCTTCACTTGCTCGAGGTCTTCATACCATCCTCATGTCTTCCCGGATTGACATTAAAGGAGGTGCTACTCATCACTGAGCTACACCAAATTTTGGCGCCGTTGCCGGGGATTGAGATTTGAGGACGAGCGTGTGATGGTAAGACGTAGAGAGGACACGTTGGAATGGTAAGTAGTAGGTAAATTTCTGATTTTTTTCCATCTCCATCTCCATCTTCATCTCCATCTTCATCTCCATCTTCATCTTCTTCACCACCTTATATTCCCACTTCCAAATCATTTCCCTCATTTGCTTTGTGCGAGTTTGAGAGAGAGCGAGTGTGTGTCCTTGTTTGCGTGTGTTTTTTGTATGTTTCTTGCAGGTTTCAGCTCCATCATCATCTCCAGCAAGCTCAGCAGGTACGGATTTTTGTATGCGCAAGCCCCGAGGCATCGAGCTCGACCTATCGCGACACTCCGAAAACTTCACCCGATCACGATTCTCAGTGCACCACGACACTGTGTAGGCCTAGAGCTCCTAGGATCACTAGACAGAACATCAAAATTCACCATAACCCGACCTATCGCGACACCTCGAAGTATCGCGATACCCACGACTTATCGCGACACCTTGAAGTATCGCGATACACCGAAGTATCGCGATACCCACGACTTATCGCGACACCTCAAAGTATCGCGACACCTCGAAGTATCGTGACACACTGACCCCACCTATCGCGACACCCTCAGGTATCGTGACACCCTCAAGTATCGCGACACCTCCACCTATCGCGACACTCCCAAGTATCGCAACACCCCGACTTATCACGACACCCCGACTTATCGCGACACCCTCAGGTATCGCGACACCCTCAAGTATCGCGACACCTCCACCTATCGCGACACTCCCAAGTATCGTGACACCCCGACTTATCGCGACACCCCGACCTATCACGACACCCCGACCTATCACGACACCCTGACTTATTGTGACACCCCGACCTATCGCGACACCCCGACTTATCGCGACACCCCGACCTATCGCGACATCTCCACCTATCGCGACACTTTGACCCGACCTATCACGATACATGGGCTTAACGCATGAAATTTTAGAGTGAATTAGTTGAGTGAATTGAGGTATATTTGGGCTTAATTTTGGACACATTAGGATAACATTAGAGCCTTAGGAGTGGGCAAAAGACCTAGAAACCAGGGAGAAATCTCCTGAACCTAGAGAGTCTGTTTTGACCCCTAAGTGCCTGATTGGTCATAACTTCACCATACGAACTCCGATTGATGAGATTTTGGTCTCGTTGGAAAGCTTGTTAAGAATCCTACGTGGACCTTGACTGGTTTTTGTAAGAAACATACGTGGAGTTTTAGCACATGTATTTTTAAGTTGACCATTAGTTGGAACTAGGTGGTCATAAGATTTTGGGGGTACAGTGAGTTACTCCAAGGGGGGCCCATCATTGCTGATGTGTGTCTTTCAATTCATTGTGGTAAATGAGCTATATTAACTTGTGAAATTTTGCAGGAACATTGCGTGCATTCAAGGTATTCCAAGGCAAGCTAGCAAGGGTGAGTACCAAGCTTGGGAGAAGGCTTCCTGGGCTTGTGCAACGGTCTGAGCAACCAGAGGATTGAGGTTGGAAGTTCTCTCAACCCTCCTTTGTCAATTCCTAGCCTAGGCTAAGTACGACTTAGGTGTGGTAATTAATTAGGACAACGTCAGGCATGAATTAAGTCCAAGAGAACTAATCAACCAAGTGCAAGCATTAAGTAGGTCTTAGGTGCGAAAACCCTAAGGGACAAACGTAAACTTGAATCGATCACTTATCAAGTGCGAAATTCACTTAAGTATTCATGACGACGTGATATCAGACAAGATCATAAACATAATAATCAACTAAAAAGAACAAAGTGATTGGTGCCAATTAACCTGCAACGAGAGTGTACTTGGGACCAAGGGGGTAGAGAAACCAGGCATATGAACCTTAGGTCAGGCAGACACTTAGGCCGAGACAGACAAAGCCTCAGATCTTCTGAAGCTAGTGTCAATCACACTGCTAGGTCTTGGGCCCAGCAGTTGAGTGATTACCCATACACTCCCCGATCAGAAACAAGTGATTCTAGGATGTCCTATAACATGGAGAGACCTGTAGGCAGTTCAGGGGTGGCTTATCTAGAAAAGCCAGAAGGACCTTACAAGACTCAATTGGAATACATTAGGACTAATCGTCTAGGTGCTTGCATCTACGAAGACGGCCTAAGAAGATCTGTGGTCTAGATTAAGAACCCCGATCAACCCCGTGGACTAGAACACCCGGTAGTCAAGTTTGAGAATGGAGTATACCTAGATAAAGAGGGGACTATATATGTAGTCACCACTCTTCCTGATAGAACAGATGAGTTTGGAAATGTGATTGCGGAGACCGACATGGGTGATATAGAGCAAGGGAATTTAGAGAGAGAGCCAAGAACTCCTCGTGGTATATCCGTCTTGACCAGAATACATCAGAGAGGATCTTCGTGGTCACCGAGCATGGCAGACATGCCTACACATGGAAGGGTGAATTTGTTTTTCCCCAACCACGGTCCAATATGTCCTACAGTCACCAAGGAGCTGGCACCTCCCAAGCTCATGGAGCTCAAGGAGATAGAAGTAGAGATAGACCTGAAGTAAGCTTTGCCAACCCCCAGGGAAGAGAAAGAAGGAGAACAGGGATGGATAGAGAAGAAACTGAGAGATTTAGAGACCCAAGGAACCAAAGAAATCCTGATGATTTTCCTTTGCCAAGGCCAAGAGAACACACTAGGACCCTGAGGCCAACTCAACTGGTGAAGTCCATGAAGAATTACTTCGATGGCACTGGAGACCCTTATGACCATGTGGCAGAATTTAGGCAAGTCTTGAAAGCTGAACAGGTAGAGGACCTATTCACACAATATAATGCTTTTGGTCTAACCCTTAGGAACACTGCCCTTACGTGGTTTCAACCACTGAACGAGAGGCATTTCAGAAACATAGACCAGCTCCTAGAGGCATTTATCATTGAGTTTTCTAAGAGCGGCATAAGGCACAACACTTCCTCACTAATTCATAGCTTCAAGCAAACACCTCAAGAGACGGTCAGAGTAGCAGGAAGATGGTTTAGGCGATACCTAGAGAGGTGCCCGATGCCTGAGCTACCTACACCAGCCAAGCAAGTGGCTTTGTTCTTAGATGGATTGTTGAGCACCAAGCTCAGGTCATATGTGTATCTGAAGGACCCTAGAACTATAGAAGAGTGTGTGCGCATGTGCATAGACATTGAAGATAATCTAGGTGAGGAGTTAGAACTATCAAAAATCTATAAGGATTCGGATAACTCTAGTAGCCTCACATCTGGTCAATCCACATCCATTGAGGAACTTGTAGAGAAGGTAGCTCAAAAACTAGGTGTCTCTAGCAAACAAATTCCAAGATTTGCCCCAGTTAAGCGGTGCTACACTTGTGGAGGTGACCATATGGCAAATGTATGTCCCATTATGGCCCAACCCCACGTGAATCCTAGTAGCCAATACTGCACCATAGAGCGAAGGTAAACCAACCACACTACACAAGACTGCCCATATAACAAACAAACTGTTAGGCAAAATTACCCTCAGCCATATCCACAACAGGGTAGATACCAGAATCAGTATCCACCACAACAATACAACAGGCCACAACAACCTTATCAGCCACCTTATCAAGGGCAGCAGAGACCTCAACCAGTCCTAGTGCAGCAACCCCCCTGCTCCAACCAGTGTGATCCCATTGAAATATGCATCTACTGAAGAAAATCCGAACAGAGCCATAGTCCCAATCACCCCATTGCTATCAGACAGTGATCCAAGTGACCATAATTTTACTCCACACATATTGATAGCCCACAGGCTTACTACATGCAGTCACCCGAGCATAACGAGTCATACTCTTATGAGGACCCAAGTGAAAATAGTGGGGAGCCTGAGTATGCTAATGTCATGTACACAAACCCCAACTCTAGACCTCAACCTAGGCACGTACGACCCCCATTTCCTAGAGGACCATGCTTTAGATGTCAGGGAGATCACCTTATACGTGATTGTCCACTGCCTGCCCCTACACAACCCCAACCAGTGACAATTCAAGGTTTCTGTCAAGACTGCGGAAAAGAGCATCTCCTACGAGATTGCCCAAAGAACCCTAATAACATGCCTAAAATCACTCCTATCAACGTCATTGGGTTAGTGGTAGACTCTACGGGAAGTATAACTTCCACAGCCCCAGTGCATGTGGTCACTAGAGCCCAAGCCTTGCAGCAAACTCAAGGAGTAGGGCAGGAAAAGAGTTCTGAGGTTAGTGAGACAGAGAGTATAACCAAGAAAAGGACAAGAGCATGGAGAGATAGCCGGGAGAGAATGAAAAGACAATGGTCACAGAAAATGAGCAAACTTGAAGAAAGCTTGAGAGAAACCAAAGCAAAGATAAGTGAACTCGCATCTCAAAACCACTCTCACACCACCCCTCCACCACCTTCCCCTTTACCCGCCAATCCATCTTCTTCGATTCCCCAACCTTTCAATACACCACCCTTAACCCACCCACCACCCAGAGTAGGATCAGTCCTAGCTGATCCCACTCCTGAAGATCTAGACATGATGCTTAAAGCATATCAGGCCAGAATCCAAGAAGGGCCCAATGTAACAGATCATGAGAAATGTTACCCTAGAGCCAATCTAGAGATAGAGCGAACAAAGCTTTGTGCTAAAATGGTCGAATTGGTGCAAGCCATGTTTGAAGCCAGTCGCTTGTTCAATGGCTCTAACCCCATCAGAACACCATTGCACTTTGATGGTCTATTGGATAGATTGGAGAGGTTACTTGCAAAGTCTGGAAAAGGAGCCACCTCCCAAGCTAAGGAGAGGGCAAGTGATAGAATAAGCATTCCTCCCCAGGGAGCTTATGTGCCTAACTCCACTGAACCAGACACCTCTTCTTCTATGAATAGGTATTCACCAGAGTTCCTGAGAGAGATTGAAGAAGAGAAGTGGGCAAAGGAGAGTGAAGTCCCTCCTCCCATTGAACTTGTGGATGACGCACATGATCAGTTCCCACAGGACATCCCTTCTATTTATGAAGAATAGGAAAGTGTCCACTCTCATGAGAGGTTAGACTTTGAGTCTAATTCCTTGCAAGAGTTACCACATTTCACAGGCCCATGGGAAACCAAGTCTACTTGCCTGAGAGCACCCACAGTCATGATAAGAAACGAAGATTCAATCATACCTAGGAATACAGAGGTAGTAAAGAACACTAAAGTGTAGTGCAATCTCACTTTAGAAGAGCTACTCAAAGTTAAGCCAGAAGTGTGGAAACACGTAGCCAAACAAGTGCCAGACATAGCGAAATCACGTTCCCAAGTAGGATCTCATAGAACAGTGCCTGAAATACCATTGGATAAGATAGGAGAAATGAGTGAAGGAGAAGAAGGAAATACCTATCTCCCAGTTACCCATCAGGGATACACAACCAAGGCAATTTTGGACTCAGGTGCAGGAGTTGCAATTGCTACCACTTCCCTATGGAAGCGTTGGGGCAAGCCAGCACTCCGACCGACGAGAATGAAATTGCAGATGGCCGATGGTCATATTGAAAGGCCCTTAGGATTGCTAGAAGGAATAACTCTCACTACATGTGGTGTTGAGTTTGAGCATACTTTTGCTATATGCAACTTTAGCAAAAACCAAGCCTACGAGATGATTTTGGGAAGGCCATTTATGCGGCAATTGCAAGTGGTACAGGATTGGGGAACCAATTCCTTGTATTTGCAACATCTAGGTGTTACAACCAAAGTCAATCTCAAGGATTACTCTCATAGAGACGTACCGCCTATTCAATGGAATCCCATCCATAGAGCCAAAGATGAGACTGAATCTGTGCATTCCATAGGATCCGGATCCTCGTGGATGCATGAAGACACTCACTTATGGATGTGTAAGGTAGCAGTAGAAGAAGAGAAGAGAGAGAAAGCCAGAGAGGTAGGTGCAAAAGAAACCCATAGATCAATTCAAGACCCAGCCTATGCACCGGTAGTTTTTCCTGACGAAGAGTTTGAGCCTCACGGCTGGGCTGAAATTTTAGCAACAATGGATGTAGCCATCAATGAAGAGCAGTGGACACCCCACTGTGATGAGGATGGCTATGACATTTCAGTCTTCTCAATAGAGCCAATCATGGGAGATGCAGTTTTAGAAGAATGTGAACCTAGCCCTGATACATTTGAGGATGCAAGTGACTCCGACTTAGAGTCAATCATTATGGACCCACCTTTTGCATCAAATGAAGAATACTTCTATGAAGTTGAAGCTTACCCCCAGAGACACGGAGAAATCACGAATGAGGTGAGGTTAGCCACACAAGTAGCCACTAAGAGTGGAGGAAAGAAAAGGAAGAAGAAGGAAGTCACTCCGGAGGCAGAAGAATCCTTGTTTGAGGTCCCTGAAAACTTCAAAAAATATGAGGTAGACGATAGGAGAGTCATGATAAGAATGCCTAAACGTGAGGCACAAGCAAGAGAGGCCTATGATAGCAAGGAAACTACCAAGAAAATAGTTGTCGCCATAGAAGAGGCAGAAGAAAGGTGCACCTACATAGGGCATGACCTGACGGAAGAAGAAGAGCAAGAGTTGGTAGCTTTGCTAAGAGAGTACAGAGATGTATTCGCTTGGAGCTACAAGGACCTGAAAGGTGTAGACCCTGACATATGCTCACATACGATACCCATGACTTCAGAGGCTAGGCCCTCTAAGCAAAAGCCATACACATACAATGACAACTATGCGGCCAAGATCAAGGAAGAGATAGATCGCTTGGTTGAAGCTGAATTTATCTATGAAATTGAGCATACTGAATGGGTATCCCCCATTGTAGTGGTGCCCAAAAAGAATGGCAAATTACGTGTATGCATTAACTTGAAGAAGGTTAACGCAGCCACTATCAGGGATAGTTATCCGCTTCCTATCACCGAGCATTTATTAGAAAGGGTAGCCGGCAAGGAAGTGTACAGCTTCCTAGATGGGTTCTCTGGCTACAATCAAGTAGCCATTGCATCAGAAGATCAGCATAAGACGGATTTTGCCACATAGTGGGGCATATTTACCTTTCGGGTAATGCCATTCGGGCTTACCAATGCACCTGCTACCTTTCAAAGATTAATGTGTCACATGTTTAAAGAGTTCTTGAGGAAGAATTTGGAAGTCTATGTTGATGATCTTTGCGCTCATTCCAACATTAGACAGACCCATATACCTGAACTCAGACAAATCTTTGATAAATGCAGAGAATATCAAGTCTGCCTGAACCCAGAAAAGTGTGTTTTCATGGTCAGGCAAGGCAAAATTCTAGGACACATAGTGTCTAAGAATGGCATATCCACTGACGAAGAGAAAGTGAGAGCCATCGCAGAACTACCTAGGCCAAAGAACGTCAAGGAAGTACAGGCTTTCATGGGGCATTGTGGTTACTACCGCCAGTTCATTCACATGTATGTTGTCATTGCAAAGCCCATGTACGGACTTCTGACTAACTTTGAGTGGCCTGATGAATGTGAGAATTCCTTCTAGGAGCTTAAACGAAGATTATGTTCAGCACCAATCTTGACCACACCAGATTGGAACAAGCCATTCCATGTTCATGTGGATGCCTCTAATTATGCTATTGGATGTGTACTTGCACAACCTACGGGTGAAGCTAATATGGATCTCCCTATCGCCTATGCCAGTAGACAATTGAATGCTGCTAAACGGAACTATACAACCACCGAACGAGAAGGATTAGGCATGGTGTACGCGGTTAAAAAGTTTAGACACTATTTGCTTGCAAATAAGTTCAAATTTTTTACTGATCACCAAGCTCTATTGTACCTGGTAAACAAGCCATGTAATACAGGCAGATTAGTAAGATGGTTTCTCTTACTAATGGAATATGACTTTGAGGTAGTAGTGAGGAAAGGCAGGACTCATTTGAGAGCAGACCATCTCTCTAGGCTCACATCTAGAGAGGCCCCACAAGGAGTATCAGATGACTTACCTGATGCTTACTTGTTTAATTTGGAAGTTGTACCTCAGTGGGCTAAGCCATTAGTGCCAGTATTGACATACGGTCCTAATCACCCGATAGTGCACACAGAAGATAGAGAGATAGTAAGAGCTCAAAAGTATCATATCTTGGCAGGAAGTATGTACAAACATACGGAGCAAGGAGTATTGGCCTGTTGTGTGGAAGAGGACGAGTACGCTAAGTGGTTGCAATTAGCACATGTAGGTGCATTAGAGCAACACTACTCAAAACAACGAACCCTACAGACCTTGTGGAGACTAGGAGTGCGTTGGCCAACCATGGAAGTTGATGTCCATAGAATGTGCAAAGAATGCCCAATCTGCTGCACTAAACCACCAGTGGAACACACCACTCTTTATCGAGTGTCTTTAGTGCCAGATTGGAGTGAACCATTAGTAGCCTTCTTGAGGACGAAAACATTCCCTCAAGATATAACGTTGGCCAGACAAAGAAGTTTGGAACAAGAAGCCTTGGATTACACCATCATTGGTGATAATTTATACAAACGTGGTAAAGATGGTTACCTAAGACTGTGTGTTCATGAGAGCGAATACCCCAAGATATTAGAGACTGCTCACCAAGGTGTAGCTAGAGGACACTTCGGTCCAGATAGGGTGATCAAAGCAATTCTATTTGCAGGATTTTGGTGGCCCACCCTTCACATGGATGCACATACCTATGTGAAGAGGTGTGAGGTTTGTCAGCGAACCCAGTATCCCATATGCAAGGATGAGATGCCATTGAAGCCTATGATGGGTGGACGTGCATTCTCTAAGTGGGGAATAGACTTTGTGGGTCCTATTAATCCCCCAGCTAAGGGTTCACATGCAGAGTATATCATCGTGGCCACAGACTATCTAACCAAGTGGGTAGAAGTGAAAGCCACTACAAAAAATGATGCTCAAACAACAACAAAGTTCTTATTTGAAAATGTGTTCACGAGGTACGGATTGCCAATAGAGTTGGTGAGTGATAGAGGCACACACTTCTTGAATGAAGTCATAGAAAACCTTCTCCAAGAATTCTTGGTGATACATAAGAAGTCTGCTCCCTATCATCCACAAGCTAATGGTCAGGCCGAGAGCACAAATAAGATCTTATGCAATGTGCTGACTAAATTGGTGAATAACAAACGCTCTGATTGGGACAAACAGCTACACCACGCTATTTGGGCATACCGAGCTGCCTATAAAACGGTACTCCAAGCCACACCCTTTCAAATGGTGTTCGGTCAGAATGCGGTGCTACCCTTGGACTTTTTGATACCTACATTGAAAATAGCACAAGAGCATGAGTGGACAGGCCATGAACTCTCCTCTCGAATCTTTGATCTTGAACGTCTAGGTGAGACACGATTGAGAGCTGCAGCAGGAATCTATGCAATGAAGAAGAGGCAAAAGGCGTATTTTGATACACATGTGAAGGATAAAGGCTTGAAAGCAGGAGACCTAGTCCTAGTCTACACATTGAAGCAACATGCACAAAAATTAGAGAAAAGAGGCTATGGACCAATGATTATCAATAGGATCTCCACAAGTGGAGCAGTACAACTAGCCACCTTAGAGGGTGAGGTACTACCAAGTTACATAAGCGGATGTAGAGTCAAGCTATATCAAGAACCCTTAACTGAAGAAATGCCCAATCGACTTAATACTGCAAAGAAATGTAAGGAAGAGGAAAAGCCAATTCGTGAAGAAGCATAGGCCGAAGCCTTAGAACGCATTCGACGAATGAAACTGCGAAGGCAAGGTAGAGATCAACCCATGAATGACAATCATGAAGTTCATGGTTATCACATTGCCATGTGTGAGGCTTCTGGTAAGAGGACCCATAAGATAGTGGATCGACGACCTTTTGTGACCCTAGAAGTTGGACAAGGAGACAGTACAAGGACCGTAAGAGCTTTAATTGATTCAGGAGCAGCCACTAGTGCAGTTCGGCTTTCTTATTGCCAGCAGTTGCAATTGGAGGTAAAACCCCTAGAAGCATATCTGATAGGATTAGGAGGTGTTGAAACCCCTTGCATGGGAGAGGTGGAACTTCCCCTCTACATTCAAGAGGTCCTCATGCCAGCAAAAGTGCTAGTGTGTGAAGACGAGGATCTTATCGAACCTCTTGTCTTGGGCCAAGACTGGATCTATGATCACACAGTCAACCTCAACCTAAGAAGTGGACTTCTTCAGGCTTGGGTAGGCCAAAGCCGTCTTACGATTGAATTAGAAAATCAAGCACTCAAACCATTAGAACAGGTGCTAAAATGAAGATAATGTTATTCTTGTCCAAAGTTCTATGGTGCAGAGGATTGTCACTCTTGCCAAAGGTACAGAAGTCAAGGAGGAACTCCCATATGTTCCAGAGAAGAATCGAAAGGGGAAGGCTCAGCAACACCCGACACTGAGGAGACCGATGAACAAGAAGCATGAGCACCAACTCCGGCAACAGGAAGTACCTCGCGGCATGAAGCAGATCTGGATACGCAAAGGGGAAAAAACCACGGCTCCAGAGACAGGTTCTCAAAAAAGCATCAAGCGAGCCTCACCATCAAGGACCAAAGTGAAGGAGTTCCCTAGGCAACACCCTAGCTATACCATTTCTATTTGGGTCCCTAAGCAGTCAATGAAGGCCATCCCTAATGCTAGAGAGATACGGGTGCCCAAGGCCTGCTTACAAGCCCAAATTACTTCACCTCCAGTCACTAGAATAAAGCAACTCTCACAAGCACTCGTGGCAAACAGCTCAAGGAAGATACCTACACCTTCCACTGTCACACCCCTAGTCAAACCTAGGAATGTCTGGAAATGGGTACCCAAAAAGTACCAAATCCGGCACAATCTAGTTCATCGACCTTTACATGTCATCAGCTCTAAGAACCACGAATCCTCAGTCAAATTTTGGAGACTTAAACCCTATATCAAACCCCCAAACCCAATTTTGTAAATCCATCCACTCTGATGTAGGTGCATTCTGAGTACTTTGCATGTCCACAGTATGCATTTAGGAGGACACTAACCACTAACCACCACTTACATCTAACACAAACACTTCACCCTAACCACTAACCTTCTAGATTGTCATGTTAGTATTGTGAAGGGAACACCATTACATCTTGTTTCCTATGCAACACTACTGTGCCTTTCTTCTTCTAGCAGATAAGCACCCGATTCTCATGGCAGCAACAGCAGGCACGAGCTCTCAGGCAGGCACTAGCACTCAAAGCAATTGGGATACCATGCCTATGGAGGCCCCACTGACAGCAAGGCCTGAAGAGCTTTTGAATGTGAGAAGAATTCCCATTCCGGATCCACCAAGTGGCTTGACAGAAAGAGTAAAGGGGCATTCTCATTGGTTCAATGAGATGCTAGGAGATTTGGGAGACACAGATCATATCTGGGAATCCAAGTTGGAATGTGGAGGAGTGTGGTGGACCTTTCAGTTCTTCTCACGAGAATTTGAAGCATTGCAAAATGTTGCCCCTCTTCAAGACATTTGGCAAAAAGCGGGATTGCAAGATTATTTTAGTGCAACCTTGCCTAGACCTGATTTTCTTCGGTGCTACTACTTGATTGCAACTCTCAAGGCGACAGGAGACAAAGATCATTCAGGCACATTCCTGGTGCCCTCTCTATCAAACCAGGAAGAAATGAAGAAGTTTGAGTTGAATATCACTTTAATCAGGGAGGCCCTTCAGATGTATGGCACCCATGTACCCTCCGATCGAGATCCTTTGATACCAGAGTCGATGAAGAACAACAAAATCAAGAAGTTGAAAGAAATGTGTGCCCTCACCCCCAACATCGCCATACCACTGCGGATGTGCCTTCAACACTTCGCATTTCCAGCGCAAGACCGGTTCACCCAACCTCATAAGAAAATATGGTATGGATTATACCTAGCAGAGACTGGAGGCTTGCCAATTAAAATGCCCGTATGGATCCTGGACCAGTTATATGAAGCAAGCAAGCGAGGAGTGCGGAAGCCTACTTTGAATGGCTGTTGTGCCATTACAAGAATTATCTACAGATGCCTTGCCTATGATGTACCGATTGCAAGGGCCCTTAAGTACTCACAACTGGAATTCTTCAAGGGGCGGAAGTCAGGGGTGCAACCTACAAAAAGAATGCGTGGTTTGCTTTCACAAGTTCTAATCCCTCGTGAGGCCACCACAAAAGCCTCCCTTAGAGAAGAGGAACAAGTTGCCCCTTTCACTATCCATCTCCAAGGAACACAATCAGGGGGTATGGTACAGCCCACTCCATCTGCCCCTCCACTACCCACAGATGTAGAGTTTGCATCCATGGCCACTTTGGCAGAGGATCCAAATTTTGACTTTGAAAGCTTCCTGCAGACAGCCCACTTATATGAGAGTGAGTGTTTTTCTGAGACCGATGGCCCTGAATCTTCATCCCAGAGAACACGACCACATGGTGAAGCATGAAGAGTACATTGGGAGGATGAGGCACAACGCACGCAGGCGAGATGCACACTTGAACAAGTGGAGAGGCAGAGGAATGAACCAGAGGAGAGTGAGGAGGAAGCCCCAGCTTACACTGCACAACTCAAACGGCTCTACAAAACGATCAAGCAGGTACAAAAGAGACATAGGCTATCAGAAGAAGCAAATAAAGCACTCATGAACCAGATGCTGCAAGCAGAGAATGTGGACCCAGATTTTGTAGAATCATTGAATCTTTTGGCAGATACCTGTGGGATAGTGGAAGCCATGAGGACCATGGTACAACGCACTACCCATCAATATGACCAACGAAGGATCGATACGCGACCGCGAAGGGGAAAAATGATTCAAATGGAAGTCTCTACTGCCCTGCCTACCACCACTTCAGAAGACGTTCACATGGCCAGCCCAACTCACAGTGAGGAACCAAATGTAAATACATAGATACCATCTCCACCATCACCTCTCATCCAGCCCTCAGAACCCTTCCCCACTAGCCTTCCTGAACAACCAGTATCCACCCATGGTGAAACCGTTATACACACCACCATTTCTCCATCCTCCCCTTCACCTACATCCACCACTTCCACCCAATTTTCTGAACCCCATATAGGTCATCCTGCCACCGATCAAACTATAATAGGTCACCCTTCATATCTCCCAGCCCTCGGACAGCCACTTGCCACTAGCCAAACCTTAACACACCCATTTCCATCCACCAATACATTTCCTCCCTCCCAAACCCTATCCACTGTACCCCTTTTAACCCCCTCGGAATCAACCCAAATCACCCAACCTCCATTCTAGACACACCTTGTAAATATACTCCAACAAGTTGAGAATTATAATAAAAAGTCCCTTCCCCAACCCAACTCCCCCACATTCACTGCCACCACTAACACACCACCTACCATTCCCGTATTCACAATTCACACTTCACACTCTATCACGTCCGATCCCATGGACATTTCACCACCCACAGGAGCACCCACCACCACGTTTGTTCCAACATCATCACATTTCACTTCACTCATAGGCACATCATCCACTTTTCCCTTTCCCATTTCCCGACCCTTTGCATTTTCCACCTCTACCCCTGCATCCACATCATTTAGTAATGCACTAGACACCATGTTCGAAGCAGCCACTCAACTTAAGCAAGAGTATAGGTTACTGGAAGAAAATAACACAGAGCTGTGCAATCTCTCGGCTCAACTCCAGGCACGTGTCAATGCCTTGGAGCTAAGTAATACAACACTACAACATGAAGTGACCACCCTCCAACAATCCCAGGTGGAGCTCAAAGCCAAACATACAGAGACGACTAGGGTAATGGAAGAACAACTCAGAGGTCAGCTGGGCCGCAATGCTAGACTACAAAGAAACATGGCTTTACTTCGTCGACACTTAGCAGCGGCTCAAGAAGAGAACAAAAGGCTACAACAACAAAACCAGGAGAATCTAGAAGCAGCCATGGAAAATACCCCTGGAGCACCTATAGACCCTGCCAAATTCCAAGCTGTTCCCTCAGAACACATTCAGCAGGTGTTAGAAGATTATGCAACCCTCTTGGAGGCACATGACCAGTTGGCAGACCAGGTAAAGGAACTACAAGGATCCCAAGTGCCTACACCACACCCACCAACACCTAAAGAGATGGCTAATGCTGCAACTTCACCAGACCCTGAATCATCAATGACCAATGAGGTACTTGAGCTACGACAGCAGGTGGCTGAATTAAAGATCAAATTGTTACAGTATGAACGACCCCCCTCTCCACTGGATCAGCCACTAGAAGAAGAAGCAGTAATCATTCCAGTGGAGGAAACATTTGAGGACAACTATGAGCCTCAACCACTTCCAGGAGGACGAATCACAGAGGAAGGACAAGATACATATGAGGAACCCCCTTCGGCATGGATGAAACAGGTAGAAGAAATGGGGCCAACTCACGAGGAACGTATATCTACTCAGATGCAGGCAATGCGGACCATTAAAGAAACCATACTTCAATCAGAGTACTTCAGACACCTTGCCTCTAGAAGACTGATAACTAGTTCAGAATTACAATATAAACCCTATTTTGTATTGTTGGCCGACTACAACACAGAGATCAAAAGAATCACCAACAAGTGCCCTACGTTTGCAACACAGTTCGAACCAGAGGGTATCCCAAAGGAAGCCAGAAAAGGGGCTATATTCCAACCCACTTGGAGGCAAAAGTTACTTGAAACCTACCCGGAAATGCTTAGAACATGGGATCACGCTCCCATGCATTTGAAGTATAACCCTTGCTTTGGGCCAGTACAAAGAAGAAGATCATGGAAAGCATTCACCATCAAGGTTCAGAACAATGCAAATTGTAAAGAATGGCTCAATTACCCCGCCATTGCAGCCCCAACCGGCACACCTACAGTATCATACATGATAGCAACCATCAGACATTGGATGCCATGCCTCCACCCCATGCCTGATGTTGCCACTAAGATGATGCTCAAAATTTTGGACATGATGCAAGTGGTGCTAAAGACCTTTCGAAATGTACGTAACATCCAGCCTCCAATTCCGGGCTTCATCAATGGTAATTATGATTTGTTGTATGACATGAGCACGACCCCGAGCATTTGAGTTGCTTACGCATGGCATGCCCAAATAAGATATCTCCCTGTCTGTTACAAGCAAACTTTCGATGACATGTTCACCACGGGGTTCTGGGAAGCACACTCAGAAGTTTTCGCGCCACGCCCCACTCATCTGCTACAATTATTTGCATGCGAACTGTTGGAACAAGCCAATCACAAATTGGTGATTATAGAGATGTTGAAGAAGACTTATGGTCAGAATGAAGTGAAGGAAGACACTTATGAAAGTGAAGAAGATTTCAGGATGATGTCTTGTACACATATGTACATATAAGTGAAGAATCTTGTAAGCTGAGTATAGCTAAGTCTTTAGGATGATTAGTAGCAATGTCATAGATGCGGGATGAGTCAAAAGTCATGTATATATAAGTTAATGAGGACAAGAAATGTGTAAGAGAGTCATTTGTAGATAACAAACTTCAGAAAGTTGTGTAGAGAGTTTTTTCCCAGAAAATAGTGACGGGTTTTTCTCTGAGTGCTCTCTGTCTGATCACGTGGATCAGAAATCCTTTTGTACACATCTAATTGAGAAGCTAATGAAGCTATGTCTAGAGTTTCAGAATCTAATTCCTTTCCTACTGTGAGAATGATCAATAGGAACATTCATATGTGAACTTTGGAAACTGAAGTCTGAGAGTAGCGCACTTTTCCGTCTCAGTATTTTGATCAGATCTGAGTGTATACTGTAAAGTTTTTGATGAGTGAGCACTTAAAATTTAAGTTAGAAGATAAGGAAGCTATGGCTAAAAGCATTTAGCAAAACGGGTTTCAGATTGGGAGAAATCAACTTGAGAAGTTGACTATGTCGAAGGTGCAACTTCTGAGAGACATTTTGTGACATGTCTTTGATCTTAATGATCAAATTAAACTTTTGGTGATTAGTTTTGAGAACTAATGATTGACATGATTGCGCAAAGGTATTGCGAATACTTGTGCATCATTTACTTGAAGAAATTTGAAACTTTTTTATGCAGGTAATGAAGTGGATTCCTGAAGCAGACTTTCTGAAGTAGACACTTCTTCACTCAGAGAAGTGTTGATTGAAGTTTTGGTAAAGAAGAACATTGATTGTGTAAAGTTTGGTTTATAACTGACATAGAAGTGTTCTTAAGTCAGTATAGATCAAACCTTTGGAGATTAAGAGGTCTCCAACAGTGGTATCAGAGCTGAAGGTGAAATACAAGAGAAGAAAAGACAATTGAAGTTCCGACTGGTGCAGATATTGAAGATCTTCCAAATCAAAGGAAGACAAGGACAAATTATTGAAGATAACCTGCAGGAGTTCAAAGCACGAGTTCGAAAAGAATCAATAAGGACAAAGCTTATATCAAAGGTGCACTTTATCCTCATAAACCATAGTAATTGCAGATACAGAAGGTCAAGGATGGGAGAAAGCTTGCAGATTGATAAGCTAGATAGGGAGAACTATCCAGCTTGGTCCATGAGGATGGAGGCACACCTCATGAGTAAAGATTTGATAGCATTTATTACAGGAGATGAAGAAAAACCTGAATTTGCAGATCCTAGTATTCCTACTAGGGAAGAGCTTGCAATTTTGAAGACATGGATGAGAAAGGATGCTCAAGCAAGGAGTATCATCTACATGGCTGTAAATGATTATCTTCTACCTCACATTAGAGGTTTGGAAAGTGCTACAGATGTTTGGAATGCCTTGGAAGAGCATTTCCAAAATACAACTAAGTCAAGGAAGTCCTCACTATGGGCTGAGTTCACAACCTTCAAGAAGAAGAGCTCACAATCAATTTCTGATTATGTGGCAAGAATGAAGGATATTGCAGATAGCTTGGGAGCAGTGGATGAAGACATTGAAGAGGAAAAGTTGGTAAGACAAATACTTACAGGTCTGAGAGGAGATGAGAAGTGGAAGCCTTTCATATTGTCCATAGAGTTGTCACTTGATCATTTTACTCCTGATCTTAATCAATTGCTAGGACACATGCTAACCTTTGAGCAGGATCTTAAAGGAGACAATGATAGAAGTACAAGTCAAGCTATGTACTCCAAGGACAAGAAAAAGAATGGCAAGGGAAAGCAATCGAATGATGATGAAGGGAATTCAAATCAAGCTAACTTCACAAAGGGAAAGATGAATTTCAGAGGTAAAGGAAGAGGAGGTAAGAACAAAGATAATGCTAAAGCTTGTTGGATTTGTGGCAGAACTAATCATTTGGCAAATGATTGTTGGTATAACAATCAAAATGGTGGAAGTAATAATCAGAATTATAATCAAAGAGGTAGAGGAGGCAGAAACCAAAGAGGCAATTTCAGAGGAAGAGGTGGTAGGACATCATATGGTAGAGGAGGTGGAAGAAACTTCCAATCTCAGTCCTACAACAACAATTATTACAATTATGCATCAGATCAGAAGGATGATATGACTCTTATCTTAAATGCAACTCATGAATCAATGGGAGAAGATCAAAGAGTGTTTTATATTGACTCAGGGTGTAGCAACCATCTGAGTGGGAATCTATCCTTGATGACTGATATGGAAGCAAGGGTGAATGGACATACAGTTCAAACAGGTGACAATACCAAACATAAAGTGGAGAGCATTGGATCAGTGAAGACAAAGAGTGGAAGTACACTTCTGAGCAAGGTACTTTATGTTCCTACTATTCCTAAAAATTTGATAAGTGTAGGGCAAATTGTGGAGAAAGGATATGAGGTAAGATTCACAAATGATGGTGTTTATATACAAGATCCAAATCAGGGATATAGAAACATAATTGCAGGTAAAAAGGAAGGAACATTGTTCACTCTCAAAGTCCAAGGTAATGTGGGACATGCATTATTTACCTATGGAAGTCAAAAGGTATCTGAATTAGACCTATGGCATAAAAGGCTAGGTCATTTCAATGAGAGAGCTATAAAGGAAATGTCAAAGAATCAGGTGGTGCTTGGATTGCCAAATATTGAAGGGCAACATATGGTGTACAAGTGTGAAGCTTGTCAATTAGGTAAAGCACATAAAGGTTCTTACAACAAATCAGGGTACAAGCATTCAAATATGCTTGAATTGATTCATACAGATGTATGGGGTCCCTCAAGGGACTATAGCATAAATGGATCCAGATATTATGTGTTGTTTGTTGATGATGCAACCAGGTGGATTACTTTGTATGTAATCAAGGATAAATCAGAAGTTTTCAAGACATTCAAACACTTTCATGCCTATGCAGAAAGGATCACAGGGCAAAAACTTAAGAGGTTAAGGTCAGATGGAGGGGGAGAGTATTTCTCTAAAGAGTTTGATGATTATTTGTGGAATGCAGGTATAAAAAGAGAAGTAACTTGCAGGTACTCTCCTCAACAGAATGGAGTAGCAGAAAGGAGGAATAGGACTCTTGTAGAATTTGCAAGAGCCATGATGAAGGAAAAGAATTGTCCAAATTACTTATGGGCAGAAGCCATTAACACTGCAACATACCTTGTGAATAGGTTGCCTTGCAAAGCTTTGGATGGAGGAACTCCTTATGAAGCATGGTGGGGTAAGAAACCTACCCTTGATCATTGTAAGGTATTTGGATGTATTGCATTTGCTTATGTTCCTTCACAATTAAGACATAAGCTAGAACCAAAAGCAAAGAAGTATGTGTTTATTGGATATGATGATAGACAGATGGGTTACAGGTTGTGGAGTCCATCCACAAAGCAATTTCTTGTTACCAAAGATGTGACATTTGATGAGCAAAATACATGGTATGTAGGATCACCAAATGATTTTTCAGGTGTTGAAGAAATACAAAGGAAAGGAAAGGCAAAAGTAAAAGTGTGTGAAGAAATTGTTGATGAAGTTGACTCTAGAAGTAGATTGCAGGATCATGTAGAAGAAGGGCCAAGATTTGATCCAGAGTCAAATGAGGCTGAAACTTCGAGAAGTGCAGAAATCAGAAGATCTACAAGGGAAAGGAAAGAACCTATAAGGTATAGTTATGATACATCTTTCCTAACAACAAAAGATTATGCTTACATTGTGAAGACAGAAGAAGATCCAACCACTTATGAAGAAGCCAAAGGTAAACAGAATTGGGAGAAGGCAATGCAGGAAGAGTATGATGCTCTACTTGAAAATGAAACTTGGGAATTAGTACCAAGACCAAAGAATCAGAAAGTCATTGGATGTAAGTGGGTATATAAAACAAAGAGGTTTGCAGATGGTAAGGTGTCTAGATACAAGGCTAGACTTGTGGTCAAAGGTTATGCCCAAACTTATGGGGTAGATTATGATGAAACCTTTAGTCCTGTTGCTAAGATGTCTACAATTAGGACATTGATTGCTATTGCTGCTTGTAAGGGATGGAAATTATCACAATTGGATGTGAAAAATGCATTTTTAAATGGATACATTGCAGATGAAGTATACATGGAGCAACCAGAAGGCTTCATGGAATCCATTGGATCAGATTATGTGTGTAAGCTCAAGAGAGCTTTATATGGGTTGAAGCAAGCCCCAAGAGCTTGGAATTACAGATTGGTCAAGTTCTTGAATGAATGTGGATTTCAAGCATCAAAGGCAGATAGTAGCTTGCTAGTGAAGGCAAGTGAAAATGGATACATTTACATGTGCATTTATGTTGATGATATTATTGTTACAGGAACAGATACTCAAGGAATCAATGAACTCAAAAGGCAAATAGAGAAGGAGTTTAAGATAAGTGATTTGGGAAACTTATCTTATTTTCTAGGAATGCAGATTGTATATACTCAACATGGAGTATATGTTTCACAAGAGAGATACTTGAAGAATCTTCTAGTCAAGTTTAACATGGAGGATTGCAAGACCTCAACCACACCATTGGAGGTAAATCATAAATTAAGCAGGTATGGAGGTGAAGAATTCAATGATATGAAGAAATATCAGAGTTTGGTAGGTAGTTTAATCTATGCTACCTTGACAAGGCCAGATTTATCATATGCAGTAGGTGTGTTGTCACAATTCATGCATTGTCCAAAGAAGACTCATTGGATTGCAGCCCAAAGGGTACTCAGATATATCAAAGGAACCCTAAGTGAAGGTTTGTACTATGGTTTCACTTCTGACACAAGAATCAAAGTGTTTAGTGATGCAGATTGGGCAGGTGACTCAGATGATAGAAGGTCTACTCATGGGTATCTCTGTTATGTTGGAGATAAGCTAGTTTCTTGGTGTTCAAGGAAGCAACATACAGTTGCTTTATCATCCACAGAAGCTGAGTATAAGGGAATGGTAGAAGCTGCAAAAGAAGTGATATGGTTGAAGACCTTGATGAAAAGTTTTGAGACTGATCATAGTACTCCAATAATTTTTGGAGACAATATGAGTTCTTTGTATTTGGCAGCTAACCCTGTTTTTCATGCCAGGACTAAGCATATAGAGATTCAGTATCATTTCTTGAGGGAAAAGGTATTAGATAAAGAGATTGAAGTGATGTACACTCCAACAAAAGAACAAGTGGCAGATATGATGACAAAGAGCTTGGATGGACCTAAGCTACAGAGATTCAAGGAGATGGCAGGAGTGAAGAAGAATGGAATAATCACAATTAGTGATTGAGGGGGAGCTGTTGGAACAAGCCAATCACAAATTGGTGATTATAGAGATGTTGAAGAAGACTTATGGTCAGAATGAAGTGAAGGAAGACACTTATGAAAGTGAAGAAGATTTCAGGATGATGTCTTGTACACATATGTACATATAAGTGAAGAATCTTGTAAGCTGAGTATAGCTAAGTCTTTAGGATGATTAGTAGCAATGTCATAGACGCGGGATGAGTCAAAAGTCATGTATATATAAGTTAATGAGGACAAGAAATGTGTAAGAGAGTCATTTGTAGATAACAAACTTCAGAAAGTTGTGTAGAGAGTTTTTTCCCAGAAAATAGCGACGGGTTTTTCTCTGAGTGCTCTCTGTCTGATCACGTGGATCAGAAATCCTTTTGTACACATCTAATTGAGAAGCTAATGAAGCTATGTCTAGAGTTTCAGAATCTAATTCCTTTCCTACTGTGAGAATGATCAATAGGAACATTCATATGTGAACTTTGGAAACTGAAGTCTGAGAGTAGCGCACTTTTCCGTCTCAGTATTTTGATCAGATCTGAGTGTATACTGTAAAGTTTTTGATGAGTGAGCACTTAAAATTTAAGTTAGAAGATAAGGAAGCTATGGCTAAAAGCATTTAGCAAAACGGGTTTCAGATTGGGAGAAATCAACTTGAGAAGTTGACTATGTCGAAGGCGTAACTTCTGAGAGACATTTTCTGACATGTCTTTGATCTTAACGATCAAATTAAACTTTTGGTGATTAGTTTTGAGAACTAATGATTGACATGATTGCGCAAAGGTATTGCGAATACTTGTGCATCATTTACTTGAAGAAATTTGAAACTTTATGCAGGTAATGAAGTGGATTCCTGAAGCAGACTTTCTGAAGTAGACACTTCTTCACTCAGAGAAGTGTTGATTGAAGTTTTGGTAAAGAAGAACATTGATTGTGTAAAGTTTGGTTTATAACTGACATAGAAGTGTTCTTAAGTCAGTATAGATCAAACCTTTGGAGATTAAGAGGTCTCCAACACGAACAAACAATGCATTCAGAGCTCTACACTACGCCGCAACCTGACATGCCTGGAGCAGTCAACTGGGTTGCCTTGCAAAGAGATTTGGTCAGGGGACTACGCATCAAAGAACAAGAATTGGCCACCGACCTACTGCAGCAGTACATTGATCAAACCGTGGAGCAGAGGTCTGTCAGAGGCGACAGACGCTAGGGGGGGGAGAGTGTTGGCATCATATAAGAAGAAGCAAGTACGGCCATGCATGCGGATCTAGCACTAAGGCAACCTATTAAAATTTTTTCGAACCTTACATCATTATAAAAGTGATTCTCACCACTAGAAACCCTTGTAAATACCGTTTCATCTTTTTGTAGCTCCATTTTGTACAAGCCGAGGAGTCCTCGAGCTTGGGGAGCCTTAGAAGTAGTGGCCTGCCAATTTTCATATTTTTTAGATCTCGTTTGAGCCCTCAAATAAGCCCTGGAACCTAATTTTTAACTAGGCCGGACACTAGGTCTGGACAGGGCCAAAGCTAGTCAAAAACTATAAATAGAGCTAGAAAGCTCATTTTTGAGGTAGCTTCTTGTAGTTTTGAGCTTGTATGAGAACTTTGTTGCAATAGAAGTGATTCCATTGTCTTACTCTCTTTGTTCTTGCCGTGTGTGCGCGTGTGTGTGTATGTGTGTGCATGTTAGTGTGCTTCTCACTCACACATTTGTGCCTTCACTTGCTCGAGGTCTTCATACCACCCTCATGTCTTCCCGGATTGACATTAAAGGAGGTGCTACTCATCACTGAGCTACAGATACACTAACCACATTGTACCAAGTTAGGAATGAGGCTCGTGTTGCTTACTCCGAAAATAGTTGGAGAGTGAGCACATGAATGAAGGTGATTCTATGGACAGTTTCCTAACAAAGATCAAAGATTTGAAGGAACAGTTGATTTCTGCTGATGAGGTTATACCAAATAGCTCACTTGTGCAAACCGTTCTGAATGGTCTTCCTGATTCATATCAGAGTTTTGCTTCTACTCTTCGGTTGATGATGAAAGGCAATCCGAATGCCTTATCATTTGAGGAGTTAGTCTCTGTTCTGTTGCAGGAAGATCAGTCCAGGCAGAACAGGTCCATTATGCGTGTTGCAGATCAAGCTTTCCTAGCTAGTCAGAAGGGCAAAGGAAAATGGAGCTCTTCTACTAGTAAGCAGAAATCTGCAAATGCTGCACATTCGAAGAACCAGGATAAAGATGAGAAGAAATCAGAAAAGCAGAAATTTTTTCGCAAGTACTGTAAAGGGAATGATCATATCATAAAGAACTATCCAAAACTGGCTGCAAAAGAGGCAAAGAAGAAAGAGGCTGGAATGGTTGTTGCAGAGGCCTCTACACCAAAAACAGAGTCTGCAAATCTTGTGCAAGAAGAAGAATGGGCGTTTACTACTGTTTGCAGTTTTGACCCATCTTCTCATGAGCAGTGCATGTCTGCAGTGGACTCAGATGTTTGGTACTTTGACAGTGGGGCGACCAAACATATTACCTCGCAGTGCAGTTTCTTCTCTTCACTCGAGCCTGCCCCTATAGGGAAAACTGTCACATGCGCCAACAACTCCTCTTATCCTGTTATGGGAGTTGGTAAGATCATTCTGACTACTGCTGATGGTAGTTCTTTCACCTTGTCAGACGCTTTATTTGTGTCAGGGATCAAGAAGAATCTGTTATCAGTTTCTGCATTAGCCAAGATTGGCTTGGTTGTGAAATTTGTTGATGATAGATGTACAGTTCATGATCTGTCAAATGGCGATGTTATTATTGCTTCTGGCATTTTATGTCGTGGGCTGTATAAGCTCATAGACTATGAAAGATCTGTGAATGATTCGGCATGTGCAGTTCATGATTCTCAGGTTATCTCAGATGCAAAGCTTTGGCATGCACGCTTTGGTCATCTGAATTTTGCTAGTTTGCTACGCCTGCAGAAATCTGATATGGTTTCTTCTTTGCCCAAGCTTGAGGCACCTGGAAAACATGTATGTGAAGGTTGTATTTTGGGAAAAATGCAGCGTTCCTCCTTTCCAAAAGATGGTTTAGTTCGGGCTACGTAGAAATTGCAGCTTGTACATAGTGATGTCTGTGGTCCTATGCAGATACCTTCTTTTGGAAACTATCTTTACTTCGTGACTTTCATTGATGATTTTTCCAGGCATGCATGGGTATATCCATTGAAGGCAAAGTCCGAAGTGTTTTTGTGCTTCAAACAGTTTTTGGTTTTGGCTGAAAATCTGTCAGCATGTAAAATGGGCACCCTTCGTTCTGATCGAGGGGGGGAATATATGTCTTCTGATTTTAATGCATTTCTGGCTGAACTTGGGATAAAACACTAGTGTACAGTGTCGTATACACCTCAACAGAATGGAGTTGCTGAACGGAAGAACAGGTCACTCATGGAGATGGTGAGGTGTATGGTCAAGAGTCAGGCTTTACCACATAGTTTCTGGCTTGAGGCTGTCATGTGTGCAGCATATGTACTTAACAGGTGTCCCACTAAAGCGCTACAGTCTATCACTCCATATGAGGCTTGGCATGATCGCAAGCCATCTGTTGCTCATCTGCGGGTTTTTGGTTGTTTGGCATATGCACTAGTGCCTGAACAACATCGCAGAAAATTGGATGATAAGGCAGTAAAATGTATTTTTGTTGGGTATAGTTCTGAAAGTAAAGGCTATCGTCTGTATCATCCACAGACTAAACGTATTCTGGTTAGCCGTGATGTTGTCTTTGTGGAAGATGCTATTCAACCATTGCTTTCATGTACTAAGGAGACATCTGTTAGCTCTAAAGACATGTATGATACTTTGATGCCTCTTTTTACAGGTGGATAGTCTAGTGCTGGTCCTAATGAGGCAACTTCTCAGCCTTTGCAGGTTTCATATGATGATGCAAATCATTCCATTTCTGATGCAGATTTACATGATGCACTTGTTGATGAGAGAGCTGATATTGAGCAGGCAAAAACTATGCCAAAATGGCTGGTGCAGACTTTGCATGACAGCAAATTAGATGCACCTTTGTCATATCGTACTCGTTCAGGCTCTCATGGTGCCTCCTTTGCATCAGATTTCTATGTTATGGCTGCGTCTAGCCTCTGTAATGAGAATGAGCCTGTTTCTTTTGATGAAGCACAGAATTCAGAAAATTGGATGGCTGCTATGCAATCTGAATATGATGCTATAATGAAGAATGGTACATGGTCTTTATGTGACTTGCCTCCTAGCAAGACGGCCATTGGCACGAAGTGGGTATACAACATAAAGAATAAACCTGATGGTACAGTTGACAGGTATAAGGCTAGGCTTGTTGCAAAGGGTTATGCGCAGGAAAGAGGCATTGATTTTGATGAGACCTTTGCACCTACATGCCGTATGACTACTGTTCGGAGCATTTATGCACTTGCAGCCCATCATGGTTGGAATGTACATCAGTTGGACATTAATACAGCATTTCTGAATGGTGACTTGCATGAAGAAGTGTATGTTTTTCAGCCCTGTGGCTTTGTGCAGAAAGGGCATGAAAACCAGGTGTGCAGGTTAAAGAAGGCGTTATATGGTTTAAAGCAAGCACCACGTGCTTGGTATGAGAAGATACATGCCTATCTCATTGCACATGGTTTTGAGAACAGTCCAACTAAAAGCACCTTATATGTTAAGCGTGCTAATGATGTGCTTCTGATCATTGTTGTCTATGTTGACGACATGCTACTCACTGGTCCTATTGAGAAGCATATTGCTGATTTTAATGCTGATTTGCATGCCTCATTTGAGATGTCTGATTTGGGGCATTTGCATCACTATTTGGGCATTCAGTTTATGCAAGTTGATGGTGGAATGGCTTTGTGTCAAACGAAATGTATTGACACATTATTGCAGCATTTTGGCCTTGAAGACTGTAAGCCTATTGCCACTCCTATGGAGACAGGTTTACGATTGAGTCTTCATGATGCTGGAGATGCATTTGATGTTGTTCTCTATCAGCAGGTTGTTGGATGCTTGATTTACTTATGCATTACTCGGCCAGATATTCAGTTTGCTGTCTCACAGATGAGCAGGTTTATGCATTTCCCAGGAGTCACGCATTGGAAGGCGGTTAAGCGCATCTTTCGCTACTTGAGTGGTACTCGGCTACTTGGGTTGTTTTATCCCAAGGGGGGATCACTACCGCCAGATTTGCATGCTTTTTCTGACTCAGATTGGGCTGGTTGCTATGACACTCGTGTGTCCACCAGTGGTTTTTGCTTCATGCTTGGTAGCTCATGTATATCTTGGTTGAGCAAGAAGCAGCCTATTGTGGCCACTTCCAGTTGTGAGGCTGAGTATAAGGCAGCTTTCACAGCGACTGTTGAGTGTGTGTGGCTCAGATGCCTTATGGCTGATCTGGGTGTTGGCCAGTCTTCTGCCACCACCATCTTCACTGACAGTCAGAGCGCATTGGCAGTTGCGAGGAACCCTGTGTTCCATGCTCGCACTAAGCACATTGAGGTGCATTATCACTATGTCAGGGAGAGGTTCTCTGCTGGGGAGATCAGCTTGGCATATGTGCCCACGCAGGAGAACATTGCAGACCTTTTCACGAAGGCTCTACCTAGGGAGAAGTTTGAAGCTTTCCGCAAAGCTTTGGGCTTACTTCCTTTTGTGGAGTGATTTCCACATAGCTTGGTACTTCCTTATACATGAGTGCCAGCTCCTTGTTCACCACATCACTCGCAGGGGGGATTTGTTGATATATTTAGGTAGTGATGTGTGTGAACACACTAGGACCGCCGGGGCACTTTTTTCCCTCTTTAGGAGGTTTTTTTCCCCCGGCTTGTATATACGCCTATTGCCCTAATGGGCTACTTATCTTTGTACATTCTCTAGTAATAGATTCACTATTGTGTGTTTGTGCTCCAAACTTCTTCTTCTTCCTTGTGATGTTCACGTGCTTCCGTAGACATCTATCTCCAACATTTGGTAACATGACTTTCATATATAAACATGCATATGTATCTTCTATCGAAAGCATAATTGTTGAAGTTCTAGCTCTTGCTACAACATGTTTCTGCACCCTTAGTCCACCTCACAACACTTGTATCGGAGTTTAAACGGTTGTTCTTTGTCATAAAAAATGGTTGTACCTTGTATCCAGTTTTAATTTTTCTGTGTCTAAGAAAAAAAGTTGCTACATGTTACTAGGAAGTTTACACTTTCTTCCACTCCAAAAAAGTGAGCGTAGCCATAAAGTTGCTGAATCATCATAAAAAAAGGGGAGAGAGAGAGAGAGAGAGCAAGCCAAGAAGCTAAGGAGGCATACAAGAATAAAGCATGGGCTATATAGGCAGATTTATGCATCAGTGGATTTAGTTAGATTTCCTTGTTTGTAAGTAGAGAAAGAACATATTCATATTTATGTAGGAAAGAAGTTGATCTAAAATAAGCTAAAGATGAAAGATGTCCCTTGAAAATCCTAAATCTTTGTTTATAATCATGTTTAAGTAGATTGCTTTATGAAAAAGGTACAAATTTTTCTTCAAGATGAGAGGAACCGATGCCCAAAATGACTCAATACATTCACTTCCACTTCATATTGATGCTTGTTTGTTTTCTTTCTTTACATGTTGTCAATGTTGCCTTTTCATTTACATACATGTTGCCTATTTGTTCATGCGTATTCATGTTGCTTGTTTCAATTCTTTCTTTCATGCCAATTTTGCTTCATGTCACGTTGCCTACTCATTCATCCATATAATCAATTTTTTCTTCCATGTTTCTTATTTTCCCTATAAAAGAATTTGATGCTTGGAAATTTTTGTTTTAGAGAGGGACTAGAGTGGCGCTTCTAGAAGAATTGTAGGTTTAGTGATGGCAAATGTCGTTGAGATTTTCTCTCCTCTCATTCATGAAGGCCTACAGAAAACACGACCAATGAAGGTAGCCAGAATTCCCTAAGAAGTCCAAGATGCATCAAGGATGTCAAAGGCGGTTCACATGCAAATTTTGGAAGAAATCAAGAAAATCTAGGGTAGCGGTCATAGCTAGTAAAATTTTGAAAAATAGGGTAAAAATTTCAATGTCACCAAATCACATGAAAATTCATATACTTGTAAAGCCTATCAAATCCAGTCTATATCTTGAATATGACATGTAAATGGATTTTTTAGTACATTGATATGCCATGTGCATTTTATAAGAATGTAATTTTTCCACTTAAATCCTACAAAATCTTGTATAGGAATTTTTGTTAGCCATATGGTTTGGTATGTAAAGATCATATGTGGCTACATATTTGTACAAATTTTCAAGGTTATCAAAGCTTCCTAAACACCCTAATGCCACCTTGCAAACTTCCAAATGTAGTCAAACTTGTATAAGGGAATTCAAATGGGAGTTTTTTCTACATATTCCTAATGGAGACATTTCAAAACATAGCCCTCCAAATTTTCATCTTCATCAAGGGATATTTGGAGGGTCAAAGAGCACAAAATCTAGTTTTCAAGGTCACCGCAGTTTCCTTGAATAAGCAAATTGAAGGCTCGAAGGGCTACCACATGGAAAACAATGATTGAACCATGTTGTACGGTCAAGATGAGCTCACATTCAAAGGTGGGATGCACTAAAGCTTAAACCAAGGAGGATACACGAGTTTCTATCATCGGATAAGCTTATTTTGATGACCAAAGATCAATAATGCAAAGTTCTTCCAAAAATAGTAGCTTATCTTATCCAAATTGATGTCAACACTGATTTGACGATCCATATCTTCCCCAAATCCAATGGTGGAGAATGAAGGCACCTATCCCCCCCCCTTTTCCCTAGATATCATAGAAAGAACCAATCCTAGTCATCCATTTTATAAATACAATAGCTCTAATGAAAAGTAGTTTATTCTAGGGTTGAGGGTCGATTTCTCTAGATCCAATGGCCCAAATTCATTCAAAAAAATATAAAAAAACACCTCCAAATTCATAATGCATCATTGTTAGGCATCCATAGGGTCCTTGCTAGCACATGATTTCCTTAAGACAATCACCCTCAATTGATCATGTGAGGATCCAAGGTGGGCTAGTAAGAGCATAGCACCTAGAATCAACTTTAAGTTAGACTTCAAAACTAGGATATGCTCATAAACCCAATGGTTTCTCTATCTTTTCTCACCCCCAGTGGAGTGTGTGAGTGAGTTAGAGTTGGTTTTATGGGTCTTAGACTTCTTTAGTCAGACGTTACGCTCCTAAAAAGATATAAGGTCAATGAAGTGGAACCTATCCTTTCACATATGGCATTCGGTTGAACTGTCATGGTGGGAGGGTCGTGCAGACCACATTTGATGAGTAGATTGCTTAGCTTGATGTATCACAACACTCATGTACATGTTTTTCATTAAAATATATTTTAATTCATGTCTCTTGTCTCTTAGTCTCTTATAAGTTTTTACATGCCTCCTTTAATTGCTTTCTATGTGTGAGAAGGCTCCGCAATCTTGCATTGAACCAGTGAGGTTATCCATTGAGATTGAGAGAATAAGTTTCTATTTATTCATACTATTCCCAAATACCCATGCATATGTTTCAATTTTCAAAGTGTATAAGAAGCTCCATTTTTTTACCATAATTCCTTTCAAAATCAATTCATATGTATGGTTTTCTTTTGTTCTCATCATGCATACATATCATCCACAAAAACCCATGCATATGAATTAAATTTTGAAAGTGTATAAGAAGCTCCAATTTTTGGACCGTTCATCCTTTCGAAATCGATTCATGTGTATGGTTTTCTTTTGTTCTCATCATTCATGTTCATGGATTTATCTTGGATTCATATGTTCCCCTTCCCATAATCAAATCATCACATCTCTCCTCTCCATACCCAACTTCACCCTCACCTTCACATTTTGATCACATTAACCTTCCAACACTCACTAGCTTCATACACTCTACGTGTGCTACGAGCGGACTCGATCCACCTGGATTGTGATCTCCTCCACACCGATCTAGTAATAGTTTTAGGTTCTATATAAGGTCATGGACCCTACCCATAATACCGAGGCTTTTGGTACATCACTCTACCGGGGGTATTGATTGAGCAACAATTTGAGCTTTTGTGACACAAACTCCAACATGCTCAAAATGAAATAAAAGAATGTGATGCTCCACTCCATCAAATGCAAAGTGATGACAACAACCTAGTTAGGGTGGTGAATGCCATTATCACCACTCAAGAACAAGGCATGCATTCCAAGACTGGTACCAAAAATTTCCAATTTTCTTGGTTCGATGGATGAAAGGATGGCCAATTTGTTCTTTCTTGGCTATCCCAATTTGATGACTTTTATTCTGATGAATCATATTCTGAAATTGAAAAAGTGAAATTTATTACTAATTATTTGGTGGTTAAGGCACAGTTATGGTGGAATGTTTTGCGGCATAGCACAAATCACCCCACCACATGGATCACATTTCAAGAAAAGATCAAGGAGTCCTTCCTTCCTCCTCAGTTTCACTTACATGCTCGTCGATCATGGATAATTTTTGGATGGAAAGATGGAGATAGTGTGTCTACTTACATTGAATGCTTTTGGCAATGACTACTACTTATTTATTTGCTTGAAACGGTTGCTGAAGATACCTTGCAACAGAAATATCAAGATGTTTTGGCGATGGGAATCCATGCCAACCTCAACACACTACATCCTACAACCCTCTATGAAGCTATCTCTTTTGCACATGATGTTGAGAAGGAGTTTTAGTCCATTACCAAGTCCATTCACTTGCACACATGCGTCAATGACAACAACCAATCAAGCCCACTTTTCCTTTCAAGCATCCTTTTACTACTTTCTCTTCCCCTACTTTTCAACACCCTCCTACTTTTTAGCACCCTTCTCAATCCAATTTCTCACTAGTACCCAAGACAACCCCCTTACAACCCACCAAACCTCAACCCTTCAAACTATGACAATGGATGCTCAACAAAAGAGGCGCCATATCACTTGTTGGCATTGTGGTAAGTTTGACCATACTAAAGCTAAATATAGGTTGCAAACTAGCCATATGAAATCTGTAGGAGCTCAAGTACATAACATGGATGTAGTTCTTGAAGACACTCAACTTGATTGGATCGAAGACGCATTGGAAAAGGATGTAAGTACCTTGGGTAACGAAATTTCTATTCGTTCTTTACTTTGCATGCAAGGTACTATTAATGGTAAAGTTGTTAATGTTTTACATGATGATGGTAGTTCACATCATTTTTTTTTCTCCTAAAAGAAAGTTCAGCCTAGGCCTACTCTCCTATACTTTAATTTAAAAAAAGGAAGAACAAGTTACAAGTGAAAGGGACTAGTGCCCTTGGGACCCCTGAATCCCACAAAGCAGGGGAAAAACTTGTGGATCTAGAGAGTGCTAAAAAGTAGGTTCACAACCCTCTCATCCCCCTCATGCAAGGCCCACTTGGGTTTAAGCTTGTTGTTCTTAATGAGAAACACTTTATGATGCCTAAAGGGTGGGGACCACTTACAGTTGGAGATTCTTTTGCCAAGGAGGAACACAAACTTCTCAATCAACCACTCTTTAGGAGGGTGTCGAAAATTGTAGGCATGCATCTCCCTCCAAATCTTCGAGAGGGTTTCCCCTCTTATAGCATTCCACTCTATAGCTCAACATCCAATCGCTTTGCCCAAAAGTGCTTGTTTCTAGTTGATTTGTTCCTCCTATCTCAAAATATTACCAAGAGCAGGAAAGACTTGGGGCACGTGAAGAAGATGTGGCCCAAATCCTCAATGTTGTGGCGGCATCACTTGCACCACGACGATGCCCCACAAATTTTGCTAGCCTTTAGACTAGTCCAAATTCCACAGTGTAGAATTTTCCACATAAGAACCAAATTTTTTATCTAGATAAGGGGATGCTAGATGGACATGAACTTCAAATCCCAATGCACCCTTGTCCAAGATAGGCACCACTTCTTGTTAAGTGTGATATGGTAGTCCGTGTTCATCTTGATTCTTGGAATTTTGGACAAGCAATTACCATTGTGCCAAATAATCCTCTCATGGCATGGTGGATCCCGCCCAATGAGGAGGCAGATTTTTTATCATTCCCAAGTGATGCATCTGCTCTGAAGGAGAGTCCATTCTTCATAGTTCACTCTTATTTCAGGGTCTATGTCCTCAAAGTTGATCCACTGGCCAGTTTCTTGTTTCCAAAGATGTTTCCAATGTGTGAAACCCTTGTTCGAGAGCCTCTTAGCCTTTTGGAGGTTCTAAGAAGCCACACCCATGATGCTTGTGATAGGAAACAAGATTGAGTCATTTTGTATGATACCTGCCACCCATTTCCAATCTTCTCTGATTCTGACAAATTGTTTAAACTTGTTCCAACTCTTCCATAGGGAGCATACAAGGTTCGAGACTTTAGGGGAAACCAAAATTGGGGAGGATAAAAGGGTAAGGAGGCCCAAGTCCTTCCAACCAGAGAGGCCCACCAGCATAATCATGTTGTTCTTGAAGATGAGCTTGGCCCAGGAGGTCTCAGAGTTGCACCAAGCCCTGATGATCCATTTCGCCCCTAGCTTGTCAACCATGCCTTCAATATCCATAATGGCTAGACCCCCACAATCCTTTTGGTTGATGAAGGTAGACCATTTAATTTTGGGAAAGCCCCTTTTATTGTTGTCCCCTGTCCAAAGAAAGTTTCTACAAATTCTTTCCGATTTGCTAAGCTCTTGATTCTTTGGTCATGATTTTATTCCTTATACATTCGTACAATATCTTCAATTAAACCCACTCTTCTATGTATAAGTTAAGGTTGCATTTCAAGGAAATAGATATGAGTTACAAGTGAAGTGCATAACGTTTAGGTTCTTACAGAGATGAGCGCACATTTTTAATTGCTCCATTGTAGTCCTATGATGTTATACTTAGCATGCCTTTTTTGTCATCATTATAATCCATGCATTGATTATCATACACACACAATTAGTTTTAAGTTCAACAATAAAAATATTTCTTTGTCTGTAATGCATGACTTCCAACCATTTCCATTAATTAGTCATACTCAAGTAAAATGTGCATTTAGGAAAGGCTACAATTCATGTATTGTTTTTGTCAATAACATAGTTGATTACACACATACACTTCCTAATGCACATAAATCATTTATGGCTTCTTATAAGGATTTCTTTATGGTTGATTTTCCTTCTAAACCACCACCTTCTAGGGGATCTCTTGATCAAACTATAGACTTGAATCTTGGTAGTTCTCCTCCCCATAAAGCACCTTATAGGCATGGACCTTTACATAAAAAAGAAATAGCTAATCGAGTTAAAGATCTACTCCATAAAGGACTTATAAGGCCTAGTTATTATCCCTTTAGCACATGTTCTCATACTGGAAAAGAAGAACAAGACTTGTAGGATGTGCATTGACTATAGAGCACTCAATAAGATCACAATTAAAAAATAGATATCCTATTCTTAGGATAGATGATTTTCTAGATAAACTTCATAGAGCACGTGCCTTTAACAAAATTGATCTTAAATCTGGTTATCGTCAGATATAAATGACACAAAATGACATTTATAAGAATACCTTTAGAACTCAAAATAGTCACTTTGAATTCATGGTAATGTCTTTGGACTTACTAATGCACTTGCTACATTTGTGTGTATGATGAATAACATTTTTCTTGATTACCAAGTTTTTTTTCTTGTTTTCTTTGTTGGTATACTTGTCTATAGTGAGAATGACAATGACCATGAAAATCATTTAGCAACAAACTTTAATTTGTTTTGCAAAAGCAAACTTTATGTCAATCCTAGAAAGAGTTCTTTCTTCCAAAAGGAATTGGAGTATTTAGGACATATTGTTTCTACTCAAGGCATTCATGTATATCCAAAGAAAATTGAAGTAATTGAAGAATGGCATGTACCTCAATCTGTGAATGATGTATGTTCTTTTCTAGGGTTAGGTAGTTTTTATAGAGAGTTTGTGAAAGGTTTTTCTTATTTAGCACTTCCACTCACATTATTGGTTAAGAAAAAGTTAAAACTTGCATGGAATTAGCACAACAACAATCTTTTGGAAAGCTCAAACATGTAGTTTTTAACCACCTGTTTTATAATTAGCAGATTTTGTGCAGCCTTTCCATGTAGTTACAAATGCTAGTGGTTTAGGTATAGGTGTTGTATTCATGCAAAATGATCATCTCATTGCATTTGAAAGTAGGAAAATTAAACCTTATCAAAATAATTATAGTACATATGATGCATAAATTAAAGCTATTGTGCACGCTTTAAACTTTTGGAAACATTACCTTATGGGTTTTGAAGTTCTAATCAAAACAAACCAACAAGCTATTAAGCATTTATTAAATCAACCATTGATTTCTAAAAGACATATTAAATGGGATTCATTCATACAAAATTTTCAACCTTTAATTCAATACAAAACTGGAAAAGCTAATGTCATAGCTGATGCTCTTAGTCGCTTCCCATCCCCATAAACAAATATTGTCTCAATTAATAATATTTTTGCTATTCATATTCATTCATTTCATGACATGATTCCTACTTACGCATCTGATTTGCAATTTTCACAAACCTGGACTGTTTTCAATAATTCTACACCATTCAATGAGGATCACTACATTTTTCATAATGGATTCTTGTATTTCCAACACAATTTATGCATCACACAAGTTTTTAAAGAAGTTTTTATGAAAGAGATGCATGAACCACTGTATATGGGTCCTAGGGGCATAGAAAGTACTATTTCTACATGTATAGAATTCTTCTTTTGGCCAAATATGGAAAATGATATTGCACAGTATGTTTCCCATTGCATTGTGTGTCAATGTGTGAAATGACATCATGGTAAAGCACTTGGATTACTAGTGCCGCTTCCCATACCTAATGTACCATAAGAACAAATTTCTATGGATTTTATTACTGGTCTTCGTATAACTTCAGCTCATAATGATATGATTTGGACAATTGTTGATAGATTTAGTAAACAAGTGTATTTCGTTCTTGGAAAAAGACTCTTTTTGTCATACCTCAAGTTGCTAAGTTATTTATTAAATGTATTTTTCCACATCATAGTTTTCCAAAAGTTATTCTTTCAAATCGAGATGTTCGATTTTGTAATCACTTTTAGGTTGCATTATTTCAAAATTTAGGTTCCAAAATAGACTTTATCTCTACATTTCATCCTGAAAGTAATGGGCAAAGTGCAGCTACGGATAGTACTATTTTAGATTTATTACATTGTTATTCTTTATATAATCCAAGTAATTGGGATGAGAAACTTCCATTACTACAATTTGCATATAATAACACAATACATACCACTACTAGATGTGCACCATATGAAATTGTTTATGGTAAAAAGCTTCTCACTCCCATCACTCAAACTAATATTCCTATGGCTGATTCTTTTGCACAAGATCATATTTCTATACTTCATGAGGTTCATGAGCACATTAAAAAGAGTCAATTCACATTATATGCATAATGTTAATAAGAAACGAGTAGCTAAATAAATTAATGAAAATGACTTTGTATGGTTACGAATAATTAAATGAGGCTTGAAAAATATTTCACAACATCCTAAGGTTAAACTTGCACCACATTATTATGGACCTTTCCATATTATTCAAAAAATTAATGAGAATGCCTTTAGACTAGACATACCTTCTCATTGGAATATACATGATTCTTTTCATATTAGTTTATTGAAATCCTTTAAAGGAAATTCACCACTCGCTCCTACCCTCCTTTACTTGAAGAGGATGCTGAAATTTTAGTTCCAGGGAAAATACTTGATTATGATGTTACTACTACATGCACTAGTAAGCAATATCATAGATATTGAGTTAAATATAAACATCACTCACTTGAAGAATCTCAATGGATTCATAAGACATCATTAACTCCACATTATGACCACTTGATTTTTGCATATCATTCGCAGTCACATTAAATTCCATTTTTTTGTTTCCATGCACATGTTTTTACATGGAACATGTTTATGATTGTTCAGTGATGGGACGTGTGATTGGCCATCCATGTCTATTTTATTCTTATCAACTAAGGTCATTTGCTTGTCCTATGTACTATCTCTACATATGTGCATCGACAAGATCCGGTCAACAATCTTTGCAAGCTTTAGTCCCTTGGTATCTACTTCTTCCTTGGATTCCAACATGATGGTGTATTTCTGAGCTTTCAAAAATTGCTAGGTGCTCAAAAGAATTGTCAATTTTGAGTTTGAGCAGTCGTCAGCTGTGAATTGCTTCATAAGTACTGATGTTGTAACCTTAATGTCATCTAGATCTTTCAAACATGGGTTTCAAAGTTTTCATGCCATGTAGTTGTAACCCATAATGAATGATGGGTAAGTGTGTTAGTGCATGGGTTGAAGAAAATATATGCCTTGTGCACAGCCTTGTAATGTGACCCTATGCATGCTTACTTGGGAATGCATTGTAAGAAGTATGGTGCAAAAAAATGGGTCTTGAGCTAAGTGCTCAAGAGTATGCTAACGAAGAGGTTCCCTAATCTATCATTGTACAAGTGTTGTCAAGGTAGGCCATTCTTAGCAATGTGAATGGCTGGTTGATGTTTATCTCTTCGTGTTGTACTCCCATCACGGTGATTGACCATTGACTTGTCTTTCATTATTGATGGATGTCTATGTTGATGGTTCACTAATGAGATTCGTGGAGCGCATGGTCATGTCCCTTCTATTTCTCTCTCTCTCTCTCTCTTGGAACAGTGTCACAAAACAAGAAGAAAGAGGTTAGTATCAATAAATATTTTACAATTGTCAAATGTGTCTCATGTGCCTAGGATTATCAATTGTGTCTATGCATGGAGTTGTAATGTGGCCCTATATTAATGCATAGTGTGAAAATGCATGACCTGAGTGGTGCAAAAAATGGATTTATGCAAAGAGCACATGGTTTTTGCACGTCAAGGCTTCTGATGTTGCTATGGGGGACAACTCAAGTCCATTCCACTTGTGCTCTTGTGCCACTTTTAAAGTCGAGATCAGGAAGTCTAATGGTAACATAGCATTCTGTCCGAAGACCATCTACAATGGGGCGGCATTGACTACCATTTTGTAGGCAAATTGATAAGCACAAACAACATGACGAAGTTGTTTATCCAAATCAGAGCGTTTATTATTTACCAGTTTTGTCAATACATAACATAGCATCTTATTTGTGCTCTTGGCTTGTCTGTTAGCTTGTGGATGATAGGAGGCAAACTTCGTACATATCACCAAGAATTCTTGGAGAAGGTTTTTAATGACTTCTTTCAAGAAGTCTATACCTCTATCACTTACTAACTCTATTGGTAACTCATATCTAGTAAACACATTCTTGAATAAGAACTTAGCCATTGTTTGAGCATGGTTCTTTATAGTGGCTTTCACTTCTACCCACTTTGTAAGGTAATTTGTGGCTACAATAATTTACTTTGCATGGGAGTTTCTAGCTAGGGGGGTTAATAGGACCTACAAAGTCTATACCCCACTTCGAGAATGCACGTCCTCCCATTATTGGCCTCAAAGGCATCTTGTCTTTTCTAATTGGATATTGTGCACGTTGGCATGTGTCACATCTGTTCACATAGGTGTATGCATCCATATGAAGAGTGGGCCACCAAAGTCTTGAGAATAGAATGTTCTTAATTACTCAGTCAGGCCTGAAGTGTCCACCCGCAACACTGTTATGTGCAATTTCTAAAATTTTCAAATAGTCTGATTCATGAATGCATAGCCTTAAGTAAGCATCTTTGCCTCTTTGGTATAGGTTTTCTCCTACTAAGGTGTAGTTCTGAGCCTCTTGCTCCATGCTTGGTTTTCTTGCTAGACTAGCCTTGCTTGGTAGTGTTCTGTATCTCATAAATTCTACCAATGGAGCACTACATTTTGGAATCAATGACATGTGATAAAAGATAGCATACCCCATTGGGGGTCTAATCTGGCACACTAGAAAATTCTTAATCCTCTCATGTATTTCTCTATCCATACTAGGCCAATACACTCCTAAACATTTTAGGTACTATAATGTTTGTTGTTTAGAATAGTGGTTTCCTAGCAATCCTTCATGGGCTTGTTGCAACCAACTGCTATGTTCATCCTCCTTGACACAACAAGCTAGAACAACCTCTATCTTTTTTGTACATACTTTTGGCCAATATTTGATATTTTTGGGATTTTATAATTTCATCTTTGTTTATTTTCACACGCTTATTTGTGGGTCCGAAGGTCAGGATAGATACCAACTTATTTGCCCATTTAGGAACAACTTCTAAGTTTAATAGATAAGCATCACATAGTTCATCAGACACTCCTTGTAGTGACTCTCTTGAAGTGATGCAAGAAAGGAGATCCACCTTGAGGTGGGACCTACCTTTCCTAACAACAAGTTCAAAGTCATATTCCATTAGTAAGAGGAACAATCTTACTAACCGTCTTGTATTGCAAGGTTTATTGACCAAATATACTAATGTTTGATGATCAATGAAAAACTTGAACTTGTTGGCCAATAGGTAGTGTCTAAACTTCTTGATGGCGTATACCATGCCTAAGCCTTCTCTCTCGATTGTTGTATAGTTTCGTTCATTTGTTTTTAATTGTCTATTAGCATATGCTATAGGCAAATCTAGATTTCCTTCACTTGTGGGTTGTGCTAGCACACATCCTTTCGCATAATTGGATGCACCTACATGGACATGGAATGGTGTATTCCAATCAAGGGTGGTCAATATTGGTGTTGTGCACAAATGTCTCTTCAGCTCATTGAAGGAATTTTTGCATTTATCATTCCACTCAAAATTTGACAATAGAGCTTAAAGAGGTTTAGCTATGATCACATACATGTGGATAAACCTGTGGTAATATCCATAATGGCCCATAAAGGTTTGTACCTCTTTAACATTCCTTGGCCTCGACAACTCTTCTATGGCTCTTGCTTTGTCCTCATTTGTTGATATTCCGTTCTTAGAAACAACATGACATATCTTACCTTGATGTACCATGAACACACACTTTTCTGGGTTCAAACACACTCGATATCCTCTACACTTGTTGAAGTTCTGTCTGAGCTCTCGGATGTGGTGTCTTGTTTCTTGGGAATGAGCACATAAATCATCCACATATACTTCTAAGCTCTTTCACAAGAACTCTTTGAAGACATGTCACATGAGCCTTTGGAATCTTGCAGGTGCATTGGTGAGCCCAAATGACATCACACAAAATGCAAAGATTCCCCACTCTGTGGTGAAGGCTATTTTGTGTTGATCTTCTTAAATCCATCAAGGAAGCCTTCCCTTCTTGCAACATACTCCAATAAATGTTTGGTAATTGGAAGCGGATAGCTATCTGTGATTGTAACGGCATTAAATTTTTTAAGATTAATACACACCCACAAGTTTTTGTGCTTCTTGGGTACCATACAATGGGGGGCACCCATTCAATATGCTCAATCTCATAGATAAATCCAGCGTCAATCACTCTATCAATTTATTCTTTTATTTTGGTTGCATAAGTGTCATTATATGTGTAGGGCTTCTATTTGGTGGGCTTGGCATTAACCATCATGGGGATCGTATGAGAACATATTTCTAGATCTACCCCCTTCAGGTCTCTATAGGTCCAGGCAAACACATCCCTATATTCCCTTAATAAAGCTATAGGCTCTACTTCTTCTTCTTCACTTAAGTCTTCTCCTATGTACATACATTGATCTTCATTCTCTTCAATGGTTACTATAATTTTTTTGTTTTTTTCTTTATTGTCATACGCTTCTCCCATGATGGCCTCTCTCTTAGGCATCTGTACCAAAAATTTCCGATCTTCAACTTCATATTTCTTGAAATTTTCTAGTACTTCAAACAATTATTCCACCTCTACTTGTTTCACTCCTTTTCTTTTCTTTTCTTTTTTGACTAACTTCACTTTCATCCCTTGAATTTATAGTTTTATTGCTTGTGAGAGGTTCTTCTTCTTTTTGGGTAAATACTCAATTTTCTAGATAGTCATCCTCTGACTCAAAGCAACTATCCATCACAATGGAACTCTAGATCGTTGACATCCTCTTCTTCTTCTATGACCTCATTATATTCACACTCTTCTAGTAAAGGTTCACACATGAACAAAGAGATATCATAACCCTCCTCATCACAATGAGGCATCCATTGTTCTTCATTAACAACGATGTCCATGGTGGCTAAGATTTCTGCCCAACCATGAGGCTCAAATTCCTCATGTGGAAAGATCATCAATGTATAGACTAGGTCTCTAACTATTCTAGCTCCTTGAGAAGTTATTTCTTCTCTCACTTTTAGGCATCTTTCCTCTTCCTCTGTGAGCTTGCACATCCACAAGTGAATATCTTCATGCATCCATGATGGATCAGAAGAACTTAGAGAATGTATAGAGATTGAATCCTCTTGCACCTTGTGGATAGGATTCCACTATAGGGGTGGTACATCTCTCAAGTTATAATCATTCAATTTGACCTTGGTTTTGACCCCTAAGTGTTGCAAGTACAAGGAGCTACTTCCCCAATCTTGTACTATTTGCATTTGTCATAGGAAGGGTCTTCCTAAGATCATTTCATAGACATTATTTTTGCCAAAGTCACATATAGCAAAGATGTCTAAACCATAAATGGTTAGAGTTATCCCTTCTAGCAATCCTAGGACTTTCAATATGGCCATCAGCCATATGAAGCTTCATTCTAGTTGGTCTTAATGCATGTTTGCCCCATTGCTTCCACAAGGAGTTGGTCACAATCGCAACACTAGCACCCAAATCTAAGATAACTTTGGTTGTGTAACTTTGGTAGGTGATTGGAAGATAAGTATTACCTTCTTCACCTTCACTCATGTCTCCTATTTTGTCTAAAGGTATCTATGGGACTTTTAGCTTAGATCTTACTTTTGACATATTCAAAGCAAGTTCTGAAACTTGATTTGTCACATGTTTCCATAGCTCAAGTTTTACTTTGAGCAACTCTTCTAAGGTGAGATGACACTGCACCATAGTGTTGTTCATGACTTCTGTTTTTCTTGGAACCACTAAGTCTTCATTTCTCATCAATGTTTTGGGAGTTCTTATCTGAAGGGATTTAGATTCCCAGGGGTCTCTGAATGTGGCAACTCTTGTAAAGAATTAGATTCAAAATCTATTCTTTCATCTTCTTATTTCTCTGCTTGGTCTCCCTAAATAGATGGAATGTCTTGGGGAAATTGATGATGAATATCAATTTTAGGAATAGGCGGGAAATTACCCTTCTCCTCAGCTTTCTCTTTCATTGGTGGTGAGCTTTCTCTTTCAACAATTGGTTGATCGTGTGGAGGTAAAGAAACCTTGTTTAGCAACTGCTCTACTCTTTCTACTAAGCTCTAGAAATGCAAACCTGATTTTATAGAATTTGTCTGATTGAACAAAATGGACTCGTCTCGAGCATACCCTGAGCTAGTTCTACCATTTTCATGCAAAATTTTTTCTGTTCAAACTCTAACCTACTTTGTGGTCTATTCACAATCAGTTGTGGGGTGAGATGAAGTGGAGTGGATGGAGTTATGACATGCAAGGGATTTCGAGATGCAATGTCTGGTATTTTTATTTTTGCATCTCTTAGGATTTCTTCTAGTTTGGATGACTTTCTAGCCCACTTACAATCGGTCTTCTCCCTAGTATCCTTCCAGGTTCTTTTTTTCCTCTTATTAGGCTCTCTTGGGATCACCTAGTATGTTTTCAATTTTCACCTCCATATTCTCTTGATTTCGCTACTAAACCCTTTGGTTTTCCTCTTTTGGCATTGACAGAAGCCATCTCAATAATGCTAGATTATGGTTGATCTTGTCATTCCATTCCATTTGAATGCATAGATGGTCTTCCGAGCCCTTGATTGCTTGCTTATCCATGTCTTGGATTTGTGCTTCTAGCTAATTGTGTGATAGTTGTAGGGTGGCATATTGGTCTCATAACATAGCATTAGCAGCCATCAAATCTAAAATTCTTTCCTGTAGATGTGTCGATTGAGCTTGAAGCGTGGTGTTTCACTATGCCAATAAATTATACTCTTGTCCTAGCTTATTGGAACAATTTACCATGGCTACAATAGTGAATTCAAGTGTGGGTGCATGCATAGTGGATGAGGATATGATGCAGGGGGATGGGAATGGGAAGGGGAAGAGTGGATGCAGTGGAAAATGTCACGGTGGCTGGAGGTGATGTCGGTGGAGAGGACATTGGGCATTGTGGAATTGTGGGGGGAGGGGGAGGTGTGGTAAGTGGAGGTGACATGTCCATGGGGCTCTATGCAAACTCAAGAAAATGTATTAGCTCAGTATGCTTCTAGTAATGTACATGTATATTGCTTTGGTACACAAACTTAGAGTATTAGTTGTTGTGGATCTCTTCTTGGTTTCATTCATCACCTCTTCTTCATCTTGTTATGCTTTTCAGGCAGTGGCTTTGAGTTTGATGGAGAAATTGGTTGCTCACCCTTTTGCACCCAAATCTGCTTCATTCCTAGGACATATTTATTTTTGCATGGTCCCACTGGTCTTATTGGTCCATGAGTTAGTTGTAGCTTCTTTTCATGCCTCCTTTTTTGAATTGTCGATATGACACATCTTTGGAATAGAAGGGAGTTCCACAAATTTCTTAATCTATTCATTGGAGCGTAAAAGCTTCTATACATAGAGCTTGTGGTACATGCAACATTATTCCTTCAAGTTTAAACTTGGAAGAATTAAAAACCTCTGTGGAATCAAGATCTTTGGTTGTATTACTCTCTAGATCTACCATAACACTTCTAAGGTTTAAGTTGATTGTGTGATCATAGATGCAATCACGAACCAATATTAAAGGCTAAGCGAGGTCTTCATCATGGCATACTAATAATTTCAATGCCATAGGGACATCTTGTATTGATATGGGAATTTCCACCTCACCCATGTAAAGGGTTTCTACACCTCCTAATCCAATGAGGTAAGCCTCAATTGGATTCATGTGCAAGTTCATCTCCTGACAACATGAATACCTTATGCCACTAGTAGCTTCTCTTGAATCAATCAGGGCTCTAATAGGCTTAATTGTTTTGTCGTGTCCTAGCTCAACGAAAATAAATGGTTGTTTATCAATGATGCTATGAGATGTATTCCTCTTAGTTTGGCATGTTGTCGTGTGATATCTAAGGGTGTCAGATTGGGGAGGGACATTCACAAGATGAATCCTATCCATATCACCGTTTCTAATCGGATTTAAGCCTTGTCTTCTCAACTTCATTCTTCTAATTTTCTTTAGAGCTTCGGCATGAACTTCTTCATGTACTCTCTTCTCTTCCTCTATTTGTTTCTTAGCTATAGTGAATCGTTTAAGCATTTTGTCTATCAAAGGCTCTTGATAAAGCTTGAATCGGCAATATATAATTGGGAAACATGTCACCTTCTAGAGTGGCTAATTTGATTGCATCATTGGTTGATATTCTATTGATGATCATATTCCCATAGCCGTGTTTCTCTAATTTTTTATCACTTCAAAGTATGTACCAATACTAGGTCACCTACTTTTAAGCCTTTATCTTTAACATGTGCATCAAAATAAGCTTTATGTCTCTTCTTTTGTGCCTATGTTGCTCTCAAGCTAATCTCTTCTAAGTGTTTTGAATCCATGATCCTGTATGATATCTCATGGTCTTTCCATTGATGCTCTCATGCAAACTTTAGGGTGGGTATCAAAAAATCTAAAAGAAGCAAAGCGTTTTGGCCAAATACCATATGAAAGGGAGTGGCATTGAGTACCGTTTTATAGGCCACTCGATATGCCCAAACAACATGATGTAGTTGTTTGTCTTAGTGTGAGCGTTATTTTTTAAAGCTTTGTCAATACGGTACATAAGATCTTATTCATGCTCTTGGGCTATCCATTTGCCTATCTATGATATGGTGCTAACTTTTTGTGAATTACCATGAAATCTTGTAATAGAGGTTTGATCACCTCATTCAAGAAGTGGGTTCCTTGATTAATCACTAATTCTATTGGTAATCCATACTCCTTGAAAATGTTCTCAAACAAGAATTTTGTTGTTTGTGCATCGTTCTTCCTATTTAGCTTTTACTTCTACCCATTTGCTAACGTATTCTATTTCTACAATGATATAATCCACATGGGAACTTTTAGCAAGGGTTGATAGGACCTAAAAAGTCTATACCCACTTGGAGAATGCACATCCTCCATCATGGGTCTCAGTGGGATCTCATCCTTGTGAATAGGATATTGAGTTCTCTCAATCTCGTAGATAAATCAAGCTTCTATCAATCAATCAATTTCTTCTTTTATTTTTGTTGCATAAATATCATTGTACGTGTATGGCTTTTGCTTTGTTGGCTTGGCTTCTAATTTCATTGGGATCCTATGGGTGCATATACCTAGATCCACTCCTTTTAAGTCTTTGTAATTCCATGCAAGCACATATTTATATTCTCTGAGTAAATAGATCAATTCTCACTCTTCTTCCTCATTCAGATCATGTCCTACATATGTGCATCGCTCTTCTCCATCTTCAGTTATTACTACAATTTTCTTGGTTTGTTCTTTATTATAGTATGCTTCTCCCATGAGAGCTTCTCTCTTTAGCATCCTTACCATGATCTTCATGTCTTTTATTTCATATTTCCTGAAATTTTGGGGTGCTTCAAACATAGATTCTTTTTCATCTTCTTATTTGGAAGGTATCTTTTGACCCTTCTTCTTATTCTCTTTCTTAAGGTTGTTTTGCTCTATAGTCTTAGCTTCTACCAAGTATAGGTATTCTTCTTTTGAGGCACAAAAACTATGTTGCTAGTTCTTCTTGTACCCTTGTACTAGGCTCACATTCTTCAATCAAGGGTTCACACATGAACACTGGAATTTTGTAGACATTTTCATCACAATGGGGGTCCATTGTTTTTCATTCATTGCTATGTCTATCATTGCTATGTTTTCCTTCCATCCATGGGTTTCAAATTCTTTGTTTGGAAATATCATAGGTGCATAGACTAGGTCTTGAAGTGATCTATGGGTTTCTCTGGCACCTATGTTTCTAGCTTCTAATCTCCTTTCCTCTTCCACAACAACTTTACACGTCCATAAATGTGTATCCTCATGCATCCAAGAGGGATATGATCCTATGGAGTGCACTGATTCAGTGCCTTCTTGCGTTTTTATAGATAGTATTCCACAATAGGGGTGGTACATCTCTATGTGGAACTTCATTTTGACTTTGAGGATAAGTAGAATAGTGTGAGGGGAAAATTGGTTTGCCCTTCCATGTGTGCACATTTCTACTATGCTCTATAACAACATACATCCTTTATATGTGTTTTCCAAGTATATGATTTTACCTCTAACATCAAGGTCCTTGATTTCATGTATGATGATTCTTTCTACATCACTAGGTTTGTCAGGTTTGAGTCTCCATAATGCCTCATCAATCTCCTTGTTTATAAAGAGATCCATGCTTGTGTTGTCTTGAGGGATCCATTCAAGTATGATGATCCTTGTCAAGACTGATTTACCTCTAGGAGTTCTAGGCTCTCTCTCTTTATTCTCCTGTTCAAGATCTCCTATTTCAGACTCTAGTAAGACTGATCCAAATTCATCTGTCCTATTAGGTAAGTTGGTTACCATATACTTGGTTCCCTGCTTATCTATGTAGGACCCATCTTTGATTTTGAACACAAGATGATCAATTCCAAAGGGTTGCTCTAGATTTCTCAGTTGAAATACCAATCTTCTTAAACCATATTTCTCATAGATGTGAGCATGGTAAAACAAAGAATAGAACAATGGAATCTTCTATTTAAGAACCCAAGAAAAGTATACAATGCCCAAAGGAAATCTCAATCTCTAACTATGTCACCTAAAAATGAGCTCTCTAGCTCCATTTATAGTTTTTGACTAGCTAGTGGCCTATTTCAGACTAAGTGCCCAACCTAGTTAAAAAAATAGGTTCCTAAGCTACTTTGAGGGCTCAAATGAGCTCCAAAAATTATGAGATTCAAAACATTTGCTCTCTTAATACTCTTCAAGCTCGAAGACTCCTTGGCTTGCACAAAATGGAGTTTGAAGTGTCAAAAATGGTTAGACAATGAGTGAACTCATGAGAATCAGTGTTTCATAAAAGAAAAAAGTTTTCAAATTTTGAAAGACCTTATTCTTTGCCTATTGTCCTCTCAGTTCCCTGTCTACTCAAGCTCATATATGAGCCTCTGCCTTCTCTTTGGCCTTCTTCCCTCAAGCTCCCTTATTTAGTCAACCCATCTTGTCCATTCATGCTACTAACAAACCTCATACAAGTTGTTCCATTTACCACCTTTCCTCTTTTGATATTTCGGAGGAGCTCTTTAGTGATCCATAAATTAAGGGGATATTTTACATGGATTGTTATCATTTTGAAGGATAACCTTGGAGGTTTCTTGGGGTGAAGACTTCTACACAAGCAAGGGATAATTCTTTATTAAATGGCCCTATTTGTAGCAATTAAAACAAACATTATGAAGGTTTCTATAAAGAACTTTTGCTCATGCAATACTCTTCCATCAGTGTCCATAAGAACCAAGGTGGCCTTAATAAGTTTACCAGTGTCTATTTCAATCATAACGTGAGGATCCCATTTGGGATTGATACCATCCCTATCCTATTATCCAAGGACTTTCCCAAGATCCCATGCAGGCTATCCAACCATGGATAATACTGAACTGGGAGATCCAAAAGTTCAACCCAAACAAGAACTTTAGGTCTCAGACCTCTCTGATTGAGACCAATAAACCACTTGAAGAAGGTCGCTGGGGTATTTTTGATTAGCCATTGTCCTCCCGCAACCATTTTCAAAGCACTATTGGAATCTTCGAAGAAAAACAACAAGTGACTATTAGGTAACTATTGTATATGCTTGACCATTAATCCCCTATTTTCCCAATTAACCCTAATCCACTATTTGAGAGGACGATGGCTGGAATAGCTCTCTCTATTGATCGATGAACTGAACTGAAGTAAGAGCTGAATAATATCCCTAAGTACAAAGTACCACCACATATGAGAGTATCAAGTATGTGGTAACATGGGAAAAAAACCTCTAGCCAACACTAGAGTAAAAAGTGCCCATGTATAGGGAAAAGGTTCATATCAAAGCTACTCGAGGAACACATAAGTGTAACAAACCCCCCAGGAGCAAATGATGTGAACACATACAGGGAGTGACAGATCAGCCCCCATAAGGTAATAAACCTAAAGCTTTGCGAAAAGCTTCAAAATTTTCCCGTGGAAGAGCTTTGGTGAATATGTCTGCCACATTATCTTGTGTAGGCACATATACCAAATCAATATCTCCTGCATGAAGGCGCTCTCTCACATAATGATAATGCACCCCAATATGTTTGGTCCGTGCATGAAACACTGGGTTTCGTGCAAGAGCCAAAGCACTCTGACTATCTGTGAGAATATGCGTAGCAGCATCAATTTCCATGCAAAGATCCATCAATAGGCGTCTCAGCCATATACACTCCACTATAGCTATGAAAACTGCCTTGTACTCAGCTTCACAACTCGATGTCGCCACTGTAGGTTGCTTCTTACTCAACCAAGATATGCATGAGTCTCCAAGGAAAAAGCAATTACCACTAGTGGACACAAGCTCAAAGTGCCTCGAAGATATCTAAACACACGTTTCACCACTTTCCAATGCTTAGTGCCAGGGCTATGCATGAATCGACTCAACTGGGAAACTGCATACTGTATATCCGGCCTTGTGTTGCATGCATATATAAGACATCCAACAGCTTGCTGATAAAGAGAAGTGTCAAATGCATCACTGGAATCCTCAACTGAGAACCTGAATCCTGTCTCAACTAGTGTGGAAACTGGCTTACAATCCTCAAAGTCAAAACGTTGAAGTAGTTTCTCAACATACTTTGCTTGATGCATAACAATTCCCCCCTCAATAGATACAAACTGGATGCCAAGATAGTAGCTCAAAAGACCAAGATAAGTGACATCAAAAGTATGCTGCAAATCAGCCATAAGAATGTCAAGTTTTGCATCACATGACCCAGTCAAGAGTATGTAATCGACATAAAGAACAAGCACTATAAGATCAACCCCATTTTTGCGTACATAGAGTGTGCTTTCAATCAGACTACATGTGAAGCCAAGAGCAATCAAGTGCTTATGTATTTTGTCATACCATGCACGTGGAGCTTGCTTGAGACCATACAAAGCTTTATGCAAGCGACAAACCATATGCTCTTTCCCTTTCATAGCAAATCCACGAGGTTGCTTCACATAGACCTCTTCTTGCAAATCTCCATTCAAGAAGGCTGTTTTTATGTCCAATTGATGCACTTTCCAACCTCGATGAGCAGCCAATGCAACCACGGTACGAATGGTAGTCATGCATGAAGTAGGTGCAAAAGTTTCCTTATAGCCAATGCCATATTGTTATGCATATCCTTTGGCAACCAATCTAGCTTTGTAGCGATCAATGCTACCATCAGATTTTCTCTTAATCTTGTAAACCCACTTTGTATCAATGGCATTCTTTCCTTTTGGCAATTCATATAACTCCCAAGTACCATTCCTATGTATGGAATCCATTTCTGATTGCATAGCACTCATCCATTGTGGATCGTCACATGCATCTTCAAAAGAAAGTGGCTCTTCATTACATGTTGTAGCAATAAGAGAATAATCCACAAAATTACTTGATGCATGGTGAGAGCTTGATCTTGTTCTACCAAGTAAAGGTGCACTCAATTTGCTGTCCTGCAAAGTTTGTTTCAGCCACTTTGGCATAGATTGTGCACTCTTGATAGACATGCGTTCATTATGTAAAACATCTTCAATATGTATATCATGCGTGGGCTGAATTTCATGCTCAGTTTCAGCCATATTTTGATGCAAATGTTCAGCCATATGTGGCTGGAAATTTCCAACAGTTTTGGCAATTTTTGGCTGAATTTTTTCAGCCATGTTTGGCTAGAAATTTTCTACATTTTCAGCTCTATTTGGCTGGAATTTTTCAGCCCTTTGAACCTCAGTTGGCTGGTCTACATGGCCATAGTAAGCGCACCATTTTGGAACAAAGGCATGAGTGTATCGAACACATCTTGTGAGCTAATTGTTGGCAGTTTTTTGCATTCAAGTAGAGGGAAAACTAAATTTTCAGCAAATACCACATCTCGACTCACAATAATTGTGTTTGTCAATGGATGGTACAACCGATATCCCTTACTTTCAGCACTATAACCAACAAATATACATTTCTTTGCCTTGTCATCAAGTTTGTGACGTTGTTGTGATTGCACAAGAGCATATGCCAAACAACCAAACACACACATATGACTAACCATAGGCTTATGACCATTCCAAGCCTCATAAGGAGTGATGACTCTCAATGCTTTTCTAGGGCAACGATTCAACACATAATTTGCACACATGACCGCTTCCATCCAAAACTTATGAGGAAGATGCTTTCCTTTAACCATACATCGTGCCATTTCAAGTAGATTTCTATTTTTACGCTCAGCAACACCATTTTGTTGAGGTGTATATGGCACCATACATTGGTGTGAAATACCTCTTTCACAAAGAAAAGCATTAAACTCATGTGACATGTATTCACCACCACGATCCGTGCGTAGAGTCAAAAGCTTTTGTGAAGAAAAATTTTCAGCCATAGCTAAAAATGTTTTGAAGCAAGAAAATACCTCATTCTTTGCTTTCATAGGATACACCCATGTATGGCGAGTAGCATCATCAATGAAGGTAACAAAATATACATGCTTCCCAAAAGATGGAGTCTTGATCGGACCACATACATCACTATGAACAAGTTGCAATTTTCTTGTAGTGTGTGTGACTATCTTTTGGAAAAGAAGCACGATGCATTTTTCCAAGAATGCAACCTTCACATGCATGCTTTTCAATGGACTCAAGTGTAGGCAAGCCAATAACCATGTCCTTCTTTTGCAAGTAGAGCAAACTATTGAAGTTTAAATGACCAAAACGAGCATGCCAAAGCTCCATTTCAGCCATGGAAGAAGTATGAGCAACTAAGGCATTCGAGGCAGCCCTCTTGTATGTATCCATGCGATACAAACCATTACATAATGTACTGGACATCACGATAACATCGCCATTGCTGAAATCATGAACCATACACTTATCATCAACAAAGTGTACATGAAGTCTAGATTTGGCAATCAACGGAACTGAAATTAAAATCTTCTTTATACCGGGCACATACAATGCATTTTTCAAGAGAATCACACCTCCATTTGCAGCCGTAAGCTCAATTTCTCCTACTCCAATGATAGGATAAGAGGCATTGTTTGCACACACCACATGTCCTCCTTTAGGTGCATCTTGCATAGAGGCAAAAAATCTTTTGCATGATGTTATGTGCTTTGAAGCACCACTATCAAAGAACCAATCCGAATCAGCCTCACTCATAACCATACATTTAGAATGTAAAGAAGCATCATAATGACATGTAACAACACATGCCCAAAAATCTTGAGCCATGTTAGCTTCATCATTCTTTGCATTTGCTGAATTTTCAGCAATAGACATGCCCGATTCCTTCTTCTTTTCATTGCATTTAGCAAGCTTTCTACACTCATCAATAGTATGACCAGCCTTCCGGCAATATTTGCATCTCTTCTTCTTTTGCAAATCATCATCATTAGAGGAATGAGTGGAAGGGGAAGCTTGAGGCTTTGGTTTTGATGAACCCAAAGCTGAACCATACTTGCTTTTCCCCTTTTCTGAGATAGCAAGTGCTTGCGTTCCCTCAATCAAACCACTCCTATTCACTCTAGATTGCTCTTTTTGCAAAAGAAGAGACACAACCTCATCAAATGCACACATATTAGGATTTCCTTTTGCAACCAAACAAAGTGTAGTAGCAAAGCTTTGAAAAGATTCCGGTAATCCTTTCAGCAATGTAGAAATGAGTGATGCATCCGAAATGATCTCATCTATGTTTGCCAATTGCTCTTTCAAATCCTTGATGCGTGTCACATACACATCCACTGACTCATTTTCAGCCATACATACGTCCTCAAGTTGCTTCCTCAAGTATGCAACACGTGCTTCATTACGCACGGCATACAAAGAAGCAAGAGTGTCCCATGCCTGTCTCGATGTAGAACATGATCGAATGTGTGGAACTATATGATGCTTCACTGAAAGCGCAATTAAAGCATGAGCTTGAGCATCTTTTCCATCCCATCTTAGCTGCTCCTGTGTAGGTGGAGAAGGAGAAACCACTGTACTCGAAGAAGAAGCTCCATCTGTGATAGTAGACTGTGAAGTAGAAGCACTTGCCGGTCTTCGATCTACATCTGCCACTATGTTCCAAAGTTGTTTTGCAACAAGAACATGCTTCATCATGTAAGACCACATCGGATAGTTGGTCCCATCAAGATTATCTTCAGCTTGAAGCATGCCAAACAAGTCATTGCTGCCCGCCATTTCACTAAGGAACAAGAATGTGACAAAATCTTCACTTCGACGAAAGTTGAAATGAGTGCTGAAATTTCAGCTCACAAACCGTCACTCTGATGGCGATTCTGACTGCACGAATGGCTTCGAAATGGGGGTAAAACCCCAACGCACCCGGTAGAAATGTTTTCGGGCTGCTGAAATTCATAGTTCTATGCTCCGAAGTCGATTTGCATTTTTAAAGTGCGTGCGCACCGGGACGCGAAAAACCGAAACTTGAGAAGAAGTTGAACCTTCTCTAATACCACTGTTGGGTGTGTGTAGAAGTGTGAGAGACACACAAGAAGCACACACAAGGAGCACAAACGCAGCAAGACACACGGAGAAGACGATAGCTGGAATAGCTCTCTCTATTGATCGATGAACTAAACTGAAGTAAGAGCTGAATAATATCCCTAAGTACAAAGTACCACCACATATGAGATTATCAAGTATGTGGTAACATGGGGAAAAAACCTCTAGCCAGCACTAGAGTAAAAAGTGCCCATGTATAGGGAAAAGGTTCACATCAAAGCTACCTTTTTTGGTCATTTGAGTTTCTTGAGCAAAAATCATCCATTTACTTGTTTTTTAGCTTGTTGGAAAGCTATTTGTGTCTAATTTCTCTATACCAAATATCTTTCTCAAAGGATATATACTCAAAGAGTTATCAGTCCGAGAGTGAAGCTTAGTTCTTCAGCATACCTGTGTGGATAGGTAGTTCATCTTTGTGAGTTGTGTTTCTTAATCAAAACTTGTCCAAATTAAGTTATTTATAGCTTGTTAGAAAGCTCTCTTTGTCTACTTTTATTGACTAAAGGCACAAGTCTATTTGAGTTTTGTATTGAGAGTAGCAAGCTATCTAAGGTGTAGCTATTTGTCCAAGTGTTGGACATACAAGGGTGGTTCACTACACACTTCCATTGCGTATAGGAGAACTCATTCTCCACAGTTGGTATCAGAGAAAACTTGGTGCTGAAGCTTTATCAACAGAGCTGGAGATAAAGAAAAGCAAAAGAGGAGCTATAAAACAAGGAGGAGCTTCACAAACGCAAGAGCAAAGGACTATAACTATTCGAGGTAACTCTCAAAGTCTTTGATACTCTTCAATGGCTGACTTGGGTCAACAAGTAGAGAAGTTGGATAAGGATAACTATCCTGTGTGGAGGTTTAGAATGACCAACTACCTAATGGGCAAAGGCTTATGGGGTATTGTGAGTGGCAATGATGCTCAACCTCAAATCAATCAAGCTATGGCCACCGAAGTCCAAAGGAGGCAAGCAAAAGAATGGGAAGAGAGGAATAGGAGAGTCATGTTCCTCATTTTGCAAGTCATTACTAATGCCATGGTAGGTCATATTCAACATCTAGAGAAAGCTAAGGATGCTTGGGAAGCTCTTGAAAGGATGTATTTAACAAATACCAAAGCTAGGAATCTTCAACTCAAGAATGAGTTGAACACAATCAAGAAAAGTTCTAGTCAATCCATAGCTGAATATACTTTGAAGATTAAGGAGCTAAGCGATGCTTTAGCTTCTATTGGCACAATGGTTGAAGACGAAGATCTTGTGTGTTATACTCTCAATGGCTTGAGAGAAGATGAAAGATGGAAGCCTTTTATAACTTCCATTAACTTGAAAGATGTATATCCAGGTTTTGAACAACTAATCCCTCATCTTGTCATAGAAGAGCTTAGCTTCGGTGGTCCCAAAGGAAAGGACAGCCACAACCAAATGTTATATGCAGGTCGAGGTAAAGGAAGAAACTCAAGAGGAGGCTCAAGAGGAAAAGGAAGAGGTCATAACCGCTCCAATTACAATTAAAACAATTCGGAAGACAACAAGGATGCATCAAATGCCAATGCACAAGGAAGAGGTCGAGGTAGAAGTAGAGGAAGAGGCCGAAGCTCCTACAATTCTCATAAAGGTATAACATGCTATCATTGTGGTAAAGTAGGACACTATGCTAGTGATTGTTGGTTGAAGAATGGAAGACCAAATGGAGGCAATCAAAGGAACCAAAGCAACTATGCAAGAACCTCAAGTGAAGGAAGCAAGGACACACTACTTGCAATGAGACATGAGTATAGAAGCTCTTATGAAGATGATAAAAAATGGTACATTGATCCAGGTTGTAGTAACCATATGTCATGCCAAGGAAGCTTGTTCACTAATCTACAAGTACCAAGTGGAAAAGGATGTGTTGAAATAGGTGATGATACTCAACACATGATTGAACACATTGGAGATATAAGGCTTGGAGATACAAGTAGAGCAAAGGTACTATCTAATGTTCTTCATGTTCCTACAATTTCAAAGAACTTGATTTCAGTAGGACAAATGGTAGAGAAGGGTTATCATGTCATATTCAATGATAATGGGTGCTTCATAAAGAATCCAAAGGAAGGCTTCAAGGTCATTGCTTGAGGTAGAAGAGAAGGAAGGATGTTCACTTTGGATGTCCAACATCCACATGGAAAGGTCATGTACATTCAATGTGGGAACAAGAAGATTTCAGAGCTAGACTTATGGCACAAAAGAATAGGACACATCAACATTCCAAAGTTGAAGGACATGAGCAAACATGAAGTGGTAAGAGGTCTTCCAAAATTTAATAGCATTGGACTAGATGAGTTATGTGAAGCTTGCCAACTAGGAAAGCAAACGAGGCAGCCATTCAAGTGGAGCAATTATGTGGCTCCAAATGTCTTGGACTTGATACATATGGATGTATGGGGACCAACCCAAGAGGCATCAATGGCTGGTAATAGATTTTTTGTCACCTTCATTGATGATCACTCAAGAAAGGTATGGTTGTTTTGTATGAAGCAAAAATCAGAGGTGTTTTCTATATTCAAAAGATTCAAAGTTGAAGTTGAAAAGGAAACAGGAAGGTCTATCAAAACCTTAAGGTCCGATGGTGGAGGAGAATACTTCTCCAAAGAATTTTCAGATTTTCTACAAGAGAATGGAATCAAACGGCAATTCACTTGCAGGTATACACCACAACAAAATGGAGTAGCTGAGAGGAAAAATAGGCAAATTGCTGAAATTGCAAGATGCATGCTCAACGAGATGAAGGTACCATTGTACTATTGGGTTGAAGCTACCACAACTGCCATTTACTTGATGAATAGGTGCACAACATCGGGAATACATCACTTGACTCCAGAAGAGGTATATTTCGACAAGAAACTTGATCTTACACACCTCAAAGTGTTTGCATGTGTTTGCTTTGTTCACATTCCACAAGAAGTTAGAACAAAGATGAAACCAAGATCAGAAAAATGCATTTTCATCGGCTAGTCAACGGAGCAAAAAGGATGCAAGTGTTACAACCCTAGAACAAAGGAATTAAGAGTCTCGAGAGATGTGGTCTTTGATGAACTGAGACCATGGTATGAAGATAAAGGAAAGGAAAAGATTCTTGAAGAAGATTGTGATGATTATGCAGGAACAAATCAAAGAGAAGTTCAACAATCAAGCACAAAGCTTTTAGGTCCAGATGCATCTACATCAAATGAAGAATGTTCAACATGGAGGGGGAGTCATTCTTTGTCTCCAAATTCAGCTCATAGTAGAGCTAAAGAAGCAAGTGCTACTCCAAACAGTGAGGTAGATGCAAGTGAAGAAGAATATGAAGAGGTAATCACTCCGATGGTAAAGTTGAATAGGTTAAAGAAGCAACTTTCTAAAGGCAATGAAAGAAGATCTTCAAGGACAAGGTATCCAACTCAAAGGTTGAGTTATGATAGTTTTATGGCGACACATTTTGCATACATGATGCAGGTTATCAAAGTCAAAGAGCCTGAGATGTATGAAGAAGCTTGCACAAAAAAGGAATGGAAGCAAGCTATGAAAGAGGAGATCAAAGCTCTCAAAGATAATCACACATGGGAGTTAGTGCCAAAGAAAGAAGGTATGAAGATTGTTCCAAACAAATGAGTGTTTAAAGTAAAGAGGAATGTTGATGGTTCACTAGCTAGATATAAAGCCAGATTAGTTGCCAAAGGATTTAAACAAACACAAGGCATAGATTATGATGAAGTTTTCAGCCCCGTTGCAAAGATGGGAACTATCAGAACCTTAATAACAATTGGTGCTTCAAGGAGATGGCCATTATATCAACTCGACATCAAAAATGCTTTTCTCAATGGAGAACTACAAGAAGAGGTATACATGAGTCAAGCGGTTGGATTTGAAGATGAAAACCATCCAGATTTTGTTTGCAGGTTGAAGAAGGCACTTTATGGCTTGAAGCAAGCACCAAGAGCATGGAATCAAAGATTGGTAGAGTATCTAAGTGAGTGTGGATACAACCCAAGTAGTGCAGATCCTTCGTTGTACATGAAGAAGGAAGAAAATAGAGAGGTATATATTTGCATATATGTCGATGACCTCATCATAACAGGAAATGATGTTATAGGGATTAAAGATATCGAAAGGAAGCTTGGTAAGGAGTTTAAAATTTCAGATCTTGGAGAGCTGAAATATTTTTTAGGAATTGAAGTTGTTTATGGAAAGAGTGGCATCTACTTGATGCAAAGGAAGTACTTGTTGGATGTTCTTTTCAGATTTGGAATGAGTGAATGCAAACCACTCACTCAACCCATGGACACAAATACAAAGATTTGTTCAAATGATGGAGAACCATTGGAAGATGTAATGACATACAGAAGCATTGTAGGATCATTGATCTATGCAAACATTACAAGACCTGATTTGTCTTATGTTGTCGGTGTACTTTCTCAGTTTATGCAAGCCCCGACAAGTGAACACTTAAATTCAGCCAAGAGAGTGTTGAGATACATAAAGCATACATTTAATCATGCTTTGTTTTACAAGTTTGATGAAGAACTGCAGGTCAAAGGCTTTAGTGATGCTGATTGGGCAGGTTCAAAGGAAGATAGAAGATCAACCTCAGGTTATGTGTTCATGATAGGAAGCAAACCTATCACGTGGAGCTCAAAGAAACAACCTACCGTTGCACTTTCATCCATGGAGGCTGAATATAGAGGATTAGCATTTGCTACATGTGAAGCAATGTGGATTAAAAAGCTTTTGGTTGATCTTGGAGTGCAAGTTGGAACCATCCCTATATACGGTGATAACATGTCAAGTATTTACTTGGCAAGCAATCCTATGTTTCATGCACGGAGCAAGCACATAGAGGTCCACTACCATTATGTAAGGGAGAAGGTATTGAGCAAAGATGTGGAGATAAAGTTCATCAGAACCAAAGAGCAGGTTGCAGATATGTTTACAAAGTTCTTGGATGCTTCTAAACTCAAAGGCTTCAAGGATGTGATAAATTTGCAGGACATGGATGAAGATAACTCCCAAATGAGCTTGAGGGGGAGTGTTGAAGATAAATTTACAAGCTCATTTCCATATGAGCCATGCTCGGATAAATTTACCAAATATAAAGATAAAGGAAAAGTAGAGGAAAAAAGGAAAAATAATAAAAGAAAAAGTCTAGTTAAAACTTCATAATGAGTAAGAGATACAATATCTTGCGTTGTAGTTAGTAGCATGTAGTGGAGAAAGTGGTGAGTTAAGAAGGAGGCACAAACTTCTTCACATGCTCATTGGTTTTAAAAGTGAAGTGGGAGCACATTCAAAACAAGGAGAGAAAGAGGCAAGAGCTCCTAGTAGTCGGATCTAGCCATTTTGTCATTTTTGTCTTCCCTTAGACTCCTTCCAGCCGCATGTCACTTTGTACACAGCTCTGTTGTGGAGCTCATATCTCAGTGCATATGTAACCATTTCTTGTGTTTAAGCATTCATTGGAAAGCTTATCTCGTTACTTTCTGCATACCAAATATCTCTTTGAAAGCTTATGTATTTTGTGAGATATCAGTGAAAGAGTGAAGTCCAGTTTTTTAGTATACCTGTGTAGATAGGTAGTCTATTTTGGTTGGTTAAGTTTCCTGACCAAAACATATCCAAATTGTGTGATTTTTGTCTTATTGGAAAGCTCTTCGCATATACTTTCATTGTCCCATATATATTCTGTGAGATATCTATCAGAGAGTAAAGTCTAGTTTTATGGTGTACTTATGTGTGCAGGGGGTCTATTTTGGTTAGTTGAGTTTCATGAGCAAAAATCATCCAAATTACTTGTTTTTTAGCTTGTTGGAAAGCTATTTGTGTCTAATTTCTCTATACCAAATATCTTTCTCAAAGGATATATTCTCAAAGAGTTATCAGTCCGAGAGTGAAGCTTAGTTCTTCAACATACCTGTGTGGACATGTAGTTCATCTTTGTGAGTTGTGTTTCTTAATCAAAACTTGTCCAAATTAAGTTATTTATAGCTTGTTAGAAAGCTCTCTTTGTCCACTTTGATTGACTAAAGGCACAAGTCCATTTGAGTTTTGTATTAAGAGAAGCAAGCTATCTAAGGTGCAGCTATTTGTCCAAGTGTTGGACATATAAGGGTGGTTCATTACACACTTCCATTGCGCATAGGAGAACTAATTCTCCACACATTTGGGGGATGGAAGTCCATCCGACATGTAGAATGACCGAAAGTGTTCAGAAAACTATTCAAAAAACCATGCTTGAACGCGTCTTCTAAAGCCACACCTTATGGGAAGGGCAATAGCAAAAAAACGAGTCAATCAATAGGGCTTAGCTTGGGAGCCCTTGTGACACACCAAAGTGCACCATATGCAAAACCTTCAAGCTCTCCAAAGGGGCATGACCCTCTCAGAGGAGACATCGTGAAAGATAGCTCACAGAGAGTCTCGGGAAACCCTAACATCTTCACTCTCCAAAGAAATTAAATTTGTTTCATTGATAAAAGATATCCATGGAATTCTCTTACAACTGGATTCTCCTCACTCTCCAAAGAAATTAAATTTGTTTTATTCATAAAAGATATCCATGGAATTCTCTTACAACTGGATTCTCCCTATGAGCTGAAAATATTGAAAGAAAAAGCACATGCACTCGAGACCTACTTTATCCTCCGCATTGAAGGATTCATATGGAGCCATCCATGTAAGTATTTTATTTTGTACTTTCACTCAACAGATTTTAAATGTGACTCTTACACCATGGCCTCCACTTTTTATCTTCATTGTCAATATCTTTTGTCGATGTCTATGGAGTGCGTCTCATCGGTGAAAATTGCTATCACTTCATTCCATTAGCGTGTGGACTCTCAAGCGCTGTCTGTTAGAATGTTACTGTTCTATGTTACCGTTTGCGAGCAAGCACTTCCGCACTCTGGAAGATATTTTCAGTAACTTCTTCCCTTCCATCCCCATACCCAAAACATATGGGCGGACGGTGAATCGTGATACACAGTCTCAACTCTCCACCGAACGCTGTCCATCAGACGCCGTAGTCAAGGGACTCCCTTGAATGCGCAGCCTCTTTGGTACAAAAATCGCTTGTCTCTCTCTCTAAGTGTTGAGGACTCATCGCTCTCCTCTGTAGGGCCACAACCACAAGTCTCTCACATCGGCGATTATGATGCTTTCTGCGCACTCGGCATTCTTTAATTCTCTCTCCACCCACTTTGCAGCAGCGCCTCCTTCCTACCTCCCTCTTAAGTGCGCAACGCTGCAACGCACACTCGTCATCTCCAGGCGTACTCCATAGGGCTCACACAGTAGACATCCTGCAGCCTGCTGCATGACCCGGGCGAATGCTGCTTTAGTTAATGTTGACTCGGCCAAGGAACTTCATCTTGGCCGGTCTCTCTCTCTCTAAATCTCAATCAGATTTTTCATCACACTTCACCAACCCACCACACCCCACCATTTTTTTTTAGCTTCCATAGCCCGCTTCGGTTCCCCTCTGGATTTAAGCTTCCGTCGAGAGAACCTGGTGCAAGGGAACGAAGGATTCACTATTCCTCTCGGAAGGAAGCTATGGCTGGCTCACACTCTTTGCTTTTTATCTGCGTCTCCCTGTTTCTGTGTTATACGTTCTCTCTGCAGACTCTGGTCATTGCTTCTTCGCGGAGGCTCTCTTCCAAGCCTGGGTACCAGACGTTTTACATCGATGAGGACCTGCGCAACAAGATGCGTTCAGAGTTGCTGGCAGAGTCTAGAGTCTCATCATCCTTTGGGGTGAACTCCACCAACAGCTGGTCCGTCCAGGTCTTGCACAGAGACGAGCTTAGTGGTTCAACGAACCTGAAGACAGAATCCATAACAGAGAATGACAAGTTCGCAGAACTCTTGTCACAGAGGCTGACGAGAGATTCCGCCCGGGTGAAGGCGATAGAGGAGATGCTGGAGGTGGCTAAGGCCGGCGCTAATACTGCGGACTGGGAGCCAGTGAAGAAGGAGGAGAGTCTAAGCCAGGAGGAAATTTCGAGTCCCATAGTTTCGGGATTGAGCCAGGGGAGTGGCGAGTACTTCACCAGAATTGGCGTGGGTTCACCTCCGAGCGACGCTTACTTCGTGATGGACACCGGAAGTGATCTGTCATGGACTCAATGCCAACCCTGTGCGAGTTGCTACAAGCAGTCTGATCCATTGTTCAACCCGGCTGGATCTTCAACATACAAGTCCATATCCTGTAGCGACAGCCTCTGCTCTCAGCTTCTGATTCGTGGCTGTCGCGCCAACCAATGTCTTTATCAGGTAAGCTATGGCGATGGGTCCTTCACAGTAGGGGACTTTGCAGTTGAAACGCTCACTTTCTCCGGCAGCCAAGTGGAGCGCGTGGCTCTGGGCTGTGGGCACAACAACGAGGGCCTCTTCATCGGCGCGTCTGGGCTTCTTGGATTGGGGGCGGGGCAGCTCTCCGTTCCCACTCAACTCAGGTTGCCTTTTTCGTATTGTCTCGCTGATCGCTTCGGCACGGGTTCCAGTCCGCTCATCTTCGGCGGCGGCGCTATTCCAAGGGGCTCCGTCTTCTCCCCGCTGCTCCGAAATCCGAGGTTGGGCACATTCTACTACGTCGGATTGGAAGGCATCAGCGTCGGAGGAACTCGCTTAAGCATATCTCCGGCAGAGTTCTCCCTGCAGTCCACTGGAAATGGAGGGGTAATCCTCGATTCCGGCACCTCAATCACTCGTCTGGTGGCGTCCGCCTACGCCACACTTCGCGACTCCTTCAATGCTCGCGCCACGAACCTTCCTACTGCGGGAAGCTTCTCCTTGTTCGATACGTGCTATGCTTTGGGAGGGATGCAGTCAGTTGACGTACCGACAGTGGATCTTCATCTGACTGGTGGCGTCACATTGCAGCTTCCTGCGGCCAACTATCTCATCCCAGTCGACAAGTTGGGTACATACTGCTTCGGGTTTGCAGGGACGAACTCGGACTTCTCCATCATCGGCAATATGCAACAGCAAGGTTACCGTATCTCCTTCGACCGTGCTGCCGGTAGGGTCGGTTTCGCTGGCAACCAGTGTTGACGTCCTACCGAACACGTATATTTCATTGTTTGTCGGTGAGTCTTCTTCTATATAGAAGCAACGCCAAGAACATCATCGGTAGGCCCTGCGAGTAATGTCTGCTCGGTTGAACATGAAAGTGTCAGGATGTGCTTATGAGGGAGGCGCTTTCCAGCTACCCCCTTGATGTCTTTCACTTACCTACCATCTATCTCCATTAGTTTGTTTACTTGTGATTATTATATGACTGGTGAATTGTTGTTCTACATGTATTCATCGTGCTGGTGGCGTCATGCCCTTGAACGGCTACTTCGGTGCCATGAAGTTCCTTTTCTGTCCAGTTTGCACAGTGCGCGCCATTGTTCTTTCTTTTCTGACAAATACTATATATCAGTGGCTAGTTCCCCGTTGTTTTATGTAAATTTTATTCGAAGTACTACTGTTTTAAGCTTGATAAATACATCAGACTTAACGCACGCGGAGTTTGTTTTAGTTTCTTACTCGTCGGCCTTGTCAATGGCGTTTGGACTAATAGTGAAATCCTTTCCTCTGCCTGTGATTTACAGCGAATTCAGATAATGAAGCCATAGGGTATACTAAAGAAGCATAGTAAGCAGTCTGTTTTGCTTCTCGTTACTCCTATTGGTTTTCTTGCGCCCCATACCATTCTCGGAAGTGGTTATGGTCGTCCATGCGACTCCATCTACGTTCTCTGGCGTTCAGTCACAATGGCCGTGACTCGTGATGAGTGAGTCGCAAATGTGCAGTACCTCCCTTCATGTCTCTTCTGGATTTGCCAAGAAATGAGCTGTTGTGCGCTCAAATAATAGCTGTTTTCTCTTTTCGGAAGGAGATTTTGAAAATTGAAATGATAGCTGTTACTCGTCTTTTCAGTCCCTATCATTATCAAGTCTGTTGATTTGATGAGGTCTGCTGGAAGAAATTTTCTTCACATCGGTAGTGAGTGCGTTGGAGCAGCTCATTCCGCAACCGGTTTCCTGATCGAATGAGCCATCGATTTCCATCAGTGCAATTAGCCATCGATACCCATCAGTGTAGATGACTGCAGGTCGTGCAGGGTTATGCTATCTCGGTTCTGTTGATGGTTATAAAAAAAGGCAAACCGTGGTCGAACGAAATTGGAATCCGAACTCCTTGATTTTTTCGCGATCCGTGATTAATGCGTCAGAACTCACGTGAATCATCCGTGCCAAGCTTTGCTACAGGCTGCTTACCATATTTTAGTACTTAAAAACCTCAATGATCGAGCTTCCTTGAAACAAAACTTAAATCAAAATGGAAACTAGTTCAGATTCTCAACGAGAAGGAAGAGACTCAGGTGTAGCTTGCGCTTTCAACGTTAGTGGGTACTCATATCGCCTTTTCTCGTTCTTCTGCAAATTATTTGTCCTTTGGTCATTCCGTCAGAGGGGGCATCTTCTGGCGGGAATCATGCCATGTCCCTCGAGTATCGAGGCAGTCCAGCCACTCTGATAAAGTACGCAACAGTGTGCATAAGGCCTGCCCGCTTACCCGCCATACGTTTTGTAAGCATGTATTTGGCAGTGTTCTCGAAAAAAGGAATTCCTTATCAACGTTGGGTCACGGGTGATGGCTTGCGAAAGCGCCCTAAAGCTGATTCTCTACAACTGGATAGTGAGAACCCGTGAACACTTTATATTAAAGAGGAAGGTCTGTCGAAGGGACCCTTAAATTTGATTGAAAGAACAACGATAAGGGGCATATTATAGTACCCCATGGAACCCCTGTATCCTGTATTCTACAAAACAGGTTGGAGTTCTTCAAAGAGGGGTGAGACTGATCATAGGCGATATTTGGAAAGGATTGCCTTAAGGTAACTTGTTTAAATCTGCCCGAAGGCATCACATTGGCTTGCAGCTCACAATTCTCTCCCATAGGGAGGGGTTGAATCCTCACCCCCTCTTGAAGAGGTGAACGGCTCAACCAAACAGTCATGTGCGGAGACCCGTGAACAATTTGATGTGATGCTGTCCAAAGTTTGTGCTTAATGGTTGATGCGCAGCCTCGTCCTTGTCCTTCACAATAATTTCCATGAAGCCTGGGCATGAAAGCTGAGCTTCTTTGAAGTTTTTACACTAATAGCCATTTGAAGTTTTTTTACTAATGTTAGTCTTCAACCTTTCACACATTTTATATTGAACCAACCTTTCACACATACATATTGTTTAATAAGATAGACAATCGTGTTGTTTAGAAACTTCGTAAATCCAGCTGCAAGACGAATATCATGTGTTATGACTTATTGGTCTTGCATAAGAATACATACATATATATCTAAATATATGCATACACATTGAACACATAATGTATATGCATGAATGCAATAATTCATACATAAGAAACGTGCATATATACTTAGTATATATGCATGTTCTTCATGTATTCATGCATATACATAATGTGTTCAATGTGGATGCACATTTGCATAAATGCACACATACAAATGCACATTTGCATACATTCAATGCACACTTGCATGCATTCAATGCACACAGACAAATGTACATGCATATACATAACTGCATGCCCTTATTCATACATAAATGCATGCATGCATAAAGGCTCCCAAATACATGCATAGACACATACATATGTACATGTACACATACTTGCATACGACCATAAAGATTCCCAAATACATGAATAGACACATGCATATGTACATGTACATAGGACCATATACACATACATGCATACGAACATAGACATACAAATATTCACACATGCATACATACATAAAAATGTGCATACATACATACACATATATATGTAAATTTATGTGTTTATGCATACATACATGAATATGAGCATTGATGGAGAGTGTTAATCTCCAAAAGAACAAGCTATTCTTGATGTTAGAGCACCTCTATATCAAGAACAACTTAAAACCTTTAGCAATTTGGAGGATCAATACTCGATTATCAAGATCTTGAACTAATTGTGAAGAGAGTCACTTCTCAGAAAGTTTGCTGCACATAACTCACTCATTGACTTATCAAATGTGTAAAGTTTTTGATAAAACTTTGCACAAGGTGTCGCCTATAGTTTCCACACCCTCTCCAAGTTATATCATCTCAAAAGAGTAAGCATATCTTGAGAGATGATCCTTACAATTCACCTATGTCTAAAACTGTACTTTTCTATAGTCAACTTTGACAACAATAACTTCTAAACCATGCTTCTCTCAAAATACAATCCGTTTAATCAAATGCTTTTAGCCATAGGTAGCTTACCTTCCGACTTAAAGAATGAGTCGTTGCCTCCTTAAAACTTTACATTGTGGAAGGAGAATTGACCAAAACATTAGCTTTGAATTTTTAACCTGTTGCAACTTCAGTTCTTCTCATTTACACATGTAAATGTTCCTACTCTCAATTCTCTTAGCTTGATCACAATTAGGATATGAAAACTTGTACAGAGGTCAGTCAACTATATGAACACCTAGATAAGAAGGGCTTGGCCACATACGTCCTCAGTCTTGCCAACGTCAGTCTTGCCAACGTTAGTCTTAGGAGCTCAAGGAGTCATGATCACCAAGTAAGTACTTTCAAAGTTTGAGTTCCAATTCTAGTCTTATTCCTTGTTCTAGTCTTGTCTAGTCTTGTATCTTGGACATCTTGTCTTCTCTTGTTGTAATCCACAACACATATATGCACATGATGTCCCATCTCGACTTGTGTTTGTCGATGAGTTAGGTCATTTTGTTGTTGGGGACTCTACAATGATGCCACTATCTATTCAACTGTGTTATCCATGATGCCTATTCTTCGATAGATGCTAGTCTTGCCAAAATGTCAAGGGAGCATTAGATTGTGCACTCTAACTAGACTAGGCAAGATTTCAGAATAATAATTATGATCACAAGATCACCCACGTAGTGAAAATGATACAAGAATATGTAACTGATGGGAGAACTCCCACAACTCGACATTGATAGGAATGGATAACTCAACTAGAGATGATATAGGAAATCCCACAACATGGGATTGTAGGTATGAAGCAAGATACTTGGATTACAAGAATCTTCACAAAGACAAACTAGATACAAGGAATAACTAGAAAGGATCTCGTACTACTAGATAGATGTAACTAGGTTGTAGCCTCTAGAAGGAGAGACAATTAGTTGTGCCTCTATTGTGGAAACCCTAGTTATATTGTAGTTAATTATCCCAACAAGAGAACGAATTCCAGAGTTTTAGTAACCCTTGTAGAGCAGGGAAATGAGGAAGTTCAATTGTAAATGAGACTATACAACTAGACCATGATATGATAATTGGTCTCATAATTCTAGCAACACCCATAGAAACATATCTTGCCCCTATCAAGTTGATCATGCCTAAGAAGATCCTTTCCCTTACAACCTTCGTCAATTCAAGAACCTCCTCATGTTTCATCGATGAAGGATTGGTTAAGAAACACATGATTCTAGTACTTCAGAAGAGCAAACCAGTAGTAGTTGAAGTAGTGGATGGACGACCTCTAGTATATGGGAATATTACAAAGGAAACCACACCATTCAGAGTACACCTTGGTCATCATGATTCCCTTATATGTTTTAATGTAATATCAAGTTTGATAAATTTTGTTATCATAGGAATGCCTTGGCTAAGGAAACATAATCCAGACGTCAATCGAGAGAGGAATAAAATCACTCGTAGATATATCCAAAAGAACCCGACATATGTAGGAGCCAAGGCCTTAATACATGCAGTAAGGAAGGAACTGACATATATGATCTATTCCATACCAACTCAAGCATCCAATAAAGATGATCCAATAAAGCTACCTAGTCTGTACTAAGATTTTCAAAATGTCTTTGAGAAGAAGAATGTAGATATCCTCCCAGAGCATAGACCTTAGATTGTGCCGTAGAACTTCAAGAGGGAGCACAAACCATACTTTGGACCAATCTATAGAAAATCGCTAGAGGAACTTACAAAATTCCATAAGAATATTGATGAGAATCTAGCCAAGGGGTTTATCAGACACTCAAAGTCTCCTATAAAGTCCCTATCCTATTTGTAAAGAAGAAGGATGGAACTCTCTAAATGTGTGTAGACTATCGTGAATGAAATAAAGTCACTATAAAGACCAGATACCCTTTGCTCATATTAGAGCTCTCGAAATATCTTGGAAAAGAAATGTTCTTCATGAACTAAGAGGAATTTACAATCTTGTCAAGAGATGAATGGAAGACAATATTTCAAACAAGGTATGGGCACTTTGAATATGTAGTTATGCCATTTGGTCTTAGAAATACTCCAACCATCTTTCAACATATGATGAATGATACCTTTGGAGAGTATTTAGATGATTTTGTGGTAATTTACCTCGATGATATCTTGATATTCTCTAAAGTCTAGAGGATCATGAATGTCATGTGAAGATAGTCCTAGAAAAACTAAGAGAAAAAAGTTTATATGCAAAATTGGAGAAGTGCTCTTTCCATCAGACAAAAATGGTCTTTAGGGTACATTGTATAAAAAAAAAGGAATCTTTATGGACCCTAAGAAGAGAGAAAATCCTTGATTGATAGCCATCTTCATGTGTTCAAGATGTATAATGTATTCTAGGGTTTTCCAATTTTTACAGGACATTCAATAGAGATTACTCCAAGATTACTCATGGAACGAAGATGTAGAGAAAGCCTTTCAGGCCTTGAAATCATCATTCACCACTACTCCCATTCTAGTTCACCCTGATTCTACCAAGCCTTTTTTCGTGGAGAAAGATGCTTCATACTTTGCCTTGGAAGTGATCCTATCCCAACATGGGGATGATGGATACCTACATCCAGTTGCATATCATTCAAGGAAATTCTCTCCTCCATAGATTAATTATGAGATCCATGATAAAGACCATCTTGCGATCGTGGATGCATTTGATACCTGACATCACCATCTAGAAGGAGAAGCTCGTAAAATTATTGTGTACACAGATCATAAGAATTTAGATTACTTTATGAACATTTTGTTGGAGATTCACTCACTAATTAGACATAAAGACTTGAAGATAAAGAAAGACAAAGAGAAGCAGAAACAAAGCATTCAGAAAATCAAGCCTTAGTGAAGGGACAAATTCACATCTGTAATATACAGTGTAGAAGTTTCCAGAATTACGAGTCTGTTGAAAACCGGATCAAAATGTATATAAGAGAGTTAAGAGAGCGCATAGTAGAGATATAGAAAAAGAGAAGAATAGAGAATAGAGAATAGAACGTCTGTAGAGAAGTAGAAGACGCCAAAGACTGCATATGTAGAGATGAATAATAGAACCTGAAATGTCAGGTATTCATCTGAGAGAGATGGTAAGGAATAACTACTCAGACTAGGAGAGTTTCCCATAGCTATGAGCAAAGTGAGGCCAAGCTATTTTGTACACACCTTCTCTAATAGAAAACACATGTTCATGTGGAAAGATCTGAGCGTATTATTCTTGTGTGAAGAAATCTAAGTGATTTCATGTTATTGTGAAAGTTAGTTAACAGTTACAGTTTTCTCAGTAAAAATTTTCCGGTACGTGTACAAGTTAGATCTCGCAACATAGTGTAAAGCTTTTCATGAAAGATAGCTCACCTTGAAGCTACGAGTTTCTACTACAAACTGATCAAAGAGTTTTGTGAAACGGAACATGTATACACAGTATAGTGTCTAACCGTAAAGAACTGATGAAGTTTTTTCTCAAACTTCAGATAGAGTTCATTCAGTGAAGGAAGTTCATGTATCACTTCCTTACTTCATGTACACATACTTGAAGTAACTACAAACAGAATTGCAGTTGATTCCGGTGACATTCCGGTACAATTACGGTGACAGTTCAGTAACAGTCCGGTGAAGTTTCGGTGATATTTCGGTGAGTTCAAAACACAGTTTTTGCACAGTTAAGTGAAGGAAAGATTATTTAATTGTAAGCAAATACAGTAATGTAAAGTTTGAAGTAAATCAGTCCAGAATTAAAGCTTGAAGGAAACGCAAAATTTTCTGTAAAGTGAATTTTCAGTTTCACTAAATACAGTTATAAAGTTTTCAGTTTCAGAAGGTTGCTAAGCTACTGATGATTATATAGGTGTTCTAATATCACTCTCGCTTAATTCTAGTTGAGGCGTGGCAATTTTCCGTAGTGTTGTTAGTGAACAAGCTTTTGCCATGACAACACATAATCTCAACAAGTGGTATCAGAGCAGAAGGTTCTGAAGAGCAGAGAGATTTCTCAGAAGTAGAAACGGAAGTAAAGATACAAGAAAATTCGAAGAATTCTTCACAAGAAAAGTGAAGTTGAGGTGATCAGCAACAAGCGGCATCAAGAAGCGTTTTGAAGTCATTCTCAAGGGTAAAGGTTTATGAAAGGTAAAACCTTTTAACATTATACTCACCGAAAGTAACAAAAACAAGAAGATTATGGCAGATCATATCTCTACTGGCAAATTGGACAGAGATAATTATCCCGCATGGGTAATGCGAATGGAAGCCTTACTTATGAGTAAGGACTTAAAGATATATGTGATAGGATAAGAAAAGAAGCCGACTTTCGAAGATGACAGTCAACCAAAGAAAGAAGAGTTAGAAGCCTTGAAGCTGTGGCAGAAGAAAGATGCAATGGCAAGAGCTTATATCTACAATACCGTTACAGATCATTTACTACCGCACATTAGAGGTCTGGAGAAAGCAGAAGACATATGGAGTGCATTGGAAGATCATTTCCAAAATACGAAGAAAGCTAGGAAGGGTAGCTTATGGTCAGAGTTTACAACGTTCAAGAAAAAGCAAAGTCAAAGCATTAGTGATTATGTCACTAAGATGAAGGACTTGGCAAATAGTCTTGGATCTATTGATGCGCAAAGTCAAAGCATTAGTGATTATGTCACTAAGATGAAGGACTTGGCAAATAGTCTTGGATCTATTGATGAATATATCGAAGATCACAGATTGATAGCGCAAGTGCTTGTAGGACTAAGAGGAGATGAAAGGTGGAAACCTTTTGTACTCTCAACCGAACTTTCTTTAAATCATTTTGTACCAGATTTAAATTAGTTGCTTGGACTAATGTTAACGTTTGAGCAAGATTTGAAGACAGATGGAGATAAAGGACGTAGTTCGGCTATGTATGCAAAAAGTAAGAAAGGTAAAGAAAAAGACGAAGAAGAGATGTCGACTTAAGCAAATTTTGCAAGAGGAAGAGGTAATGCCAGAAGTAAAAGCAGAGGTAATACAAAAGGAAGAGGTAATCAGAATAACAAGAAGAGTTGTTGGATCTGTGGATTAAGCAATCATTTGGCTCATGATTGTTGGCATAATTCTCAAGGATCAAGTCAGAATCAGAACAATAACAGTAGAGGCAGAAGCGGAAGATATCAAAGAGGAAGACAAAGTCAGAGAGGCGGATATGGTAGAGGTGGAGCAAGAAGTTGGGGACAGAATCAGTCTCACAATACTACCTACTACAACTATGCGAATGATACGTAGAATGACGGTCATACAACATTGATGATGAACTCAATAAGTGTGTCAGAGAATGAAGACCTCAAGGTATTCTATATTGACTCTGGTTGTTCAAATCATTTGTCAGGAAATATAGAATTGTTATCAGAACTGGAAGGAGGTATTTCAAATCATACAGTACAAACAGGTGATAACACAAAACATAATGTAAGGTCAATTGAAAGGTAAAGTGTAAGAATGGAGCTGACCTACTAACAAATGTTTTGTATGTTCCAACAATTTCGAAGAATCTGATCAGTGTGGGTCAGATAGTAGAAAAAGGTTTTCAAGTCAGATTTATAAATGGAGTATTTGTTGAAGATCCAGAGAATGGATACAATCAAATTGTCCATGGTAAAAAGGAAGGTAGACTTTTTACTCTTAAAGTACAAGGAAATGTTGGTCAAGCATTAATTACACATGGTGATGAAGTGTTTACAGAGTTAGACCTCTGGCATAAGAGGTTAGGACACTTTAATGAAAAAGGAATCAAAACTATGGTGGAGAAACAATCCGTGAGAGGATTACCAAATACGAAGAATCAACATATGATTCACAAGTGTGAAGCCTGTCAGATGGGAAAAGCCCACAGATTACCATTCTAGAAAAATGGTTACAAACACGATGGTGTGTTAGAGCTCATACATACAGATGTATGGGGACCGACAAAAGAAGGATCTATAAGTGGCTCAAGGTATTACGTTCTTTTTATTGATGATGTAACAAGATGGATAACTCTTTATGTTTTGAAAGAGAAGTCAGAAGTATTTGAAGCTTTCAGACATTTTCATGCATATGCTGAAAGGCTTACATGACAGAAACTCAAAAGACTAAGGTCTGATGGAGGAGGAGAATATTTTTCTAGAGAGTTCAATGATTATCAGTGGAATGCAGGTATCAAAAGAGAAATAACTTGCAGGTATACACCGCAACAAAATGCAGTAGCAGAAAGAAGAAACTGAACTCTAGTTGAGTTTGCAAGAGCAATGCTAAAGGAGAAGAATTGTCCAAATTATCTTTGGGCTAAGGCCGTAAATACAGCTACATATCTGGTAAATAGATTACCATGTACAACTTTAAATGGGATGACCCCTTATGAAGCTTGGTGGGGCAAGAAACCAACACTTGATCATTGTAAAGTGTTTGGATCAGTTGCTTATGCTTATGTACCATCACAACTGAGACATAAGCTGGAACCAAAAGCTGAAAGATATGTGTTCATTGGATATGATGAAAAACAGATGGGTCACAAGTTATGGAGTCCTCTAACCAAACAGTTTATTGTTTCCAGAGATGTGACATTTGATGAAGGAAAGAGCTGGTATACAGATAAAGAGCATAGTGTTGAAACACTTGAAGAAGAGATGAGAAGAATTGAAAAAGGTAATCACATATGCAGGTGAATGGAGATGAAGATCATATGCAGGCAAGTACATCCAAGATCGGATCAGGTATGAGAAACGAAGATGGACCAAGATTTGATGAAGATCTGTATTCAGATACACATGAAGAATATAAGCTAAGAAGGTCAAACAGAGTAAGGAAACAACCAACAAGGTATTCCTATGACACTTCTTATTTGACTCAGAAAAACTATGCTTACTTAGTAAAGGAAGATGAAGAACCTCAGAATTACAGTGAAGCAAAAGGTAAGAAACATTGGGAAGAAGCAATGAAGGAGGAGTTCAATGCGCTGGCAGAGAACAAGACTTGGGAACTTGTTCCAAAACCAAATGGTAAGAAAGTGATTGGAAATAAATGGGTTTACAAAGTTAAGAAACTTGCAGATGGAAGGATAGCCAGATACAAAGTTAGACTGGTGGTCAAAGGCTATGCTCAGATGCATGGTATAGATTATGATGAAACGTTTAGTCCGGTGGCAAAGATGTCAACCATAAGGACATTGATTGCTATAGCAGCATCAAAAGGATGGAAGCTAAGTCAGCTGGATATAAAGAATGCATTTTTGAATGGATATATATCAAATGAGGTTTATATGGAACAACCTGAAGGGTTCGTAAGTTCCAGTTACCCAAATCATGTTTGCTGATTAAGAAGATCTCTCTATGGATTGAAGCAAGCTCCAAGAGCTTGGAATTACAGACTTGTGAAATATCTCAATGACCTTGGATACCAAAGCTCAAAGGCTGATGCAAGTCTACTCATTAAGAGAACAGATGAAGGTATGATCTACATTTGTATTTATGTAGATGACATTATAATCACAGGTACCTCAGATGAAGGAATCAAGGAGGTAAAGAGATTGCTTGAAAAAGAGTTCAAGATGAGTGACCTAGGAAAGTTATCATACTTTCTTGGAATGGAAGTAACATACATAGATCATGGTGTATATGTTTCGCAAGAAAGGTATCTCCTAAACTTACTGAAGAAGTTTAACATGGAGAATTGCAGAGAAGCTTCAACACCGCTTGAAGTCAATCATAAACTCAATAAATATGGTGGTGCAGAGTTTAAAGATATGAGAAAGTATCAATCTTTAGTGGGAAGTTTGATTTATGCTACGCTAACAAGACCAGATCTTAGTTATGTAGTAGGAGTTCTCTCACAATTCATGCATTGTCCGAAGGATCAACATTGGGTTGCAGGACAAAGAGTTCTTAGATATATCAAAAGAACTATAAAGGAAGGATTATATTATCCTTTTACATCAGATATAAAGCTGAGAGCATACAGTGACTCAGACTGGGTAGGAAGTCAAGATGACAGAAGGTCAACACATGGGTATATGATATACCTAGGAGATAAGCTTGTAAGCTGGTGTTCAAAGAAGCAGCATACAGTGGCTTTATCGTCAACAAAAGCAGAATATAAAGGACTTGTGGAAGTAGCTAAAGAAGTGATATGGATGCAGACCTTGTTCAAAAGCATGGGTATTGATCAAGGTATACCTATCATACTTGGAGATAATATGAGTTCGTTGTATCTTGCAGCAAATCCAGTATTTCATGCAAGAACAAAGCATATTGAGATTCAATATCATTTCCTAAGGGAAAAGGTAATGGAGAAGGAGATTGAAATAGTATTCACTCCGACAAAAGATCAGATTGCAGATATTCTGACAAAGAGCTTAGATGGAGTAAAGACAAGCAGATTCAAAGAAATGGTAGGTATAAAAGAAAAGAAGAATATATAAAAGATCAGAGAATGCAAATTAGTGATTGAGGGGGAGCTGTTGAAGATTCACTCACTAATTAGACATAAAGGCCTGAAGATAAAGAAAGACAAAGAGAAGCAGAAACAAAGCATTCAGAAAATCAAGCCTTAGTGAAGGGACAAATTCACATCTGTAATATACAGTGTAGAAGTTTCCAAAATTATGAGTCTGTTGAAAACCGGATCAAAATGTATAGAAGAGAGTTGAGAGAGTGCATAGTAGAGATATAGAAAAAGAGAAGAATAGAGAATAGAGAATAGAACGTCTATAGAGAAGTAGAAGATGCCAAAGACTGCATATGTAGAGATAAATAATAGAACCTGAAATGTCGGGTATTCATCTGAGAGAGATGGTAAGGAATAACTACTCAGACTAGGAGAATTTTCCATAGCTATGAGCAAAGTGAGGCCAAGCTATTTTGTACACATCTTCTCTAATAGAAAACACATGTTCATGTGGAAAGATCTGAGCGTATTATTCTTGTGTGAAGAAATCTAAGTGATTTCATGTTACTGTGAAAGTTAGTTAACAGTTACAGTTTTCTCAGTAAACATTTTCCGGTACTTATACAAGTTAGATCTCGCAACAGTGTAAAGTTTTTCATGAAAGATAGCTCATCTTGAAGCTACGAGTTTCTACTACAAACTGATCAAAGAGTTTTGTGAAACGGAACATGTATACACAGTATAGTGTCTAACCGTAAAGAACCGATGAAGTTTTTTCTCAAACTTCAGATAGAGTTCATTCAGTGAAGGAAGTTCACGTATCACTTCCTTACTTCATGTACACATACTTGAAGTAACTACAAACAGAATTGCAGTTGATTCCGGTGACATTCCGGTACAATTATGGTGACAGTTCAGTAACAGTCCGGTGAAGTTCCGATGATATTTCGGTGAGTTCAAAACACAGTTTTGGCACAGTTAAGTGAAGTAAAGATTATGTAACTGTAAGCAAATACAATAATGTAAAGTTTGAAGTAAATCAGTTCAGAATTAAAGCTTGAAGGAAATGCAAAATTTTCTGTAAAGTGAATTTTCAGTTTCACTAAATACAGTTATAAAGTTTTCAGTTTCAGAAGGTTGCTAAGCTACTGATGATTATAGAGGTGTTCTAGTATCACTTTAGCTTAATTCTAGTTGAGGCATGGCAATTTTCCGCAGTCTTGTTAGTGAACAAGCTTTTGTCGCGACAACACATAATCTCAACACATTTGCATCCTCAATAGAAGGCAATCTCATGGAGTAACTTTCTATCTAGGTTCAATTTTGTCATCACACATTGTCCATGATGCTAGCAATGTCAGCCATATGCCTTGTCAAGAAGATCTTCCCTTGCACTGAAGAAAGGTGAAGAGGATTTTGATATACAAGAGAGTGTATTATTGAAGCCTGAACATCCCCAATTAGCAGCCATCTTCAAACCATCAAGAAGATTAAGCCTTGACCCATTTGATTTGTGAGACTGTACCACATGATGAATTGTTTTCTACCATCAAGCAAAAAAATCAAGAAGGGAAATTTCATGAAGTAAATGACTTTGAGGAAAATGATGGGTTACCATTCTACAAGAACCAACTATACACCTCTAGGAAAGCAGAGGATCCAAGAACTTTAGCAACATCATGAAAACCTTACAACATGACATTTTGGAGTGAATAAAATTTTACACTTATGTGTTCCTTGAGTTGCTTTGATGTGAACCTTTTCCGTATACATGGGCAATTTTTACTCTAGTGTTGGCTAGAGGTTTTTCCCCCATTATACCACATACATGATTCACTCATATGTGTGGTACTTTGTACTTAGGGATAACATTCAACTCTTATTTTTGTTCTGATCATTCTCAACAGAGAGAGCTATTCCAATCATCCATCTTCTCTGCGTGTCTTACTATGTTTCTGCTCCTTGTGTGTGCTTCTCTTGTGTCTTTTACGTTTCTACACACATCCAAAATGGTATCAGAGTAGGTTCAATTCCTTCTCAAATTTCAATTTTTTGCATCACGGCGTGCACACACTTTGAATAGTGAAAATCAACTTCAGAGCATAGAACAACAAATTTCAACATCCAAGAAACATTTCCAATGGCTCATCTCTACATTGTTGAAAGGATTACCAGAATCTTTTCAAAGCTTTGCTACTACACTCTGTTTGGATGCAAAAGGGAATGCCAATATGTATGCATTTGATGAGGTTCTATCTCTTCTTTTGCAAGAAAGGCAATGTGGAGTGAATAGGAGTGGTTTGATTGAGGGAACACAAGCACTTGTTATATCACAAAAAGGGAAAAGCAAGTATGGTTTAGCTTTATGTTCATCAAAACCAAAGCCTCAACCTTCCTCTTCCACTCATTCCTCTAATGATTTGGATTTGCAAAAGAAGAAGAGATGAAAATATTGTTGGAAGGTTGGTCATACTATTGATGAGTGTAGAAAGTTTGCTAAGTGCAATGAAAAGAAGAAGGAATCTGGCATGTCTATTGCTGAAAATTCAGCAAATGCAAAGAATGATGAAGCCAACATGGCTCAAGATTTTTGGGCATGTGTTGTACATGTCATTATGATGGATCTTTGCATTGTAAATGTATGGTTGTGAGTGAGGCTGATTTTGATTGGTTCTTTGATAGTGGTGCTTCAAAGCACATAACTTCATGCATTTTTTTTTGCATCTTTGAAAGATGCACCCAAAGGAGGAGATGTGGTCTGTGCAAAGAATCCCTCTTATGCTACCATTGGAGTAGGAGAAATTGAGCTTACGATTGCTAATGGAGGTGTTATTCTCTTGAAAAATGCATTGTAGGTATCTGATATCAAGAAGAACTTAACTTCGGTTCCTCTGATTGCCAAAGCTGGATTTCATGTACACTTTGTTGATGATAAGTGTAAAGTTCATGATTTCAGCAATGGTGATATTATCGTGATATCGAGTACATTATGTAATGGTTTGTATCACTTGGATACATACAAGAGGGCTGTCTCAAATGCCTTGGTTGCTCATACTTCTTCCATGCCTGAAATGGAGCTTTGGCATGGTTGTTTTGGTCACTTGAACTTCAATAATTTGCTTTACTTGCAAAAGAAAGAGATGGTTAATGGTTTGCCAACACTTGAGTCCATTGAAAAGCATGCATGTGAATATTGCATTCTTGGAAAAATACATCATGCTTCTTTTCCAAAAGATAATCATACACGCACTACAAGAAAATTGAAGCTTGTCCATAGTGATGTATGTGGTTCCTTCAAGACTTCATCTTTTGGGAAGCATGTATATTTTGTTACCTTCATTGATAATGATACTCTCCATACATGGATGTATCCTATGAAAGCAAAGAATGAAGTATTTTCTTGCTTCAAAGCATTTTTAGCTGACTGAAAATTTTTCTTTAAACAAGCTTTTGACTCTTTGCACAGATCATGGTGGTGAATACATGTCACATGAGTTTAATGATTATCTTTGTGAAAGAGGTATTTTACGCCAATGTATGGTGCCATATACACTTAAGCAAAATGGTGTTTTCGAGCATAAAAATAGAACAATACTTGAAATGAGACGATGTATGGTTAAAGGAAAGCATATTGCTGATAAGTTCTTGATGGAAGCAATCATGTGTGCAAAATATGTGTTGAATCGCTACCCTACAAAAGAATTGAGAGTCATCACTCCTTATGAGGATTGGAATGGACATACGCTTATCGTTAATCATATGCGCATGTTTGGTTGTTTGGCTTGTGCTCTTGTGCCATCACAACAACATCACAAACTTGATGGCAAGACAAAGAAATGTATATTTGTTGGTTATTGTGCGGAAAGTAAGGGATATCCTTTGTGCCATCCATTCACAAATACAATTATTGTGAATCAAGATGTGGTATGTGCTAAAAATTGAGTTTTCCCTCTACTTGAATGTAAAAAAAGCCAACAATTAGCTCACAAGATGTGTTTGATGCACTCATGCCTTTGTTCCAAAGTGGTGCGTTTGACTATGCCCATGTAGACAAGCTAGCTGAGGCTGAAAGGATTGAAAAAATCCAGCAAAATAGAGCTGAAAATGTAGAGAATTTTCAGCCAACCATGGCTGAAAATTTTCAACAAAAAATTATCGAAACTGCTGGAAATTTCCAACCACATATGGCTGAACATTTGCATCAAAATATGGTTGAAAACGAGCATGAAATTCAGCCCACATGATATACATGTTGAAGATGTATTACATAATGAACACATGTCTATCAAGAGTGCACAAAGTATGCAAAAGTGGTTGAAACAAACTTTGCAGGACAGCAAATTGATTGCACCTTTACGGCACAACAATACAAATATTATTTACATCACTACAGAATACATTGTAAAATACAGGCCTAAGTGGGTCTAGGGGATTGGAGAAACACTTCAGATCAGGTTCATCATCAAAATCTATCTCCTTGGCTTTCAGTCAGGATTTCTCATGCCTTGCTCTTTGAATGTGAGCCAGGAATGCAGGGGGATGCTTTCTCCTACTTCAAAAGTAAAGAGCCTACCATGCTTCTAACCTTGGGCTATCTTCTTGAAGCCTTGACATGGATCTTCCACCAAAAAACCATGTTGGATGAACCTAACTTGCAAGCCGTTTTCAACTGTTTGGTCTACACTTATTAGGTTTTCAGTGATAGTGGGTACATAGAGAACCTTACTCATAATGCTTCTCCTTCCATTGGAAGCTTTGACATTACCAAACTTCTCCACATTGTGCATAGTATCATCCCTTGTTTGTACTTCATGTCTATGCTTTGGACTTTCCAAGTCAGATAGAAGAGCAATGTTACCTGCAACATGGTTTGAACATCATGAATCTATGTAGAACAAATGATAATATTCTTTACCTTCTTTGTGGCTTAGAGTCATTAGAAGAAATGAGTTTTCATGTGGTTGATCTTTTGAATAACTGTTGAAGTCCCTTCTATTGTGACTTCTATTGTTTGTTGGAGTTAGACATCTGCGAAAGCACGCGAACAACACAAGGAAGAAGAAGAAGCTTGGAGCACAAAACACAATACTAAATGTATTACTATAGAATGTACAAAGATAACTAGCCCATTAGGGCAATAGGCGTATATACAAGCCGAGGGAAAAAAACCGCCTAAAGAGGGGAAAAAGTGCCCCGACAGTCCTAGAGTAATCACACACATCACTACCTAAATACATCAACAAATCCCCCCCTGGGAGTGATGCGGTGAACAAGTAGCTGACACTCATGTATAACGAAGTTCCAAGCTATGTGGAAATCACTCCACAAAAGGAAGTAAGCCCAAAGCTTTACGGAAAGCTTCAAACTTCTCCCCAGGCAGAGCCTTCATGAAAAGGTCTGCAATGTTATCCCGCGTGGGCACATATGCCAAGCTAATCTCCCCAGTAGAGAACCTCTCCCTGACATAATGATAATGCACCTCAATGTGCTTAGTGTGATCATGGAACACAGGGTTCCTCGCAACTGCCAATGCGCTCTCACTGTCAGTGAAGATGGTGGTGGCAGAAGACTGACCAACACCCAAATCAGCCATAAGGCATCTGAGCCACGCACACTCAACAGTCACTGTGAAAGCTGCCCTATACTCAGCCTCACAACTAGAAGTGGCCACAATAGGCTGCTTCTTGCTCAACCAAGATATACATGAGCTACCATGCATGAAGCAAAAGCCACTAGTGGAAACACGAGTGTCATAGCAACCAACCGAATCAGAGTTAGAAAAAGCATGCAAATCTAGCGGTAGTGATCCCCCCTTGGGATAAAATAACCCAAGTAGCCGAGTGCCACTCAAGTAGCGAAAGATGTGCTTAACCGCCTGCCAATGCTTGACTCTTGGGCAATGCATAAACCTGCTCATCTGTGAGATAGCAAACTGAATATCTGGACGAGTAATGCATAAGCAAATGAAGCATCCAACAACCTCCTGATAGAGAACAACATCAAATGCATCTCCAGCATCATGAAGACTCAGTCGTAAACCTGTCTCCATAGGAGTGGCAATAGATTTACAGTCTTCAAGGCTAAAAGGCTCCAATAATGTGTCAATATATTTGTTTGACACAAAGCCATTCTACCATAAAGGTGCATAAATTGAATGCCCAAATAATGATGCAAATGCCCCAAATCAGACATCTCAAATGAGGCATGTAAATTAGCCTTGAAATCAGCAATATGCTTCTCATGCGGACCAGTGAGCAACATGTCATCAACATACACCATAATGATCTGAAGTGCATCATTAGCACGATTGCCATATAAGGTGCTTTCAGTTGGACTGTTCTCAAAACCATGTGCAATCAGATAGGCATGTATCTTTTCATACCAAGCACGTGGTGCTTGCTTTAAACCATATAATGCCTTCTTTAACCTATACACCTGGTTTTCATGCCCTTTCTGTACAAAGCCACGGGGCTGAAAAACATACACTTCTTCATGCAAGTCACCATTTAGAAGTGTTGTTTTAATGTCCAACTGATGTACATTCCAACCATGATGAGCTGAAAGTGCACAGATGCTATGAACAGTAGTCATTAGGCAAGTAGGAGCAAAGGTTTCATAAAAATCAATGCCTCTTTCTTGTGCATAACCCTTTGCAACAAGCCTAGCCTTATACCTGTCAACTGTACCATCAGGTTTACGCTTCAACTTGTATACCCACTTAGTGCCAGTGGCCTTCTTGCCAGGAGGCAAGTCACATAAAGACCAAGTACCATTCTGCATTATAGAATCATTTTTAGATTGCATAGCAACCATCCAATTTTTTGAATTTGGTGCTTCATCAAACAAAACAGGCTCAGTCTCATCACAGAGACTAGATGCAGCCATAGCATAGCAATCTGATGCAAAAGAGGCACTATGAGAGCCTGATTGAGTATGATATGACAGAGGTGCATCTAATTTGCTGTCACACGAAGTCTACACCAGCCATTTTGGCATAGTTTTTTCCTCCTCAATGTCAGCTCTCTCATCAACAAGTGCATTATGTAAATCTACATAAAAAATGGGATGATATGCATCATCACATGAAACCTGCAAAGGTTGAGAAGTTGCCTCATTAGGACCAGCAAAGTGTCATACATGTCTTTGGAGCTAACATATGTCTCCTTAGTATATGAAAACAATGGCTGAATACAGCTTCCATAAAAAATAACATCATGGCTAACCAGAATGCATTTAGTCTATGGATGATACAGATGATAGCCTTTACTTTCAGAACTGTACCCTACAAAAATACATTTTACTGCTTTATTATCCAATTTTCTATGATGTTGTTCAGGCACTAATGCATATGCCAAACAACCAAAAACATGCAGATGAGCAATAGATGGCTTGCGATCATGCCAAGCCTCATATGGAGTGATAGACTACAGTGCCTTAGTGGGACACCTATTAAGTACATATGCTGCACACATGATAGCCTCAAGCCAGAAACTATGTGGTAAAGCCTGACTCTTGACCATACACCTCTCCATCTCCATGAGTGACCTGTTCTTCCGTTTAGCAATTCCATTCTGTTGAGGTGTATACGGCACTGTGCACTAGTGTTTTATCCCATTTTCAGCCAGAAATGCATCAAAATCAGAAGACATATATTCCCCCCCTCGATCAGAACGGAGGGTGCCCATTTTACATGCTCATAGATTTTTAGCCAAAACCAAAAATTGTTTGAAGCACATGAACACTTTGGACTTTGCCTTCAATGGATATACCCATGCATGCCTAGAAAAATCATCGATGAAAGTCAGGAAGTAAGATAATTTCCAAAAGAAGGTGTCTGCATAGGACCATAGACATCACTATATACAAGCTCCAATTTCTGGGTAGCTCGAACTGAACCATCTTTTGGAAAGGAAGAATGCTGCATTTTGCCCAAAATACAACCTTCACAAACATGTTTTTCGGGTGCCTCAAGTTTGGGTAAAGAGGACACCATTTCAGATTTTTGCACGCGTAGCAAACTAGCAAAATTCAGATGACCAAAGCGTGCATGCCAAAGCTTTGCATCTGACATAGCCTGAGAATCATGTACTGCACATGCCAAATCATTTACAAATCTTTCATAGTCTATGAGCTTAGACAACCCACAACATAAAATGCTAGAAGCAATAATCACATCACCATTTGATAGATCATGAACTGTACATCTGTCATCAACAAATCTCACAACCAAACAATCTTGGCTAATGATGAAATTGATAACAGATGTTTCTTGATCCCTGACACAAACAAAGCATTTCACAAAGTGAAAGAACTACCATCAGCAGTAGTCAAAATGATCTTACCAACTCCCATAACAGGATAAGAGGAGTTGTTGGCGCATGTAACAGTATTCCCTATTGGGGCAGGCTCGAGTGAAGAGAAGAAACTGTGCTACGAGGTAATATGTTTGGTCGTCCCACTCTCAAAGTACCAAACATCTGAGTCTACTGCAGATATGCATTGCTCATGAGAAGATAGGTCAAAAATACAAATAGTAGTAAATGCCCATTCTTCTTCTTGCACAAGATTAGCAAACTCTGTTTTTGGTGTAGAGGCTTCTGCAACAACCATTCCAACCTCTTTCTTCTTTGCCTCTTTAGCAATCAGTTTTGGACAGTTCTTTGAGAAAATGATCATTTCCTTTACAATACTTGCAAAACAATTTATGCTTTTCTGATTTCTTTTCATCTTTGTCTTCCCTCGTCGATTGTGCAGAATTGGCAGATTTCTACTTACTAGTTGAAGAGCTTGATCTGCAACATGCATAGTGGACCTGTTTTGCCTGGACTGATCTTCCTGCAACAAAACAGAGACTAACTCCTCAAATGACAAGGAATTTGGATTGCCTTTCATCATCAACTGAAGAGTAGAAGCAAAACTCTGATATGAATCAGGAAGACCAATCAGAACGGTCTGCACAAGTGAGCTATCTGATATAACCTCGTTAGCAGAAATCAACTGTTCCTTCAAGTATTTGATATTTGTTAGAAAACTATCCATAGAATCACCTTCATTCATGTGCTCACTCTCCAACTGTTTTTGGAGGTAAGCAACACGAGCCTCATTCCTAGCTTGGTACAGTGTAGTAAGTGTATCCCAAGAATCCTTAGCTATTCTGCAAGAGCGAATGTGAGGAATAATGGCACGTTTGACAGACAAAGCTATCAATGCATGTGCCTGGGCATCTCTGCCATCCCAACGAATTTTCTCTACAGTAGGTGCAGCAGAAACCGTAGCACGAAAAGGAATATGCAGAATATCATCATCTTCGACACCTTCTGCATGAGCTTCAGTACCTACAATTGTAAGAGTTGCAAGTATGATAGGACATTTATCAACACCTTGCACAATGTTCCATAGTCCTTTTGCAACCAATACATGTTGCATCAAATACGCCCACAACGTGTAGTTGGTACCATCCAACTTATCCTCAACAACCAACATACGAAATACATCACTACTTTCAGCTATGGCCAGTAACTAAAATACCTTGATGCAAAAAATTGATTGTATCTTAAAAAGTTGAACGGAACTGCCCATACGAGTTCTGCTAAACCTGTAGCAGACTTTGAGATGCTTATAGTGCGAACCAAAACAGGTATATACCTTTGGCACAAAAGACAAAATAACCTGCACAAGCATTGCGATAGTGCGTTCAGAGGCCGAAACGAGCTCAGATCGCGATTTTGGCACCACAGAGCAAAGATATTTTGATCTCTGAAACACCCTAAGTATGCTCACCAAATTTTGTGCGAATATGAGACTGCAACCGAAGGAGTGTCAATGATGCCCTGGATGAAGCGACGACCTGCTCTAATACCAATTATTGGAGTTAGATGTTTTCGAAAGCATGAGAACAACACAAGGAAGAAGAAGAAGCTTGGAGCACAACACACAATACTGAATGTATTGCTAGAGAATGTACAAAGATAAGTAGCCCATTAGGGCAATAGGCGTATATACAAGCCGAGGGAAAAAACCTCCTAAAGAGGGGAAAAAGTGCCCCGATAGTCCTAGAGTGATCACACACATCACTACCTAAATATATCAACATTTTTGTTGTTGAAGTTGTGTCCACTTCTGCCTCTAGTGTTGCCATATCCACCTCTTCCACTTCCTTTCTACGTCTTTCCATTGAATCGGAAATTCTGTTTAGTGTGGTTGGTCTTATCACATATGGCACAAGGTTGAACATTTTGGCCTTTGGTTTTATCATGATTTGTTTCTTTCTTCTTCCCTTTCAACTTGCTCTTACTTGTAGAGTTGGCTTGGGAAGTATCCTCTTCATCCTCTTCCTTCTTCTTCCCTTTCAGTTTCTTGTCCTTCTATCTGCATATAGAGCACAAGTTGAATTACCATGATATGAGTTATCTTCCTTTATGCTATTTTTAGCCTCTTGGTTGAAGATTTGTCCAAGAAAGATATTGAAGTCTGAAGTTTGCACATGCATTATGAGATCATAAGCCATGGTGAAGAATTTCCATTGCTTATCACTTCTAATTCCATTTAGAATCTACCTCATGATGGCCTCTTCTTCAATCAGCTCTCCAATAGATGCTAACTGATTTTCAACCTCCTTGATCTTGGTAACAAACTCTGTGATAGTTCGTTTAGGTATCTTCTTCATTTAGTTGAACTGATTCCAAAGATGATTCTTTCTTGCTTTGTAATGAGCAAAAAAGAAAGTCTCTAGGGCATATCAAGTCTCTTGAGATGTCATGCATCTTCTAATATGTGGTAATAGAAAATTAGGGATAGAGTTTAGTATGTGTGACCTTGCCTGAGCATCCCTTGCACACCAAAGTGTGAGATTATCTATCTCCTCTTTTCTAGGTCCTCCTTTGGATCTTCCAGTATGCATAGCTTCATCACCTGCTACGATTCTGTAAAGATTTCTACCTTGCAAATAGACTTCCATTTTGATTTTTCAAGCTGCATAGTTGTGTCTATCAAGCTTCTCAATCATTGAGTGAAATCCATCATCCATATTGAACTAGCTCTGATACCACTAAGAGAACTTGGAGAAGCTTGTAGGAGGTAGAGAAATGAGTTATGAAGTGATAGAGTTTGTTCCATCCAACCAACACAGGACCAGCCCTTGAGCTTATGGAGACTCAAATAGACCTTATAGGCATGTCATTAGTAAAATAAAATCCACTATATAATTTGAAGCATCAAGGAGAAAAGATTCGATAAAAAACAAATAGGTTTGCGCATTGACTAACTCAAAAAACTTGCTCTCTTTTGATGAAGTAATCAACTTCAAATGATCGTAGCAGCCCACATGATTACAATTGAAAAGTTTCCTTTTGGAGGAATGATACACATAGGGTTAAGTATCTAAAATGCACAAGAGTACAAATAATAAGCGAGATATGCTTTTGGAATGAACTTGATACTCAACAGAGGTAACCCCCTATTTTTTAGGGCATGTAGAGATAGACCGCAAGATAGCAACATTCAAATTTCTCCAAATCTACTGAACCAAATGCTTTGAAAATTTATACACAACCAAAACACTAAAAAAATTCCATTCAGTTCTCATTCATCAAATTTGGAGCTTTGTAGAGAGAGCTTGAGCCTCTGCAAGTTCACTATTGTTGAAGAAGATGGTGTAGAGAAATGGAGCAAGACAATGATGGCGAAAAGTGTATGTATATTTCTTCCAATGTAATGTACAAGTGATTTGAAGTCTTTATATAGAATCTTAAAGTGCTTCACAACTTCTACAAGTTGATTTTGAATCAAATGAATGCAGGATAGGTTGTTGAAGAGAATCAATTCACTTTCCTATAATATAGGAAAAGTGAAGATCTAATTTTGATCTACTTTAAGGTGACTGATTGGTTGTTTGATTCTCAATCTCAACCACCTCAAATTTTTGAAATTTGAGCTTCCCTTTTCTCATTTTAGATGTGTAAAGCTCTATCCTTTTACAATAGCTTTTCAATGTAGATCAAATCCACCTCAATCATAGTGTAATCTTGATGTTCCACCTATATATATATATATATATATATATATATATATATATATATATATATATATATATATATATATATATATATATATATATATATATATATATATTATAGATAGATAGATAGATAGATAGATAGATAGATAGATAGATAGATAGATAGATAGATAGATAGATAGATAGATAGATAGATAGATAGATGGATAGATGGATGGATGGATGGATGGATGGATGGATGGATTGTTGGAGTTCAAGGTCTGCAGAAGCACATGAACAACACAAGGAAGAAGAAGAAGCTTGGAGCACAACACACAATACTGAATGTATTACACTAGAATGTACAAAGATGAGTAACTGGTTAGGGCAATGTCCATATATACAAGCCCGGGGAAAAAATCCTCCTAAAGAGGGAAAAAGTGCCCTGGAGGTCCTAGTGTGTTCACACACATCACTACCTAAATATATCAACAAATTCCCCTTGGGAATGATGCAGTGAACAAGGAGGTGACACTCATGATTAAGGAAGTGCCAAGCTATGTGGAATCAATCCACAAACGGAAGTAAGCCCAAAGCTTTGCAGAAAGTTAAAACTTCTCCCTAGGCAGAGCGTTAGTGAAAAGATCTACAATGTTCTCCTATGTGTGCATATATGCCAAGCTGATCTCTCCAGTAGAGAGCCTCTCCTTGACATAATGATAATACACCTCAATGTGCTTAGTGAGAGCATGGAACATAGGTTTCTTTGCAACTGCCAATGAGCTCTGACTATCAGTGAAGATGGTGGTGGCAAAAGACTGACCAACACCCAAATCAGCCATAAGGGATCTGAGCCACACACACTCAACAACCCTTGTGAAAGCTTCCCTATACTCAGCCTCACAACTAGAAGTGGCCACAGTAGGTTGCTTCTTGCTCAACCAAGATATGCATGAGCTATCAAGCATGAAGTAAAAGCCACTAGTGGACACACGAGTGTCATAGCAACCGACCCAGCTAGAGTTAGAAAAAGCATGTAGATCTGGCGATAGTGATCCCCCCTTGGGATAAAACAAGCCAAGTAGCTGGGTACCACTCAAGTAGCGAAAGATGCGCTTAACCACCTGCCAATGCTTGACTCCTTGGCAATGTATAAACTTGCTCATCTGTGAGACAACAAACTGTATATGTGGTCAAGTAATGCATAAGTAAATCAAGCATCCAATTGCCTGCTAATAGAGAACAACATCAAATGCATCTCTAGCATCATGAAAACTCAATCTTAAACCTGTTTCCATAGCAGTGGCAATAGGTTTGCAGTCTTCAAGGCCAAAGCGCTACAATAATGTGTCAATATATTTCGTTTGACACAAAGCTATTGCGCCATCAACTTGCATAAATTGAATGCCCAAATAATGACGCAAATGCCCCAAATCAAACATCTCAAATGAGGCATGCAAATCAACCTTGAAATCAGCAATATGCTGCTCATGAGAACGAGCGAGCAGCATGTCATCAACATACACAACAATGATCAAAAGCTCATCATTAACATGCTTAGCTAGGCATGTATCTTTTCATACTAAGCACATGGTGCTTGCTTTAAATCATATAATGCCTTCTTTAACTTGCACAACTGGTTTTCATGCCCTTTCTGCACAAAGCCATGGGGCTTAAAAACATACACTTCTTCATGAAAATCACCATTTAGAAATGCAATTTTAATGTCCAACTGATGTACATTCCAACCATGATGAGCTGCAAGTGTATAGATGCTACAAAGAGTAGTCATTCGGCAAGTAGGAGCAAAGGTCTCATCAAAATCAGTGCCTCTTTCCTGAGCATAACCCTTTACAACAAGCCTAGACTTGTACCTGTCAAGAGTTCCATTTGGCTTAGGCTTAAGCTTGTATACCCACTTAGTGCCAATGGCCTTCTTGCCAAGAGGCAAGTCACATAAAGACCAGATACCCTTTTTCATTATAGCATCATATTCAGATTGCATAGCATCTATCCAATTTTTTGGATTTTGTGCTTCATCAAAGGAAACAAGGTCATTCTCATCAGAGAGACTAGAGGCAGCCATAGCATAGCAATCTGACACAAAAGAGGAACTATGAGAGCTTGAAAGAGTATGGTATAAAATAGGTGCATCTAATTTGCTGTCACACAAAGTCTGCACTAGCCATTTGGGCATAGTTTTTGCCTCGTCAATGTCAGCTCTCTCATCAATAAGTGCATCATGTAAATTTGCATCAGAAATGGAATGATGTTCACCATCATATGGAACTTGTAAAGGCTGAGAAGTTGCCTCATAAGGACCAACACTAGACTGTCCACCTGTAAAAAGAAGCAGCAAAGTAGCATACATGTCTTTGGAGCTAACAGATGTCTCCTTCGTAAATGAAAGTAGTGGCTGAATATTATCTTTCAAAAAAACAACATCAGAGCTAACCAAAATGTGTTTAGTATGTGGATGATATAGACGATAGCCTTTGCTTTCAGAACTGTACCCAATAGAAATACATTTCACTACTTTATCATCCAATTTCCTACGTTGTTGTTCAGGCACTAATTCATATGCCAAACAACCAAAAACACGTTGGTGAGCAACAGATGGCTTACGACCATGTCAAACCTCATATGGAGTGATAGACTGCAATGCTTTAGTGGGACACCTGTTACATACATATGCTGCACACATGACAATCTCAAGCCAGAAACTATGTGGTAAAGCCTGACTCTTGACCATACACCTCGCCATCTCCATGAGTGACCTTTTCTTTTGTTCAACAACTCCATTCTCTTGAGGTGTATACAACACTATACACTGATGTTTTATCCCACATTTGACCAAAAATGCATTAAAGTAAGAAGACATATATTCCCCCCCTCGATCATAACGGAGGGTGCCCATTTTACATGTTGATAGATTTTCAACCAAAACCAAAAAGTATTTGAAGCACATAAACACTTTGGACTTTTCTTTGAGTGGATATACTAATGCATGCCTGTAAAAATCATCAATGAAAGTCACGATGTAAAGATAGTTTCCAAAAGAGGGTGTCTGCATAGGACCCCAGACATCACTATGTACAAGCTGCAATTTTTGAGTAGCTCAAACTAAACCATCTTTTGGAAAGGAGGAATGATGCATTTTTCCCAAAATATAGCCTTCACAGACATGTTTACCAGGTGCCTCAAATTTGGGCAAAGAGGACACCATTTCAGATTTTTGCAGGTGTAGCAAACTAGCAAAATTTAGATGACCAAAGCATGCATGTCAAAGCTTTGCATCTAACATAGCTTGAGAATCATGTGATGCACATGATCAATCATTCACAGATTCATAGTGTATGAGCTTATACAGCCCACGACATAAAAGGCCAGAAGCAATAATCATGTCGACATTTGACAGATCATGAACTCTACATCTGTTATCAATAAATTTCACAACCAAGCCAATCTTGGCTAAACCTAAAACTGAGAACATATTCTTCTTGATCCCTGGCACAAATAAAGCATGTGACAATGTAAAAGAACTTCCATCAGCAGAAGTCAGAATGATCTTACCAATTCCCATGACAGGATAAGAGGAGTTGTTAGCACATGTGTTAGTATTCCCTATAGGGGTGGGCTCGACTGAAGTGAAGAAACTGTGTTGTGAGGTAATATGTTTGGTTGCCCCACTATCAAAGTACCAAACATCTCAATCTACTATAGACATACTATTCAGGAGAAGATGGATCAAAACTACAAATAGTAAGTAAACGTCCATTCTTCATTTTGCACTAGATTAGTAGACTCTATTTTTGGTGTAGAGGCCTCTGCAATAACCATTCTAGCCTCTTTTTTCTTTGTCTCTTCTGCAGCTAGTCTTGGACAATTCATTATGACACAATCATTTGCTTTATAGTACTTGCAAAACAATTTCTACTTTTCTCTTTTCTTGTCTTCTCTATTATCCTTCTTTGATTGTGCAAAATTAGCAGATTTCTACTTACTAGTAGAAGACCTCCATTTACCTTTGCCCTTTTGACTAGCCTGAAAAGCTTGATCTACAACACTCATGATGGACCCGTTCTGCCTAGACTAATCTTCTTGCAATAAAACAGAGATTAACTCCTCAAATGTTAAGGCATTTGGATTGCCTTTCATCATCAAATGAAGAGTAGAAGTAAAACTCTGATATGAATCCGGAAGGCCATTTAGAACGGTCTGCACAAGTGAACTGTCAAGCAAGACTTCATCTGCAGAAATCAATTGTTCTTTCAAATCTTTGATCTTTGTCAGAAAACTATCCATGGAATCATCTTCATTCATGTGCTCACTCTACAACTATTTTTGGAGATAAGCAACATGAGCTTCATTCCTTGCCTGGTATAAAGTGGTAAGTGTATCCCAAGCATCCTTAGCTATTCTACAAGAGAGAATGTGAGTAAGAATGGCATGTGTGACAAACAAGGCTATCAATGCATGTGCTTGAGCATCTCTGCCATCCCAACAAATTTGCTCTGCAGTAGGTGCAACAGGAACTGCAGCACAAGCACGAACATGAAGAATATCATCATCTTCAATGCCATCTACATCACCTTCAACAACTGTGTTTGCAGGTGTTATACCACGTTTTTCAACACCTTGCACAATATTCCATAGTCCTTTTGCAACCAATACATGACACATCATATAAGCCCATAATGGGTAATTGGTACCATCCAACTTATCCTCAACATCCAACATACGGAATACATCATTCCTTTCATCCATGGCCACTAACTAAAATACCCTGATGCAGAAAATTGACTGTATCTCAAAAAGTTGAATCGAACTACCCAATCGAGTTTTGCCAAACCTGTAGCAGACTTCGAGATGCTTATACTGGCGAGCCAAAACTTGTATATATCTTTGGCAAAAAAACGAAATAACGTGCACTAGCACTACGATAGTGCATTCGAAGGCCGAAACGAGCTGAAATCGTGATTTTGGTACCATACAATGAAGCTTGAGTATGCTTACCAAATTTCATGCTATTTGAGATTGTGATCGGAGGGGTGTTGACGACGCCCTAGATGAAGTGGTGACCTGCTTTGATACCAATTGTTGGAGTTCAAGGTCTACGGAAGCATGTGAACAACACAAGGACGAAGAAGAAGCTTGGAACATAACACACAATACTCAATGTATTACCACTAGAATGTACAAAGAAAAGGAACCCGTTAGGGCAATAGGCGTATATGCAAGCCCAAGAAAAAAACCTCCTAAAGAGGGAAAAAAGTGCCCCAACGGTCCTAGTTTGTTCTCACATATTATTACTTAAATATATCAACATATATATATATATATATATATATATATATATATATATATATATATATATATATATATATATATATATATATATATATATATATATATATATATATATATATATATAGCAAGATAGATAGATAGATAGATAGATAGATAGATAGATAGATAGATAGATAGATAGATAGATAGATAGATGGATAGATGGATAGATGGATGGATGGATGGATGAACGCATGGATGGATGGATGGATGGAGATAGATAGATAGATAGATAGATAGATAGATAGATAGATAGATAGATAGATAGATAGACAATGAGATAGATAGATAGTTTGGATAGATAAATAGGTAGATAGATAGGTATATATATATATATATATATATAGATACACATACATACATACATACATACATACATACATACATACCTACATACATACATACCTACATACATACATACATACATACATACATACATACATACATACATACATACATACATACATACATACATACATACATGCATGCATGCATGGAATAGATACTTAGGAACATGCATTCATAGTTTTGGCTGTCAAGCATGCCATTATCCCTCACACTCGCTCTTAGAAAACAACAAAGGATGCTTGGGATATACTTACCACTTTATACAAGGCAAGAAATAAGGCTCATGTTGCTTACCTCTCACAACAGTTGGAGAGTGAGCATATGAATGAAGGAGATAGCATGGACATATTTTTGACAAAGATCAAAGATTGGAAGGAGCACTTGATTTCTGCTGATGAATTCTTGCTAGATAGTTCACTTGTGTAGACTGTTCTTAACGGCCTTCCAAATTCATATTAGAGTTTTGCTTCTGCTCTTCCATTGATAATGGAAGGCAATTCAAATGCCTTAACATTTGAGGAGTTGGTCTCTATTTTGTTTTGTAAGAAAATCAATCTAGACAGAACATGTCGATCATGTGTGTTGCAGATCAAGCTTTCTTAGCTAGTCAGAATGGGCAAACGAAAATGGAGCTCATCTACTAGTAAGCAAAAATCAAATAATGTTGCATAGTCAAAGAAAGAAGACAAGATGAGAAGAAAATAAAAAAGCATAAATAATTTTGCAAATACTATAAGGGAAATCATCATGTCATAAAGAGTTAAAGATTTGTCCAACACTTGTTGCAAAAGAGACAAATAAGAAAGAGATTGGAATAGTTGTTGCAGAGGCCTCTACACTTAAAACAGACTATGCTAATCTTGTTCAGAATGAAGAATGAGCACCTACTACTATTTGCAGCTACGATCCATCTTCGCATGAGCAGTGTATGTGCATAGTAGACTCAGATGTTTGGTACTTTGATAGCGGGGCAACAAAACATATTACCTTGCAATGCGGTTTCTTCAGTTGACTTGAGTCTTCCACTACAGGGAATACTATCACATGTTCTAACAAGTCCTCTTATCCTATAATGGGAGTTGGTAAGATCATTCTCACTATTGTTGATGGAAATTCTTTCACATTGACAGATGCTTCATGTGTGTCATGAATTAAGAAAAATATGTTGTCAATTTCAGCATTAGCAAAGATTGGCTTGATTATCAAATTTATAATCGTGAATGATTTAGCATGTGCAGATCAAGATTCTCAAGCTATCTCAAATGCAAAGCTTTGGCATGCACGCATTGCTCATCTAAATTTTGCTAGTTTACTATGCTTGCAAAAATCTGAAATGGTGTCCTCTCTGCCCAAACTCGAGGCACCTTATAAACATGTCTGTGAAGGCTATATTTTGGGAAAAATGCAATGTTTCTCCTTCTCAAAAGATAATTCATTTCAAACTGCTTATTAATCAAAACTTGTTCATAGAGATGTCTATGGTCCTATGCAAACACCCTTTTGGAACTACCTTTACTTCATCACTTTTATTGATGATTTCTCCAGGCATGCATGGGTGTATCCGTTGAAAGCACAGTCTAAAAAGCTTATGTGCTTCAAAATGTTTTTGGTTTTGGCTCAAAATCAGTTAGGGTGTAAACTGGGCATCCTCCGTTCTGATCTAGGGGGAAATATATGTCTTTTGATTTTAAGGCATTTTTGGCTGAGCGTGGGATAAAACATCAATGTATAGTTCCATATACACCTCAATAAAATGGAGTTGCCAAAAGAAAGAATAGGTCTCATGGAGATGGTGAGGTGTATGGTCAAAAGTCACGCTTCTAGCTTGAGGCTATTATATGTGCATCATATGTACTTAATGGGTGTCCCATCAAAGCACTACAAACGATCACTCCATCTGAGGCTTGGCACGGTCGCAAACCATATGTTGCTCATCTACATGTTTTTTGTTGTTCGGCATGTGCATTAATGCCTAAACAACAACGTAAGAACTTGGATGATAGAGTAGTAAACATATTTTTATGTTGGGGGAACTTCCTTATACATGAGTTCCAACTCCTTGTTCATTGCATCACTTCTAGGGGGAATTTGTTGATATATTTTCAATAGTGATGTGTGTGAACACACTTAGGAGCATTGGGGTGTTTTTTTTCCCTCTTTTGCAGGTTTTTCCCCCTAGGTTGTATATACACCTATAACCTTAGTGGGTCACTTATCTTTTTACATTCCCTTGGTAATACATTCAATATTGTGTTATGCCCCAAGATTCTTCTTCCTCCTTGTGTTTTTCTTGTGCTTTCGTAAACCTTGAACTCCAATAGTTAGTGCTTTACATATCCACTCTCCACATCATAAGAGAATATCGAGAGAGGACATTTGGGTTGGAATAAGGCACTATATGTGTATTGCATTCAAGGAGAAAAAGAGAGGAAAAAAGTGATGTCTTAGAGAAGAAAAATTGAGTGTACTCAAATGCTTTTTGTGAGTATCGAACTGGTTGGAAAATGAGATCATCTTGATGCAAATTTCATCACTTTCAAAGTATTCATGAAGCACAACTATATCTGATGCACATTGAAAATATGTCAATCAATGCAAAAATATTTTCAAAATTCAACAATCATTTTCTCAAACTACAAACTCTATAACAACCATAGGACGAGTCGTAGTAATCACATTCACTAACATCCAACCACCCTGGGTGAAATATTTCCAATCTTTAGAAAAGGATGCTTCTTTGGCAGTAAAGCCTTGAGCAACCTGACCAAGAACCTTTTTTCTTGCACCAAGTTTCTTTGTGCATTTTCAGAGTAGGCATGCATAGGGTCAACCTACAAGGCCATGCACAAATCACATTTTCTTTTTTCTCTCAGGCACTGCATTAAGTAATATATCCATTACTATTCTAAACAAAAAAATAGGAAGCTTTCCGATGCATGCAATATCTTGTTCTGTAGGAACTCTACAACCCAAATGCACATTAATGCCCATCCTTCCAAGAGGAAAAAATATCAACATCTACCAATGATGGCTAGATCTATGAGGGGGCAGTAGTAGAACAAAAACTCGCACGAAAAAAACTACAACAAAGCAAAGCAAAAGAGGATAGGTGGGGGTTGTTAAGAAGAGCAAGTATGAATGACATAGAGATGCCAAACAAGCAACATTTAAAAAGATGGAGCCAATGGGGGCCCGAAATTTTCAAATTATGCCCTTTCTACATGTAAAAACCTCTCCTAGGAATATGTTTGGGCCTTAATTTTTTTGTCAATATCCTCCATACATGTAATTTCTATTTTTTGTAAATATTCTCCATATATGTCATTTCCAATCACTCATCGAGCCTCTAGAGTCATATCCTAAGCATCTATAATTTTCTTATATTTTTCAAAGCTTGAATTAGAATCTAAATGTGGATTTAGGACCTAATTTCAACTAGGGTGGACACTAAAGAGTGAACAAGTCCATTGTTCTAAAATATCTATAAAAACCAATGGCTCTCACATTTGAGTGGTTTCTTGGCTTGTATTCTTCTCTTGCTAATTAGCTGAGTGTCTTAGGGTTGTCATATGTTAGAGATATTGCTTTTATGCACGCTTGCCTACATGCATTATGTGTGTGTGTGTGTGTGTGTGTGTGTGTGTGTGTGTGTGTGTGTGTGTCTATCTAGCATTTCTGAAATTTCTGAATTTTACACATCAAATTTCTCAGCTTAGAGCTTTTTTTGATTCCCTAGTACTTGCTTGTTACAAGGTTAGTTCGCTCATAGGGTTTCTTATTTAGTGCAAGATGCACATAAACTCTATTTTGTTTTTAGATCCAAGGTATAGTATGTTAGAAAGATCTATTGACAAACCATGACCAAACTAGTGCTTTAGGAATTTTTCATCTTGATGGGAAGTTTGAGGGCAACTCTAATTATCTACATTGGAGCTTCATCCTTATATATATATATATATATATATATATATATATATATATATATATATATATATATATATATATATATATATATATATATATATATATATATATATATATATATATATATATATATATATATATATATATATATATATATATATATATATATATATATATATATATATATATATATATATATATATATATATATATATATATATATATATATATATATAGTCCTAACGGACATAAACTAATACCATCTAGGGGAAGAAGAAAAGAGAACTAGAGATAAAGCTTCTACTTCCACCTCTACAAAACCAAGAACCCCAACTAAGACTACTCAAGGTACTAGTGATCAACCTTCACAAAATCAACATAGATGGGATCCAAGGGATACACAATACTTGGAAATTATAACTCTCTCCATTAGGAGATTAGTGATTCCTCATTTACCTGAAAAACATCCAAAGAAACTTCAAATAGACTTGAGGATCTCTTCTATTCATAAAATATTGCTAAAAGCAATACTTGAAGAGTCCATTATACAACCTCAAAATGGAGGAAGGTAGTTTTGTCCAAGAACATCTAACTAGAATCGAAGACCTAGTAAATCATTCATTACCATAGATGTTACAATTGATTATGAAGAACTTGTCATTATACCTTTGATTTCATTACCTAAGTCCTACATGTGCTTCCTTACAACATTTTCCATAACACAGTGACTTCCAAGAAACTACAAAGTTATTGGGAGAACAATCTAAGTGAACCAACCTCACATACGTTCATGATTATGAAGATCCACGTGAAATTGGCACAAATTGTACATGAAAGTATGGTTTTATTTCTATATGCTTTTGCAAAATATTGCGAAGGCATATAATTC
>CM035409.1:7219111-7226611 GCA_020310875.1 Ceratopteris richardii
TCATCAGGCAGACATCGAGTGAAAGGAGGGATGTCTGGGAGCTAAGGGGCGGCATATGCAGAGGAAGAGCTACACATTTGTTTGCGGTATCGTGTTTACGCCATGCCCTTGCGGTCATAAGTTTGGCAGGAAGTCTTTTGGTAAGGTACTTTTCTTGCTGTATCATTACTTTGCAGCTGTAGAAATTTACAATGCTATTCGAGTCTTCATAGCAGCATATGTCTGGATGACTGGTTTTGGGAATTTTTCATATTATTATGTTCGTAAAGATTTTAGCCTTGGTCGTTTTTGTCAGATGATGTGACGTCTCAATTGTCTTGTCCTATTCTGCTGCATCTTGCTGCACAATGACTATATGCTTTATTATATTTGTCCTATGCATACTCTATTTACGGTCATGGTTTACATAGCTCTTGGAATTTTCAACAAGTACAATGAGGTGGGATCTGTGATGGCTATCAAATTTCTTTCATGCTTTGCTGTGGTCATTGCAATGTGGGAAGTTCCTGGTGTTTTTGATGCTTTCTGGAGCCCATTTGGGTGGCTTGTAGGTGAGGCTAAGTATTTCTGTTTAAATAATGCTCCAGGGTACCCCATTACCCAGGTTTATTGGAAGACTCAGTTTCTTTCCCCTTTTATTCACTAGATATTGTCTATCATTGTTTTGCTGCAGGATATAAAGATCCTAGAAAGCCAAATCTTCCGCTATTGCATGAGTGGCATTTTAGGTCTGGCTTTGATCGGTACATTTGAATTATTGGCATGCTTTATGCTTATTTCCATCCCACGGTCGAGCGATGGATGGAGAAACTAGAGGAAGCAGAATGGCAAAAAAAAAAGAGTCACTGTCAAGTCTTGTGTTGTTGTTAGCTGCCTTTCTGTTGGTTACTTGTGGTACGAGCATGTTTATAAGTTGGACAAGCTGAACTATAATAAAGTCCATCCGTATACATCGTGGATACCATTAACAGTGTACATTGGCCTTCGAAATTGCACCCAATCTCTACGACAGCATTCATTGACTTTGTTTGCATGGCTGGGAAAAATTACACTAGAAACCTATATTGGACAGCTTCATATATGGTTGAGAACCGGAATTCCTAATGGACAGCCTCAATTATTACTTTCCCTCGTTCCAGGCTATCCAATGGTTACTTTTCTATTGACTTCAGCAATTTATCTGTTGATTTCATATCGATTATTTGAACTGACTGGAACACTGAAGAATGCTTTTGTACCAAGCAGGGACAACAAAAAGCTTCTTCACATGCTTTTGATAGGATCAATCTTATTTTTTGTGCTCTATCTATTTTCATCTCTATTGATCATCATAGCACAGGTATCGTGAGCTTTGACCTCATAAATTGTTGAATGCGATGTTATTTACAGTGCGTTATATTCAACTCTCCATTCTTATGAGCAGCAGCCCTAGTATATGAGGTGGAAATCTTTGTGTATATCTTTTGATAGGATGTGGAAAAGTCTACAGCACTCTGTCATGCTTTGGAGTTCTAGCTAATCCCTACAACATACATAGCCATCAGTTGCTCAAAACAACTTAAGTGCATGCTAAACTTAATATCTTCCTCTCCTTTCCATGAACCCCGACGACATACCTGGTGAACCCGACGTGAAAGGAGGGGGTGAGTGAGTTATAGAGCCACAAAGATTATCATAATCAAAATGGAAGAAATCCTAGCTCAATTCCTACGATTTCAAGAAGAAGATAGGCGTCAAAAAGCCATCCAATCACTTCATGAACGTCTAGTCAATCGGTGTGGCTTTTTCAATGGAAAGAATGTCTCAAAGTTCTGCAAAGAATATGAACTCGAGGCCAAATATCTAGGTGTCGGACTAAGTCCGATGACAGAAAAAGAACTATGCGAAAACTTTATCTATGTGTCGGGATACGACATGCGAGACCAAATAATGCGAATAAATCAAACGACATGGTCCCAATACAAAGCGACACTCCTCAAGCAGTTTATGCTAGAGGATCTTGATAAAGTAACTCGTAGATCTTTCCTGAGGTGGGTTCATATGCCCAAAGACCAACCAGTTCTTGAGATCAAAGAAGAGTTTGAGCGACAATATGATGATCTTTCTGAGCACGATAAGAGGTGCATAAGTCATGAAAGGGTGTCGTTGTTTCTTCGAACAATCGACGTTAAAGCCAGAGAGGAGTTAATTCCACTTCTACAAGATATAGACTCCGACTCGGGGCTCACAGAGGATTGGACGCTTGTCCATGAAGCTGTGATGAGATATGTGAAGAAACAACAAACAATAGAAAAATTTTTAAACGATTGGAAAGCTGACATTTATGCAAATGAAGAAGATACACAAATTCCATGCATTTCAGAAACTAAAAATAATTTGCAATTCTATAGAATAATAGAAACCCAAGCTGGGCATAAAGAATATATGCATGAAATATACGTACATGCTTATGAAGGGGATCACTATAAAGAACCTATAAACATAAGTGATGCAATCTCTGAGGATTCAAGGTACCAAGAGCCTGTAGATACTTTGATCACATCTACAAATACTGTATATGCACAAACCTCAAAGATGGGAGGAGCAAGGGAATATGTGGAAGCTAAACAAAACAAAATCAAACCAATATCAAACATACAACAAAACAAAAATAAACAAAACACACCAAGAAACCAACATGAGGCTTCCTATAATCTGATAGACTCCTCGCTTCTAAGGGATGATAATCCAACAAACAAAGAGGCAAGATATGATAATAACCAAGATTATTTAAAGATATCTACGGGAAGTCAAGGTGATCAGAAAGAGATTGCAAACGAAATAACTCAAAATAATCCAGTGAATCCATGTGAGTATCAAGCACAAGATGATTTCTTAAATGACGAAACCAAACAATGCTCGAGGAACTATTTGATACCATCTAAGAGTGAAACATCTCTTGAAGCATATGATTCAAATATGAATCATGGCCAAATGACTAATTTGTATGAAGAGAATGCAAGGGAGCATGATGCTAATCAGGAGGGCATGCAAATTATGAGTCCTCTAAAGAATGGTATGTATGCCAATGGTGAAAAGCATGATGCTAAGCCTACTGATTGTTTAGATCAAGATCAAGAATGTGAAAAACTCTTGAGTGATACCACATTAAATGAGTCGTTAGAGGTACAAGAGAGTGATCTGAATTATAGGTGTAAGAATGAGTTGTTGATTGAGCTTCAATATAATGATATGTATGTGAACGATATTGTACTCCATGAAGAAGGACATATGAATGATCATGAGAGCGATGAGGATACTCCACTGATTACTCCTCTTTACATTGATATGTATGTTAAGAATGATCATGTTGAGTTGAGTTCATATATCAAAGAAATCAAGCATGAAGTGGAAGATACAACGTTTAATGAGATGTATGATAAATATGATGTGTGCATAGCATCAAAAGATATTGAATGTGAAACCGTTGAGTCAAATATTTGCATTGATGAAGCTAGATATAAATGTTACCAGATGGATGAAGTTTCAATTGACTCAAGCGTCTATGATGAGATATTCAGGTATGAAGTATTTGAGCAAGATTCAATGATAAAAGAAATGTATGAGGAGTGTGGCAAAAACACATCCTCTAAAGATAATAAACAAGAAATAATTGAGATAGATAAAGAATCTGATGATGACATCTTGAATAGGAAAACTCATTTGACATCAAATTACATGTATATCTTTGAAAAGGATCAGGAGAATATAGATGAATGTAGATTTTCCAATGAATCTTACTTGGAGAAGCAAGAATTTAGTGATTTAGATGATCAAGATTTTCTTGATTGTGATGATATTGAGTTTCTTCATGATAATGGGCAAATGAATCTGGAAAAAGAAGAAGATGAGGAGTTCTTGGAGAGATTAGAGATAGAAGCAGATTCTATAATTGGTGGCACTCAAGTAAAAAAAAATCATGACAGTCTGAGTGATAAGTATGAGTATAAACTGCATTTAGAGTATGATGAACATCACCATTTAGAGTGTAAATCTTATGAATGTATTCAAACCCTTAATGGCAATGAAGAAGAAAGATTGGATAATCATAATGGAAATGATGAAATCCTTTTAAATTATTTCATTCCTAAAATGGATCAAAACATATGCATGATGGATTTGTTTGATGATGTTTTAAACACTCCAAATTTCAAAAATCTATATACATGTGCTCATTTATCATGTGCATCTTCATATGATGCATTAGAGAGAAATGTAAATAAAGGCGACTATGCTCAAATGATTAAATCATGGATTTTCAAATTCTCCAAGAGCAATGTATGCCGAACAATCTTACAAGAGATGGACAAGAAAGTGAAGTGGCTTGTATACATATCTAACTTGTTTAAGAATGCTACCTTGATTGATGCAGTTCAGAGATGGCTTCTTTTCAAGCACAGTTTCTTTGGTGAGTATGTTTTAAAGAAGGTGAGATTGAAGGGAGAATCTTTTTCAATTAAATTCCATAAAGCTTAAAGGAATGTTTTTGTAAATAGGAATGTATATATCTTATGTTTTTGCTTTGATTTGAAGAAAGACACAGGAATTAAATCAATACATTGAAGATAGCGACTCAGAATGAAACAAGAAGAGGAGATTGGATGCGACCAGCTCAAGCGGCTTCTGACTTCATACTGGTGAGATGTTATCACTTCAGTTTTTTCTTCTCTCTTGTATATGTGTATATAAAAAGACTGCATGATTAAGCATATAATGCATATAGAAACGTTTAAATAAGAAAATTAAGTAGACCAAAGATCTCGTGCCACTAATTAGATTACATGTAATGTATAAGGACCAGGATTATATGAGTAAGATTAGAAGATGGACTAGAACTTTCGAGAACAAGACCTAGGAAGGTGAAGGGAAGACCTAGACTAAGTATCTGTATGTAGTAGTGTTTACGGGCACTTGATGAGTGAGACACTTCGACTTCTACTCTTGATCTCTCATCTGACCTAATCTTCAGACAGATTATATCTTGAGAAAAGAATTCTTATACCAGCCAACTATCTATATGCATGTGTATGTGTTGTTGGGTGCTGCGATGAGCTAGTAGGCGGGTGGAACTACCTTGGTCGGGTGATCAGGGCCACGAGCTGACGCTAGTTGTGTCGTATGGCCTAACCTACATGTTGTTACGCGCTCATACGGGTTGATAGGTGGGTGGAGTCACTCTGACCGGGTGGTTAGAGCCACGAGCTGACGTTGATTTCGTAGGAGGCTGACATTGTGCATCGTGCGCTATGTCGGGTCGGTAGATGAGTGGGCTAAACCTGGCCGGGTGGTCAGGTCCACGAGTCGCATCCGATTTCGACATAGGCCGAAAAGTGTGGAAAAATAAATAAATAAAAATTAAAGCAAAGATATAAAGGTTGAGCTGGGATAAAGAATTAAAATAAAGAAAAACAGAATAAAAATATGAGAAAAATAAGAAAAGGGTCTGAAGGGGCTTCAGATGATAGAAGATCAATAGGGAAGCCAGAAGCGAGTTTCATAAATCGAGTTAGTGAAGACTGGTATATGCAAATGCTTCGGATAGGCTACTAGATCTGACCGGGTCGAGTTAATGAAAGAGCTAAGAAGTTTTCGATTTACTCATATGATTTCTAGTCTGAGTGCATTAGTGTATTCTGATATGTTGTATGGGATGCTTTTGTCTACCTTCTTTTCTTGATTTATGCCAAGTTTAATACATATTCAGATTTCATGCATCCAGTTGAAATTTCTTTAAGTAGTGTTTATTTGCCACGACCACTTGATCCTCGCTTGTATTTAATGTTGTGTATGCAGGTTGGTGGTGCATCCGGAGGATGCACAGGTTCAGAGGGGGTGGATGTGGTCGAGAATCGGCATCCGAGCTTATGAACCATTATGAAATTTCGAATCAATATAATGATTCCAAATCAGTGGTGGAGATTCAAAGTCCATGCTCGGAAATCAAATGAGTATTATTGTGAAGATAAAGTTAAGTTTAATTTATGGACGGACATCACAATCTATTGATATTTCTGTATCATGTATATCTGCATATAGTGTGATTACATGCGCACACACCATGTGAATGTGTGTATCGAGACTCATTCATATTATGAAAATGTGTGATGAATTGAAAACGAGTGCGAATAGAGAGCATCATGTTGAATATGGTTTTATATGTTCATGTGCGACCATGGTCTTATATGTGTGTTTCTGTGTGTATTTGTATGAATGTGTGTGCATATATGAGTGGATGTATGCACATGACCATGTGTAAGCACCTACCTGTGAGTTTAGTATGTATTGTTTGCTTCTGGAATGAAGTACAGGTGGCATTCATGAGAATGGTAGGAAGCAACATGGAAGGACGAGAGTTCCCATCACGCGGGGGGGTACGATCGGAGACAGAGGGAGAAAAGAGGGGCGGCAGGTCATCGACGGCGGGATCGGACAACACTTATATCTGACGAAGCTCTCCGGGAGGAGGGGAGGAGTTGCACAGAGGAAGATGATCGCAGAGAGAAAGGAGAGAGATATAAGCGGAGAGCAGTGCACAAAAAGGGAAGGTCATCCATATACAGTGTTAGGATGGAGCTTCTTGAAGATGATGCAGAAGTTCAATAAGCTAACAAATTCGATTAGAATTTCGGTTGATGACAGAAGTGATATGGCTAGATACAGAAGAAATTCATCATTGTGAAGCTGGACTTGGAGCAATCTGTCCTTTAATGCTGCAACAGTAATCGAAAGCTCTGAAAATTTTCTATGCTCACCACCTTGCGTTCGATAACTTCTCAGTTGCTGATTCAACGCGAGAAGGCCAATTTCCAGACAATAAAAGCTATTGATGAAAGTTTTCAAGCTGTGGAGGATCAACTTGCTTCAGATCTAGCGGAGCTTAGTTTGCAGGACCCATGAACTCTGGAGGCACTTTTGGGCAGCATTTTCTTTTAACATCCAACACACTTCGAGACGTTCGATTACAGCAGAGCCATGTTTTTCCCACGTTAACCATGATACTGAAAATTGTGTGTACACTTCGAGATGGAGGTTCGAGCAAGGGCTCGCACATATATTGAAAAAGTTTCTGATCGTTGTGCACCTCTAAAGCCTCATCAGGCAGACATCGAGTGAAAGGAGGGATGTCTGGGAGCTAAGGGGCGGCATATGCAGAGGAAGAGCTACACATTTGTTTGCGGTATCGTGTTTACGCCATGCCCTTGCGGTCATAAGTTTGGCAGGAAGTCTTTTGGTAAGGTACTTTTCTTGCTGTATCATTACTTTGCAGCTGTAGAAATTTACAATGCTATTCGAGTCTTCATAGCAGCATATGTCTGGATGACTGGTTTTGGGAATTTTTCATATTATTATGTTCGTAAAGATTTTAGCCTTGGTCGTTTTTGTCAGATGATGTGACGTCTCAATTGTCTTGTCCTATTCTGCTGCATCTTGCTGCACAATGACTATATGCTTTATTATATT
>CM035409.1:7231611-7276611 GCA_020310875.1 Ceratopteris richardii
TGACGAGAGAGAAAGAAGGCTTTCTACTAGGACGATAAAGTCTTCATCGACGGATGCCCTATCAAATAGGGCTACACGGCCTATGAGGCAACACCATATCAGGGGTCACCACTCAAAGGAGTGGCGTGGAACTGCAACGGAGCACTTTGAACACGGCCAAACCGACTCGAAGAGATCCTAGAGACTCATGACTTTGCTTGCATCACAGAGACCCACGAGAGCCTAGAGAGAAGCCTACTTCACATTGCAGATTTTCATTGGCAATCTGCATTCAGGACCACAACGAGGCAGAGTACAACACAAGGGTCAAGGGTGTCACCATCATATCTAGACACGAGATACAGAGCCGGATCCATATCATAGGAAGAGACGAGGAGGCACGATACATGTGGGTCTGCATGGAGATAGCACTGGAGAGTTTGGCTTATATTGACATATGCTACTTCCGACCAGGCGGATCCCGATATGAGACAGAGATGCTACTTCCAACCAGGCGGATCCCGATATGAGACAGAGATGCTACTTCCGACCAGGCGGATCCCGATATGCTACTTCCGACCAGGCGGATCCCGATATGCTACTTCCGACCAGGCGGATCCCGATATGCAGGACAGGACCTTGAGGGACCGACCTGAGACAGAGACTCACCATACACAACACTTGTAGATCAGATACTACATTACAACACCCTAGATGAACTCTTCCTTATGGAGGACTTCAATGGCCGCACCCAATCACGTCAATGCGAGGCATATGACATGAACCATCTACATCTCATGAGGGGCAGAGATCCGGATGAGAAGAGCACTAGTAAAGTATCAACAGACATGGGTCAGGACACCACCGGGTATGGCAGACATCCGCTTTAGCTAGGTAGCCGACACCATCTTGTTATATATAATGGGATGCACCGTTGGCCAGGCTCGGGCGGACTTACTTGCTTCCCTCACGGAGGGGGTGAAAGGATGCATCTATGGATTTTAGAGCTTAGAGGGGATATTACACACAGACAGACACAGCGTCGCAGGTAGAACCTTGCTCGCCAAATAGGAGGAAAGTCAATACTGAGATATCTACCATTCGCTCATGAGTCGGGATAGTGCAGTGGCGTGGCGACATCTGAGGGAAAAGGAGACAGCAGACACCCATTCGAGACCTGAGCATTTGGCATAGCTATGCACAGAGCCTATACCAGATCCCGAACCAGTCCCCCTATTCCCATGCCGTAGAACTCACACCCCACTACCTCTTACTTCTTCACACCCACTATGGTGAGCCACGCTATTTCCCATTTACAGCATGGCTGAGCCCATGACCAGTTCAGTTTACACGTAGAGCACCTCATCTACGGATGCACGACTCTGGCACTGCTCATTGCCCACCTCTTCAACTGTGCATTGGATGAAGGGTTCCCTAACTCATGGACTGAGCACACCCTAGTGCCCATTCATAAGTCAGGCGACATTATCGATCGTGCTACATATCGGACGATCATGATTGGCCCCATATTGGCCAAATTGTATGGGCAATTGTTAGAGACAAAGTTGAGCACTCTCGCCGAGAGGAAGGGTATCACGGCTTCCAGACAAGTGGGTTTCAGACGAGATCACTCTACCATTGACCACATCTTCATTCTGATATGCCTGATCGACCAGGCAAAAGTGAGGAAGAGGAGATTATACTACTGCTTTGTGGACTTCCGCAAAGCCTTCGACTATGTTCCAAGGGTGCAGTGTGGTTAGCAACGGGATGGCAACGTCGTAGGCAATCGTTAGCAACGCGTTAGTAACATGATGAAGTTGCAAACCAAAAGTTGCGATAAAGTTGCGTACAATTAATTTTTTTAATCAAAATTTTTAGTATTTTTTTAGATTTTAGGCATCCTAAATGTATAAATCCTCTTATAAGTGCTTGAATATATTCAAAAAAAAAAAAAAAAAAAATATAAGCATTATACATCAACATTAAACATATCATATATAGTTGGACGTCGACTTCTAAGTTCTAACTTCTCACTTGATGCTTGCATAATGTATTTCAAGTTTCAACTTACTACTTAGAAATTTGATCACAATGCAGATTAACTTTTAACTTTTAAGTTAGGCAATACCAAATTATGGATCACATTTCCAAATTAAAACTTAAATTCACTTGACAATGGACACTAATTCATATGAATATTCAATAAATTCACATCAAAACTTCAATACACCATATAAATGTGGGCACAAATTACAACGACAATGCAGATAGATGAGTCACCACAAGAGTAAAGAGTCAACACGTAATCATAATATCATCTAAATGTCATAAATACATATCCAATGTCCATAAATATGATCAATGACTCGAGTCATGTGACATGTCCAAATAAATCCAAGAGGCAATCATCAAAATCTGACTCAGTATCTGATGACGTCTCATCCTCATCCTCATCCTCTCTACCATGTGGAGCAGAACTAGTAGAGGCCCTTGAAGTCGATGCAAAATCTATGGCTTGTGATCAAGCACATCTCTGGGAACGAGTCTGAAGTTGTGGCTCGGTTAACTACTGATAAAGCATGTTGTAAAGGTCCAACTCCTCTAAATTTATAGCAAGCATCTCATGAACTTTTCCTAACGTCGATATGATCAATGTTGACATGTCGCACCTCCACTGTGTGACCTCCGGTCTCCAAAGGTGCAACTTGTAGTGGCAATATACTAGTTGCTCCAATTGTGGAGTAGATAATCGATTCCTCTTCTTTGTGTGGAAGAGGACCCAAGTGCTTCAATTTCTTTCACAAGGACTAACAGTACAATCCTATGAAAGAACGCGGATGGCAAGTGATCTCTGCATGTTCCATATAAAAAATGCATTATTTTCTTGAATTATCAATTAGAAATTATGAATTAAATGTGACTTACTACTTACCAACTTAGGTGAAGATAGACCATATTTCTCCCACCAAGACAGAGGTGACAACTGACTAGACTGGAGCATGGCGGTGTCCTTCCCCAAACTACCCCCATAATTCCGAATAGTAGGAGCTCATCCTCAAGTGCCAAGCACATATCAACATCATCGGCATATAATCTGCGTATGTATGAAGTCCATGCACTGTCAAGCTCATGATCCAACATCTACCTCCCAGATCTCCATAAGGGGTGTAGAATATGAGCCATGCCATGAATCGATCGATGGAACCAATCCCATCCATCCCTCCATATAGATCTAATCTCACCAAGCCTATTTATTCAAGAATCAAGAATCAAGACTTAATCATGTGACATGTCATTGGTAATAAAAATAAGAATAATAAAATTTGAATGTAACATTATCAAAATGCATATTGCATAATTGTATGAAGAAATAGAAGTGTATCGAGCAAGGAACTCCAGAACGTGGTCCATGTACTCATAGACGAGGTCTAGAGTACTTCCCTCCATGTCAACGATGCGTAGCATGCAATATAGAGGCTTCATCACTCCCACTAGAGCCTCTATCTCTCTCTAGAAGTTGTCACTCAAACAAGTAATGCGGACCGTCTCTGCTATCTTGGTTGTATGGCCACTCCATGCTAACCACTCACGAGAAACAGCTGTCTGCATAAGTGATCGCCTCACTCGAAGCAATCTCTCCATCACAATGCACATATAAGCAAATCTGGTCTTTCCAGGCCTAAGAAGCTCCAAATCACTGTATGATCTGAAAATAGCAAGCAGCTTTGGCCTCTTGGTAAACAAGGTGACCACTCTCTGACATGTGGAAAACATCTCATGTATCCAAGGGACCTTCCCGACATCCTCAATCAGCAAGTATATGCTATGAGCTGCACATGGAGTCCATACAATGGATGGGATGACTTGGACAACATTCTTCACTCCAATGTCCAAGGCTTCCTGTCTGATATGTCCAAAAATGTACTCCCCTGTGATGGATAGGCCTTGAGTAGATGCATCAATGGCACGTAGGGACATGGTGCTTTTGCAACAGTTAACCAGAATATTATATACATTTCTTTTTCTAATGTTTGTCCATCCATCACACATCAAAGTGAAGCCATATTTCTTCCAAGTCTCTTGCATAGGCTCCAATTGTTTTTGCACAATCTCTTTTGTTCTTCTCAGCTCACTTCCTCTTAGCTCTTCATAACAAGGCCCTTCCCAGTCAACCCCAAGCCTACTCACCATTTTCATGGCCTCTTTCCATGCGGTAGTGCACACTTCATTAAAACTTAGACCACACTTAATGAAGAGCTTCATAATACCTTGGGTGGCCTCCTGCTTCCCTTGCTTTTGCAAACTAGCCCGTATGGATGATGCATGTAGCCTTACACGACCAATAGGAATGCTTTGACTCTCCTGTGGCCTCATTTGTTGATGTTGAGATGCATGTGTTGCCTCCTCGGTCTCGAAGTCCTCAATGAGAGGGGATGAAGGAAACTCCCCTTGAGATGCTTGAGATGATTGCCCTTGAGGAACTCAGCTTTGTGCACTACTAGGTGTAGGTGCTCTAATACCTCTTCTTATTTCTCGTTCTGCAACCCATTCCAAAAGCTCTTCTTTCATATTCTCTAGTATTTCTTAGGGCAAGGACCAACACCTACACCTCCAAATCGTGCTGGATGGGCTTTTATTCTATCTTCCCCTCAGTCCCTTTGTACCCACACAACTTACACGTCCATCTCTCACTACCTCCTGTGCCAAATTTTCCTTGGCTTGTGACATGTTGCCAACACTCTTGTTTGGCTCTAGGCATGATGGCTAAGAGTCTCTCTCTCTCTCTCTCTCTCTCTCTCTCTCTCTCTCTCTCTCTCTCTCTCTCTCTCTCTCTCTCTCTCTCTCTCTCTCTCTCTCTCTCTCTCTCTCTCTCTCTCTCTCTCTCTCTCTCTCTCTCTCTCTCTCTCTCTCTCTCTCTCTCGCTCTCTCTCTCTCTCTCTCTCTCTCTCTCTCTCTCTCCCCCCCCCTCCTCTCCTTTTGACGCACACCTGTTTAAGTTAGCTCTGACACGCACCTATTCAGGTAGCTCCGACACTGACCTATTCGTACATGTTCATAGTTGTGACGCACATCTCTCCGGGGTAGCTCTGACAAACACCTGTTCGGCTTTGTAGCTCTGACGCGCATGCATGTTCTTTACGTATATCTGATCGATGCGAGTCTCTTAGCTCATACGTGCATGCTTGTTCTTTTACATAATAAGGGTTTTGGTTAGAGATCATTCTCGAACAAGTAGGCGACCTTCCTTAAGCCCCTCCCCCCCCCCCCCCCGGCGATCTGCCCCCGCCCACTCGACGACTTTTAGGGTTTCAATGTTATGAACCGAAAAACCCTAGATCTCATTATTAACCTTGAATCTTGATAAACCTAAGTTTTTAAGCCGCTTCCTATGGCCAAATTGGAGGATCTAAATAGAATAGAAGATAAGCTTAATGTCATCATCAGAGACAACAAGGCAACAGACTCGACCATCACCTCCATTATGAAACGTCTCTCCAAACTTGAGAAAGAAGTGGAAGGCTTCAACAAAGAGCGTGAATCATGGAGCAAAGAGAAAGAAGAATGGGAGATGGAGAGATCAAAAGAGAGAGAAGAATGGATGAAGAGGCAAAGCGATTGGGTAGAAGAGAAGAAAGCCATGACAAAACAAATCGAACTACTCAAAGTCTCAATAGCATCCCTCACTCTTGAAGAAGGTGAACTTATAATGGACACAAAAGAAGCTCTTAAAATAGAGCTCACGGAAGCCTTGACTACAAGCATTGACACCAAGCTTGAGGCAACCAAAGAAGGATGGCTCAAAGTAGTGAGGAAAAACATCAAGAAAATGGCGAAAGAAGAAGCACAAAAAGAAGAAGCCCTCATTGTGCACACTAACATTGAGGAAGAGAGGATGAGACAAGCCCGACGTCTTAACATGCGAGTCACAGGTATATTAGAGAGAGAAGGTTCCACTCCAGAGATGGATGGGAAGACACTATGCAAGAAGTTTGGTTTTAAGGAAGAAGAAGCCCTCCCGTTCATTAAATCTTGGAGAGCTGGAAAGACCTTTCTAAGAAGAGAGCTCTCATTTTGCACTTCCCCTCCGAAGTGGTAAGATCCACCTTCCTTCGCAAGAGAGTGGTTTTGAGAGCACTTGATGGCCCCCCCATTTACCTTGATGATGATCTCACACCCATGCAAGTAGCACATCGCCGTGCATGCATGGCGAGAGTACATCAAGCTCGCAAAGAAGGAAAGAAGGCTTCATGCAGAGATGGTCGTGTCATCATTGATGGCAAGGCCATCCCATAGGGATTTGCGGCCTGTGAGACACTCGAGGAGATACACCTTGCAATTTGGAACTGTAATGGAGATCTATGGACACACCCAGAGAGTTTAGAAGAGGTGCACAGAGGCAGAGACATCATTATGCTCACAGAGACACATGAGAGCCCAGGCCAAGGCCTACCTCGAGTCCACGAGTTCCAATGGGAGTCCACATACAGAGAGTGTACACGTCAGCACACCACCGGACGATCACGAGTAGTCATACTCTTCAGAGACTGACTTCAAAGAGGTTAGAAGAGGTGCACAAAGAGGTTAGAAGAGGTGCGCAGAGAGGTTAGAAGAGGTGCGTAGAGGCAGAGACATCATTATGCTCATAGAGACACATGAGAGCCCAGCCCAGAGCCTACCTCGAGTCCACGGTTTCCAGTGGGAGTCCACATACAGAGAGTGTACACGTCAACACACCACCAGAGGATCAGGAGTAGCCATACTCTTCAGAGACGAACTTCAGAGCAAGATACAGATAGTCGCATGTGACTCATGGACCAGATATCTTTGGATTCGACTCCAGCTCTCACAGGAGCGGATCATCTACATAGTGTTATGCTACTTTGCTCCTTCTAGCTCACGTTTCGCTATCATAGATCAAGAGGACTCACCATACACATGCTTGTCAGAAGAGATTACAGAGTACTCTGCATTAGGGAAAGTCTTCCTTATGCGAGACTTCAATGCCAAGACAAGCAATGATCAGTATGAGATATTTGACCCAAAAACCCACAGATACTGCATACCATTGTGGATGAGTCTACAGTAGACTCGAGCTTCAGCTGACTCTACACACACTCACTTTGGCACTCATCTACTCAAACTAGGCTCTCCACATAATCTCGCTATCTATAATGGGATGGGTCAGTGGCCTACCTCAGAAGGATTGACATGCATACCACACTCAGTCACAGATGGCGGGGGAAGTAGAGTAGATTACGTCATGGGATCCAAAGAGGTCATCCACCTACTTATCTCATTCAACATCCCACGCACACCCATTGGGGCTGATCACATATACCTCGCACTCTCCCTCAAGGGAGACACCCCTAAACGCACACCCGCAACACACATCCCACACACCACCATCCACTTCACACACGGGCTAGCTCACATATATGTAGCTCAAGTCAAGAAGGATCTTCTCTTGCTTCATCCTGACACTCCACTATCCCTACTCACCTCACAGATAGCATGAGTCCTTCAGACATCAACCATCAACTCCTTCCCACACACCATCCAATCTCGTCATACACCTCTCGAGACTATCATACGCAAGGTGGTTAGGTTCATAAGGTTCGTAAGGTTCGGTACGAGTAAGGTATGTGAACTGAATCTTACTTCCAAGGTAAGGTTCGAAAGGTACGTATTAGGGTTTCTATATACATGTCAAAATTATGTATACACATGTACATACACATCTACATGCATGAATGTATGTGTGTGTGCACTATGTATACATGGATATGAATGTACATTGTAAATTGACAATAGTTTGGGTCAAGTATCAAAAAACCATCATTTGAACCATACCAAAAAATTGGACGAACCGGATGTAAGGTTCGCTATGGAACCGAACCGAACCGGATCATGGTACCGGAATTTCCGATACGCGAACCGATGCAACCTTGAGACTATGCCACAACATCGCTGTATGATGAGGAATGCAGAGATCTTTACCGCCGACTACGAGTTCAATCGAGCATTGGGAGAGATCACAAAGAGAGAGGCAACGGGACAGACGAAGACCCTCACACGTCGCAAGAAGCGAGCCTTTGAGGAGGCACATGAGCTTGAGCTATACCATCTCTTTATGAGTATGGATAGTGCTCCAACATGGAGCCACGCCCAACCACACCTATTGGGGACCTACACACATGGCATGATTATGCTGAGAGATTATATGAGGTACCTGGAAAGCCTCCCATTACCCAGCCGCTTGAGCCTCGCCCTACTAGTTCTTCTCTCTTCAGAGCAAAGATGGTTGAGAGCCATAGGACAACTACGACATGGACGTTCGACAGACCACACCGGATTGCAAAGCGAGCATCTCATATACGCAGCCTCCACTGTAGCCCCGTTGATTGCACGTCTTCAATCGGGCTATAGGGGAGGGCTTCCCATAGGAGTGGACTAGGCACACCATTGTGCCTATCCACAAATTTGGAGACACCCTGGACCCAAGGGACTACAAGACCATCATGATTGGCCACACCATGGCCAAAATATACGGTGCCATACTTGAGGTGGAGCTCAGCTCATATGTAGAGCCTGAGGGGCTACAAGCACAAGGCTAGGCAGGTTTTCGATGAGCTTTCTCCACTATTGATCACATCTTCATTTTGTGCTTCCTCATTGATGGGGCAAGGGTGCAAAAGAAGAGATTATATTGCTGCTTTGTGGACTTCCGCAAAGCTTTTGATACAGAACCACGAGAGAGGCTCTTCTGACACCTCCAAAGCTTGGGAGTACCATCAGGGATGATTTGGGCCATCTATGCACCCTATGAGCAGGTGACTGGGAGGGTACAGTGTCCAAGAGGTATGTCTGAGGCCATTGCTAGCACTATCGGTGTGAAGCAAGGCTGTCCACTCTCCCCCACTCTATTCGGTCTCTACATCGACGAGATTGAGGACTACATTCTCCGAGCTAGAGGAGAGGGTGAAGACCTCGCAAGTACACATGTCCACATTTTATTATATGCTGATGACATTGTATTGATTTTAGAGTCACCTCAGGGATTACAGCACCACCTAGATGCCCTGGATGAGTTTTGTACACAGAGGGGCTTGACAGTAAACCTTGGCAAGACCAAGGTCATGATCTTCCACACCTCCCCCATGGTGAGGAATGGTGCAGGACTCACAGCCGGCGGTGGACAGATTGAGGTGGTCACTTCCTATGTCTACCTCGGAGCCACATTCACAAGCTTGCCTCGCCCCTTTAGCATGAGACAGGCAGCCACCGATAGAGTCACACGAGGATATGCAGCTTTCGCCATGTAAGGGCAGAGATGTCACCACGCACACTTTTGGGAGCCCCGCACGAAGGGGTGGCTATTTGACACACTAGTCAGACAAGCTATGATGTATGGTCCGACAGTTTGGGGCCCAAGCCTTACCATCACCCAGTGGAGTGCGATAGAGAGGCCACAGGTACATATGATCTCACGACTATTTTGCGGGACACAGTCAGTGCCACATGATATCATCAGGGCAGAGCTAGTTGCACCACCCATGGTAGTAGATGCACTATTCTACATTATCTTCTTTATTCAGAGGATGAGGGAGCTCCCTACAAGCAGACTCACACACAAAGCTTTTGAGGCATCTATACAGATATCAAAGTCAGGATATGAGAGAGCTTGGTACACTCAAGTTAGAGTCTACTTTGATTGTCATGGACTTGATATGGATAGATTGCCGCCTTTTCAATATGACCTAGACTCACCTCACATCCACCTCTCCCGTCATGAGAGGAACGTTGTGCTCAGACAAGATCTCCGGCAGCTCTACATTAGTCAGACATGGCATACCACACATGGGATCGAGCCTATCGCACTACCGAGACCAATTCTTAGACATACTGGCGGACGGTTTCATCCAGCCACCACGCTATATGGATACTTACATACCTCATAGCTCGAGGGTAGCGATTGGCTAGTTGAGAGTCTCATCACACCGACTAGAGATTGAGACAGGCAAAGCCGCAAACATTCCCAAAGAGGAGCGGATATGCAGGGTATGCAAAGTAGAGATGGAGGATGAGGAGCATTGTCTATGCAGATGTAGCTCATACGATGACATCAAAGGCAGATACGAGACTTTGTTTACAAGGCAGCCCACCCTCCGAGAGATCATGGACTCTAGAGACCACCAACTGCTCGAGCGATTCTTACTAGAGATATAGAGTCACAGAGATTCCTTACTCCAACCTACTGCGGTAGCCCAAACAGGAGCGAGATAGAGTCAGCTCACTTACTTCTTTGTTCCACGTTGTAGCCCTCCCCCCTCAGCTCACACATCAAGAGGGGTGACTCTTCAGCAAGCTCAGACCTCTCAAGCTAGGAGACGACCCAATGCTATAGGATATCGGACCCCGAGACTTCACCGACACCAGATTGCGGAGATCCACACTCGTGACCATCGCGCCATGGAGGAGAGACGATACCATATGATGGTTGATCCCGCTACAGCCATCCGGGAGGCACTTACTCGACCTCCATCTATGTATCATATCTTATACCCGCCCACTAGTACAGGATGGAGCTAGTTAGTCGTTTCAGATGCATTCTCATGCTTGTTGTACTAGCCTTTTGCATATAGATTATCATAGATATCGCACTCCATACACCTCCCACCTTCATGGGTATCTCCACATGCATACCAGAGAGATCTATATCAGTTTTACCCATTTTTTCAGCACTTTTATCTTTTCCGATTGATAGAAGATACATCCACGTACATTGATTTGTCTCATAGGCCAAGTTCGACCTCCTAATAGACGTCAAAACTCTCTCTCTCTCTCTCTCTCTCTCTCTCTCTCTCTCTCTCTCTCTCTCTCTCTCTCTCTCTCTCTCTCCCTCCCCCCCCCCCCCCCTCGCAGCCCAGTATGCCAGATAGAGGTAGAGAGTGAGGAGCATTTTGTTATCAGATGCCCAGCATACTAAGACCTACGAGCAGAGTTCCAGATAGAGGAGTCGCTCCAGTTGTGCATGACTATGGGAGACCAGCGGCACTTGGGATGCTTCCTCGCAGCAGCATACGAGAGGCAAGAACGGTCACTACAGCCCACACATCAGACACGGGTGAGTACCCAGCAGACCATTACTCGGTTCTTTCAGCGAGCTTAGCTACATCAGAGAGGTCCATCTATAGGGCTCACGCTCCACCAAGCAGCAGCACAGAGAGCACGACGCCGACCACGCATGGTTGGATACCGTCGACCACGACTATATCAGGAGGATATCTCGCGCATTAGGACAGCCTACGACCACATGATGGAGAAGAGGCGTACCACCACCCCCTGGGTTGTCTTCCTTCAGGAGGCACTCAGACCACCACCGATGTACCACATACTACACCCACCTCCACCCATCACCAATAGCTCGGGTATTTTACTCACTCACATTATGGATCCCCCATGTATTAGGTGGCCATTATCTACAGAGTCAGAGCCACTTTTCCGCAGCCTTTTCCAGCCCCATATAGCTTTGTGTAGCGAGTACTTTTTATTTCATTTCATTTTCTATACAGGGTTACTACACTTGTACATGGTTTTGCCTCATAGGCAAAGTTTGGCCTCCAGAAGACGTTAATATGACTCTCTCTCTCTCTCTCTCTCTCTCTCTCTCTCTCTCTCTCTCTCTCTCTCTCTCTCTCTCTCTCTCTCTCTCTCTCTCTCTCTCTCTCTCTCTCTCTCTCTCTCTCTCTCTCTCTCTCTCCCTCCCCCTCCCCCCCCCCTTCCCCCCCCCCCCCTTCTAGACTCTATGTGTTGAGTGCTCTGAGTGCTTTGGAATGAAATGAAAAAGAGCCCTCCAACGGGCCGTTTTCAGCCCATTGAGAGGGCCCTTATTTTTTAAATTTTACTCAACGCCTTGCGAACGCATATGCAATGCGACGTTGTGTTGCGTACGTTGCATTGCATACGTTGGGAAGGTTCGCATCGCATTGCGTATGCAACATTTCTAGGCAACGACTCTTCTAGCGACTCTTCATACACCTACTCAATATCGGAGCTCGAGATGAGATGATATGGGGGATCTACGCCTTATATGAGAGAGTATCTGGTAGAGTCAGATGTCGAGGTGGCTTATCCCACTCACTTGCTAGCACCAACGTGGTAAAGCAAGGGTTCCCTCTTTCACCCACCCTCTTTGGTCTATACATTGATGAGATAGTGGACTTCATACGACAACAAGAAGGGGATGGCGTTGACGTGCGAGGGACCATTGTTCATATTCTTTTGTATGCTGATGATATTGTGCTGGTTTCAGAGTTCGCAGAAGGTCTAGAGCACCACCTACATGGCCTAGACGACTTCTGCATACATAGAGGGCTATCTGTGAACCTTGGTGAAACCAAGGTTATGATTTTTCATACATCAGCACAGGTGAGGAGACATAATTCTTTCACGGAAGCAGGCGGACCAATTGAGGTAGTCGAATCATATGTCTATCTCGGAGTGACATTCATAGCAACCTTAGGGGTTTTCTCTGTCTCAAGCAGCCCAAGATCGCATCACACGTGGATACGCAGCACTAGCCTTGATGGAGAGACAGTGCCACCAGGCACACTTTCAGGAGCCCCGCACAAAGGGGTGGTTTTTCGACACTTTGGTCCACCTTCCAGTCGTCATTGGGAAGCTTCAACCATTATCCACAGTGACACCTGTCAAAACATTCACTTTTTATGGACACAGACAATCTTGAACTTTCGTAGTTTGCTAGTGGTGTCGAGGGAAAATCAACCATCAAACATTCTATACTTATGTCAGATCAAATAGGCAGACCGTACGACTTTAAGTAAATCATTTTTCACCTTTACATTCATTTTTATGAGTTCGTATAAACTAACCTTGTGATAAATCCCCTTCAAAATTTCTTCAATATTCACCTCCCGTATATTCTTCCGATATCTATAATGCTCAAAATGACTACACATACAAAGCATTACTAGTTGCAAACTTCAAAGGCATTCAAGCAAGGAGTTAACCTTGAGGTATCTATAATGACTACATTATGCATGTTGCTTTGATTGGTTGCGAAGAACTTAGAACCTGTCCCAATGAATGTAAAGATTCAATTCTTGCATGTAAATCTTATATGGATGAGATCAATATGGAGTGACATAGATGAGATCAATATGGAGTGACATAGTTGTTACTATTGTGATTTCGATTTCTAAATTTTGACAAGATCCTAACATCTTACAACTCTATTAAAATTTTCCTAGCATAAATTCATGCAAGTCTCTTTTCACCATTTTTTCTTTTAAAAGATTCATAAAAACATTTCGAAATAGTCATAATGAACAGAAGCACATATGTTATTAGGGACTCTAAGCACAAACCCAAAAAAACGTACGCAAAATTGAATAATATGGAAATTCAAAATTTAAAGAACCATTCCTATGCCCAAAATAATGATAATAATAAAGTCAAGTCTGTTACATGTTACTAACATGTCCTATTCCCAAGTCCACTAGAAGTTACGTAGCTAACTTTCTCACGAGTCCAATACCAAATATGTGGAGCAACCAAAGGCTATGTGATTCCGAGCAAAGACTATCCAATGACTAATCCCAAAAAGAGCTCATGCAAGCTTATATAATCACCTAGACAACAACTATCAAAATTTAATGCTTCAACGTCAACGTCAACCTTCTTTAGCTTCAGCTCACGAACTCTGAAGCTCCACTACTACGCAGAGATTTGCTTTTTTGGTTCGAAGCCCAACCACCGAGCTGCCTCGTATATTCTCTATATCCCTCAACTAGAGAGAGACTCTTTCTATATGAGACCTCCTCATGTCTCTTCTACCAAATGGTATAACATACCCATGTGATGCCATGTGGCATCCTTCTCCAAAAGGTGATCCTAACCTTTTGAATATCATATAACAGATGCCATGTGTCATCCTTCTCCAAAAGGTGATCCTAACCTTTTGAATATCATATGACAGTTGCTAAGTAGTTTCTAGTGGGAAAGAGAACAGCCTATGTTGAATGCTTAGCATTTACAATCACAATTGTTGTTTAGGGAGGCAACATCTATTATCTTTTTTACCACATTCTGGAATTTGGATGCTTATAATTTCAAATTCAATATCATGAAGTTAATGTAGATTCTACTATGAGCGTTGTTAGAATGTTGTTGTTCAAATTGCTTTTTATCACTTTCTAGATTACTTTTTATCACTTTCTAGATTACATTCCACTTGATTTAGAGCAAAATCCAAACACACTCATAATAGACGTCAATAGATTTGATCATCAAAATAGTTTGGCTAAAAATTAGTATATTCTTCACTTGCATCAATTTCATGTTTTCTTTCTTTTTATGTACATTAATGTCGTCAAGATATAGATATATATATATATATATATATATATATATATATATATATATATATATATATATATATATATATATATATATATATATATATATATATATATATATATATATATATATATATATATATATGTGTATATGTGTGTGTGTGTGTGTGTGTGTGTGCGCGCGCGTGTGTGTGTGTGCTTTTTATAAATAAGCCTCAAAAATCATGTCTAAGAGGGTAATATACATGATTTATTGAGTCACTTTGAAGGTGGTTGAAGGATTCAATAATACAAGATTTTATAAGGTCTTGAGGGCGCGCTTATGAGAAAAGATGACAGTCCTAAAAAATAAGGGCATTTCGAGATCGCCATCTCATGTTGATCAAAAATCCAAAGTACTGCATTATTATGACATGTGTATCAACCAAATGTGATCATGTAAGCATTATGCTTATAACAAGAAGACAACCTCTACGAAGGTGAAATATCTCATGCCACTAGCACTTCATGTGTCTACAATTCCAAATTTTAAATGTTGCACTCATTCTATTTTCCCATTTACAACAAGATCTCATGCTACCAGCACTTTGTGTTTACAATCATAAAATAAATGATGCATTGACTATGTCTTCCCATTACGATGGCATTTGAATTTCATGAAGGCCAGACTATGTCCTTCCATGAAGCAGCCCATTTTCATGCATCCCAAAGTAATTCTCCATTGAAAAACCATGTTTCACACAGGGACCCTTTGATCCCAAATTCATTCCGCACAAGAAGTCCACCAAGAATTAGCCTTTGGAAAACCCCTACTTATTGCATGTTTCATTGTGATCAACTTCCTTATAAACAGCATGATAGAAATTTGTTGTAGTACAGCCTAACCAATTTTTGAAGGCACTCATTAAGCAATCCGCATGTCTCTGATACATATTACAGGCCTATTCAAGAACAAAACATCAGTTTGAAAGCAATGTTTTCACAGCAGCCAAGACTTCCTGTACTTAGCAGCCAGATGATGATGCTTTCAACTCAGCAAAGGCATGCTGATTCCCTTGATCATAATAGCATCTTGCAAGAATATCAATGCCCTTTCTATGGGAACATCTGGCATCAGTAGGGGATTCCAATAGAAGTTTTCAATGAGGGGATTAAAAGGGCATCGAATACATATAGACACACAAAAACACAGAGTGACATCCATTTAAGCTTGCACTTATATTAATTGGGCAATCATACTGAGTAAATTTTAACATGATATCAATGAAAAGAGAAGAATGTACCACTGAGTAGAACAAGTGACAGAAAATTATCACAAGCCCAAACTGAAATGCAGCAAAAATCCATACATATTGCCTCACTGCAACAAACAGTAGAAGAACATAAGAATAAGCTGAATTCTAGCCAAAATTCATGAAATGAGAATAAGATTTCCTTCAAAACATACACACAAACCAGAGCATCTGAAGATGTTATCAACAGATATACTTAAATTCGTTCCATCTCATCTTATGAATAACTCCATATTCTGACAACGGACAAAACAAGGAATTTTTCTTGGAAATAAATTGGTACTCACCAACTGTGGTGACACTAACTGAAATCAAGAAGCCCAACACACAAGCGAAAGGTAGAGCAATGGCAAGTGCTTTTGAACCCATATCCCCAACCTGTATCAGTGCACAAACTTTAGAGATGCTTTTGTATGTCAGATTGCTGTTCAAGAAAACTTTTGAGGCATACCAATAATTGCTCAAGAAAGCAAAAATAGCCAAGCATGCTTATCATTACAAGAACTGGAATATCTTGCCATACTCTGCACCAAAAAGGAGCAAAAATCTACATTCAACATTTAATCTGAAAATTCTCAGTATGTTTTAACAGGTTTAAAGTCCATTGGCCATTTTTGAAACAGTTGCGGAATATACTTGCACAAAGTATATGTACCATGAAATCGACTTCCAACTCATGATGAAGTAACCTGTTAAAAATTCCTATGCATATGCATACTGCTTGGAAGAATGATTTTATAATATCTCGTTTGATACCGTTTTGGAATATGGGAACCGTTAAAGTAACATGAATGTACACAATCATAGAAGCATGAATGCCCTTTGGCAGATCATATTTTAAGACATTGATATGTCTGTCTTATGTGGTGATATATGGTCATGGAGGAGACCATTGTTGCATGAATACTATAAAATATAAAAAACCCGGCATCCCAAATGAAATACAAAAGCATAACAGAAAACTGAACTAATCCTGCACATAGCCAACTTCAAAGCTGAGCAGATTCTATGGGTCTTCTGAATCGCCATTGCATCAAGCTACAACCGTTCCAAAAAAGCTCAAAATCACATTTATGCTGTATGATCATCATGGAAAAGCTGCCACTTCGATATTGGACGAGAACAGGCTATCGATATTATGGTTCATCTGGCAGTCCCAATATATAAAGTTATTTGAGGGGAGACATTCTCTAATCCCCTCCTTCAAAAATTATAAGAGCCTGTCGCATAGATTATGCCCAGCACTTGCACAGAGATGACAGCTCATGTACGTTATCTCCTAGGTTTAACTGTTTAGGTTGTCCCTGAAGGATTTCAGTTTCTCTATTTACTGTTGAAAAGCAATATAAGAGACATTTTCCCAAAATAATCAATAAATGAACAATCCAAATCAAATGCACTTCATTGGAAAAGATGTAATAATGAAGTTTTTGCTTCATACAGGAACATGATGTATGACATAAATTCATGGAATGTTTCACAAAATGCATAAATACATGCGATGAACGGCATGGATAATTGAACACTGTAAGAATTGGAACATATGAGCTCTGCAAAAATTTTATCAACCCTGTTATGAGAAGCTCATTTCTGTGTATGTAAATCAAGAAGATGCTGTAGTGGTTGAAATTTACCGTCGAATTCCTGATGACTGTGTCACTTGGATATTCGCATTCTGGGTAGAGACTCTTACTAAAGTAACTGGTAAGTTTTGGACTTCTTGGCCACAAACATCACAAGTTCGGTTGCCTTTTATTCCAAACCACTTTAATGCACAATTTTTGTGTGCAAGTGCAAGTTCACCTTTGCACGCACATTCCAGCTTCATAGCTTCACCTTTCTCATCTAAAATATCAAAACAAATTCTGCAAACAGCTTCCTCCTCTGGAATCTCCTCTCCCTCTTCACCTGTTGCACAAGAGCTTTAAAAGACATAAGTATAAAAATGGATGCCCTATCATGAAGTGTTTCTAATCTGGTCAAAATAAGAGATGTTTACATAGTGCTGATTTAAAGCAGGCCCTCATGAAATTTTAAACTGTTTACCATCATTATCCAAAGCTATTTCCTTCAAATCTGAGTGCTCCATCATCCGCATACGAGGAGTAGCAAGCCTCACTAACATCGTTCCACCTCCAGCTGAACCCATGCGCCGTAAACTGTCAATTTTAGGTGTTGGAACAGAGAAGGATCGTAAAATAGCCCCATTAGCAGCATCTTTCTACCAAAATGCATTAGCAGGATCAGAAGTGAAACAGAAATATGATTGTGTTCTTTTGGATCCACATTGGATTGCTTACATTTGTAGAAGCAGGATCAGAAACTCCTTGCATTGATACACCTGAAGGGGATGTAGAATCGAGCACGGCATTTACTGGCATTGATGAAGTCCTCTTTGCAGATAACGGCATAACAACACGGGTCCAGAAAAATGAGGATGATTGAGGTGCTTTACTATCACTTAGTGCATGAGAAGAAGCCATAGGAGGAAGGTCTAGTGGGGTGGTCTCTAAAGTTGTGAGCTTGAGCTTGGAGCTTGATCTTGGGAGCAATCTTTTGTTATGCAATCTGTAATCCTTGCTCCCACTATTAGACCTTGGTATATTGCTAGACATTGTACTATTCCCTGGTCCCTCTGATGCTCTTGATGGAATCTGCAACTGAGAATGCGGATGTATGTCCATAATCTGTGCCAAAGAATATTCTCTGCTTCTATCTGTTGCCTCTGGTGCTTTCCTCACATTTACAGTTAGATGTGCCACAAAGAGAATAACACATAATTAAAACAGACCACATACGAAATATCAAAAACTTTAAAAAAATCAATGAGCCCACCATTCTGTGTGCCAACACCAAACCCCAGCTCTTTTTTCCCTGGGCCGTCTATTGGTTTTAAGGCCCACAATCAATAGAGAGAGAGTTTAGAGAGAGAATATAGAGAGACAATAGAGACAATGTACACGAGAGATTGGCAAAGGAGGCAAATAATGCCAAAAACAAAACTCTAATATTGCAAAGTACTTTCAAAAGTTGCTTCTTCAAAACCATTAAGTGTAGGAGCTCTAGAGTTCACATGGTACAACATGAATCAAAGGGTTCATAAGGTTCCTTTTTTATAGGCATAAGAGACCCTTTAAAAAAAACAACCGAAAAATCTCAAAATAAAAAACAACCGAAAAATCTCAAAAAAAAAAACACCCAAATTGTTGTTTCCCATGAAATCCGCCACAAAAAACGGAGACGGATTTTTTTTATACCTTTATGATTTTATTTTATATGCTTTTGATGCTTTTGGATATATTAAATCTTGGCCATTGAATAATATGTTTTTTGTACTTTAAATCTGGGCCTTTGGTTCAAAACTTAGTAAAAGCAAATTTTGACCTGAACTTAGGGTTTGACTACTGAACCCCTAAAACTCCTACGGGTTTGACATGTAATATATCATTGGATAGCTCTTGTGTAGCACTTTCCAAATATTGAGATAAAAAAAATTCTGGATATTTTGAACAAAGCTGACCTATTGTTGACCAGCCTTTGACCTTTGAAAAATCTGCGAAAAATATGACTGACCCTCTTGTGAAAGGTTCATTTCCAACAATCCCCTCCTAACCTCACACAAGGGGAATATGCCAGGTAGGTATATATTTTGTTGAATAATAAAAATATTGTTGCTAGCTGAAAAAAGTAGTTGTAAGAACCTGTAAAGATCATGCCAATGTCCATAAAAATACAATAGGACTTTGTACATGAAGAGCACTCCATACCACAAATAAAAGGAGAACTCAAAAATTTTCCCATACTCTTCTCAACCAAGTACTACTCAGAAATATAGGGAAAGCAAAAGAAAGAATATAGACTTAAACACCCTTTCTCATTATCAAGGTTCATATGTTCTTATCCATACCTATGGACAAATAAAAAATATTGGGTTAATAATAAAACAATATGCCTCTTTATGGTTTGTTCTTCCACAATGCTTTCATTTCTTGGATTTTCTTACTTTTGTTTTATATGAACTTCCATTGAGGTTTTCTTCTTCCCTTAACCTCTTCTCCTCCTTTTGGATTCTTTCCGCCATTGTAGCTGGATATTTTGTTCTGTAGAGTAGTGACAACCATACTATATGTAGGAAGTAAACTCTTCAAAAGAACTACCACTACAATTGGTTCTAAAATAGGATTGTTCATCCGAGCCCATTGTGCTAAGTTAACTTCTAAACTTGTTCAAATGCTCTCTCACTCATGTTGAACTCTTCATTTCTAATTGGAAGAAGGATATAAGAAGTGATATAAGGGAGTGTTTTGACCGTGTGCCAAATATATATATACCTTCATAAGTTCAAAGTTATCCAAACTTACGAACTCAAGATAGAGAACACAAATACATACACATTGGAAAAAATAACAAACAAAAGCAAGAGACTTAAGACCAATATAAGACATGAAAGTTACAACCAAGAAAGAAAAAAAACCAAGAAAGAAAACCAATACAAAAAGAGATGCACACACACTCACATGAACACGAACACATACACACACACACACACAAAACAAAAAATAATAAATAAATAATAAAAATAAAATTAAAAAAAAAAAAAAAAATAATAATGAATAATTAAATAATAATAAATAATAATAAATTAAGAAAAAAAACAAATTAAAATAAAAAATATAAAATATAAAATATATAAAAATAAAATTTAAATTAAAAGAAAATAAATAAAAAATAATAATTCCATAAATAAATAAATAAATAATGATAATATATATATAAATATATGTATATAAGCAAATTAAACAAAAACAAAACGAAATAAAAATGTGCATCGTCAACTTCTATGTCTGTCCTAAACAAGAAGTATCAGAATTAAACTTTATCATGCATAGCTTGGACAAATAGCTATGACATCCCTACTCACGTCATGAGTGCCCTAGAGTAGGTGCAGACTTTAATAAAGAGTCTTTCTAAATCAAGATCTCTAACAAAGTCAACGAACTGAGTTTCTATCACTTCCGGAATAGTCCTTCTAGTTCTATCCATGCTTCTCCTCCTCTTTAATGCATGAAAGATGATGGATGGATTCATCACTTAGGCTCATACTTAAAATTGACTAAGCTTTTCTATTTCTACATATAGCCTCTGTGCTTGGTCCTTGATCTATAGGTAAGCCGTAGTCGATCCTGGTGTAGCCCCTCCTGCTTATGTAATCTTCCTACATGGGTACTTCCTCCTCAAATGATGATAACGACGACAAGGACGACAATGATGATGATTGTTGTAGAGGACTGAAGACAAAGAGACAAAGAAGAAGGATAGAGAAAGAAGCAAAGAAAAGGGGGGCAAAATGTTTTTATTTTTAGCCATTTTCCTTTTTCAAAGCTCCATTGTAAAATCTTCAAAAAGCCATGTAAATGCTCTAGCAAAGTCCTCCAGATGCATGATCCCTGAAGAATGTAACATTAACCTTGTACAATAGTAGGAATCTAGTGATTTACAAGAAAAGTGTTGGTCTCTTATGTGAAAAGACCATTTTTAAGGCATATGTATATAAATCACTTAGTGACTCTTTGTAAGAACTTTTTGTGATTGTGAAGGACTAAAAAGCTGATTTTTGAATTTGCTTCTTCTTGATTGTGTATCTTTTTCACCATGAACTTGTATGTGTGTGTGATGCATGAAATGTGTGCCTAGAGGTATTGTCTACCCCTTCCCCTACTCTTTTTGTCATTCTAGTGTGTGTGTGTGTGAAGCATGTGAGGATGCGGAGCAAGAGTTGGTGTTTCTTGCCACTTTTTATTTTGTTCATAACTTGAAGCACACTTGTCAAATTAAGCCGAGAATATAATGATTGGATATGTCTCATCGAGAGCTTCAAAATGAACCCGCTATTGACTATACTTGGGTATCGGAGCAAAGGATATGGGTTGATTTATGCTTGCTACTGCAACAAGTATCACGATATACATTTTCAGTGAGAGACTTGAGAGATAGTTTTCACGAATTTGTTGGGATAAAGGCTCCAATGACTCTCCTTTTGTATATTTTGGCCCTTCCATATGAAAGCTCTTTGAGAGCTTTTCAAACATATTTTTGTTAAATTTTTTGGACCCCAAATTGGGGAGTTACAAGCACTTACATTATTTTTATGACTTTTGGTCATTGACCATGTGTGCACTGTGAACATGCCCAAATGACCTAAAAGTCACTTATCAATAAGACTTGGTTCCAAATCTCTCATAACTTGATTGGGACTTCTTCAACTTCAACTTCTCCATCTTCTTCTCCAAATTTTAGTGTCGGTTTCTCTCTCTACTTTCTCTCTCCTCACACAGCAGTCCACTCCCTTGGTGTTTGGAGCAACGGAGCACACCACGGTGTAGCTCTCTGCGGCCTCTTTCAACTGGTATCAGAGCTTTGAGATGTTCCATCGCGGAAAAGTTGCTCCAAGTGCTTTTCTACTTCAGCATATGTTAAGCTGAAGGCTTTTTCTTGCATTTGGGAGAATTTCATCGAGAAAAACCTTCTTTTTCCGCAAATAAAGTGTTGTTTTTGGAGGATTACTTCATTTGGCAGCAAAACTGAAGCAAATTTTGAGTTTTTTAGAGAGTTTTATCATGAAGAATCTCTTCTATTGTTCTTTTTGTATCCCCACACGTCAGTTTTAGCATCCACATTGCTGATTTTTTCATCTACAAGTCCTTTGTTGTAGAAATTCTCTCTCATTTCAAGTGGAAGGACATGTACAAAAATTTAAGAAGTGCATACTTGCTGGAAACTTTTTACAGCAGGTCATTTCTCTGATTTTACATGTCATATTTTTGCAAAAATTGGGGCTTTTGTGCAAAAACGGACACCCATTGACTCAATTTTGCATCTATGTGTGCCTTTTGTGGTCGAAAAACAACAAATTTGTTATTTTTTATGCAATTACAGCTTGCTGGAATTTTTTGAAATTTTCTGCAAAAAAATTCAGAAATTGATTTTTGTAAGTTTTGAATAGTTTTTGGGCTTAATTTCTCAGCTATAGTCTCGCAAGGTGATTGCGCACAGCACAACATGTGAATTTTACCTGTTGTGGTGAAATTTTGAAGCTCTTAGTGTGCAAACATGGCTTCTACCTGCTCTGATGTCAAAAGCTTGTTTGAGATCAAGAGATTTGAAGGTAGCACTTTTGATTTGTGCAAAGAGAGAATGTTGGACATCCTCTTTCTTAAAGATTGTGAAGGGGCTCTTGAGGAAGTCAGGGCTCACGATATGACAGATGCAGCATGGATGAACCTAAACAAGAAGGCCATCACTTACATCAAGAGGGTTGTATCGGATGAAATCTTAGTGGATTTGAGAGGTCTTACAACTGCTTTTGAGGTATGGGAGAAGCTAAAAGCCACTTATGAAAATACCGCGCATGTAAATCAAGTGCATCTTATGTGTAAGCTGGTGTGTATGTAGCTTGATGAGTCAAAAAGTATGGCTAAGCACTTATCTTCTTTTACAGGTACTCTTTCACAGCTTCATGACTCCGGATTATCTGCATTTGATGATAAGCTTAAGGCCATCTTCTTGTTGATGCCCTTACCTAGTTCATGGGAAACATTGGATATTTCACTTTCGAATAGCTCCAATCTTACCTTTGATGGTGTAAGGGGTTCTATTTTGAATGAGGAAATCAGGAGGAAAGCTAGTGGAGAGCGCAATGGTTCAGCCAATGTGGCTAGAGGAAGAACAGAAAAGAAATATGGAAATGTACAGAGGATAGGGAGCAAAAGCAAAGGCAAGGCTGAAGTGACTTGTTACCAATGTGGTAGGAAAGGTCAAAAGAAGCCTGATTGCAGCAGTGTGGTTAGCAACAGGATGGCAACATCGTAGGCAATGCGTTAGCAACGCATTGGCAACGTGATGAAGTTGCAAACCAGAAGCTGCGATAAAGTTACGTACAATTCATTTTTTAGTCAAATATTTAATATTTTTTTAGATTTTAGGTATCCTAAATGTATAAACCCTCTTATAAGTGCTTGAATATATTCAAAAACCACATATAAGCATTATATATCAACATTTAAACATATCATATATAGTCGGGACTTGGGCGTCGACTTCCCGACTTGCATAATGCATTTCAAGTTTCAACTTAACTACTGAAAAATTTGATCACAATGCAGATTAACTTTTAACTTTTAAGTTAGGCTACAAGCAATACTAAATTATAGATCACATTTCCAAGTCAAAATTTATATTCACTTGATAGTGGACACTAATTCAAACTTCATATGAATATTCAATAAATTCACCATCAAAACTTCAATAAATGAGGGCACAAATTACAAATACAATGCTAATAGATGAGTCACCACGAGTAAAGAGTCAAGACATAATCATAATATCATCTAAATGTCATAAATACATATCCAATGTCCATAAATATGATCAATGACTCATGAGTCATATGACATGTCACATGTCCAAGTAAATCCAAGAGTCAATCATCAAAATCTGACTCAGTATCTAATGACATCTCATCCTCAACCTCATCCTTATCCTCATCCTCATGCTCATCCTCTCTACCATGTGGAGCAGAACTAGTAGAGGCCCCTGAAGTCGATGCAAAATCTATGGCTCATGATCGAGCACGTCTCTCGGAGTGAGTCTGATATTGTGGCTCAATCAACTCATGAGAAAGCATGTTGTAAAGGTCCAACTCCTCTGAAGGTATAGCAGGCATCTCACGAACCATTTCTATTGTGGCTCAATCAACTCATGAGAAAGCATGTTGTAAAGATCCAACTCCTTTGAAGGTATAGCAGGCATCTCACGAACCATTTCTATGTCGATATGATCAATGATCACATGCCGCACATCCGTGTGTGACCTCCGATCTCCAAAAAAGATTCAAGTTGCAGTGGCAATATACTAGCCGCTCCAACTATGCAGTAGATAATCGATTCCTCTTCTTTGTGTGGAACAGGGCCCAAGTGCTCCAATTTCTTTCACAGGGACTAGCACTACAATCCTGTGAAAGAATGGAGATGGCAAGTGATCTCTACATGTTCCATATAAAAAATGCATTATTTTTTTGAATTATCAATTAGAAATTATGAATTACATGTGACTTACAAGTTACTACTTACCAACTGAAGTGCAAATACACCATATTTCTCCCACCGAGTCACAGGTGACAAATGACTAGACCGGAGCATGGCGGTGTCCTTCCCGAAACTACCCCCATAGTTCGGAATAGTAGGAGCTGATCCTCAAGTGCCAAGCACATATCAACATCATCAGCATATAATCTACGTATGTATGAAGTCCATGCACTATCAAGCCCAAGCCTACTCACCATTTTCATGGCCTCTTTCCATGTGGGAGTGCGCACTACATTAAAACTTAGACCACACTTAATGAAGAGCTTCATAATAGCTTAGGTGGCCTCCTGCTTCCCTTGCTTTTGCAAACTAGCCCGTATGGATGATGCATGTAGACTTCCATGACCTGTAGGAATGCTTTGCCTCTCCCGTTGCCTCTTTTGTTGATGTTGAGATGCATGTGCTGCCTCCTCCGTCTCCAAGTCCTCAATGAGATGGGATGAAGGAAACTCCCCTTGAGATGCTTGTGATGACTTCCCTTGAGGAACTTAGCTTCCTGCACTGCTAGGTGTAGGTGTTCTAATACCTCTTCTTGATTCTCATGCAGCAACCCATTCCAAAAGCTCTTCTTTCATATTCTCCGGTATTCGCTTAGAGCAAGGACCATCACCTACACCTCCAAGTCGTGCTGATGGGCTTTTATTCTATCTGCCCCCTGTCCCTTTGTACCCACACAATTTACACGTCCATCTCTCACTACCTCATGTGCCGAATTTCCTTTGGGAATTTCCTTTGGCTTGTGACATGTTGCAAACACTCTTGTTTGGCTCTAGGCATGATGGCTAAGAGTCTCTCTCTCTCTCTCTCTCTCTCTCTCTCTCTCTCTCTCTCTCTCTCTCTCTCTCTCTCTCTCTCTCTCTCTCTCTCTCTCTCTCTCTCTCTCTCTCTCTCTCTCTCTCTCTCTCTCTCTCTCTCTCTGCTCTCTGCTCTGCCCACCCCCTGCGCCTTGCCCGTCGAAGCCCTCTGCCGCCCATCGAAGCCATTTGTCGCCTTGCTCGTCGAAGCCCTCTGCCACCTTGCTCGTCGGAACCCTTAGCCGTCAGCAGCCGCAGAGCCCTTGGCCTCGTCTTCGAAGCTCTTCCGCAGTCGCCCCGTCGAACCCCTCCTTTTGCCCCGTAGACCTAGATCCACTCATCGTCATATCTGAACCGTGTCGCCGCTCATTTCGTGCGCCGTCTCCTCTGACATCCCCCTTTTTAGGGTTTCGAGACTCTATTGAAGTATTGAAGTTCATATTTTGGAAATCTCAGAAATCATGGAAGTATTGAAGTAAAGTATTGACCTTGCTCTCTGAAGTGTGTCCCTGCCCCGGACTAATATTGACCTTGCTCTCTGAAGTGTGTTATTTTGGAAATCTCAGAAATCATGGAAGTATTGAAGTAAAGTATTGACCTTGCTCTCTGAAGTGTGTCCCTGCCCCGGACTAATATTGACCTTGCTCTCTGAAGTGTGTCCCTGCCCCGGACTAATATTGACCTTGCTCTCTGAAGTGTGTCCCTGCCCCGGACTAATATTGACCTTGCTCTCTGAAGTGCGTCCCTGCCCCGGACTAATAACTGTTTCCTACAGTTATTAGCCACTCCCACCCTTGCTCCATCGCGCATCGGGCGCGCTCCCGTCTTCATCGCAAGTCTTTAGGCTCAGTACTCTGAGCATTCTTTCATCTTCGAATGCAATGAGCGCTACGGCTAAGAAGGACGATTTGACAAAAATGGAGGACAAACTGACCATAGCTATCAAAGAAAACAAGAAGATGGTGGACTCCACTATCACGGCCATCATCAGCCGCCTCTCAAAGCTCGAGAAGGAAGTAGAAACATATCATAAGGAGAGGGAAGCATGGCAAAAAGAGAAAGAAGAATGGACTAAGGAGAGGGCAAACATGAAAGAGGAATTGGAGCTCCTCAAAGCTTCAATGGTCTCTCTTACACCCGAAGAGGGAGAGATTAATATGAACAAGACAGAAGCTCTCAAAGAAGAACTCACCAAATCCTTGACCGAGAGCATGGAAAACAAATTAGAAGCTACCAAAGAAGGGTGGATCGACATAGTGAAGAAGAACATCAAAAAAGAAGCCAAAGAGAAAGCACAAAAGGAAGAAGCCCTCATCGTGCACACCACTATTGAGGAAGAAAAGATGAGACATGCCCGCCGTCTCAATGTACGCATCACGGGCATTGAAGAAAAAGAAAGCTCTACCCCCGAGTCCGATGGGAAAACACTATGCAAGATACTCGGCTACAAAGAGGAGTCCCCCCCATTCATCAAGTCTTGGAGAACGGGACGAGACCCCACGAAGAAGAGAGCTCTCATTCTACACTTCCCTTCCGAAGATATAAGATCTACTTTCCTACGCAGGAGGGTGATTTTGAGAGCACTTGATGGCCCCCCCATCTACCTTGACGATGATCTCACACCCATGCAGGTAGCACACCGTCGTGCATGCATGCCGAGAGTACATCAAGCTCGCAAAGAAGGAAAGAAGGCTTCATACAGAGATGGTCGTGTCATCATTGATGGCAAGGCCATCCCATAGGGATTCGCGGCCTGTGAGACACTCGAGGAGATACACCTTGCAGTTTGGAACTGCAATGGAGATCTATGGACACACCCAGAGAGATTGGAAGAGGTGCGCAAAGACAAAGACATCATTATGCTCACAGAGACACATGAGAGCCCGAACCGGGGCCTACCTCGTGTCCACGGTTTTCAGTGGGAGTCCACATACAGAGAGTGTACACGTCAGCACACCACCCGAGGATCAGGAGGAGTAGCCATACTCTTTAGAGATGGACTTCAGAGCAGGATACAGATAGTCGCACGTGATTCACAGGCCAGATATCTTTGGATTCGACTCCTGCTCTCGCAGGAGCGGATCATCTTCATAGCATTATGCTACTTTGCCTTCTAGCTCGCGTTTCGCTATCATAGATCGAGAGGAGGACTCACCATACACTTGCTTGTCAGAAGAGATTACAGAGTACTCTGCATTAGGGGAAGTCTTCCTTATGGGAGACTTCAATGCCAGGACAGGCAATGATCAGTGTGAGATATTTGACCCAGAAGACCCGGAGATACTACATACCATAGAGGATGAGTCTACAGCTCGAGCTTCAGCTGACCCTACACACACTCACTATGGCACTCACCTACTCAGACTAGGCTCTCGACATAATCTCGTTATCTACAACGGGATGACTCAGTGGCCTACCTCAGGAGGATTGACATGCATACCACACTCAGTCACAGATGGCGGGGGAAGTACAGTAGATTACGTCATGGGGTCCAGAGAGGCCATCCACCTACTTACCTCATTCACCATCCCACCCATACCCATTGGGGCCGATCACACATACCTCGCACTCTCCCTGAAGGGAGACACCCCTACACGCATACCCGCAGCACGCATCCCACACACCACCATCCACTTCACACACGAGCTAGCTCACATATATGCGGCTCGAGTCGAGCAGGGTCTTCTCTTACTTCATCCTGACACTCCACTATCCCTACTCACCTCTCAGATAGCATCAGTTCTTCAGACATCAGCCATCAGCTCCTTCCCACACACCATCCATTCTCGTCACACACCTCCTCCCGGGACTATGCCACAACATCGTTGGTATGATGAGGATTGCAGAGATCTTTACCGCCGACTACGAGCTCAGCGAGCATTGGGAGAGATCACAGAGAGAGAGGCCAAGGGACAGATGAAGACTCTCACACGTCGAAAGAGGCGAGCCTTTGAGGAGGCACAGGAGCTTGAGCTATACCATCTCTTTATGAGTATGGACAGTGCTGCAGCATGGCGCAGCCTACGAGAGCCACGCCCGACCACACCTATTGGAGACCCACACACATGGCATGATTATGCTCAGAGGTTATATGAGGTACCTAGGCAGCCTCCCATTCCCCAGCCACTTGAGCCTCGCCCTACTAGTTCTTCTCTCTTCACAGCAAAGATGGTTGAGAGGGCCATACGACGACTTCGACATGGACGTTCGACAGACCACGCAGGATTGAAGAGCGAGCATCTCATATATGCAGCCTCCACTATAGCCCCGTTGATTGCACATGTCTTCAACCGGGCTATAGGAGAGGGCTTCCCAGAGGAGTGGACTAGGCACACCATTGTGCCTATCCACAAATCTGGCGACACCCTGGATCCAGGGAACTACAGGACCATCATGATTGGCCACACCATGGCCAAACTATACGGTGCCATACTTGAGGCAGAGCTCAGTTCATATGCAGAGACTGAGGGGCTACGAGCACGAGGCCAGGCAGGTTTTCGACGAGCTTTCTCTACTATTGATCACATCTTCATTCTGCGCTGCCTCATTGATGGGGCAAGGGTGCGGAAGAAGAGGCTATATTGCTGCTTTGTGGACTTCCGCAAAGCTTTTGATACAGTGCCGCGAGAGAGGCTCTTCCAACGCCTCCACAGCTTGGGAGTACCATCAGGGATGATTTGGGCCATCTATGCACTCTATGAGCAGGTGACTGGGAGGGTACGGTGTCCAGGAGGTATGTCTGAGGCCATTGCTAGCACCATCGGTGTTAAGCAAGGCTGCCCACTCTCTCCCACTCTATTTGGTCTCTACATTGACGAGATTGAGGACTACATTCTCCGAGCTGGAGGAGAGGGTGCAGACCTCGCAGGTACACATGTCCACATTTTATTATATGCCGATGACATTGTCTTGATTTCAGAGTCACCCGAGGGATTACAGCGCCACCTTGAGGCCCTGGATGACTTTTGTACACAGAGGGGCTTGACAGTAAACCTTGGCAAGACCAAGGTCATGATCTTCCACACCTCCCCCATGGTGAGGAATGGAGCAGGATTCAGAGCTGGTGGTGGACAGATTGAGGTGGTCACTTCCTATGTCTATCTCGGAGTCACATTCACGAGCTTGCCTGGCCCCTTCAGCATGAGACAGGCAGCCACCGATAGACTCACACGTGGATATGCAGCTCCCCGCACGAAGGGCTGGCTATTTGACACACTGGTCAGACCAGCTATGATGTATGCTGCGACGGTTTGGGCCCCAGGTCTCACAGTCACCCAGTGGAGTGCGATCGAGAGGCCACAGGTACGTATGATCTCGCGATTATTTCGTGGGAAACAGTCGGTGCCACATGACATCATCAGGGCAGAGCTAGCTGCACCACCCATGGCAGTAGAGGCACTATTCCAGACTATCTGCTTTATTCAGAGGATTAGGGACCTCCCTACAGATAGACTCACACACAGAGCTCTTGAGGCATCTATACAGATATCAGAGTTAGGATATGAGAGAGCTTGGTACACTCAGGTTAGAGTCTGGTTTGATAGTCATGGACTTGATATGGACAGATTGCCGCCTTTTCAGTATGACCCAGACTCACCTCACATCCACCTCTCTCGTCGTGAGAGGAATGTTGTGCTCAGACAGGATCTCTGGCAGCTCTACATTAGTCAGACATGGCACACACCACACATGGGATCGAGACTATCGCACTATCGAGACCAGTTCATAGACATACTAGCTGACGGTTTCATCCAGCGACCACGCTACATGGATACTCACATGCCTCATAGCTTGAGGGTAGCGATTGGCCAGCTGAGAGTCTCATCACACCGACTCGAGATTGAGACGGGCAGAGCCGCAGACATTCCCAGAGAGGAGCGGATATGCAGAGTATGCAGAGTAGAGATGGAGGATGAGGAGCACTTTGTATGCAGATGTAGCGCATATGATGGCATCAGAGGCAGATACGAGACTCTGTTTGCAGGGCAGCCCACCCTCCGAGAGATCATGGACTCTAGAGACCAGCGACAGTTCGGGCGATTCTTACTAGAGATACAGAGTCACAGAGATTCCCTACTCCAGCCTACTGTAGCACTCCATACAGGAGGGAGACAGAGTCAGCTCACTGACTTCTTTATTCCACGACGTGCTGCAGCCCTCCCCCCCTCAGCCCACATACCGAGCGGGGTGACTCTTCAGCAGGCTCAGATATCTCGAGCTAGGAGACGACCCCGTGCTATAGGATATCGGGCCCCGAGACTTCACCGACACCAGATTGCGGAGATCCAGGCTTGTGACCATCGCGCCATGGAGGAGAGACGATCCCAGATGATGGCCGATCCCGTTGCAGCCATCAGGGTGGCCCTGACTCCACCTCCACCTATGTATCACATATTACATCCCACCCACTAGCACAGGATGGAGCTAGTTAGTCGTTTTAGATGCATTCTCATGGTTGTTGTACTACCCTTTTGCATATAGACTATCATAGATATCGCACTCCATACACCCCCCACCACTTTCATGGGTATCCCCACATGCATACTACGGAGATCTATATCAGCTTAACCAGTTTCTTTTCAGCACTTTTATCTTTTCTGATTGACAGAAGATACACCCATGTACATCGATTTGTCTCATAGGCCGAGTTCGGCCTCCTAATAGACGTAAAAACACTTTCTTTCTTTCTTTTCTTTCTCTCTCTCTCTCTCTCTCTCTCTCTCTCTCTCTCTCTCTCTCTCTCTCTCTCTCTCTCTCTCTCTCTCTCTCTCTCTCTCTCTCTCTCTCTCAAAATGTTTAAATCTAAACCCCATAGCTTGAAAGCCTAGCCTAGCCCCTCTCTCTCTCTCTCTCTCTCTCTCTCTCTCTCTCTCTCTCTCTCTCTCTCTCTCTCTCTCTCTCTCTCTCTCTCTCTCTCTCTCTCTCTCTCTCTCTCTCTCTCTCTCTCTCTCTCTCTCTCTCTCTCTCTCTCTCTCTCTCTCTCTCTCTCTCTCTCTCTCTCTCTCTCTCTCTCTCTCTCTCTCTCTCTCTCTCCCCCCCCCCTCCCTCCCTCTCTCTCTCTCTCTCTCTCTCTCTCTCTCTCTCTCTCTCTCTCTCTCTCTCTCTCTCTCTCTCTCTCTCTCTCTCTCTCTCTCTCTCTCTCTCTCTCTCTCTCTCTCTCTCTCTCTCTCTCTCTCTCTCTCTCTCTCTCTCTCTCTCTCTCTCTCCCCCCCCCCCTCTCTCTCTCTCTCTCTCTCTCTCCCCCCCCCTCTCTCTCTCTCTCTCTCTCTCTCCCTCTCCCTCTCCCTCTCCCTCTCCCTCTCCCTCTCCCTCTCCCTCTCCCTCTCCCTCTCCCTCTCCCTCTCCCTCTCCCTCTCCCTCTCCCTCTCCCTCTCCCTCTCCCTCTCCCTCTCCCTCTCCCTCTCCCTCTCCCTCTCCCTCTCCCTCTCCCTCTCTCTCTCTCTCTCTCTCTCTCTCTCTCTCTCTCTCTCTCTCTCTCTCTCTCTCTCTCTCTCTCTCTCTCTCTCTCTCTCTCAGATGATATGGGGATCTACGCCTTATACGAGAGAGTATCTAGCAGAGTCAGATGTCCAAGGGGCTTATCTGATCCCGTTGCTAGCACTATCGGGGTGAAGCAAGGATGCCCTCTTTCACCCACCCTCTTTGGTCTCTACATTGATGAGATAGTGGACTTCATACAGAAGCATGGGGGAGATGGCATTGAGGTACAGGGGTCCAGTGTCCATATTCTTTTATACGTTGATGATATTGTATTGGTTTCAGAGTCTTGCAGAAGGTCTACAGCATCATCTACATGGCCTAGATGACTTTTGCAGACACAGAGGGTTATCTGTGAACCTTGGTAAAACCAAGGTCATGATCTTTCATACATAAGCACAGGTACGCAGACATAGTTTGTTCACTGCTGCAGGTGGACCGATCGAGGTGGTCGGATCATATGTTTACTTGGGATGGACATTTACAGCAGCATCAGGGGGTCTTCTCTATGTCTCCGGAAGCTCATGACCGCATCACACGTGGGTACGCAGCACTAGCTTTGATGGAGAGACACTGCCACCATGCATATTTTCAGGAGCCCCGCACAAAGGGGTGGCTCTTTGACACTTTGGTTACGCCAGTGCTCATGTATGGGGCAGCCATATGGGGGCCGGGATTAGCTACATCAGTATGGACAGCATTAGAGAGGCCACAGGTCCTCATGGTTGCCAGACTTATGCGCAGTAAGCCTTCAGTACCACATGATATCATTAGAGCAGAGCTCGCTACACCAGCGATGCTAGTTGAGGCACTATTCCAGTCAGTATACCTATTACATAGACTTCAGAGCATGGATACAGAGCGCATTGCTTATCGTGCTTTCCAGGCATCACGTGATATGGCATTAGCAGGCGACATCTCCTCATGGTATGCGCAAACATGAGACTGGCTTGCCCACCATGGCTTTGACATAGACAGGCTACCACCACTACAGTACGACTCACATGCACCCACCTACTCCCTCTCATCAAGAGAGGAATAGGGTCATTCGTCAGGAGATATGGCATACATACATACAGAGGACATGGGTGAGCCCTAGGGATACATTGCCACCGAAAATGCTCTATTACCGCGAGCATTTTCTACATATATCAGACGCGGGCTTCATCGAGATCCCGAGATACTTGCAGACATACCTTCCCCACCACCTCCGAGTCTTCATTGGGCAGCTCCAGGTCTCATCACATGAGCTCGAGATTGAGAGGGGCCGGTCCAAGGAGTCCCCCGTGAGGAGAGGTGGTGCCCAGTATGCCAGACAGAGGTAGAGAGTGAGGAGTATTTTGTTATCAGATGCCAAGCATACTTAGACCTACGAGCACAGTTCAAGCTAGAGGAGTCACTCCAGTTGTGCATGACTATGGGAGACCAGCGACGCTTGGGGCGCTTCCTCAGAGCAGCATACGAGAGGCGAGAGTGGTCACTACAGCCCACACATCAGCCACAGGTGAGTACCCAGCAGACCATTACCCAGTTCTTTCAGCGAGCTGAGCTACATCAGAGAAGTCCTTCTCTAGGGCTCAGCTCCACCAGGCAGCAGAACAGAGAGCACGACGCCGACCACGCATGGTAGGATATCGTCGACCGCGAATATATCAGGAGGATATCTCACGCATCAGGACAGCCTACGACCACATGATGGAGCATCGGCGTACCACCACCCCCTGGGTTATCTTCCTTCAGGAGGCACTCAGACCACCACCGATGTACCACATACTACACCCACCTCCCCCAATTACCAGTAGCTAAGGTGTTTTACTCAGTCATATTATGGATCCCCCTGTATTAGGTGGCCACTATCTACTGAGTCAGAGCCACGTCTCCCCAGCCTTTTACCAGCCCTAGATAGCTTTGTGTTTATTTCATTTCATTTTCTACACATGGTTACTACACTTGTACATGGCTTTTGTCTCATAGGCCAAGTTTGGCCTCCAGAACACGTTAATATCTCTCTCTCTCTCTCTCTCTCTCTCTCTCTCTCTCTCTCTCTCTCTCTCTCTCTCTCTCTCTCTCTCTCTCTCTCTCTCTCTCTCTCTCTCTCTCTCTCTCTCTCTCTCTCTCTCTCTCTCTCTCTCTCTCTCTCTCTCTCTCTCTCTCTCTCTCTCTCTCTCTCTCCCCCCCCCCCCTTCCATGGCTCCCAAGTTGGAGGAACAACTTGCCACTTTAGAGCATACCCTCCGAGAGTTGATAGGGAAACATAAGAAAGAAAGGGATTCTGGGCTGAACGGGGTTACCCGCAGAGTCGTCGCCCTCGAAGCCAAGGTAGCAACCTTGGAGAAGGAAAATGAGTCCCTCCGGGAAGAGCTTCTTGCTATCCGCAAGAAGCACTCACTGGATCAGGAGGAGTTGCACACTTGGCTTACTGATATGAGGATGAAACTGGACAGCATACGTGAGGACGGGGAGATCGCCCCAAAGCTAGAGGACATCAGGTGACTATCAAGAAAGAGTGCATAGAGGTGGTTCAGAGTGAGCTTGAGACTAAAAAAGAGGGATGGCATAGTACGAACGAGAGGATTAATTCGTGAGAATTAATTCGGGAATTATTCGTTTAAATCGTTTAGTACGTTCATACCAAAAATAAAATTCGAGAATTTTATCCATCTAGAGAGAATTTTATTTTTTTACATATAAAGTATATGTATATCTCAATCCCATGTAAGATTCATGACTTTTATTGAGCTATAACTTAACAAAATACTTTTATAACAAGTTACAACATTAGCTCTCCATTTCATTTTAAGGGCACGATTCTTAATGTAACCAAAAAAAATTTGATGCCCCAAGTGTATATAATTCGCTCCATGCGAATTTAAAGAATTTTATTTTTTGCAAAAAATTCACGAATTATTACACTATGATGAATGGGTCGAAGTTTTCAAGAAAAACCTTCGACAAGAGGCAAAGAAGAACAACCACCATGAAGAGATCCACATAGTACACACCACCATTGAAGTGGAGCAGATGCGACAGGCTTGCAGACTCAATGTCCACATCTCCAGCCTCACAGAGACAGACGGATCACGAAAGCAGGACGGGCGTCGCTTGTGCACACTACTTGGATACCGCACGGATGAGCCTCTCCTTTTCACCAGAGCCTGGAGAGAAGGACGGGACACCACACGGAGCAGAGCACTTATCCTTCAGATCTCGGATGAGGCCGGGAGGAGAGACTTCCTCATACGACGGGCAGTACTACCCACTACACCGAGCACCCCAATCTATTTGGATGACGATCTCACACGGATGCAAGTTGAGCACAGACGTGCATGCATGCCGCGTGTCCTCCAGACCCGACGTGAGGGACATCATGCCCTATACAGAGACAGTCGTGTCATCATCGATGGATGACCCATTGACTAGGGATTTGCAGCCTATGAGACAGCAGGTGCGCCTTGCAGTCTGGAACTACAATGGATCTTTGTGGACACATCCCGAGCGCCTCGAGGAGGTGATGGAGGGCGGAGACATGATCTTCTTGATAGAGACACACGAGAGCCCGGGGAGAAGCCTACCGAGGATCGAGGGCTATAGGTGGGAGTCAGCTCACCGCCGATAGTCGCGACAGCACACTACACGAGGATCAGGAGTAGGCGTGCTCTATAGACAGTTGTTATAGCAGAGGGTACAGGTGGTAGCCAAAGACCCAAAGGCACGTTTCATGTGGATACGCCTCCAGCTATCAGAGGAGAGCAACGTATTTTGCCGTATGCTATATTGCACCCATCGGCTCGCGCTTCACACATACCCTCGAGCAGCCCTCAGAGGGGGAGAGACTAGACACCCCATCGCCATATGACTCCCTCAGTGACACCATTATGGAGTATACCAGGATGGGCGAAGTCTTCCTTGTAGGAAACTTCAATGCCCGCACTAAGAGCCACCAAATATCTACGACTTTGACGACCCTCAGATGCTCCGCACCATGGAGGACATGTCTACACTCAGAGCCTCGGCCGACACCGCCACACCCACCTCATACGGCCGACACCTACAGTCTACTCCAGATGGGAGTAGCACACCATCTCATTATCTATAATGGGATGGCGACTTGGCCCACCTCGAGTGGTCTCACCTGCATTCCACCGACACTGCATGGAGGCAGTGTGGTAGACTATGTTATCGGACCCCCGGAGGTGACATATCTCATCACCTCCTTCACCATCCTACGCATACCGATTGGAGTTGATCACACATATCTTTCCCTATCCATATGTGGCCCACCATGCATACCCCACCCCGCCACCATACAGCCACATGCCCATACCACCATTCACTTTAGACATGAGCTAGCACATATCTATAGCTCCCATGTTCGAGAGCACATTTACTCCCTTGACCCCTCTGCCCCATTGGACACCCCCACCGCCCACTTCTCCTCGATCCTCCACACATCCGCTACTCTCAGCCTCCCATACGCCACCCACAGCACTGCACATTCCACACAGTTGGGGCATACACCCCAGAATAGATGGTACGATGAGGAGTGTAGACGACTATACCGACATCTTAGAGCACGGAGTATCTTCGGATCCATCACGGAGAGGGAGGCACGACAACAGATGCGAGCTCTCACACGCCGGAAGCGGCGAGCTTTCGAGGAGGGACAGGTGGCAGAGCTTTTTGACCTTCTCATGAGTAGGGATTGCGCCACCAGTGGAGGGCCCTACGTGAGCCACGCCCACCTACACCCATAGTAGATCCTCAAACTTGGCACACATATGACGTCCCAAGACAGCCCCCATTGCCGATCCCTCCCACACCGTGTCCTGTGATATTCTATTCACAGCAGGCATGGTACGACACGCCATCCATAGGCTACAGCATGGCCGTTCAGCCGACCACACGGGACTACAGGGCGAGCACTTTATATACGCAGTCGATGAAGTTTCCCACATGATCGCCCACCTCTTCAATCGTGCTTTGGTTGAGGGGTTACTTGACTCATGGACTATGCATACCATTGCGCCTATCCATAAGTCCGGCGATATGATGGACTCGGGGAACTACAGGACTATTATGTTAGGACACATCCTCACCAAGATCTATGGGGCAGTACTTGAGGCAAAGCTCAGTACACACACTGAGGCAGCTCAAATCAGAGCACCCGGCCAGGCAGGCTTCCGCCGCACTTTCTCCACCATCGACCACATCTTCGTACTTCGTTGCTTGATTGAGAGCACGAAGGCTACATCGACGAGATCACGGAGTATATACAGCGAGCAAGAGGGCTAGGAGGAGACCTCAGAGGTACACCAATACACATCCTATTATATGCTGATGACATTGTCTTGCTTTCAGAGGGGCTGCAGTCACATTTACAGGCGCTCGATACCTTCTCCATGGAGAGAGGACTCACAATGAACTTTGGCAAGACCAAGGTCATGATCTTCCACACCTCCAAGACAATACGCCATCGCGCCTCTTTCACCGAAGCTAGACGACAGATAAAGGTAGTCGACTCCTACGTCTACTTAGGTGTCACCTTCTCGGGCAGCACAGGGGTATTCTCCATGGCACTGGCTGCGAGAGATAGATTGACGCGAGGCTATGCGGCACTGGAGAGACGCTCCTTTCAGGCACATTTTCGGGAGCCCCGGACTAAGGGGTGGCTCTTTGATACTCTAGTGACATCCCCACTGATGTACGTAGCGACGGTATGGGCACCAGGAATCACGGAGGCGATGTGGACGGGGATTGAGAGGCCCCAGGTCACCATGATCTCACGCTTGCTCCGCAGCAAGCCCTTCGTTCCACATGGCATTATACGAGCTGAGCTTGGCACACCACCGATGCTAGTGGAGGCCCTCTTTCAGCTGGTTACCTTAAGAACTCCCCACCGGTCGACTCACCAGGCTTGCATTTGAGAGCTCTAGACATTTGGCAGAGACAGGGCATGAGAGAGTATGGTATGCACAGACCTACCGATGGTTGGCATACCATGGCATCAGCATTACCAATCTTCCCCCCTTTTCAGTATGACCTCTCTTCCCCCTACATTACACTCTCTCAGAGAGGAACAGGATCATCCGTCATGACCTACTATAAATACACGTCAAGGAGACATGGATAGCACTACGAGAGCCTCTTCCCACAAAGAGGCAACATTATAGAGAGCACTTCCTGACAGTGACAGCGTATGGTTTCATTCAGAGACCACGATACATGCATACATACATGGCATCAGCAGAGAGAGTGGCCATTGGGCAGCTCAGAGTATCGTCACACAAGCTCAAGATTGAGGTTGGGCAAGCGACACATACCCCCAGGCACGAGAGATTATGCAGGACATGCCGAGAGGAGGTGGAGGACGAGGAGCACTACACATGTAGATGCCAGGCATATGAGGAAATCAGAGACCGCTACCCAGAGCTCTTCAAGGGGTCCAGAGAGATCAGGGCTTTATTGGAGACTAAGGACCAATGCCCTCTAGGTCTTTTCCTAATACAGCTCCAACGCCATTGTGCCTCACTTCTACACCCGGCCCCCCAGACAAATATTACAGATTTTTTCAAACCCATAGCCTCCCGAGGACCCAGCTCGATGCGGGGTGTCACATTACAGAAAGCAAAGGAGCTTAGACGACAGCGCCGACAACCGAGACCCCCACTCCGGAGAGCCGTCCCCACAAGAGAGAGATTGAGGCGATTCATGCAGGCCATGACATGGAGATACAGAGATGTCAACAGCGCACCCCTGCCGATCTCGCCGTGCATAGCATTTTGCGGATCGCCACAATGCCTTACCCATCTATGTATTATATCCTACACCCACTCCAGGCATTTAGAGGGTTATGACACCACCGAGCCTCACCTCCCTATGCATATCATATTTGTATCTCACCTATTGAGCATATAGAGTGCATACCCATACCACCCCACACCCTCGAAGCAAGCTATTATCCACTCCTTTTATACTTTGTTTTGTACTCCCTTTATTTTCCTTTTGGGTTCAGAGTGGATTGGATCATACTGATGTATATGTTTTGTCTCATAGGCCGATTTTGGCCTCTAATAGACATTAAAAAGTCTCTCTCTCTCTCTCTCTCTCTCTCTCTCTCTCTCTCTCTCTCTCTCTCTCTCTCTCTCTCTCTCTCTCTCTCTCTCTCTCTCTCTCTCTCTCTCTCTCTCTCTCTCTCTCATGATTGCCAGACTTATCCGTAGCAAGCATTCAGTACCACATGATATCATTAGAGCTGAGCTCGCTGCACCACCGATGCTAGTTGAGGCACTATTCCAAACAGTATGCCTATTACACAGACTTCGGAGCATGGATACAGAGCGCATTGCTTATCGTGCTTTCGAGGCATCACGTGATATGGCATTAGCAGGCGACACCTCCTAATGGTATGCACAGACACGAGACTGGCTTGCCCACCATGGCTTTGACATAGACAGGCTACCACCACTACAGTACGACTCTCATGCACCCACCTACTCGCTCTCTCATCAAGAGAGGAATAGGATCATTCGTCAGGAGATATGGCATACATACATACAGAGGACATGGGTGAGCCCTAGGGGTACATTGCCACCGAAAATGCTCTACTACCGCGAGCATTTTTTACATATATCGGGCACGGGCTTCATCGAGATTCCGAGATACATGCAGACCTACCTTCCCCACCACCTACGAGTCGTCATTGGGCAGCTCCGGGTTTCATCACATCAGCTTGAGATTGAGAGGGGTCGGTCCAGGGGAGTCCCCCGTGAGGAGAGGTGGTGCCCAGTATGCCAGACAGAGGTAGAGAGTGAGGAGCATTTTGTTATCGGATGTCCAGCATACTTAGACCTACGAGCACAGTTCCAGATCGAGGAGTCATTCCAGCTCTGCATGACTATGGGAGACCATAGACGCTTGGGACGCTTTCTCACAGCAGCATACGAGAGGCGAGAGCGGTCACTACAGCCCATACATCAGCCACGGGTGAGTACCCAGCAGACCATTACGCAGTTCATTCAGCGAGTTGACCTTCATCAGAGAGGTCCATCTATAGGGCTCACGCTACACCAAGCAGCATCACAGAGAGCACGGCGCCGACCACGCATGGGCGGATATCGTCGACCACGACTATATCAGGAGGATATCTCACGCATCAGGATTGCCTACGACCACATGATGGAGCATAGGCGTACCACCACCCCCTGGGTTGTCTTCCTTCAAGAGGCACTCAGACCACCACCGATGTACCACATACTACACCCACCTCCACCCATCACCAGTAGCTAGGGCATTTTACTCACATTTTGGATCCCCCCATGTATTAGGTGGCCACTATCTGCAGAGTCAGAGCCACGTCTCCCCAGCCTTTTCCAGCCCTATATAGCTTTGTGTAGCGATATACTTTTTATTTCATTTTATCTTCTACACAGGGTTACTACACTTGTACATGGTTTTTGTCTCATAGGCCAAGTTTGGCCTCCAGAAGACGTTAATATGACTTTCTTTCTTTCTTTCTTTCTCTCTCTCTCTCTCACACACACACAAGTAGCTAGGGTGTTTTTACTCACATTATGGATCCCCCCCCCCCATGTATTAGGTAGCCACTATCTTCAGAGTCAAAGCCACGTCTCCCCAGCCTCTTCCAGCCATAGTGACAGGGGACGGGGGGACGGAGGCCAAAATGACCAGGGACGGCCGTCCCCACCATCCCATCCAATTTTTTTTGGGCCGGGGGCGGGTCCCGTCCCAGTTGGACGTTCCAGACAGGGAACGCGTCCCACCAAGCTGGGAACGGCCATTTCCTTGTCGGGGACGCCCAACGGGGACGGGGCCCGTCCCAGCCCAAAAGTTGATCATTTTTTTTTTATGTGCATATTGGCACGTAAAGTTCGCGCGCATTCCGGCCTCCGACGATTACTCGCAGCAGAGGAGAGAGAGGGGGGGAGAGAGAGAGAGAGAGAGAGAGAGAGAGAGAGAGAGAGAGAGAGAGAATTCGATTCTGAAGACAATCCCTCCAGGCTCAGTCGACGAGCTTCACTGTTGAAACTTGACAGGTCACAGTAAGGCTTAAGGTATGTATTTGTTGTTTGTCATTACTACATTGTAGTATGTATACTACAGATTACTCCAGCAAATTAAAGAGGGACATCCGACAGCCATACATGTTACACACAACATGTTGGTCATTAATGATTAAAATAATCAATTGAGCATTACAAACTGGCCTTAGAGACCTGACATGACATATCAATGACATCATATGAAATTGAGTAATTCTTTGTATGCAGAATTCTATCATAGCAGCCTTCTGGAATCTGAATATTGCAATTTGATGTAGGCTCCAGCGTCCAATACCTGCTGTTACCTGCTGTTACCTGCTGCATTACACATGTACATTGATGATGGTACACAGTGCTGAGTGTAGGGCTCCAGCCTTGAAATTCCAATACCTGCAGGCTGCTGTAGCCTGTTACAGAGGTTCCCGAATCCCAATACACTGTACACTGTACAGTCAATGGTCATGCTACCTTCTGCTGCCTGTGAATTCTTGAGGGATTCAAAGCTCCTAATTGATGATGATGTCATACATACATATTACATACATACAATGTACATACACATGTGTCAACAGTCATACATATTACATACATACATTGTACAAACATACATAAATATTAAATACACAGTGCGCACACACACACACGTCATAAATAGTAAATACACACATGCATATGTCATACATACATAATTAATTTAATTACATGCATACCTATGTCATACTGCATACATACATAGTACATACATGCCAAACATAAATACATAGTACATACAAACATAATTACATACAAACATACATACACAGTGCACACAATGCACATAAATACACACACCTACATACATAGCGCATACATACATACAAACATAAACACACACACACACACATAAATACACACACATGTGTGTATTTATGTGTGTGTGTGTGTGTGTGTGTGTTTATGTTTGTATGTATGTATGCGCTATGTATGTAGGTGTGTGTATTTATGTGCATTGTGTGCACTGTGTATGTATGTTTGTATGTACTATGTATTTATGTTTGGCATGTATGTACTATGTATGTATGCAGTATGACATATGTATGCATGTAATTAAATTAATTATGTATGTATGACATATGTATGTGTGTATTTCCTATTTATGACATGTGTGTGTGTGCACTGTGTGTATTTAATATTTATGTATGTTTGTACAATGTATGTATGTAATATGTATGACTGTTGACACATGTGTATGTACATTGTACGTATGTAATATGTATGTATGACATCATCATCAACTAGGAGCTTTGAATCCCTCAAGAATTCACAGGCAGCAGGCTGCAGAAGGTAGCATGACTGTAGTGGGAACCTCTGTAACAGCAGGTATTGGAGCTTGGAGCCCTATACTCAGCACTCTGTACAGTGATCAATCATTAATGTACATGTGTAATGCTTATATCATATGACATATATGACATATGTGTGTGCATTAAATTTGTCATTGTGCATGTGGTTATATAAACTTTAAAGTATGAGTTGTAAACTTGTAAGTTCTAGTCTTTAACTTTAACTCTTTTTTTTTTTATGACTCAATAGACAAGAGCTGAGACTCAATATTTAATATGGCATCATCGTCGTCTCAAACTCAAGAAATTTCATCCAAAAAGCGTTGTTCATGGTCATGGTGGGATGAAGTTGATGCTCCAAAAGTCAGTGTTGGTGGGGGGGGGGGGGGGGGCTAGAGCATGGACATGCAAAAGATGTGGGTATCATAGAAGCGGTGGAATACATAAGGTAAAAGCTCATCTTTTGCATGAAGGCGGTCAACAAGTGAGATTTTGTATCGCAACTTTGTCCATGGCTGAAAGGCAGCCTCTTATAGACAAGTGTCGTGTTCTTGAGGCTACTCAAAAAGAAGCCCGAGAACGGAGTTCAAAATATGTCGTGAATCAGACAGTAATGTCTGAGGCTGCCTCTGTGAGAGTATCTACTTCCCATTCAAACACTTTGCAGGATTCACCATGTGCATCACAATCTGCACATCATACTCGTGAAGAATCCACTCCTCATCATTTTCGTACATCGATTCCCTCTACATCATCATTTCATGTTGGAAAAAAACAAAGTACATTGGAATCATCTTGGAAACCAATTTTGAAGGAAGAAGTGGATAGAGCCGTGGCAAGATACTTCTACCATGATCACATTCCTTTTCGAGAAGCACGGTAATTATTTCTTCTTTTTTATTTGGAGACTTGAGTATATATGCATGTCACATGATACATGTACATTGTATTAAATATTTATGTATCATGAATCATGATATAATGCATACAATGTACATTATTAGTAACTACATATGTCATTCATACATATTTAATATTTATATTACATGTGTCTTACAAAGTAAAAAGTTACGTACATTGATTAATTGCTATATGTTTGTTTTTTAGGTCTCCATACTTCAAGGACATGGTGAAAAAATTTGGTCAGTATGGAGAGGCATATGTGGCTCCCTCTTCTGAGACTTTACGCACAACACTATTAGAGAAAGAGAAGAGGGTTGTGGAGGCTGCATGCATTGCAATAAAAAGTTCATGAGACAAGAATGGAGTATCTTTGATTGTGGACGGATGGAGCGATGTAAGACGGAGATCTATCCATGGAGTAGTTTCCTACTCTAGAGGAGAGATGTATTTTCTTTTTCTTCCCATGATGCTTCATCCACAGGAAAAAGTGCAAGTGTTCTTGCTTCAGAATGGGCCACTTCCATAGAAATTGTTGGTCCATCAAATGTAGTGTGTATTGTGACGGATGGAGAGGCAGCAAATAGAGAAGCTTCCCATATTATTGAGGATATGTATCCACATATCACCATGTCCTTTTGCATGGCACATTGCCTAAATAATCTATTGAAGGATATTGGTTGCCTCTCTTGGATTTCACCTACCATTGAGAAGGCAAATCAAATGGTTGCATTCATCTTGAATCATCAAAAGGTAATTTATTATTTTATTTTTACTCTTTGAATATTATGATTTATCTTCTTATGTTTTTATATCTTTTAATGTTTTCTTAATTTTAGCATTTGCAAATTGAAATAGGTGCGGGCTGAATTTTCAAAGCCTTCAAAACTTGCTCTATTGAAGTATTCAGAGACTCGCTTTGCATATAATTTTAATATGCTTCATAGATTATCTGTATGCAGTGGTGTTGCGCGTGAATTATTGCTTAGTGATGAATTCGGAGGTATGTTGGAGTCACGTACACAAATAGGAAGGGAACTAATTCAATTGGCTGAAAATGGAGCTTGGTGGGAGGAATTACATACCATTGATAAAATGGTTAAACCAATCATACATCTTCTACGGCTTGTAGATTCAATGAACATGTGCATTGGAAAAATCTATGAAGCAATGGATTCTATGATTGAATCACTCAAAGAAAACATTTCGGATATAGAAAGGTATGTTTTACTTTTTATGGATTTTTACATACATAGTACACACATTTATCATACATAGTATGTATGATCATTGATATAAATAATTATATATATATATATGTATGTATTATGTATACATATAATAAATTTTGTTATTATTTTAATTTTTTACTTTATGTATGTCTTTTTTGTAGGGTTGAAGAAATTTCAGAAATATGCATTTCACGATGGAATTCATATTATTCGCCTCTTCATGCAACTGCATATGTATTGGATCCCGAGTTTCAATCGGGAAAACAATATACCGATAAAGAGGTTATGGGTGGATGGATGAAAGTCTTGGAGCGTTTAGTTCCAAGTGATATAGAAAGAAGAGCCATACGGGAGGAGCTAGCCATGTATCGAAATGGAAAGAAAGGCCTCCTTCATTCTTTGGATGCACAAGAAGACCGTT
>CM035409.1:7281611-7284111 GCA_020310875.1 Ceratopteris richardii
AGGCCCCAGATCACCATGATATCACGCTTGCTGCGCAGCAAGCCCTCCGTTCCACATGACATTATACGAGCTGAGCTTGGCACACCACCGATGCTAGTGGAGGCCCTCTTCCAGTTGGTGACCTTTATACTGAGAGTCAGAGAGCTCCCCACTAGCCGACTCACCAGGCTTGCAATTGAGAGCTCTAGACATTTGGCAGAGACAGGGCATGAGAGAGTATGGTATGCACAGACTTACCGATGGTTAGCAAACCATGGCATGAGCATTACGGATCTCCCCCCTTTTCAGTATGACCTCTCTTCCCCCCACATTACCCTCTCTCGTTCGGAGAGGAATAGGATCATCCGTCAGGACCTACTACAGATACACGTCAGGGAGACATGGATAGCACCACGGGAGCCTCTTCCCACAAAGAGGCAACACTACAGAGAGCACTTCCTAACTGTGACAGCGGATGGTTTCATTCAGAGACCACGATACATGGATACATATATGGCACCAGCTGAGAGAGTGGCCATTGGGCAGCTCAGAGTATCATCACACCAGCTCGAGATTGAGATTGGGCGAGCCACACATACCCCCAGGGATGAGCGATTATGCAGGATATGTAGAGAGGAGGTGGAGGACGAGGAGCACTACACATGTAGATGCCAGGCATATGAGGACATCAGAGACCGCTACCCACAGCTCTTCAGGGGGCCTAGAGAGATCAGGGCTTTATTGGGGACAGAGGACCAGCGCCCTCTAGGTCGTTTCCTAGTAGAGCTCAAGCACCACCGCGCATCACTCCTCCAGCAGCAGATGGAGATACACCTGGCCCCCCCCCCCTCAGACTCATATTACAGATTTTTTCAGACCCACATACACTCGAGGGCCCAGCTCGATGCGAGGTGTCACATTACACAGAGCAGAGGAGCTTAGACGACAGCGTCGACGACCGAGACCCCTTGTCCGGAGAGCTCGTCCACATCAGAGAGAGATTCAGGCGATTCACGCATGCCATGACATGGAGATACAGAGACGTCAGCAGCGCACCCCTATCGATTTGGACGCCCAGAGCATTTTGAGGATCGCCATGATGCCTTACCCACCGATGCATTATATCCTACACCCACTCCAGGCATTTAGGGGGTTGTGACACCATCGAGCCTCCCCTCCCTATGCATATCATGTTTGTATCTCACCCATTGAGCATATAGAGTGCATACCCATAGCACCCCACACCCTTGATGCCAGCTACTATCCCTCCTTTTATACCCGTTTGTAGTACTCACACTTTATTTTCGTTTTGGATCACAGTGGATTGGATCATACTGATGTATATGTTTTGTCTCATAGGCCGATTTTGGCCTCTAATAGACGTTAAAAAGTCTTTCTTTCTTTCTTTCTCTCTCTCTCTCTCTCTCTCTCTCTCTCTCTCTCTCTCTCTCTCTCTCTCTCTCTCTCTCTCTCTCTCTCTCTCTCTCTCTCTCTCTCTCTCTCTCTCTCTCTCTCTCTCTCTCTCCTCTCTCTCTCTCTCTCTCTCTCTCTCTCTCTCTCTCTCTCTCTCTCTCTCTCTCTCTCTCTCTCTCTCTCTCTCTCTCTCTCTCTCTCTCTCTCCCCCCCCCCTCCTTTTGCTGAGTGCTCTTTGTGCTCACTGTTTTGGAGTGAAATGAAAAAGGGCCCTCGGGCCGGGAGGGCCCTTTTATTTTTATTTGTACGCAACACGTTGCAAACGCATACGCAATGCGGCGTTGCATTGCATACATTGCGAAGGTTCACAATGTGTTGCGTATGTAACATTGGATTGCAGATATTGCAAAGCTGAACTAGAAAGAAAGAAAAACACAGGTGACAAGAAGAAAAAGAACACCAAGAATGAAGCACACGACTACTCAAAGGACAAGTACAAAGAGAAGGCCAATGTGACCTCTAGTATCGTCATTGAGGAGCTATCAAATGCAGAAGATATACTTTGTGTTACTATGGAAACAAATCATGCCCAAGTTATTGATACTTTTGTTAATATTCATGCACAAGATATGTAGATCACAAGAGGGATCTGATTGATGTCTTGCTTACTATGAATGATGCTTTGTCACAAACATGCATTGTGGATTCCGGTGCATCGTTCCATGTTACTCCTATTAAGGAATGTCTTACTACCTTTCATGCAGGCAACCATGAAATGTATATCTTGGAAATAACCATGCTTGTTCTATTGAGGGTATTGGCACAGTGCGTCTCAAAGTGGATGTTACTAATGAGCTGGTTTTGCATGATGTAAAGTATGTACCAAGCATCAAGAAAAGCTTATTGCCTGTTGGGCAAATGGATATGCATGGATATAGTACCCTCTTTGAGAAGGGGTCATGGAAGCTTATCAAAGGCTCTAGGCTGATTGTTAAAGGTCCAAAGAAAGGGACTCTTTATTGCTTGCATGATAAAGCCTTCCTGGGCAAGTTTATTGCTTTGGCTGAAATCCATTCACATATGGAATTATGGCATAAAAGGTTTGGCC
>CM035409.1:7294111-7336611 GCA_020310875.1 Ceratopteris richardii
TTTCTTTTTTGTTCAAGTCACATCAACTAGATGTGAGTTCACTCTTCAATCCTTCACCATAGAAGTAGCTTCATGAAGCATCATACACATAAATAATGATTCGTACATAGTATGCACACAGCACAATGCATACATATATACATCATTACATGCCACCTATATACATGTGCACATACATCGATAGATAATAGTACTTGTTAAACGTAAATAGCCACCTCTGAAATGTACATTTGTATAGAGTGCACAAATTATAAGGGCCTCAAAAGAAGAGATCCATGTGCAAATCTAAACATAGATCCTAATTTAGATATTAAATGTGATTGTGTAAGATAATGAGATGGAAAATATCATGTAAATATCCCATATGCACTTTGCACGCAGTGACGAATTGGAACTAAAGCTCAAGCATGTAGTTAAGGTCTTGACTAAATTATAAAAGGAATACTCTCAAAATGTGCTCTTCCTCGCTATACTTTCATATAAGCCAGGGGTGGTCGACTATGACCTATGATAGGTAAGCGTAACTCTACCATGGTCTATATAAGCAAAGATCCCCTAGTCAAAGGAATATGAGCCATTTAACATCTACCTATATCACCATAGAAGCTCTCTACAGCATAGCAAAGGATACGTTCTTTAGCGTAACAAGGTCTAAATATTTAATTCAATCTCCATTTCAATTCTCTTCTACTTCTAATTCTAATTCTCTCTCTCTCTCTTTTTTTTTTTTAACCAAAACCTAAATTCTAACAGCATTCTGACTTTTGAAGAGGAAACAAAATCGTTTCTTACATTACTGATGTGGTCTAATTTTTAAAGAGTAAAAATTGAAAAATTTATGTATGCATGCTAAAATTCATCAGATTCATGAAGTTAATCCTTAAATGAATAAAGAATGTACACAAATTCATACGAGATGCCCTATTGTGATCACAGCATGCGTAATCATGTAAAGTTATTTCTAAATTATAAAAATATAAAAAATTAAAAAATTATAATTAAATAAAAAATTATAACGAAATTAAAAAAATTAAGGGGAAAAAAAAAAGAGGAAGCGAAGATATCAGAGAAACAGAAAACGTTTGCTAACCTCGTCAGCAGCACCAGTGGTGGATAATGATGATGACCAATACGAAGACGATAGTGAGAATCCTAATCCACTTATCATTTGAGACTGTCTTCTCTGGTTCTTTTTTTCACCTTCCTGCTCTTCATTCTTGATCTCCATTCCTCACTCTTCAGAGGCTCCAATCCACAGATCGATCATTGCAGAAAGCAACGAATCGAGAGCGCAGAGAGAAAACAGAGTGGGTACGTGAGTGTGTGTGATGTGTGCGTGTGAGAGAGAGAGAGAGGAGATGGGAGGAGAGAGAAAAAAAAATGGCACACATAGAAGATGATGATGGACGCGCAAAACATGCCATGACACTGCATATTTAACGGAGCCAACATTTTGAATGTCTGGACCATCGACCGTGAAATCAACCTTTGTTGACTCGTATTGAGTAGTGTCCATTGCCCAAGAAATATGACGCATGGATAATATTAGCCTTCGTATTGTATTGTTTATGTGTTAAGCAACAACCAAAAATATATTGAGAGAATCTAATGCAGAAAGCCCTCTCGGTAAAGAGGCATACACCAAAAGATATATACCTTCGAAGATCTAAAATTATTGTATGGGAGAGAGAGAGAGATATATATACCTTCGAGAGAGAGAGAGAGAGAGAGAGAGAGAGAGAGAGAGAGATACCTTCGAGAGAGAGAGAGAGATATATACCTTCGAGAGAGAGAGAGATATACCTTCGTATTGTATTGTTTATGTGTTAAGCAACAACCAAAAATATATTGAGAGAATCTAATGCAGAAAGCCCTCTCCGTAAAGAGGCATACACCAAAAGATATATACCTTCGAAGATCTAAAATTATTGTATGGGAGAGAGAGAGAGAGATATATACCTTCGAGAGAGAGAGAGAGAGAGAGAGAGAGAGAGAGAGAGAGATACCTTCGAGAGAGAGAGAGAGATATATACCTTCGAGAGAGAGAGATATATACCTTCGTATTGTATTGTTTATGTGTTAAGCAACAACCAAAAATATATTGAGAGAATCTAATGCAGAAAGCCCTCTCGGTAAAGAGGCATACACCAAAAGATATATACCTTCGAAGATCTAAAATTATCACACGTGATATGAGAGGTTTATGGGAAGCGTCTCTTGAACCAAATATAAGAAAAAGCTAAATGAACATTGTTTGTCATGTAATTACAATTTGCTCTAAGAGGTTGCATGTCATCTTCAACGTAACCGAAGAGAAGTATTGCGAATTCCATTGTTTTAGTCTGCTCAAAGGAATGTTATTCCATTCTTCTTCTTTTAACTTCATTATTCCAACAAACAATAACTAGTAATGCGTTAGTTAGCATGGGGTGCTAAAGAGGAAAACACATTAAGATTGTGAGGAGCATTTGAAGACTACATCCACAAAACATGCACCATTAGTGGGAAGGCCAATCACTTGGCATTCTAACTGAAATTCGATAAGAGAAGGAAAACACATTAAGATTGTGAGGAGCATTTGAAGACTATATCCCACAAAACATGCACCATTAGTGGGAAGGCTCGGAGGGGACAAATCACTTGGCATTCTAATTGAAATTCGATAAGAGAGGGAAGATAAAAACATAAAAGCGACCTTTTGTTTTGGTACCCTAATTGTTTTTTTTTACTCTCTTGATTCGGGAATAGTTGTACCTCCAAGGGCATGGTAGGATGTGAAGCATAGGTTGTGTCTAGAGGGGGGATTCATTGTCTAAGGTAGCTACCAAAAATGAGGCATAGACGAAGGCAAAATTCTTGTTTGAAAAACTCTTCACTCACTTTGTTTTGTAGTACTAAATGAATGTACAAGACAAGATAAGTAGCTTGTTAGGATTATAGGCATATATACAAGCCGAGGAAAAGAACTCTTAAAACAGGAAAAAAGTGATTCGATGGTCCTAGGTGTGTTCATACACACATCACTATTGAAATACATCAACAAATCCCCCTTAAGAGTGATGTGGTGAATAAGGAGTTCACATATATGTAGAAGGAAGTGATAAGCTATGTGGAATGAAATCAATCCAAAATAGGAAATAAGCCTAAAGCTTTGTGAAAAGCTTCAAAATTTTCTCTAGTAGAGCCTTTATGAAGATTTCTACAACATTATCATGCATGGACACTATACCAAACTGACCTCTCTAGTAGAGATCTCTCCCTGACATAATGATCGTACACCTCAATGTGCTTTGAGAGAGCATGGAACACATTATTCCTTGCAACTACGAATGTGCTCTGACAGTCAATACAGGTGATGGTGGTAGAAGACTGTCCAACACTCAAAATAGCCAAAAGTGGCAACTTCACGATTAGAAGTGACAATAGTAAGTATATTTCTTCTTGCTCAACCAGGATATGCATTAACTACCAAGCATGAGATAAAACCATTGGTGGACACATGAGTATCATAACAACCAACCCAATGTGAGTTAAAAATTGCAAGTAAAACTCCCAGTAATGACCCCCTTTGGAATAAAAGTATCCAAATAGTCAGGTTCCACTAAAATAGAAAAAGATGTGCTTAACTGCTTTCCAATACTTGACACTTGGGCTATGCATAAACCTACTCATCTAAGAGACAACAAACTTAAAATCAAGTCGGGCTATGCATAAATAAATCAAGCATCCTACAACTTACTATTGATATATTTTGGTAGTGATGTGTGTGAACACACTTAAGACCGTGAGGGCACTTTTTTCCCTCTTTAGGAGTTTCTTTTCCCTCGTCTTGTATATATGTCTATAACCTTAACGGGTTACTTATCTTTGTACATTTACTTGGTAATTCATTCAACATTGTGTTGTGCTCCAAGCTTGTTCTTCTTCTTCCTTGACTTCTTCATGTGCTTCCATAGACCTCAAACTCCAAAAATTGGTATCATAGTAAATTGCCGCTTCATCTAGGACGTTGTCAACACCCCTCTAGTCACAATCTCAGAATCCCATGAAAATTGATGAGCATACTCAGTGCGATTAGGAGTTCCAAACAACTTCACTATGTATTGTTGAATTTTTGACCTTAGCTCATTGTGGCCTCCAAACGCACTATCACAGTGTGTGCGTAGGATATTTCATCCTTTTGTGCCAAACATATATCCAAGTTTCAATTCGCTATTCCAAGCGACTCAAAGTCTTCAACAATTTCAACACATCTACACAAGGTAGTTTTGTTCAACTTTTCGAGATACAATCATTTTTTTGCATCAAGGTATTTAGTTAGTGGCCGCGGCCGAAAGCAATGATGTATTTCATATGTTGGTTGTTGAGGACAAGTGATGGCACTAATTACCCATTATGGTCATATATGATGTGTCATATATTGATAGAAAACGGGATATGGAATATTGTGCATGATATTGAAAAACATCCTACTACACTTGTGAATACAGTTATTGACGATGATCTAGATGGCATTGAAGATGATGATCTTCATATTCCTATTCATGCTTCAGTTCTTGTTGCACCTATTGTGGAGCAACTTCAATGGGATGGCAAAGATTCTTAGGCACATGCATTGATAGATTTGTCTATCAAGCATGCCATTATCCCTAACATTTGCTCTTGCAAGACAATAAAGGATGCTTGGGATACACTTACAACCTTATACCAAGCAAGAAATGAGGCTTGTGTTGCTTACCTTCGAAAACAGTTCAAGAGTGAGCACATGAATGAAGGAGATTCCATGGAATTTTTTTTGACAAAAATCAAAGATTTGAAGGAGAAATCAATTTTGTTGTTGAAGTTTTGCTAGATAGTCACTTGTGCAAACTGTTCTTAATGCTCTTCTAGATTAATGTTAGAGTTTTGCTTCTACCTTTTTGATTGATGATGAAAAACAATGTAAATGCCTTAACATTTGAGGAGTTAGTATCTATTTTGTTGCAAGAAGATCAATCCAGGAAAAACATGTCCATCATGCGAGTTGTAGATCAAGCTTTCTTAGCTAGTCAGAAGAGCAAAGGATGATCATTTCATAAAGAGTTGTCCAAAATTGACTGCAAAAAAGGCAAAGAAGAAAGAGGTTGGAATGGTTGTTGTAGAGGCTTCTACACCTAAAATAGAGTTAGCTAATCTTGTGTAGAAGGAAGAAGGGGCATTTACTACTGTTTACAGTTATGACCCATCTTCTGATGAGCAGTGTATGTCTACAATAGAATCAAATGTTTGGTACTTTGATAATGGGGCAACCAAACATATTACCGCATAGTGTAGTTTCTTTAGTTCACTTGGGTGTGCCCCTACAAGGAATACTATCACATGTGCTAATAACCCCTCTTATCTTGTAATGGGAGTTGGCAAGATCATTTTGAGTATTGTTGATAGTAGTTCTTTCACATTGTGAAATCCTTTGTATGTTATAGGGATCAAGAAAAATATGTTGTCAATCTTAGCATTAGCTAAGTTTGGCTTGGTTGTTAAATTTGTTGATGATGTACAATTCATGCTCTCTCAAATGGCAATGTTATTATTGCTTTTGTCATTTTATGTTGTGGGTTGTATATGCTCATAGATCATGCAAAATCTATGAATGATTCAACATTTTTAGTTCAAGATTCTTACACTATCTCAGACATAAAGCTTTGCCATGCACGCTTTAGTCGTCTGAATTCTACTATTTTGCTATGCCTATAGAATTATGAAATGTTGTCCTCTCTACCCAAACTTGAGGCACCTTATAAACATGTATGTGAAGGTTGTATTATAATGATGAAAATGCCCCAAATCTAGCATCTCAAAGGAGGCATGCAAATCAATCTTAAAATCAGCAATATGCTTCTCATTTGGAATAGTGAGAAACATGTGATCAACATACACAACAATGATCAGAAGTACATTATCTGCATGCTTAACATATAAGGTGCTCTTAGTTTGAATATTCTCAAAACCATGTGCAATCAAGTAGGCATGTATCTTTTCATACCAAACACGTGGTACTTGCTTCAAACCATATAATGCCTTCTTCAATCCGAACACTTTGTTTTCATACCCTATCTACACAAAACCATGGGCTGAAATACATACACTTCTTCATGTAAGTCATCATTTAGAAGTGCAATTTTAATGTCCACCTGATGTACATGTTGGGGATGTAAGGGTCATGTGATCTTACCCCCATATTCATATATAAACATCATATATAGAGTATTGCCTCAAGAGAGCTCATTATGTGGGTTTCGAGGCTCCCACACATGTCCATCTTCATCTCTTCTCTCTTCTCTCTCCCTCCATCTTCCTCCTTCCTCCTCTTGTTCTGCACACCAAAGCCCTTCATTGGTATCAGAGCATGTTGAAGGTTTGTGTGCAAGAAGCTTCAATGGAAGCTTAGCTCACAGGAGGTGAAAGTGCAGGATGGCATCTCTTGACAGTAGTTCAGTATTTTGACCATAACTCGAGCTAGGAAGCTCGGATTGATACGTTTTAAAGTCCTGTGCGTAGTTAACACAAACAATTTTGTAGAAGGGTGCAGAACCTGGTTCGAAGTTTTAGACTGCCGAAAATTCAAAAAACGCAGACTTCTCTAGAAACCGAATCTACATTCACTATGATAGCAAGTTAGTTTTTGGATCATAACTCGAGTTCTACAGGTCCGATTCATACGATTCAACTTGCTATGCGTAGCTTGGAGTAGCTTCTATAACTTTGTAGAAGATCACAGATCCATATTCGGAGTTTTAGGTCGCTGCAATTGCAAAATATAGAGCAGCAGTGTTGCAAGTGAAGGTGAAATTGACAATTGATGCTTGTTTTGTGCATATCTTGAGCTACGCACCTCCGATTGAGGTGTTCTTTATCTCGTTACATAGCCAAGAATCAAATCTTGAAGTTTGCTGAAGACCAAAAGTTCAGATTCAGAGGTTATAACCTCTGAAACAGCAAAACACAGAGCAGCACAGTTTTGCTATAAGAACCTAATTGCTCTTGGAGGTTAAATTTGCTTTGGAACTTCTTCGAGAGAGAATTTTTGGTGTGCAAGCTCTTATTTTCAGAGCTTCAAGGCATTTTACATGTATGATCATTGTAGTAGCTCCTCCATATGAAAGTAGAGCATGATTTTGTCACGTGTTTGGCATGTAAGATGACATTGTGGTATACCCTTTTTTGAGGTTTATGTCATCATGAGTTCGATCATGGATGTATAGTGGCATTGTGGTCTATATCTTGCTTATACCACTTAGTTATGGATTTAGTTATCGGTTGCACATAATTCTATGAGAGTTGATTGTGGATCTTGTTTGGTACTTGTATCTTTGTTTTCTTTGTAGGTACATGATCCAGATTGGAGCCTCAATTGCACACTTGTTTGTCACCTTGATTTGCTATGTTTTCTTTTATGCTAGAAAGGAGCTCTAGTGGATCTTGAAGCTTATGTGATAGCTTTGGATCATTGTTTATCTCCATTCATTTGGACTTGGTCACAGGTTATTCGTGATAGGTTGGACCATCTTGCAGGATTTATTCTTGAGTGGGAGGTGTATCGCCATTGTATTGGTGTATATTGCCATCGATTTTTTGGCATATGTATTTGCCATTATTCTTGATTGGATCAGTGACAGGTGGTGATAGATTACTCATTCTTCTTTTAATATTGGTTATATTGTTTGATCGCTCAGTTTACAGGGGATACTCTGTCGAATTTTTTCCAGGATTCTTTCACAATTACTTGATCACTTTGGAGGCTTGGTGAGCATGCTTATGCTCATGGTTTTATATGCATAGTAGATGCATGGTTATGTGATAGATGGTTCACAGGGTTTTTTCTCCACCGACACATTTGTGATGTGAGTTATGCATATGGATATGCAGATGTGATCCTGTTGAGGATAGAGTATTATTTCTAGTCTCTTGTTACATTGCTAGTCTTGGATTGTCAGCATGGTGTCTTCTCGATTTGATGGCACTAACTTTTCGAGATGGAAAGCTTAGATGTGGCATACATTGGTTCGTGCAGGATTACACATGTATATGCATAGAGATGCACAGAGGCCTCGTGACATGCTCGGCCACGTATGGATGGATATGGATGCATTGGCAAGCTCCACTATCCGGTTACAGCTTGTGGATTCTATATATGAGTGTGTTATGTATGAGGACACGAGTAGTGCATTATGGCAGAGACCACATGATATGTATGTGAGTCCATTGACTCATATGAGATGTAGATCACATCGACAGCTTTGATGTTGGTATTGTGGTCGTGAGGGCCATATTCGATGACATTGCTTCAGGCAGATGCGACGATGACGTTAGAGATATGGACGTGATGCAGGTCAGGTAGTGATTTCAGGAGAGTCTATGGCAATTGATTACGCCAGTGATGGTGATATCACTTTCTCCTATGGTTCATCTCAAGATTCCTCTTGTTCATTGGATAGCACACATATGGCTTGGTTGCTTGATGCATTAGCCACTTTTCATGTTACTCCACATCGCGAGTGGTTTTGTCAATTCTCAGGTGAGAGTCGTGGATGTGTGCACTTGCCTGATGGTATGACATATGGCATTGAGGGTGCAGGAGATGTATGCCTTATGCTACCTAATGGAGCATCACTTATACTCAGACATGTACACTATGTGCCTTCATTCCCTATGAGCTTGATTTCAGTTAGCCAGTTACATGAGAGCAGATGTTATGCATTCCTTGGTGAGCATCATTTTCAATTGAAGTTGGGACAGCTTAAGCTTGTTAGAGGTGCTAGGATTGGGCACATGTATCCACTGCAAGTACTTCATGTGAGAGATAGCCTCGTCTCAGTGGGAGTTCAGCCTTATGTGCGATGTGAGACTCGTCATGTCTCATTTTGTGTACCTACACATAGGTCTATTGACATTCTTGATGCACATGTATGGCAGGATTCAGATGCTCATATGGATGCATACATAGAGCATTGGTTGGTTGATCATGTGGATGCTCTTACGGAGCACACTTTGGATGATCAGTTGGATGCTTTAGAGCATGATGTGGATGCTCACGTAGAGCATTGTGATGATACTCAGTTAGAGTTACTCGTCATGTCTCATTTTGTGTACCTACACATAGGTCTATTGACATTCTTGATGCACATGTATGGTAGGATTCAGATGCTCATATGGATGCATACATAGAGCATTGGTTGGTTGATCATGTGGATGCTCTTACGGAGCACACTTTGGATGATCAGTTGGATGCTTTAGAGCATGATGTGGATGCTCACGTAGAGCATTGTGATGATACTCAGATAGAGTTAGATCATCAGTTTGACCTCGGTATTGATGTTGTGCAGTTAGCTCATGTGGAGCATGATGATACACTTGGTATGGTAGAGCATGATAGCTATTATGATACACAGTGTATGCCAGAGCATACTAGCTCTCAGGATGCACATCTAGATATATCCTTGGTTGAGAGGATGACTGATTTAGATGCTCAGGAGTCAGCAGTCATGCAGTCATTCTTGGATTCGCTCATGCCAGATGTTGATACAGATATATCAGGACATGTTAGTCTTGATGATGGTGCTTTGGATGCCTTGGATAGAGGCATGGCTGACATGCTTAGGTTAACCAGGATAGCATATGTTTTGTTAGCATTCGGGAGTCTGATGTACGAGTTATTATGCTCGAGACCAGATATTGCAGTTGCTATTGGAGCATTTGCACTTGGACTTGTCAGTCGTTCGATGATTGACATAGGCATAGAGCGAGTGGGAGCTTTGTCGGAACTTCATCAGTTCTTGCATCAATTAGATATGAGCTCGACTCTTGTCAATATGAGTTTAGAGTAGTTTGAGGTGCATGGATACACCTTGTTCGAGGCGGTTGGTGTAGGCTGATCTAGTATGGGCAGAGATCCGGACTCTTCCTGTACATTATTGTATAGTCCTACATCATTCTTTGTATATGTTACCACTTATGGTCACATTGACCCTTAATGGGAGATTGTTGGGGATGTAAGGGTCATGTGACCTTACCCCCATATTCATATATATACATCATATATAGAGTATTGCCTCAAGAGAGCTCATTATGTGGGTTTCGAGGCTCCCACACATGTCCGCGTGTCTCTCCTCTCTTCTCTCTCCCTCCATCTCCTCCTTCCTCCTCTTGTTCTGCACACCAAAGCCCTTCAGTACATTCTAACCATGATGAGCTACAAGTGCACAGATGCTACGAGCATTGGTCATTCAACATGTGGGAGCAAAGGTCTCATCAAAATCATTGCCTCTCTCTTGAGCATAACCTTTCGCAATAAGACTCTCATTATACATGTCAATTGTTCCATCAAGTCTACGTTTCAACTTGTATATTCATTTAGTGCCAATGGCCTTTTTGTCTGGGGGCAAATCACATAAATACCACGTATCATTCTTTATAATAGCATCATTATCTAATTGCATAATAGCCATCCAATTTTTTGAATTTTTTGCTTCATCAAAAGAAATAGATTCATTCTCATCACAAAGACCAGAGGTAGCTATTGCATAGAAATCTGATGCAAAAGAAGCACTATGGGAGCTTGAACGAGCACAATATGACAAAGGTGCATCTAAATTGCTATCTCTCAAAGTTTGCACCAACCATTTAGGCATAGTTTTAGCCTCTTGTATGGTATCCCTCTCATTAACAAGCGCATCATGTAAATCTGCATCAGAAATGGAATGGTTTGCATCATCATGTGAAACCTATAAAGGTTGAGAAATTGCCTCATTTGGACGAGCACTTGACTACCCACCTGGCAACAGAGGCAGCAAAGTATCATACACATCTTTGGAGCTAACTAATGTATCCTTAGTACATGAAAGTAATGGATGAATTGCATATTCCAAAAAAATAACATCATGGCTAACCAAAATGTGTTTAGTTTGTGGATGATACAGACGATAGGCTTTGCTTTTTAGAATTGTACCTAGTAAAAATACATTTCACTACTTTATCATCCAATTTCTTGCATTGTTGTTCAAGCACTAATGCATATGCCAAATTGATAACCAAAGACATGAAGATGAGCAACATGGCTTGTGACAATGCCAAGCCTCATATGGAGTGATAGATTGCAATGCTTTGGTGGGATACATGTTAAGTACATATGCTGCACACATAACAGCCTCAAGCCAGAAGCTATGTGGTAAAGTATGACTTTTGACCATACACCATGCCATCTCCATGAGAGAATCATTCTTTATTTTAGCAACTCCATTTTTTTGAAGTGTATACAACGCTATACATTGATGTTTTATCCCACACTCAATCATAAATGCATTAAAACCAAAAGACATGTATTCCCCCCCTCAATCAAAACAGAGGGTGCCCAATTTGCATGCTGACATATTTTCAGCCATAACTAGAAATTGTTTGAAGCACATAAACATTTTGGAATTGGATTTCAATGGATACAACCATGCATGCCTAGAAAAATCATGAGTAAAAGTCACAAAGTAAAGTTAGTTCCCAAAAGAAGGTGTTTGCATAGGACCATAAACATCACTATGAACAAGCTACAAGTTATGAGTAGCTCAAAGTAAAATGAGCAGTAGATGTTGTGGTTTTTAGTTAGATTCAGATATTTGGTTTTCTCTAACTTCTTTTATCACCACTTGCTCATCTCCATTCCATGATAAACAACTTCCATGACATTTACTTGCATGAACGTGGCTTCGTGTTCAGGCATTGCATAGCTGTAGAGGAAGATGATGGCCAAGTAAGCTTCATTAGAATGCAAATCCATGGTCTTAATGAGTGCCTAGATGAGGACCAAGAAGTAGGTAAAATGCATATTAATGACACACAAAAATTCTTGCCCCTTCCTCAAGGGAACTGATGCCACCATTAGCAGATGAGCCCACAAATATGGCTGACCTTGAAGAGCCAATTTTAGATGAAGAAAAGATTATTGAGACTGCTCAAGTGCCTGAATTCAATGTAATGCATGAGGCCCATCAGACATACGATCAACTTCAATTGTAGGAAACCTATCCAGCTTTGTAAACTTCGACTTATGTAATATTTTTTTTCATTGGAATGTAATGCCCAAAGTATCTTTTTGTTTGTTCTTATCTATATCCACATCCTTCACTGTTCTATTGGATAGATGTGTGGTGTCATTTTTATTTATGATTGATTGAGGTAATAATCTTTAAGTGGCAAGTGGAAGAGCTTGATGAATATCAATATAAGTATGCAAAAACACTTCTCATAATTTTTGTAAGATCAAATGATGTGGTATTCTCTATGTTGAGCCTTGAAAAATCTATTTTATTTTTTCATGTCCGAGTTATAGAAATGTTAAATATCATTGAGATCAATTATGTATGTCTTTGGAGTAAGCAATATATCAAGAGGTTGTATTTTGTTTTCTTTTGTGGCACTATTTGGCATACTTTGTGGAATTGGAAGCTCTCATGGGAGTAACTTTCTCATTATGTAGCACTTTTTGCCCTAAAAAACAAATTTGGCTTACTTCTCAAAGAATCTGATATACGAGGATGACATTTTTTAAGGCACCTATTGAACAAGAAACTAGGATTTTCATAGTTGGATAAGAAAGTGAGGCTATTTTGCAACATTTCATGGTTTTCTTTTAGTTTTAAAAAGAGAACATGTCTTTGTTCTCGTTTATTATGACTCGGTGTTAAAAGATGTTTTTACACATATTTGGCCAAATTCAAGAGGGTTTTGGGAAACTTAGGGTCCCAAATTGGCACGTCCTTTTCTTTTCCATCTCCATATTGCTTCTTACCTTGTCTTTGACACAACCCCAACCATCTTTTCTTTCTTGACCTTCAAAAATAGCTTCGGTGAGTCTCTATCTCCAAAACTCCCCCCATCATGGAGTCTATTGTCTCTGATAGATGATTTGCATGTGGTTGATCCATAGTGAGTGTGGGTGTTGAAGCACATGTGAGTCATTGACAACCTGCAAAATAAGATTTTATAGACATTTCAAGTGATACTTCTTGGTAATTTTCTCTCCTCTTTATCTGTTTCTTTACAATAGTACAACCTAATATTTAGTGCAATGCATGGACAAAAAATAAAGAAACAATGTCTATGCATGGCCTTGTAGGGTGGCCCTATGCATGCCTACTTTAGAAATGCAAAAGAAAAAAATGGTGCAAAAGATTAAAAAAGGGGTTTGGATCATGGTACTCCAACGCTAGTTGGTGATGAAACATCCTATGCTATGGATTGGAAGAATTTCACTTGACGATGCTATGGTGGACTTTGACTTGATGATGGAGGCTCCATGTGATGTCAAGCTTGAACACAGAGGCCATGTAGCTTGGAAGACTTTAGAGAATGCAATAAATTTCATGGCATGTTGGTTATTCATCTTGATATTCTTTGATAATAACCATGAATTGTGTCAATGTCTTTATGAACTATGGTTACATCAAAGATAACTACATCTTGAGATATGAATTTTGTGCCGTCGGTATGAACAAGATTCATTCCATTGGAACCTATATTGATATCATTAGCAAACACAAAGAGATTGAGTGAAAGGAATATTTAAGTTTTGGAGGAGAGTGACATGTAGCTAATCGAAACCTCACATTTGGTATTAGAGCTACTGAGAGAGAGAGAGAGAAATTTCTTGGGAATAAGTCCCTTCATCATCCTCTCCACAGATTTTTGTGGGGAAAATTGTTGAGATTTAGTGGTCTTCTTGTTTGCGCATGTGGATGAAGTATCTTAGCTTGGAGAAGCTTAGAGTAAACACTGTTTTATTGCTCATTGTTGTCGAGCTGGCGTGCACAACAGTACAATGGTAATGCCCTAAATTGATTCACACATAGAGTGAGCATAGCATGATAGGAGGATGCTCGTCAAGGGCTACAACCCATTGGTGAAGGGAGGAGGGAGGGTTTTTTCTCCCTCATTGACACAACTTCACCTTTGAACTACAATGCCTCTTATGGGCTTCCAATTCATAATTTCTCCCATACGTGGGATCACAACATGCACACACTCAACTGTGTGGGGGGTGCAAGGCTTGCACAAGGGGAAGGAAAACCTTTTCCCTTCACATGCCCTTTGTGCAAGGCCAAGTTTGGCTGCATATGTCCACTCTTAAAGGACATACCTTGAGTTAGGACTATCCAACCTCAAAAACTTAAAAGCATATGGATTCCTTGCTTATATATCTTTCAAGTAACGGTTAGACAACATCATTTGGTGATGATTGAACACATGTGGAAGACCTTAAAATTGGCTATTGAGGATGTGAAGCATGTCTTAAGTTTGAAAAGAAGGGATTTCTTTCTTCATGACTCTCATGAGTGTATTCTCACTTGATGAGGGATAGTTTACCTTATACCCTACTTCAATTAGGTTCTTAGAGAGAGGGATCAAAGATTTTTTTACCTTCTATTACTTTACTTTAATAAAAAAGAAGAAAGGAGTTATATCTAATTGCTTTCATTGCTTTTACTCATTGAAATGTTATACTTAAATATATAGTATATATAAACATATTGAATCATCTATTAAGCACTTCATTTATATTATCATGTTGTTTATGGGAGAGCTTAGGTTTTCTTCTTCAATTCATGGAAATGAATACATGAGCTCATTTATGTGCATAGATTAAGGAAGAAGGAAATATTAAGGTTATTATTCATTATTATAAAAGCATATATACATGCATTTGAAGGGAGAAGGGATGTGGGTAACATCATATATACACACATATATGAAGCATGATTGAAATGAGAGTTATGAAAATATATTTATGTTCATATGCTTTTCATTAGAGAATTCAATATTTCTATTTCTTTAACTCATTCAATTTATGCATTGATACATTGAAGAACATGTCAATAAGAAGTGAGAAATGTTGTAATTTTCTTTATTCTTTGATTATAGGATGTATGCATTGAGTGCATAGACTCTTTTGGAACCAAATGAAATAGATATGAGTGAGAGAGAATGCATTCATCTAAGTTATATTATGCATTAATGTAGTGGAAGATTCAAATGAGCTTGTTTGCATTAAATTTCTTCCTTTCTCAACTAAACATTTTAGAGGGGATGCATTAACGATGATATCAAGCACGTGTAGACACATATTTCAATAAAATTATCATTAATTAAGGCTTACAAGATCACTTTAAATGCTTTAAAAGAATGATTTGGATGCATTCACTTTGTTTTCATCCTTTCAAAGAGGTACCACTACACATTGAATTGTTCATGAATTTTTATAAAAATTGTTTTTCTCTTGAACTTTTGAGGTTGGTTAAATGAAATAGATTTAATAAATACTCACCAAAGGTGAGATGACCGTTTTTCTCATCTTTTTATGAAAAGTTGACCCTTTGGAATGTCTACAAGGGTGAATTAGTAGACTCATTTCCCATCATTGGAAAGTCCAATTAGTGTAGTTTTCCTTGGGCTATTTACCTTAGCTTTCGAAGATATATTTCCCAACTTTTCATGGCAATTAGATATAGGATTTTTAAGAAAAAATATTTTTTTTGTGATGAATGTGCAAGTATTTATCTCTGACAAAAACTTGTAGGTTTGCAAAAACATGGATGTATCCCCTAATAAGAAGCTTAAAATCTAATCATATTAGGATATGTGCTTCAACTTACAATTGAACATATTTAAATTTCAAAATTGGACAAGATTTAGTGAAGATTATGCTCTGTTTGGCTCTCCAGTCTCTCTGGCAAGGACTCCCGAGAGAATTGCATGTTCAATCTCTTAGTGAACAAAGTTGTAGTAGCTGTTGTAGAAACCATTTTGGCAATTGATCTCATATGAGGTATGATAACGTGATGAAAATTTCCCAAAATTAGATTAAAAATATAGATTTCAAATGAACCAAACATCATTGGATTTGGAGCTCATTTGATAGTTCTAGTGTATTAATATTTTGATAGCAATGTATCTGAACACATTTGGGACTCTCGAGGCACTTTTTTGCCTCTTTAGGAGGTTTTTTTCCTTGGCTTGTATATATGCTTATAACCCTAATGGGTAAGTTATGTTTGTACATTCACTCGGTGATACATTGCGTATTGTGTTGTGATCCAAGATTCTAGACCTCTAACTCCAACAATTGGTATCATAGTAGGTAGCCACTTCATTTGGTGCATTGTCAAACATCCCTCCAATCAAAGTCTGAGAATCGCACGAAAGTTGTTGAGCATGTTCCAAAAATTTGATTTGAGCTCATTTCAGCCCCAAATGCATTATTGTAGAGATTGTGCAAGCAATTTCATCCTTTTGTGCCAAAGATATATACAAATTTTGACTCCCTAATACAAGCATCTTGAAAGTTTCCATAAGTTACCATAGATCGACAAGGTATTTATGCTAAACTTTTTGAGATATAGTCGATTTTCTGCACCTGGGTATTCAGTCATTGGCCATGGCTAAAAGCAATGATGTATTCTATATGTTGGTTGTTGAGGATACGTTGGATGGTACTAATTACCCATTGTGGTCATATATGCTCTATCATGTATTGGTAGAAAAAGGGTGTGGAATACTATGTAGGGCATTGAAAAATGTTCTACTACACCTATAAAAAAATTATTGAAGATGATGCATATGGGATCGAAGGTGATGATGTTCAATTTCTTGGTCGTGCTTCGGCTCCTATTGCACCTATTGTAGATCAAATTTTTTGGGATGATAGAGATGTACAATTACATGTATTGGTAGCTTTGCCTATCAAGCATTCCATTATCCCTCTCACATTTGATCTTGCAAGGTAGAAAAAGATGCGATGCTTTTAAAACATTATACCAAGAAAGAAATGAGGCTTGTATTGCCTACCTCCAAAAAAAATTGGAAAGTGAGCATATGAATGAAGGAGATCCAATGGACAATTTTTTGAAAAAGATCAAATATTTGAAAGGGAAGTTAATTTTTGCTTATGAAAACTTACTAGATAGCTCACTCGTGCAGAATGCTCTTAATGGTCTTCCAATTTCATATCAAAGTTTTGCTTCTACTCTTCACCTAATGATGAAAGGCAATCTAAATGCCTTAAAATTTGAGGATTTATTCTTTGTTTTATTGCAAGAAGATTAGTGCATGCAGAATAGGTCACTTATGCATGTTGTAGATCAAGCTTTCTTAGTTCGTTAGAAGGGAAAAGGTAAATGGTGCTCATCTACTAGTAAGCAAAAATCTCCTAATCCTATACAATGCAAATGCCTTAAAATTTGAAGAGTTAGTCTTTTTTTGTTTGCAATAAGGTCAATCCATGCCGAATAGGTCATTTTTATTCATGTTGTAGATCAAACTTTCTTAGCTAGTTAGAAGGGCGAAGGTAAGTAGTGCTCATCTACTAGTAAGAGAAAATCTCCTAATGCTACACAATCAAAGAAGGAAGACAAAGATTATAAGAAGATCGAAAATAAAAAACAATCTTGCAAGTACTACATGGCAATTGATCATGTCATAAATATTTTTCCTAAAGTGGGTGAAAAAGAGGCAAAACGAAAGAGCCTGGAATGGTTGTGATAGAGTCCCTCTACACCTAAAATAGAGAATGCTTATCTTATTCAAAATGAAGAATAGGCATTTACTAATGTTTGCAGCTATGTCCCATCTTCTCATGAGTAGTATATGTTTGCATTAGACTTAGATGTCTAGTGCTTTGATAGTGCTGCAAGCAGACATATTACCTTGCAGGGTAGTTTGTTCACTTCACTACCCCTATAGAGAATACTATCACGTGTACTAACAACTCCTCTTATCTTGTAATGGGAGTTGGAAAGACCATTTGGACTACTATTGATGGCAGTTCTTTCACATTTTTAGATGTTTTACATGTGCCATTGAGGATCAAGAAAAATGTGTTGTTAATTTTAACATTCACTAAGGTTGGTTTGGTTGTCAAATTTGTTGATGATAGATTTACAATTCATGATCTCTCAAATGGTGATGTTATTATTGCTTTTGGAATTCTATGTCATGGGCTATATAATGTCATAGACTATACAAAACATGTGAATCATTCAACATATGCAGTTTATGATTCTCATGCTATCTTAGATGCAAAGCTTTGGCATGCATGCTTTGGTTATCTAAATTTTACTAATTTGCTATGTCTGCAAAATATCAAATGACATGCTCTCTACAAAAACTTGAGGCACCTTCTAAACATGTATGTAAAAGCTATATTTTGGTCAAAATGCAATATTCCTCCTTCCCAAAAGATGGTTCAGTTAGTGCTTCTCATGAATTGCAACTTGGTCAAAGTGATATCTATGGTCCTATGTAGACACCTTCATTGGGGACCTACCTATACTTCATGAGTTTTATTGATGACTTTTCTAGGCATGCATGGATGTATCCATTGAGAACAAATTTTGAAGTGTTTATGTGCTTTAAGTTCTTGGTTATAGCTAAAAAATTGTCAACATGTAAATTGGGCACCCTCCATTCTAATCTATCAACATGTAAATCAGGCACCCCCCATTTTGATCGAGGGGGATGCATGTCTTCTCATTTTATTGCATTTTTGTTGAGCATGGGATAAACCATCAGTGTACAATGCCATATACACCTCAACAAAATGGAGTTGCTAAAAGAAAGAATAGGTCTCTCATAGAAATGGAAAGGTGTATGGTCAAAAGTTAGGCTTTACCACATAGCTTTTGGTTGAGGCTATTATGTGTGCAACATATGTACTTAATAGGTGTCCCACCAAGGCACTTCAATTAATCACTCCATATGAGGCTTGGCATGCTCGTAAGCCATATGTTGCTCATCTACATGTCTTTGGTTGTTTAGCACATGCATTAATGCTTGAAAAATGTAGAAAATTGGATGATAAAGTAGTGAAATGTATTTTTATTGGGTACAATTATGAAAGCAAAGGGTATCATCTACATCATTCACATATTAAATGCATTCTAGTTTATTGTGATGTTTTTCTGCAAGATGCAATTCAGCCCTTACTTTTAGGTATCAATGAGACATCAGTCAACTTGAAGGATGTATATGACACTTCGATGCCTCTTTTACAGGTGGATAGTCAAATGTTGGTTCAAATGAGCTGATTTCTCAACCTTTACAAGTTCCAAATGATGATGTAGATCATTCCATTTCTAATACAGATTTATATGATGTACTAGTTGATGAGAAGTTTGATGTAGAAGAGGCCAAAACTATGTCTAAATGGCTAGTCCAAACTTTGAGGTATATCAAATTAGATGCACCTTTTTCATATATATACACACACACACTCGCACACACACACACACACACACACACACACACACACACACATATATATATATATATATATATATATATATATATATATATATATATATATATATATATATATATATATATATATATATATATATATATATATATATATATATATATATATATATATATCCTTCGTGATGAGAATGAGCCTATTTCTTTTGATGAAGCACACATTTTGGAAAATTGAATGGCTACTGTGCAATCAGAATATGATGCTATTATGAACAATGGTACTTGGTCTTTATGTGATTTTACCTCTATGAAAAAAGGCTATTGACACTAAATGGGCATACAAGTGGACATGTAAACCTAATGGAATAGTTCACAGGTATAAGGATATGGTAGTTTCCAAAGTTTATGCTCAAGAGAGAGGCATCAATTTTGATGAGATCTTTCCACCAATATGTTGAATGACTACCATTTGTAGCATGTGTGCACTTCTCGCTCATCATGGTTGGAATGTACATCAATTTGAACATTAAAACTACATTTCTGGATGGTGATTTACATGAAGAAGTGTATCTAATTTTAGCCTCGTTTTGTGCAAAAAGGGCATGAAAACAAAGTATCCAAGTTAAAAAAGGCATTATATGGTTTTAAGCAAGCAACACATGTTTGGTATGAGAAGATACATGCCTACTTGCTAGCACATGGTTTTGAGAACATTTCAATGGAGAGCACTTTACATATTAAGCGTGCACATGTTGTACTTCTAAATATTGTTGTACATGTTGATGACATGTTCCTAACTGGTCCTAATGAGAAGAATTTTGCTGAATTTAAGGCTAATTTGCATTCCTCTTTTGAGGTGTGAGATTCGGGCCATTTGCGTCAGTATTTGATCATTCAATTTATGCAAGTTGATGGAGGAATATATTTTTGTCAAAAAAATATATTGACACAACATTGGAGTTTTTTGGCCTTGAATATTGCAAATTTATTGCCACTCACATGGAAACAGGTTTACGATTGAGTCTTCATGATGCTAGAGATGTATTTGATGTTGTTCTCTATCAGTGGGTTGTTGGATGCTTGATTTACTTCTACATAACTTGACCTCATATGCAATTTGTTGTCTCTCAAATGAGCAAGTTTATACATTGCTAAGGTGTTAAGAATGGGTGGGTAGTTATACACATCGTTTGCTAGTTGAGTGGTACCTAACTACTTTGATTGTTTTATCCCAAGGGAGGATCATTACCACAAGATTTACATGCTTTTTTTGACTTAGCTTGGGATCATCTATGAAACTCGTGTTTCCATTAGTGGTTTTTGCTTCATGCTTGGTAGCTCATGCATATCTTGCTTGGTAGCTCATGCATATCTTGCTTGGTAGCTCATGCATATCTTGGTTGAGCAAGAATCAGCCTACTATGGCCACTTCTAGTTGTGAGGTTGAGTATAGGGAAACTTTCATAGTGACTATTGAGTGTGTGTGGCTCAACCACTATTTGGCTAATTTGGGTGTTTGTCAATCTTTTGCCACCACCATATTTACCGAGGATAAGGACGCATTGGCAATTGCAAGGAATCTTGCATATTGAGATTCACTATCATTATATTAGGGAGAGTTTCTCTGCTAGAGAGATGAGTTCGGCTTATGTGCCTACACTGGATAATGTTGCATACCTTTTCACAAAGGCTCTCCTATGGAGAAGTTTGAAGTTTTTTGCAAAGCTTTGGGCTTACTTCCTTTTGTTGTTTGATTTCTTTCCACATAGATTGGCACCTTCTTATATATGAGTTAAATATGAGGATGTAGATAAGTTAGCTTTTCATAGTAGATTTGGTCATTATGAGTATCTTGCAATGCATTTCGATTAAAAAAATGCTCTAATTACTTTTATGATTCTCATGAATGATACTTTTTATCCTTCTATTAGTCAGTTTGTTGTGGATTTTATCGATGATCTATTGATTTAAAGTAAAATCTAAAACATATTGAGTTTCATTTGCATACAATTTCCAATATGTTAAATGAGAATACACTATAAATCAATCTAGAGAAGACACAACTATGTTTATCTAATGTTGATTACTTAGGATTTATCATTTCTATTGATGGAATTAGGATGGATCTACAAATTAAATTTTTCATGATCTTTACTTGGTTGATCCCTCAGAATGAGCTTCAATTATGATCATTCTTAGGATTTTGAGGCTTTTGTCAAAAACTCATAGTCAACTATTCACATATAGTTGATTGATAAATTTATTATAGAAAAGTAAAAGGTTTGTATGGAGCAGTTTAGAACAAGATGTTTTAGATGTATTCAAGCAAGCAGTTTTAGGTGCCTATTTTTGTTAATAGTTGATCCGCATAAACCTTTTGAAATAGAGAATGATCCTAGTGGCATCACATTTGGTGTAGTTTTAATCCAAGATGGTATAGAGATTTATGCTATACTTTGTGCTTTGAGGATTTGGCAACATTATTTGTATGGATCCACTTTTAAAGTTTACACACACCATCAAAATTTGAAGTACTTTTGTTCCCAACATGATCTACGGGGAAGACATACTAGATGGGTAGAGTTGATGCAAGAGTTCACGTGGAGATTTTGCATAGAATAGGCATGAAAAATATAGTTGTAGATGTATTGTCTTGTATTATCCGTCAAAGTAGCTTCATAATTTTAGATAGTAATTTGATTCAAGAGGTTAAAGACTCACAGATTGAGGATAACTACAATCATTCTATAGTAAGTAAGTTATCAGATAATAGTGAGAATAATTCATTCTCTAAATTTAAAGTTGCACAAAGTTTGCTTATAAGAACGGGAAAGATTTGTGTGCCTAGTTTCCAAAAAGGAAAGTTTAGAAAGCAAGTCATCTTTGAAAACCATGATGTACCCTGTGTAGGACATCTTGGTGTTAAGAAAACTTGGCAATTGATCAATGCACATTTTGATGACCAAAGATGGTCAGAAATGTTAAGAATTATGTGAGTAAATGTTTAAAGTGTGTGGTAGATAAGGCAGGGAGGATACATTCTTGTTATGGTTGCCTTTGAGGTGCTGCTTTGGAAACTATAAGGTGTGTGAGAGTCATAAGAAGAGCCAGCATATGTGGGCTCTCACATGAATGGCATATGGCACCCATCTGAGAGGCCATGAGATAGTTTCTATGAGGGAGAGTGGGAGATACTAAAGTATTGTGATGGCGATGCACCACGGTGGACTCTCCTTTTCTAGAGCTCCATGATGATACTCTCGTAGTAGAAAATTGAGCTCTAGATGCCGCACACAGTACTCCGCACAAAGGCTGTAGAATATGTGGAAAACACACAGTACATAGCTAAGCACAAACACAGATTTCTTAGGTGTTACAAATGTGATTGAACTTACAGTCTATGGTCGACCAGGCCACTATATGTTTTATTAAAGGACATATACAAAAGTGTTTGGTAGCCATTTGGCCTTTCACATGGACACTAACAATAACAATCTCCTATTAAAGGCCAATATGGTCAAAGTGAATATGGGAGAAAAATAAAGAATGGTAAAGGATACCTGAGTGTAAGTATACAAACTAAACCTCCCACATGATGGGCATGTTACGCAATATACAAGTAACTGTGTAAGATTATGAATCAAGTAAACCCCATCAAGTGAAAATAGTGTCAAAAGTTATCATGTGGTAGAGCTTTGGTCAAAGCATCTGTAGCATTATCTCGAGTATGAACCTTCTCAAGAATAATGTGCTCAGTGACTAAGCAATCTTTAATAAATTGATATCTCACCTCAATTTGCTTGGACTGGATTCTTTGCGTGATAGACTGGATTCTTAGCCAAAGCAATGGCACTATGACTATCATTGAGCAAATGAGGTACATGCTGAGGTAGATCCATATCACAAGCAAGACAAAAAAGCCACAATGCTTCCTTGCATGCCTCACTTGCTGCAACATACTCTGCTTCTAAGGTGGAAAAAGCTTTACATTCTTGAAGATGAGATCTCCAAGAATATCACCTCTAACAAAATAAAAATGTACTCTGATGTAGAATTTCAATTGTCTACACAACCATCATAATCAAAATCTATGTAATCAGTAATGCATGCTTTTCCTTTGCCTAAACATAGAAACTTGTCCTTATTGCCAATCAGATATCTCAAAATCATCTTGACCACTTCCCAATGCTTGTTGCGAGTATTAGACATATATCTGCTCAGAACTCACACTACAAATGCAATGTCTGGTCTTGTAGTTACCATAGCATACATGGGACTACCAAAAAGAGATTGATAAGGAATTTTGGTCATGAATTCCTTTTCCTCATCTAATTTGGGGCAATCATCCTTGCTCTATTTTACATATGTGGGTAAAGGTGTGCTCAATGTCTTTCCACCCTCTATATTGAACCTGTGAAGTACTTTGGATATGTACTCACTTTGAGACAAGTACATGCATCTTTTACTCCTATCATGAGTAATGTGCATGCCAAGAATATGTTTTGCATCCCCCAAATCCTTCATATCAAATGTCTCACTCAACTCTAATAGGTGGATGCAAGAAATGTGCATAATGTCTCAATGGTTGTTGAACAGGAATGTTTGTAGATTGATCCGATTGGACATTCTCTTGAACGGTTATTTATGCATCTTAGACTTGTTGAAAATGACATCACTACTTCTGATCACTAATCGCATTTCAGGATCCCATAAATGATATCCAAATTGGCCTTCTCGACCATATCTAAGAAAAATGCATTTCTTTGACTTATGGTACAACTTTTGTCTATGATTCTTATGTGTATGAACATATGCTTCACACCCAAAAACTTGAAGATGATCATAATATGGTGGCTTCGTTGTCCATAACTCTTGTGCCACTTTTTGACTTTTGATAGTACTAGGTAAAAGGTTAATCACATGAACTATAGTCAATACTACTTTCTCCCAAAAGCTTTGCGAAAGGTTTGCATGATGCCCCATAGGAACTACTATATCCTAAATATTTCTATTCATCCTTTCAGCTACACCATTCTGTACTAGGGTATAAGGACTTGTAAACTCTCTACTAACTCTTCCAGACTAACAAAAACAACTGAATTCATGTGAGGTATACTCACCCCCATTATCTGAATGTAAAGCCTTAGTTCCTTTTTCAATCTCAATTGATGCAAGCCATTTTTTGAAGGTAGGGAATACTTCATCCTTTGATTGATAGGATATACCCAGACTTTTCTAGTAGCATCATCTATGAAAGTGACAAAGTAAAGAGAACCACCTAATGACCTTGTGGGCATAAAACCACACACATCTATATGAATGAGATCTAAAGGCTGAATTGAAGAGTCAATGTGCATCTTTTGCACATTCCTAGTTTGATTTCCATATTGACAATGATCACAAAATGAAAAATCAGAGAAAGATAACACAAGTTAGTAGCTAGAATGAGAAAGATTTTTCATTCCACTACAAGATATGTGGCCCAAATAGCCATGCCAAACACAAGCCATAGGTTGTTCAATAATAGCTAATAAGTGTTCTTTCTATTATACAAATAAAGGATAAAATGAGCCAAATTTGGTTCCTTTTGCAATAACCATATTGCCCTTTGATATGCAAAAGGATGGAGCATAGAAGACCGCCTTCTAACCAAGGCCATCAAGTTGACCAACTATCATCGAACTACATGATAAATGAGGTACATGGCATACATTATGCATAGTAAATTTTGATCCAGCAATGAACTACACAATCACATCTTCAATCCCCACAATTTCACACCGGTAAGAGTCATCAAGTCTCACGGTACCAAGAGGTATAATTAGAGAACCATTGTATATGTGTTGTCAGATGGAAAGAAACACCAAAATATAGCAACCACATGTGGGAAAGAGAATCAACCATAAGAGCCCTAGTGGGCACAATACTGTCAAGTGTCAACATATCAACATCATCAAAAATAGCATCAATTTCTTTAATCTTCACAATCAAAGTGAATGGTGTAAGTAGTTGTTTAACATGCCCATCAACATTCTATCCTTTGCCTTTAGCATTCTTCAATGCATAGCAGTCTTTCTTCAGTTGTCCTTTCTTATGAAAATAATGGCATTCGATATCGCTCATCCTTGATTTACTTCTACTCTTATTCTATTGACCATTCTTTTCCTTGTGCTTGCTCTTGCCATGTTGCTGATTCTTTCCTTGGTATGAACCATAAACACTATATGCATCTCCACTCTAAGTGCCAACCATAGATTTTCTACGGATCTGCTCACTCAAGAGTGCTCCACATATGTCATCATAGACTAGTTTACCACCATGATGATGGCAAGGTGCACTATTGCTAATAGGAGTGCAAAATGTACCCCATGATGGTGGCAAAGTGCATAACAATAAATGTGCTTTCATTCCATTATCCATATCCATTTTTTAAGCTTGTAATCGAGAGAATATAGCATCAAACTCATTTAGATGAGAAGTAAAAATATCCATGTCCTTCACGCAAAGGTCATATAACTTTCTCATCAAGTACACTTTATTTGATGTCATTTCTTTTTTGTATGTATTGCATAACTTCTTCCAAAGCTCCTCTACAATTTCACAGTCCAATACTACAAAGTAAACATTATCTGCCAAATGCAATCAAATGGTAGACCTAGCCATTTCACCCAACTCATCCCAATCATCTTCATCCATGTAAACGAGCTTCTTTGAGATTCCATTTACTGGCTTCCATTGCCTCCGCTGAATCGGCACATCTTTAATCTGATTCTTCCATAGAGAAAAGTTTGTGCCATCAAATTTCAAATCTCAAAATGGACTTTGCCCTGCAAGTTATAGCTCCTCTTGGGAAGAGTTGCACTAGACCCTAATCCACCAGACGTGCTTGAGATCTCTGATGCCATGATGATAGAGAACTGTCTATAATGACAATGTAGCTAGAAGAGTCCAAACACCACTAAGGCTCAAAAATTATGATTGAGTGTTAACTTCTAGGGAAAATTCAATAGGGTCTCCCAAGAAAAATGGATCAATGAATAGTAATGACCAACCAAAAGGATTATGTGAGTAAATGGGCCACTATATAGTTGATGGAACCAAAAATCTAGAAAAATTTTGCCAGAATCTCTTGTGTAAAATGAGCGTATGACTAGTGTCAAAATCTTATAATTGCAAGTACCAACATGTAAACACACATAGTGAATGAGTGGCTCCATTGCATATAATCAATTAACCAAAAAAAGCCCACTAGGCTTATTGAGCACCTAGGAACAACTAGCATGCATTTCCTATGGTGAGGCTAGGTAAGTCTTCCACCTGTATCACCGAAGAGACCCTGATATCTAGGTGTCTCCCATTTAAGAAAACCTCACTACAACCCTCTTTATCAATGTCAAAGGATTTATGAAAAAACATAACTACTATATCAATGACCACATGGATGTACATAAGCAATATGTCCAAAGGAGGCATCATCAAGGCTGCTACTTAGCATTGATATCCAAGCCAAATGACGATCATGCATCATCAAGGCTGCTACTTAGCATTGATATCCAAGCCAAATGACGATCATGCAAATGTGTACACATAGAACAACTACACTTAGGCTAAGGGCACTCGATGAAGGGTCCATTTACACTAGCCATGAGCAAAGGTGCCCAAGGGAGCTCACCTCCTTTCCTCTCCTCCTCCCATCTTGGATGATTGATGAGGGACAAGCTCCCCTTTATCTACCCAAAAATCTTGCTGAAAAACCCATATGTGGGATAATAGGAGGCACATACATTGCATTTACACCTCTCTCAACAATAAGCTGAAGTGCAATTTTGTTTTTTCTTATGATTTTGGAAGGCATTTTGATAGCTCCTTTAGAATGATCTTGAGGGTACAAACACATACATCTACTGTGGGATGTGTACAATGTGATAGGAAAACAAAAGAAGATGAATAACCATAGTTGGATGTAATTTTGAGCTTGGAAAGTGACCCTCTCATCATTTTTCTTCATTTCACTTACCTACAACTACACCCTTGTCTTCTCGAAGACATAACTTTGCGTTGAGAGATCTGATTGAAGAAATATTAGTTTTGATTCAAAGCTTATCTATCAAGCTTCCATTAACAATAAATAATGCATCATTTGGACAAGATTTGATATGTCAAAAAAGCTATGTAGCACTTCATCACGAGCTAATTGACCACTTCCAACCCTTGTTTTGGAGCATATGGTGTCTGATTTCACTTTCTTTGCTTGGGTTAGTATCATGGACATGATATACAGGGTTGGAGAAGCTTAGATTTGTTCAATTTTACTTCACATTGGCTTTTTGAGCACTTGGAGATTGTTTCTAGAGCTCTTTTGAGTGTTTTATGGTGGTAAGACCCTCCTCGGGCCAAGTAGACATTCAAATTCTGTTTTGAGCCGAGCAATAACTCCAAATAAAAGCCTTATGAAATCAAGGATGACTTAAAAAATTCTTTGGATAGCTTGGGAAACATCAGGGAAGTCCTCTTGTGATAATTTATGTCTCTGTTGTTATATAAAGTTTACTTCCATCTTCATTTAGCTCTCTAGTTTACACATTTGGGGGGGGGGGGGGGATAAACATGGAAATTGAGGGTCAAGGGCAATTAAAACACACTTGCCCACCTAAATACCAACTCCAGAGGGATATGACCAAAACATGGGAGAGGCCGAGTAAGAAGAAGATGAACAATACACTGAGCTCTATGATGGGTTTGTTACACACAAGCAATTCAATGAGCTCAAGGAAAAAACCCATAGAATAGAGATGGTCATTGTTAGCATGAACTCTCTGTCATCTATTTTTTTTTTGCAAAAGTGGCACCCCACTTGAGTATCGTGTGCTTGAAGCAAGTCTCTCATTTGTCTTGTGAGCGTACAAGTGGTGGATGAGTCTCAAGGAGGAAAACTCCATCGCTACTGACGTCTATGAGCCTGAAACTCTTTTCTTGAAGGAATTTCTTCTTGAGAACAAAGAAGAGAGGAATTGGGATGAGTGGGTAGACCATTATCAGTCTACATATCCCACTATAGGAGACCATCTTGAAGCTCAAAGGGCTTGGTGATTTCTAGAAAAGTAGGGGATTTGCGAGAGGATTAGACAAGGCCATAAAGAGAGAGGTAAGAAGGAATAGAACTAAATGTTTGAGGAGGCAATCGAGTATGCACAAATATATGAGGACCATAATCATCCGCAATCTACTCCTATGGACAATCAACCCCCTGAAACTTGTTAGTCCACAAAATAAAAAAAAAGATAGTAATAGGGGGAAACAAATTTTTCATAAAGAAACAAAGACCACAAGAGCCACAATCACCCATTGAACAATATGAAAGGGGCAAGAGAGAAAACCTATGCTTTAAGTGCTTGTCTCCTAATCATGCATAATGAAATTTCCCACTTTGTAAGGGGGAAGTGAAGAAAGGAGGACTAAGGACTAGTATGGCGTAGAACGTACTATACTTAGATAACTCTTTCGAGAGGATGTTTGTGGTTATGGAACATGGAAGACATGCATACACTTGGAAAGGTGAACTTGTATTCCCTCCTTAGAGACATCATGTTTTTGATGGTCAACATGGAGCGGGATCTTCTCATGTCCCAATAAGTCACAAAGAAAAGACTAAAGAGAGATAGAATGAATAAGGAGAGATTGAGAGGACCTAGACTCCAGAGAGGCATGGATGAGTTTCCCTTACCTAGACCGAGAGAACACCCTAGGATATTGAGACCCACTCAATTGGTAAAGTCAATGAAAAAATACTTTGATGGCACTAGAGATCCTTATGATCATGTGGTGGAATTCAGAAAAGTGTTGAAAGCTTAACACAATGATGAATTGTTCACTCCATATAATGCATTTGGCTTGAACTTGAAGAACACTGCCTTGACGTGGTTCCAATCACTACATCAAGGTGAGTATAGGGACATCAATCAATTGCTAGAAGCATTTATCACAAAAGTTCTCTAAGAGTGGTATCAAACATAACACTTCATCATTAATCCATTGCTTCATGCAAACACTGCAAGAGATAGTTAGGCTAACAGGTCATAGGTTTAGGTGATACATTGAGAGATGCCCCATTGGAGAGTTACCCACACCTGCCAAACAAGTGGCATTATTTTTGGATGGCTTGTTAAGTGCAAAGTTACAGTCTTATGTGTACGTGAAGGAACCTAAGAGCATAGAACAATTATGTTTGAATGTGTATCTATATCAAGGATAACTTGCTCTATAAGGATTCAGATAGCTCTACTAGTTTCAAGTCAAAACCTTCCACATCTAATGATGAAATGGCAGAAAAGTAGTTCCAAAGTTAGGAGTCTCAAGCAAACATACCCCTAGAATGGTCTCAATGAGCTGATGTTATTATTGTGGAGGAGACCACATGACCAATGTTTACTCAATCATGAATCAAAACCAAGGGAACCCTAATAGCCAATATTGCATGATAGAGAGATAATACACCAACCACACTGCACAAGATTTCTCGTACAACAAATAGGTGGTTAGGCAAAATCACTAGCAACCATATCAATAGTTAGGAAGATAGCCAAACCAATACCAACAACAACTATACTTTGGGCCCCAAAAACCTTATCAACCTCACTAGCAAGCTCCACAAAGACCACAACTAGTGTTAGATCAAAAACCTCCACCCCTTTCCAATGTTATTCCGGTCAAATATGCTACGATGGAGGATAATTTGAATAGAACCTTAGTATCAACACCCACACTGATTTCAAAAAATTAATACTAATAATCATAGCTTTGACTCAACCCATGGGGATAGCCAACCAAGTTACTACATGGATTCACCTAAGCATAATGAGGTCTATCCCTATGAAACATCTATGGAACCAAGTTGGGAACCTCAATACTCTAACATGATGTATGCAAATCCTAACCCTAGGCCCCAACCAAGGTAGATGAGACCCCAAGCACAAAAAGGACCATGTTATAGATGCTTGAGAGATCATTTTATTCGTGATTGTCCACTTCCTCCACCAAGAGAAACCCAATGTCACATAATCCTAGCAAGAGATGGTTACACCTCATCCTAAGATAGAGGATTAGGAAGTAATCCTCAACCATGGTTTTTGAGGCAAGTGGTTAGCCCATCATACTCCTAACTAGGAGGTCATGAGTTCGATTCCCAACATTGGTATCAGAGCCTAATTGAGGAACTTGGGCAAGATGGAGGTAAGACATCTAAATCGTCGACACTTGGGAAGTGCTTGACTGTGGGTGATTGTCCAAAAAGGAAGGCACATGGGCATTTGGGCACAAGAGGTGGGTTGAATAGGTCCAAAATAGGCACATGCACTGGAATTTGAGGTTAGTGCAAGCCTTAAAATGTGGGAAGAGGTCCAAGTTAGATAGAAGGGTCCACAAGTAAGCATTGAGGACAATGCTCAATCTAAGGGGGAAGGAATGTCACATAATCCTAACAAGTTATGGTTGATCCTCATCCTAAGAGAGAGGATTAGGAAGTAATCCTCAACCATGTCTTTTGGAGCAACTGGTTATCCCATCGTACTCCCAAATGAGAGGTTGTGAGTTTAATTTCCAACACCCAACTGGTGGTAACTCAAGGCTTTACTCTCGATTGTGTAAAGGAACATCTCTTAAGAGATCATCCTAAAAATATGGAAAATTCTCAAAATATTACACCAATTAATGTTACTGTATTGGTTGTGGATTCGAGTGGAAGTGTAACCACTATGGCCCCCATTGCAGGTAGTGACTAGAGCCCAGGTGCTACAACAAACTATAGAGGCAGATCAAGAGAAGAATTCTAAAGGCAATGAGTCAGAGAGTGTAGTTGGAAAGAGAACTAGAGCTTGGAAGGATAGCCATGAGAGAATGAAGAGACAATGAGCAATAAAGATGAGAAAATCAAAAGAAAGCCTCAAGGAAACAAAAACAAAACTAATAGAGATCGCATCCCAAACACACTCCCAGATGCCACCTCTATCATCTCATCAAAACCCCCCATCCATACCACCACCATATAGAGGAGAATTTGTCATAGTAGATCCCATACCCAAAGACTTGATCATGATATTCAAGGCTTATCAGACTCAACTTTGAGGAGGGCCGAATGTGATAGATCTAGATAAGTGTTATCAAAGAGAAGACCTAAAGATTGAGAGAACCAAGATTTGCATGAAAATGGTGGAATTAGCTTAGGCTATGTTTGATGCAAGTTATCTTTTCAGTACACTAACTCAACAAAGTCAATATTACACTTCAAAGGACTATTAGAGAGGTTAGAGTGGTTGACAGCTAAACCTAGGATGTTGGCTACACCAAAGGCTCATAGTAGTAGAGGTGATAGGATAAGCTTACCCCCTAAGGAAGCTTACATTCCTTATTCTACGGATGATGGAATTCCCTCTTCGAGGTGAGGTATCACCTTTATTAGAGACTGATTAGCCTGGGTGCACCATTCTTGAGAAGGTTCATAGTCGAGATAATGCTATAGATGCTTTGACTAAAGCTCTACCATAGGATAACTTTTGATAACATTGCCACTTGATGGGGGTTACTTGATTCATGATCTTGCACATTTACTCGTGCATTGTGTAACATGCCCATCAAGTGGGAGGTATATATTTTGTATACTTACACTCAAGTATTCTTTATCGTTATTTATTTTATCCCATATTCACTTAGGCATATTAGCATTTAGTGGGAGATTGTTACCCTTAGTGTCCATGTGAAACGGGAAATGGCTACCAAACACTTTTGTATATGTTCTTTGATAAAACATTTAGTGGCATGGTTAGACGCATACTATGTGTCGTGCTCCATTTAGTAAAAACTAGGACTCATCATGATTCTCATCTACTTTTCTGTATTCCATGGAAATTAAATTGGCAACAAGTGGTGATTTCTAATGTAAAATTGGTTGAGGCCTCTGTCATGATTGATACTACTTTTGGTAATTCTAAGGAGGCCTATAGAGATTTTGTTATTGATATGTAGGGGTATTGATTTTGGTATTGATAAGGCTGATGGTATGTCTATCTAACTCCTTGCTTATTTTAAGGACAATCTTGTGCTAGGTGATTGATGTATTTCCTCTCAATGGTTTAGTAATAAGATCCTTGACCAATCATAGCTTATGATTGCATCAGGAAACATTTGCCATGTGATCTCCGCCATAGGTATATCAATGTTTTTTTGTGTTTACTAATTGAACTTGTCTATTCTGGAGATTACGTCCTAGATTTTGAGCTAATAATTCTATTATCTCCTCTAGAGACAAAGAAGATTTTGATATAGTGATACCTTACTAGTCTGATAATCTATGAATCTTAGAAAGCTCTAATTTCTCTCCTAGACTGTCCTCAATAGAAATGCACATTTTGACACATTGATGTAGGGTATCTGGCTCTTTAAACAACCCATAAGACCTAAGCTTTCCTCTAAGCACTCATTTAGGAACAAAGACACTTGGTTTTCCTAGGTAGGTAGCTCAAGGACAGGGCATCGTTCAATATAATGCTTGAATTTGCATCTTTCCAATGTTAACATCTCTTGGGGGGTCTACTTGAAACTATTATTAAATTATGCTTAGAGAACTTAGTAATGAAGGCTTCTAATAAGTGCACCATCTCATGGTAGTTCCCTCTATTCAGTTGCTATAACCAAGGACGGGTGGTACATTTCAAGGTCAATCCAAAGGCACTGAGTAATCAAGTCTTATAATTGTTTAGATCTAATAACTTATTTAAAATCCACCACATGATCACATGGATCCAATGTGCCATGGAAGTAATCCTTTATGGCATTCACTATGTGAAAAGATCTCAAAGTCCTCAATTGTTCTCTAGATCTAGGTAAGAGGAAGTCTTCAACATCTCTGAGCATCCTCTTCCCTCTTGGTCTCTCTGTCTCTCTCTCTCTCACACACACAAGAAGGTTAGTGCCTTGCTTTGATCTCTTGTATCTATGTCAATAACAAAGTTAAATTTAAGGGGGTTATTTGGACTTGTTTTTATGTTTAACTAATTAGTTTGGGGTCTAACACTTGATTGCTTGTGTAAAGCACTTGGTTTTTGCAAGGGAAACAATTTCTCATATTTCCAAGTATGTGATCGTTTTCTAGGATTTGTGACTTGGTAGAATCTTTCTTAGTTGGAATCCAACTAGAAAAACTTTGCAAGAATTCTTAGGATCCTTAAATTTGTACACTAGCTAATCATCCTTGGTGTAGGGTCTTGGTGGATGAAACCTCCAAAAGGCTTCTTCCATAGACTTGTTCGCAAAAAAACTTTATGCCTACATTTTCATGAAGTATCTTGAATGTGGAATTGATCCCTTTTAAAAGATACTTTCCTCTAGGGGTACAAGGCCTCTCATTCATGTCATCCTCCTCTTTAATTTCTCCTATCTTAGACTCAAGGACCATTCCAAATTCATTAGTTCTATCTAGAAAGTTGGTTACCACATACAAGGTTCCTTGTTTGTCTATATAAGAACCATTCCCAAACTTGACCATCGAGTGATCAATACCAAATGGATGTTTAAGGTTTCTCATTTCGACAACCCACCTCTACAAATTGTCCTCATAGATACAAACACCTAATCAGTTGGCTTATGAAGTGTTGCAATGGTGATGCACTACAATGGAAGGGAGCTTTGCAATGATGCTATCGGAGTGTAAAACCAAGCTCTAGGGGATGTGCATGGTACGTTGCACACACCTATAGAACACATAGATTATAGAATATGTAGATACCCTATAAACTAGCTTCCAAGGTTTTACAATTGTAGTTGAACTTATAGTATGTGGTTGACCAAGCCACTATGTGTTGAATTAAATAACATATACAAAAGTTTTTAGAAGCCATTTGGCCTCTCACATGAACGCTAATGCTAACAATCTCCCACTAAAGGCCAATATGGACAAAGTGAAGTATTGGGAAAATAAATATTGATAAAGGATACCTAAGTGTAAATATACAAATTATACCTCCCACCTCATGGGCATGTTACATAGTGTATAAGTAACTATGCAATATCATGAATCAGGTTACCCCCATCAAGTTACAATAGTGGCAAAGTATATCTTGTGGTAGCACTTTAGTCAAAGGATCACAACATTATCTTGAGTATGAACCTTGTCAAGAATAATGTACTCAGAGGCTAAGCATTCTCTAATGAAGTGACTACCTCAATGTGCTTAGTCTTTTAATGATAGATTGGATTCTTAGCCAAATCAATGGATCTCTAAATATCACTAAGAAAATGAGGTACATATTGAGGTAGAACCATATCACAAGCAAGGTGAGAAAGCCACACTGCTTCGTTATATGCCTCACTAGCTGCAACATACTCTGCTTTTGTAGTGGAAATAGCCATACATTCTTAAGGATGAGATCTCCAAGAGATAACACCTCCAACAAAGTGAAAAACTACTATCTCCTCAAGCACATCATAGAAGCTCGAAATGAAGAAGAACATGGAAGAAAAGAGCACAACAAGAGAGGTGTATGATTTTCTCAACTCCCATAAAAAAACAGCAAAAATGTATTTACAACTTAAGGCTTTTATCTTTCATATTTTATATATTGACCCTTATCACACTAAAAAAACTCTTATAAAGATAATAAATATTTCTATGAGCTCATTTGAAGTCCAGTTTGAACTCTAGAAATGTGATCATTTTTTGTGCATTTTATCCAATCCTACATGCTTGATATTACTTGATTTGTAGTCATATGTGTAGTCACATGAACACCTCTTGTAAAAGAGTATATTTTATCTCTTGTAATTATGAAAATGATGTAAAAAGCAAATTCGTGGCTCTAGCTACCTAAAACCACGAATTAGTGAGCTGAGGGAATATATCCTAACTTTGGGGATCACTTTTAGGTGGAGCCATTTGAATTCGAATTCAAAACTCCCTCCAAAAGTAGCTATAAAAAGAGCAAGACGGAAGTGGTGATTTGCAAGCCTTGTACGTGACCATTCCATGTCATTTTGTAGAGATTGAAGAGCTTACTCCATAGCTCTATCATTCTACTCCCATTTTGCAAATATTCATTGCCAATGTGGTTGTAATCATATGTGAATCTACACATTCATCATTCTCTACTTCTCTGTTTTGTTCTTTGCTATACTCATTGAGAGCAGTAACTTCAGAAGCTCATATCTGAAGCTCTACTCAACCTTTTTCAAAGTTTTAAAGTGCATTGGATTTCTTGTAAGTATAATTCTTTCATAAAAAAAGTCGTGGTGATTGGATGTATAATGTGCGAGAAATTTGCATTTTACTACTCATTGGTCTATCTCTACAGATCCCCAAAAATGGCAAGAGTGTTCCTGATGTTGATGAATTTGGTTCTCAGTGCTCAATTGATCATTTGAAGTGTTTTAACTTGTATTAGAAAGAGACCTAAGTCTATTTTCTATGCCCAAAAGGAATTTATATAATTCTTACCAGTTTGAGAGCACTTTTCAGCAGGTGTATGTTAAAAAATAGCAAGTTTTGGGAGCTAGTCATTTCGCAACTAGTATGTCCTGACTCAAACTTTTGAGATACATGTTCCAAAGTACTTGGCTGATACTTTGGTGGATTTAGGAAGCTTAAAATATCTGCTAATCAACTCTGAAGTCTCAGTTGGCTGGTGTGAACCGGTTGTAGCAGCACCAACTCATCTTCGGATTACATCCACCATCTCTCTTCATAGTGGTATTAGATCATAGTCAAGCAACATGGGAGATGGATTTCCATCAACAATTGACAAATTGGATCAAAGCAACTACCCATCATGGTCTATAAGGATGGATGCTTACCTTCAACAGAGAAATCTATATGGATGCATATCTGGAGATGAAGCAATGCCAACCATGAGGAACAAAGGGCAACCATCACATGAAGAAGGGGAAAGACTTTCAAATTGGTGTTCGAAGGATGCACTTGCAAGTTCCTATATTCTAAAATCAATCTCTAATTTTCTTTTACCTCATGTCAAGGGATGCAAGACATCAAGAGAGACCTGGAATGCACTTGCTTCTTTCTTCTTCTCCAATGCTCGAGCAAGGAAGAACCAATTGTGGATGGAGTTTCACAACAATGAAGAAAAGCCCGAAGCAAAGTGTGACTGATTATGTCACAAAGATGGAGATTTTTGACCAACTTGGAAGCATTGGAGAGGTAATTGAAGAGGAGCAAATCATTAGACAAATCATAAATGGAATCAAAGCAGATGACAAGTGGGAGTCATTCACAACAGCCATGGATTTATACATGGATGTGCATGGACCCGACCTCAACACACTCATGGGCCAACTCTTCACTCATGAAGCAAAGATTAGCAAAGGTGGTGAGTCCTCAAGAGGTAGTCAAACTTCTTCCTTATATTCTGATAAAGTTAAGGTCAAGGATAAGTCAAACAATAGGAAGAATGAAGATGAAGGTAGCTCTTTCCAAGCAGAATTTACAGGTAGAGGAAGAGCTAGAGGAAGAGGCAGAGGTGGAAAGCAAGGCAGGGGGAGATTCCAATCATCTCAACCTTGCAATATATGTGGCTTATCTAATCATACTACTGAAGAATGTTTCAGGAACCCGAGGAACTCAAGAGGAAGAGGATTCAATAGAGGTGGCTATGGATCAAATAGTGGTAGATACAATGGAGGCTACAACAACTACTACTACAACACCAATTACAACAACAACAACTATCAAAGTGGCCATAGAGAAAGAAGAGACCACAATAACTATGCAGAGGACCAAAGTCAAGAAGATTCATTATTGATTATGAATCTATCAGTGAAGAAGTGTAAGGATGATGATCACATCTTTTACATTGATTCAGGATGCTCAAATCATGTAGCAGGAAATGTGGCTTTACTTTCTGATTTGTAAGATCCTCATAACAAGCATGAAGTGCAAACAGGAGATGACACAAAGCACTCAGTGGAGAAGATACGTAATGTGAAGACAAGAAGGCTTTTCACTTTTGAAGTGGAAGATACAAAGGACATAGCTTTGTTTAGCTATGGATTTTGAACTCTCATAGAGTTGGAGGTATGGCACAAAAGGCTTGCTCACATTGGTGAGAGGACACTCAAAGCAGGGACCAAAGTGTACTTAGTTTGCCTAATATCACAAGGCAACACGTGATTTAAGTGTGAAGCTTGTCAACTCGGCAAGGCTCATAGACAACCTTTCAATAAGAAGGGATATGTGTATCGAAATCCTTTGGATCTAGTGCACATAGATGTGTGGGGTCCAAGTAAGGAGCCATCTATATCAGACTCAAGATATTATGTGTCTTTCATAGATGATTGTAGCAGGTGGACTATTTTGTTTTTCATGAAGCACAAGGATGAAGTTTTTAATTGCTTTAAGAAGTATGTTGCTCTTGTTGAAAACCAAATAAGTAGGTCTTTGAAAAGACTCAAATCTGATGGTGGAGGAAAATACTTCTCTTCTGAATTTGATGCCTTCTTGCATGAAAGAGGCATTAAAAGGGAAGTCATTACAAGGTATACACCCAAACTCAATGGTGTAGCAGAGAGGAGAAACAGAGCTATTGTTGAAGCTGCAAGGTCCATGCTCAATGAAAAGGGATTGCCAAACTACCTATGGGCAGAGGGTGTGTCTACATCCACATATCTCATAAATAGACTTCCATCTAAGTCACTAGATGGAACCACTCCATATGAAGTGTGGAATGGAAGAAGACCTAGTCTAGAGCATTGTAAAATCTTTGGATGCTTAGCCTATGCTCACATTCCTTCTCAAGTAAGAGGGAAATTGGATCCCAAGGCAGAGAAGTGCATATTTTATTGGTTATGATCAAAACCAAAAAGGATATAGATTGTACAATCCAACCAATAAAGGATTTTCTGTGAGTAGAGATGTAATTTTTGATGAGAACAAATCATGGTTTGATGATGACAGGAAAGTGAAGCTGCCTTATGACTTGGATGAAGATTTTCCATCACATTCAACCAAAGGAGCCAAAGCAAATTGAAGAAAGTGATTCGGAAATTGGCCTAGAAGACTTGGAAAAACTAAAGCTATGGAAGAGCAAAGGTAAAGCAAAGATGCAAGATGCTACATATGGACCCGAGAGCTCACATCAACCACTTAGAAGGTCTTCAAGAGAGAAGAAGAAACCAGAGAGGTGTGGTTATGATACTTCTTTGGTCACCATGCACTCAATCTACATTGCAAAGGATTCAACCAATGAAGAACCTACCACATTTGAAGAAGCACAAAGCAAGAAAGCTTGGAGAGATGCAATGGATGAAGAAATGGAAGCCTTGAAGGAGAATGCCATTTGGGAGCTTGTACCTAACAAGCCATCTATGTAGGTAACTGGATTTCGATGGATATACAAAATCAAGAGGAATCTAGATGGAAGTATAAATAGACATAAAGCAAGGTTAGTTGCTAAAGGGTTTGCTCAAACCCATGGTATTGATTATGAAGAGACTTTCTCTCCTATTGCAAAAATGCCTACAATTAGGGTTCTCATTAGTCTTGCCGCATCTAGAAATTGGAAGCTCTATCTACTTGATGTAAAAAATGCTTTCTTAAATGGACGAATTTATGAGGAAGTGTATATGGCACAATCTCCTAGATATGAGGATGCACATCATCCTAAATATGTATGCAAATTAAAGAAAGCCTTGTATGGATTGAAGCAAGCTCCAAGAGCTTGGAATTTCAGATTGGTGACATATTTACAGGACCAAGGATTCAAAGCTAGCAAGGCGGATATCTCTTTGTTCATAAAGAGGAAGGGATCTGAAGTGATCTATTTATGTGTGTATGTTGATGATATTATTATCACAGTCAATGATGTTGAAGGAATCAAATAGGTAATCACTCAAATGAAGGAGGAGTTCAAAATAAGTGACCTCGGACCACTCACTTATTTTCTTGGATTGGAGTTAATCTACACAGATTTAGGTATATACATAACACAAAGAAAGTATCTGCATGACATGCTCGTCAAGTTCAAGATGGAAAATACCAAGTGTGCAGGTACACCTATGGAGAAAAATCATAAGCTTAGTGCTTATGAAGGAGAGCCAATTGAAGACATCACAAGCTATCAAAGCTTGGTTGGAAGTTTGAACTATGCAACACTCACAAGGGTGGATATATGCTATAGTGTTAGCATATTGAGTCAATTTATGCATAAGCCAAGAAGACCACATATGGAAGTGGCCAAGAGAGTCCTCAAGTACCTAAAGGGGACCATGAATGAAGGTTTGTTTTATCCATTTACTTTAGATATTGAGCTAAAGGCCTACTTAGATGCAGATTGGGCCGGATCTAGAGATATAGAAGAAGCACATCTGGGTATGTATCATTTGCAAGTTCAAAAATCATTTCTTGGTCATCCAAGAAGCAACCAACTATGGCATTATCTTCTACTGAAGCCGAATATAGAGGTTTGGCTAATACAACTCAAGAAATGATGTGGTTAAAGTCTTTGTACACAGATCTTGGACTTCATTCTTCAACACCTCACATTTTTGGTGACAACACATGCTCACTACATCTTGCAGCTAATCCGGTATACCATGCTAGAACCAAGCATATTGAAGTCCACTACCATTATGTAAGGGAGAAGCTAATGAGCAAGGATATTCAACTATCCTATGTCTCTACAGATATGCAATGTGCAGACACATTGACTAAAGCTCTTGACAGTACAAAGTTAAGTAGATTCAAGTTGATGATTGGCTTGCAAGAAATCAAGGACAATTGAAGATATATTTGGAGCCAAGCATGTTAGGCTTGAGGGGGAGCTGCTGGTGCATTTTACCCAATCTTACATGCTTGATATTATTTGATTTGTAGTCATATGTGTAGCCAATGTGCTTGTAATCATATGTGAATCTATACATTCATCATTCTCTACTTCTTTGTTTTGTTCTCTACTATACTCACTTAGATTAGTAACTTTAGAAGCTCATATCTCGAGCTCTAATCATCTTTTTTCAGAGTTTTAAAGTGCTTTGCGTTGTGCTCTAAGTCTACTTTTTGCATACAAGATTTCATGGTCATTGGTTTTATAATGTGGGAGAAATTTGCATTTTACTACTCACTGGTCTATCTCTATAGAGCCCCAAAAATGGTGGGAGTGTTCCTGATGTTGATGAATCTGGTTCTTAGTGCTCAATTGATTCGATTAGCAAGCTACCTAAGTCTATTTTATATGCCCAAAAGGAATATATCTAATTTCTACCAAGTTGAGAGCACTGTTCATTTTTTCTAGTAGGTGTATGTTCAAAAATAGCAAGTTTTGGGAGCTAGTCATTTCGCAACTAGTCTATCTTGACTTAAACTTTTGAGAAACATGTTCCAAAGTACTTGGCTGATATTTTGGTGGATTTAGGAAGCTTAAAGGGTCTACTAATCAACTCTGAAGTCTCAGTTGGCTGGTGTGAAGCCGGTTGTAGCAGCACCAACTCATCTTCGGATTGCATCCACCATCTCTCTTCACAATCATAACCTAGGAAGCTAGGTGAATGCTCTTGAGGACCAGTCACTCTTGGCCTTTGCAAAAGTGGAGGCATTTAGAAAATGTGCAATTATTGAACATGGTTGTAATGGGTCAAGGAGTATTTGTGTGTTTGTATCTACTAGGATGAATATATGTAGATGTGTGTATGTGTATAAACAAAAATCTCAAGGTCATGATCACCAAGGCATGCATGTATGTATGTATCTCTCTCTCTCTCTCTCTCTCTCTCTCTCTATATATATATATATATATATATATATATATATATATATATATATATATATATATATATATATATATATATATATGTGTGTGTGTGTGTGTGTGTGTGTGTGTATGTGTGTGTGTGTGCATGAGTGTGTGTATGTATGTACATATGAGGAGAAAGCAAGTTTCTCATGGACATGGCAAGGTGTATGATCAAAAGTTAGGCTTTAACACATAGCTTCCCGCTTGAGCCTGTTATCTGTACATCATATGTACTTAATAGGTGTCCTACTAAAGCATTGTAGTCAGTCACTCCTTATGAGGCTTGGTATTGTCACAAACCATCTAGTGTTCATATGTTTGTTATTGGTTTGTTGACACATGCATTAGTATCTATGCAACTATGAAGGAAATTGGATGATAAGGCTATGAAATGTACTTTTGTTGGGTACAATAATGAACATAAAGGTTAGTTTATGTATCATCCACTGATAGAAAGGGTTTTGGTTAGTTGAGATGTAGTATTTATGGATGTCATTCAACCCCTATGTTCGTGTACAAAGGAGACATAATTTAGCTCAAAACATGGGTATGACACTATGTTTCCTTTTTCCATTGGTGGGAAGTCAAGTGTATCTTCTAGTGAGGAAACTCCTCATTCTATGCATGTTCCCCATGAGCAGATCCATCATTCTATTTTTTATGCTAATATACATGATGCAATTTTTGATGAGAAAGTTGAAATTGAAGAGGCTAACAGTATGCCTAAATGGTTGGTATTAACTTTGAGAGGCTAACACTATGCCTAAATTACTCACTAGTCATAATGAGTTTCATGTTTTAGATTCTATGACTGATTTGCATGCCTGTTTTGAAATGTCAGATTTGGGGCATTTGTATCACTATTGCAAATTCAATTTATGCAAGTTGATGATGGAATTACCTTGTTTCAAACTAAATACATTGAAATTTTATTATATCATTAGCCTTGAATATTGTAAACCTATTGCCACTCCCATGGAAACATTTCTAAAATTGATTCTTCATGATGATGGAGATGCATTTGATGTTGTCTCTATCAACATTTTGCTGGATGCATCATTTATGTATGCATCAATCGGCTTGATATTGAGATTTTGTCTTTGAGATGAGCAAACTTATGTATAGCCTAGGAGTTACCCATTGCCATTAAGCAGTTAAGTGTCTCGTTCTCTACATATGTAGTACCCATTGGATTGGAGTGTTTTATACCAAGGGGGGATCACTACCACCAATTTAACATGATTTATTAAAAACTTAGATTGGGTTGACAATTATGACATTAATGTCTCCATAAGTAGTTTTTGCTTCATGTTTGGTAGCTCATGCATATCTTGATTGAGCAAGAAGAAATCTACTATGTCCACTTCTAGCAACTGTCGGGTCAAGTATAGGGAAACTCTCACAACTATTATTGAGTGCATGTGGCTCAGAAGCCTTATGAATGAC
>CM035409.1:7344111-7521611 GCA_020310875.1 Ceratopteris richardii
TGACCTATCAAAATATATAAAAACAAAAAACCATTATTACGTGCTTAAAAAAATAATAAACTCTATCATAAAAAATATATACTTTTTTTTACCTGTTTGAATGTATGAAATCATATTTCGTAGATACCAACAACAGTTCGCATGTAACCAAGTTTTCCATCTACAAGGTTCGTGTCTTTTGAGCTAGCACATGATAGTTGCTTGAAAGAAGCAACAATGCTAGAATGCTCTGTTTTACATAAAGAATCAATAGATTTGGTTCTAATATGCTATCCAAAAGCCCACATATCAGTGAACATTCGAGCCTGCAAAAGAAATTAAATTAGTAAAGAGAAACTAATATACATATATGTAAAAACAAAATATTATTAAAATAAAATTACCTTTCGTCCACAACCTATCATTAACTCTCTCTGCTCATCTGAGATTTCTTCATTATTTTCATTCGCTCATTGCAAACAAGTATATAGCCAACCTGTTAAAGAAGATATACTTGTAATCTCATGATTATCGAGGTTATCTCTATATCTTTTGTTTCTCCATCTTTTACTTTGGAGATTTTGAAGTTCCTATTCATACTCGCTAACGAATCCTTGCATGCATTCGCTATTATATGCTACAAAAGTAGAAACATCATTTTTTTCTTGAAATGTAAATTAAAATGGAACTCCCTTACTTGATAATACCTCATCTATTATTTTTGAAGAAGACTTGTTGGTCCATGCACATGGAGCTTCTTCATGAACTCTTTCAAGGTACTCACTAACATAGTACATGCACTCCTCAAGCATCGAACCCTTTGCCATGGATCCTTCTGGTTTCGCTCTTTGCCCCACATAGCCTTTTAATATTCTCATAAATCGCTCGACCCAAAACATCCATCGAGTGTTTAAAACACCTGTAATCTCTATTTCATCCACAAGATGGACTAATAAATGAACTTGAATATCAAAAAATGAAGTAGGAAGCTCTTTCTCCATCAAACATAATAGCTCCTTGCATTCATGTTTCGTTTGTGGGATCGAGTTTTTTACAATCTCTTTTGGTGTAACCCACTTATACACATCATAAGAAAAATTATAAAGAAATTAATTAAAAAATAAAAGATATCAAATATTCATATATATTAAATATAAAAGTATCATAATTACCTTATAAGCAATCCAAGATGATAGATCACATCTCGTACTCCTTTTGTTGTACATCCATCGATAACCAAAGGTGAAATGTGCTTCAAAAAGTTATGCCAATCATGGGTATTTAACCCAAATAAGCTCTTATCATCCACAATAAACATGTTTTGGAAACACTACAAGAAATAGGGGGGCATAGCGACGCCGTCGAACCGGAAAAAAACGGGGACCGTCGCTTATGCGATGCTAGCATCGCGTAAGCGATGGTCGTGTTTTCCAAATTTTGATTTTTAGGCGGGGTACGTCGCAGACTCAAGCTTGCGTCGCTTATGCGACACTAACATTTGCATCGCAAATAGAGTCGCTTGCTAGCGACGGTATGTGCGACATGGGCAAACTGGATAGCGTCGCATATGCGTCGTCCTTTCGAGAGCCTCGCGTAAGCAACGCTCTAGAATGTTCAAAAAAAATTTTGATTTCTCCCGGCACATTTGTGCCGAGATCTGGACGAGAGCAAGAGAATGAGAGAGAGAGAGAGCGCGCGAGAGAGAGAGACCAGGTATGCGCACACACACACTTACACACACATACATATGCATACACACACATATACACACATATACACACATATACACACATATACACACATATACACACATAGACACACACACACACATACACATATACACACACATACACATATACACACACATACACATATACACCCACATACACACACAAATACACACACATATACACACATACACACATAATGTTGCATACACACACACATATACATACATACACACACACATATACATGCACACACACATATATACATACACACACATATGCATACATATGCACATGCAAACATACACATACATAATGCATACACATGCACACGCATATACACATACACATACACATACACACACATACACACACATACACACATACACACATATACACATGCATACACACACATACACACACATACACACACATACACACACATACACACACATACACACACACATATATGCATACACACACACATAGAGAGACATGCACACACATACACATACATGCATATGCATATGCATACATACATACATTCTTACATGCATACACACACATATGCATACACAATGCACATGCATACATACACATACATAATGCATATGCATACATAATGCACATGCATACATACACATACATAATGCATATGCATACATAATGCACATGCATACATACACATACATAATGCATACACACACATATGCATACATAAAGCATACACACACATACACACACATATGCATACATACATGCATACACATACACACATAGACACATACACACACATATACATATGCATACACACACATAGACACACACACACACACACATATACACACACACATACACACACAAATACACACTCGTATACACACATACACGCATAATGTTGCATACACACACATATACATACATACACACACATATATACATGCAGACACACATATATACATACACACACATATGCATACATAATGCACATGGATACATACACATACATCATGCATACACATGCACACACATATACACATACACATACACATACACACACATACACACACATACACACATACACACACATACACACACATACACACACATACACACACACATACACACACACATACACACACACATACACACACACATACACACACATACACACACATACACACACACACATACACACATACACACATACACACATACACACACATACACACACACATACACACACATACACACACATACACACACATATATGCATACACACACATAGAGAGACATGCACACACATACACATACATGCATACATATGCATATGCATATGCATGCATACATACATACTTACATGCATACACACACATATGCATACATAATGCACATGCATACATACACATACATAATGCATATGCATACATAATGCACATGCATACATACACATACATAATGCATATGCATACATAATGCACATGCATACATACACATACATAATGCATACACACATATATGCATACATAAAGCATACACACACATACACACACATATGCATACATACATGCATACACACACACATAGACACATACACACCCATAGACACATACACACACATAAACAGATCCACACTCATAGACACACACATACACATAGACGTGCACACACATATACACACACCCATACACACATAGACACATACACACATAATGATGCATTCACACACATACAAATGCATACACACATACAAATGCATACACATACACACATAATGATGCATTCACACACATACACATGCATTCACACAGGGATACAGGTCTTAAATATGACCTTTCTCCCTGGTATAGAGTACACATATTTAGGCAGTGTAGTTGTGCATGACAACGAGATAATGAAGTGTCTTGTTTGCAATAAATGGTTAACAAATTGCCATACGTGTGTGTCTATGTGTCTATGTGTAAACCCACAACCTATCTACTAACACTCAACGAGTTTCTCATGAAAAGAGATATAAGCTTATCTATGTGTATGTGTGTGTATGTGTGTGTCTATGTGTAAACCCACAACCTATCTACTGACACTCAACGAGTTTCTCATGAAAAGAGATATAAGCTTATCTGTCTGCACATGATTTAACTCAAATAGAATTTTCTCGTGTGAATAATTCACATAATTCAGTGCTAATGCTCCCTTGTATATGCTTCTCCTTTGTTGATGGACCCACGTTGTAAACCCACAAACTATCTACTGACACTCAACGAGTTTCTCATGAAAAGAGATATAAGCTTATCTGTCTGCACATGATTTAACTCAAATTGGTTTTTCTCCTGTGAATAATTCACATAATTCGCTGCTAATGCTCCCTTGTATATGCTTCTCCTTTGTTGATGGGCCCACATTGTAAACCCACAACCTTTCTACTGACACTCAACGATTTTCTAATGAAAAGAGATATAAGCTTATCTGTCCGCACATGAATTAACTCAAATAGGTTTTTCTCCTGTGAATAATTCACATAATTTGCTACTAATGCTCCCTTGTATATGCTTCTCCTTTGTTGATGGGCCCACATCGTAAACCCACAACCTGTCTACTGACACTCAACGAGTTTCTCATGAAAAGAGATATAAGCTTATCTGTCCGCACATGAATTAACTGATCAAATAGGTTTTTCTCCTGTGAATAATTGACATAATTCACTGCTAATGCTCCCTTGTATATTCTCCTTTGTTGATGGACCCACGTTGTAAACCCACAACCTGTCTACTGACACTCAACGAGCCTACATGAAAAGAGATATAAGCTTATCTGGCGCACATGAATTAACTCAAATAGGATTTTCTCCTGTGAACAATTCACATAATTCGCTGCTAATGCTCCCTTGTATATGCTTTCTGTCAATGGTGCACACTGACATCTCACCCGTATGCATGCCTACATGTAAACAAAACCTCATTACACTTCAGACAGTGATCTAATGTAATATCAGAGTTTATTAAATCTAAGCAAAGAACCTGAGCTGAAAAACGTGTCTTCTGCTTCCCATCAGTCCAGGCATATGGATTGATGTTCATCTCTCCATAGCTATCTACCTCAAAAATACCATGCAACTTTTTATCAATGTAATTAAACAAAAATAGTGGCATCCCTGGTCGGACATTCTTTACATAGATGATATGAGAAGCTCGAAGGCTTGGACATGTAGAAAAGCTAATGATCAAGCTATTGTTCATGCATATGGTTTAAAGAGAGAGACATATATCTGTGATAGAAAGTAAGAGGTGGTATAAAGTATACCAAATAGAAGCTGTGTGACGCATTCATTGTAAGTCGCATGGTCACAGCCAAAAATCACAGTAGCAAGCTCCTTCGCCGGAAGGTTCAAGAACGGGAGCGATGATGAAGGAGAATGGCTAGCCCAAGAGGAAGGAGAATGAAGGCCTTTGTATGTTTCGGTCTTACGTCCAGCTCCCATGACAGAAGCACTTTGCTGGCTATGAGACTTGTAAGAGTAATTTTAGAGTTTGTTGGAAAACGTTAATTACAAATTTATGTAATGAGATCATATGCTACGTGTGTATTAATTACAATAATACTTTCATAATAATATTTTTTATGAATGAAGGCATTCTGTGGATAGAATATTGACACCAATGGATGAAGATATGAAAGATATTGACACCAGCATTCACGAGTTCACTGTCAAGGATGTAGTTGACAATGATGTGGATAGCAATCTGTGGAGCATGCACAAGAGCAAGGCTAAGTGGTTTAGGATCTTGGGTGTTCTGTCGGGTATGATCGCCGTTGGGAGGTGGTTTTGTGATATTTGTAGATGGAAGAACCCTATCACCACAGTTCTCGTCCATTTCCTCTTCGCTGCTAATGCTCCCTTGTATATGCTTTCTAGCAATGGTGCGCACTGACATCTCACCCATATGCGTGCCTACATGTAAAAAAAACCTCATTACACCTCAAATAGTGATCTAACGTAATATCAGAGATTATTAAATCTAAGCAAAGAACCTGAGCTGAAAAACGTGTCTTCTGCTTCCCATCAGTTCAGGCATATGGATTGATGTTCATCTCTCCATAGCTATCTGCCTCAGAAATACCATGCAACTTTTTATCAATGTAATTAAACAAAAATAGTGGCATCCTTGGTCGGACATTCTTTACATAGATGATATGAGAAGCTCGAAGGCCTGGACATGCACAAAAGCTGATGATCAAGCTATTGTTCATGCATATGGTTTAAAGGGAGAGACGTATATCTGTGATAGAAAGTAAGAGGATAGATAAAGTATACCAAACAGAAGTTGTGTGACAGATTCATTGTAAGTCGCATGGTCACAGCCAAAAATCACAGCAGCAAGCTCCTCCGCCGGAAGGTTCAAGAACGGGAGCGATGATGAAGGAGAATGGCTAGCCCAAGAGGAAGGAGAATGAAGGCCTTTGTATGTTTCGGTCTTACGTCCAGCTCCCATGACAGAAGCACTTTGCTGGCGATGAGACTTGTAAGAGTAATTTTAGAGTTTGTTGGAAAACGTTAATTACAAATTTATGTAATGAGATCATATGCTATGTGTGTATTAATTACAATAATACTTTCATAATAATATTTTTTATGAATGAAGGCATTCTGTGGGTAGAATATTGACACCAATGGATGAAGATATGAAAGATATTGACACCAGCATTCATGAGTTCACTGTCAAGGATGTAGTTGACAATGATGTGGATAGCAATCTGTGGAGCATGCGCAAGAGCAAGGCTAAGTGGTTCAGGATCTTGGGTGTTCTGTCGGGTATGATCGCCGTTGGGAGGTGGTTTTCTGATATTTGCAGATGGAAGAACCCTATCACCATAGTTCCTGAATATCAAACATCATATTCATACTTGCTAATGACACCCAATATGTTGTTTTTTTTTTTATTTCAATACTTTTAAAAATTCTCTTTGGAGTTCTCCAAATATCCTGTCACCTATATCCATGTAAGCAACTACTCATGAATTATGAGCCACTCTAGTAAATTGTGGATGATTGAAATCTTAACCAATAATATCACAATAAATATACCGATGCAAAGTTGCATGTATGTAGTGTTATTTTCTCCTTTCTTTCGTTCATGTTGTATTCTTAAGATGTAGATATATAGATGTTGGCAAACTTGAACTTCTATAACATTTCAAGAACAAGAGTCAACACTTAGGAGAACAAGAGAGAGAGAGTCAACAAAGAGAGAGAGAGACAGAGAGAGAGAGAATTCAAAGCGAAAAAGATGTAGAAAGAGAGAAACAGAGACCTGCATATACTTGCTTTAGCTCTTAAGCGTAGCGCAACTGCGAACGTTGGAGAGCTCTTCAATCAGATGCGTGAAAATGCTGATCGAAGAGCCTCCAACATTTTAATTTTTTTCCATCAACAGACCGTCGTGTAAGCGATGCTAGATGCGTTGCTTGCATAAACGACGTCGAAACAGCATCGCTTATGCGACGTAAAAAGCGTTGCTTAAGCGATGCTTTTTGGAACCGTCGTGTTAGCGACGCTACAGGCGAGCGTCGCAGGTCCCGTCGTAGTAAAAGTTGCAAAACGCGTCATTCACTTCGTCATTTAATTGACGGTCCGCGCATGACGCTCATTACGGTGCATGTTGCAATTTTATAGCGACGAATTTGTGTCGCCTTAACCGTCGCTATACGCCCGTATTCCTTATAGTGAAAGATGCTCCATATCCTATAGGAATCCGAATCAACTGAATCCTATTGTTGATAGTCTGCATCTCTTTTGTCATAAGTACCCAAGGAGCAGGTGCATAAGTTGTTTCCTGTCGATGTCTATAAAAAATTGGCCATAACTTTGGTTTTGAGTTTTGGTCCTTCAAATCATTCTTTGATGCTATGGTGTTATTTAATCCAAGAAGATGTTGCCATAATGAATAACCAATATTCTTGAATATATGCAGAGGATCAAGAAGATCATAAACCTTTAACTCTTTCCAATACTCCAAAGAATATCATATTGATATATTCTCTGCGAGTGCCAATTTTCCTTTACCTCTCTTCACATTCTCATCATCTTCATCATCACTAAAAATTTTTGATTCTGGATCTATTAGAGAACCATCTGTCCATTTTTGATACCAATCCATAGGCATCATTGGTTTTGGACACTGAACTGTTTCAAGCTTTCCATTAAAATGTATCACTTCTCTTTTACCACAATATGGACAAGCTTTATAGCCCTTAGTAGATATTCCTTCATCATGAAAACTATAAAAATATAATTAGATTAACACATATATTTGTATGCATATTATATAATAAAATTACATCAATACCTGAACAAACACCATATCCTCGAAAATCGTGAATAGTCCAACCCACAATACTATGAACCATAATATATATTTCATTGATGCTTTTTGATACTTCAATGACATTAATGCCTCTCCATAACTCTTCAAGATCGTCAATGAGAGGAGCAAGATATATATTCATATCTTCTTGGGATTAAAGGTGAAAGCATTAAATGTTCCTTTTTAATGCTAAGATATGGTAGAAGATTTCAGTTTATGACTACCACTGGCCATATTGAACATTTACTAGATTTCATAGAGAATGGATTAACCCCATCTAATGTAGCTCCTAACTTTAGATTGTGTGGTTTTTGTGAAAAATCAGGCCATGTAGAATCAATATGCTGAAAAGCTACACTATCTATTGGAATTCTGATTATTCCATCAGTACTTTTATGATCCTGTCCCCATGTCAAAAGCTGTGATAATTCGTGGCTTTGAAACATATGTCTAATCTGTGGAGCCAATGGAAAATGTCTCAATAACTTTTTTGGGATTTTACCTTCTTTGTCTTATATCGAGGAGATTGACATTTTGGATGCAAGATTACGACCACCACCACCTGCTAGAGAGATGACTCTCCTCCCAACCTTATGCCTTTATATATAGCTCTCTATAGGGGACTATCTTCTTGGGTAGGTGGATACTAACCATCCACGTGCCAGCCATCTAACTGCATGTGCACCAAGTGTCCTATTTAACTTGAGTTAACTCAAGTGGATGCTTCTAGAAGGCTCTAGATCTCTTTGGGCAAAATACTATCTCCATGTTCCCCATCGGGATTGAACCCAAGACCTCATCCTTCACGCCCAAGAGACTTAACCACTAGGCTAAGTGGATCACTTATGATCTCTAGGAGGCATCAAGCTTCACCAGTAGCTTCTCGGTAATAATGCAACAAATGAGTGATTTGAATTATGATTTGTAGTAATAAGGAGTTGAACCACAAACTTTTGATGATTTACCAACTCAAGTGAAGGTAATGTATGATGAACTGCATATGGTTGCATGTTTAAGATCACACGATTTAGCTACTTCACTGATGGACCCGATTCTCAAAGTGCTTGAAGAAAAAGATAAATAAAATGTAGTTACTTGAGATTATGCTTTGTACCATGATGATGTTCTAGTTGTTGATTCTAACATTCAAGAATTTGAATAATAGAAAGGGTAAGCATGCGACTTTACGAAAGCCCAACTAGAATATGAAAACGACACACCATTTGAGCCATAATCTTTCCCAAGCTATGATTTCCCAAGTGTTGAATATATTACTTGCACTTATGATATAGAAATGGTGTTTGAAGAGTTTCTATCAGGTTTTCCTGAAGCAATAATTCTTGCAACCTTCCTAGGTGAAACGGATATTGCGTGTATGGAAAAAAGAATACCAATGTGCACATGCAAGAAGAATATATTCTGATTAATGAGGAACTTAATTATGATGATGATTTGGCAGATGAAGACGAGGCTATATATTTGGATGCTAAAAGTGTATTAATTGGAGAGCGTTTTTTGCACATGCACGAAGAGGATGTATTTGAAGATGCTCTAAACTCTTTTGAAGTAGATGCCCTCGTTAAGTAGATTCTCAATATATGTGAGCCTGATGTAAAGGATGTTCTGTAGGAGGGAGAAACCAAAAGCATAATTCTTTTCTGTGGCATCAAATCTTCTCAAAGATTTATGCTGGAAAAATCGTTTTTCAATGGACAAATAAGATGACAATGTGGCTGTTTTTTGGCCACAATTTCTTCAAGAAGACCAGGGTAATGGATGCCATACAACGATGGTTGCAATTCACCGATTGCTTCCTCGGCTGGAGGTCTGTCTGCATGTTCAAAGGCGTGGATGTCAAAAAGAAAAAATATAGACGAAGAAAGACTTATTTTCTTGCAAAGTCCGCATGAAAAACGGCTTCATGAACAAACGGATGGCTCTTAGAGTCACTTAGAATCACTTGCTATAATGTTGAATATTGTAATTACATTTATTTTCCAGAAAGAAGCTACAGGACGTGGTCGAAGATCTAGCTATGGTCAGCAGCTAAGTTGGCTCCTTGTTCCCCAAATAAAAAAGGTGGTGCATCTTGAGAATGAAGAATGCTGGAGTAAGCCAAACTTTTTGTTGGCAAAAGCTATGGCTGCTACTAATTCAAAGGCATATGCACGGATTTTGGCAGCCCATGGCTCATACAGAACAAGTGAAAGCGCTGAGGAGAGGCATCTTCTCGTCTCGAATGAACTCCATCTCAGACGTAGAAGAATGAACTACTTTCTTCCTTTGGCGTTCTGCTCAAAGAAGCACAACTCCGCATATGTCAGAAAGCTTTTCGTTGAGGGAATTTCGTTCGCCATTAATCTCGTTTCACTAGAGGGTTCGACAGGAAGCTGTGTTTCCTTACTTATGGGAGAATTCTATTCTACCTACTGATCTTGCGAGTGTCAAATCACCTTAACTTTTTAAACATATAGCTGTGCGCAATCGATAATTAGTACATGCACGTAAAGGATTACAAATAAATGTGTGTGCAAGAGTGTATCTACGTGTGCATTGCATGCGTTTTTAGGTGATCTCTGTGTGTGTGTGTGACCACATGCATTGACATGAGAGATCAGTGACAACTATGTGAGAGAAGAAAATGTGGACATTTTTACTGCGTGCACTTTTAATGTCTATACATGGTCCCGTCAAAGGTAAACATTTCATACATGTGTAAAGATTGCACATCTGACATATCAGTTCTTGCACGTTCATTTTTCCTGCCGTATCTATATATTTAATTGCATATGTATGTACGTATGCATCTTACAGAAACCTTTAACACGTATGCATGCGCATAGATTTTATCTGTGTATGTGCACCATGTGATATGTGTACATATGCATTGAACACGTATGCATGCGTATAGACTTTATTTTTGTGTATGTGCACCATGTGATTCTTACACACGTGCGCGCGCGCGCACACACACACACATATATATATATATTGCATGATTTAGCTGATTCTTTATTATGTTTACCTTTTGAATCTCTCTATGTATATACTCTTGTCATACCCATACCAATGGAAGAGCAGGATAAGACGAAAAGGGACTAAATATGATGGGAACAGAATATGATTTTCATCATGACAAAGAAATAAGCCTAAGATAGGAGATGGCAGAACGATGATAGAAAGGAAGGCCCATCTTACCAATGCATTTTTTTTACCTTCTAGGAGAAAATGAGAAAAATGAGAAAGAAAGTTGGGTTTTTTTCTTTTTTTTTTTCTTCCCCTTATGGGTGTACCTTTGATATCTTTATTTATATACGCATTGGTATATGCATACTTGTGTGCATTCAAATTTATTCTAATAAACAAAACATTGCATTCATCAACGTATAAAAACGTTGTGTATCTATATACATAGCAATATATGTAAATGCAATAATATTAGTCAATACATTGATGCTCTTAGGGGGTAGAATCACATTAATGTCATAAAGTTCTTATGCTAGTCAGGAGTTTCAATTAGCATAGTTCATCAACTCATTTTTTTTGGGATTTGAATAATACGTTAGTTCATCTTTCTATGATTTGAATAGCATGCTTCTTTATGTTGATTGTCTCTATCATCGATTTCATGAAGCATCTACATAGGTCATGCTGTATCTCTAAGGGATTTGAGCTCACAAGCTCTTGTATAGGAGTGTGATGGGCTAACCACTTACCTTAAAGGCCATGGTTGAGAATCACTTCCTAATCCTTCCTCCTAGGTCATGGTTCAACAATCTCCTACCACTCATTTTATGACATTCCTCCCCCTTTCTTTGATCATTTTCTTCAATGATCTGCTCTTGTATCCCTCTAGCCTTAGTGATGAGCTCCTTAATTCTTTAGGTACCTTGAATTGATGTCCTCGACCTCAAATAGTGTCTTGAACCTTGTTTGCAACCTTGGTGAGTTGAACCCTGCTCTCAACATTAGTATCTTGAACCTCATTCTCATCCATGCTCGATATCTTGAAGCCTTAATCAAGTGCCATCCAAGGTGCGAGAAGTACATCACACTTCTTATCTAGCTTAGTAGATTCAAAAATATCATTTTGAGGGCTTTCCATGGTACCTTATACACCTCAATTCAACCTAGTGATTGACAGATACAATCCAATCTTTTTTGGTAGATATCTCAAAGCATCACATCCCGCTTTATAAACTTTTACCTAAATAGAGTTTCCAAGTGCCTTTTTCAGAGGCCATTGAGTGCCCATGATCATCATTAAATGCATTCAAATTTTGCAAGCCTAATTCCTAGGCTTTGGTACCAATGTTCTATCTCTAAGGGATTTTAACTCACAATTTGCTGACTAGGAGTGTAATGGGCTAACCACTTGTCCCAAAAGCCATGGTTGAAAATTACTTCCTAATCCTCCCTCTTAGGATGTGGTTCAACCATCTGCTACTTGTCACTTTATGACAATTCATCACATGTCTTGTAAATCTTTTAGCTTTTGTTTAGGCTCATCATTACATGAATCACTACATTTACAATGAGGAAAATGGTGAAATTTACATTAGGTGGATATTATTATAGATTATGAACAAGAAAATCACAATGGAAAATGAAAATACATAGACCTAGATTATGCACCAATTAAGCACAAAAGGGAAAGGAGATCCATGCATCAAAAACCTAAGCAAGAAGTAAATTCAAATATGGCCAACCATTCTACAAGAAGAAGTGAAAACAACATAGCTTCAAATCTAGATTTTGCTTTTGTTTCAACTTTAGCTTTATGTATTGCCTCTCTTTCTCTCTATCTCTATCTCTGTCTCATGTGCACATAGATTGGAGCGTACTTCCTTTATTGACAAATAGTCTATTCTGAGTGTAGGGAATCTACAAATGTTTTTTTTTTCTACCATTATGCATGCATGAAAGGTTACACATTATGATGTGTAGGATGATTGTGGATAGGAAATTCTCTATAAGTATCCTAACTTGAACCGACATAGGCCATTGAAGAGCACCAAAGATATTATGCACACAACACTAGAAACGTTTCCTTACATTGTTCTGACAACATTTATAGAAAAAACTTTCAATTCCATTGATATTTAGAAAAGCATTCTTTAAGAAATAGAGGAAACACGTAAATTGAAGAACCAAGATATCTGCAGTCAAGGATTCCATTCTTATTTCAAAATAAGTTCACAATTAATATTAAGACCATCTAAGTTATGAGATTTTCAAAACTATGCACAAGCAACAGAGTAGCGGTGTCAAATGTCAATCACTAATTTGAACATAGTCATGTATGTATGTATGTAACTAAGTAAGTGAGTAAGTAATTAAGTAAGTAATTAAGAATGTATGTATGTGTGTATGTATGCATGTTTGTATGTATGTATTATGAATGTATGTATGTATGTATGTATGTATGTATGTATGTATGTATGTATGTATGTATGTATGAATGAATGTATGTATGTATGCATGTATGTATGTGTGAATGCATGTATGCATCTATGTATGCATGTATGTATGTATGTATTTGTGTATGTATAAATTTATGTTTATACATATGTATGCATGCATGTATGTATATAAATATGCAAGTAAGTAAGTATGTGTATATGTATATATGTTACGTATGTATGTATGTATGTATGTATCCATGTATGTATGTAAGTATCCATTTATGTATGTACATATATATGTATGTATATATGTATGTATGTATGTATGTATTTATGTATGTATTTCTGTATTTATGTATGTATGTAAGTAAGTACTTAAGTTAAAACTAAGTTAGTAAGTAAGTAAGTAGGTAAGTAACTAAGTAAGTTAGTAAGTAAGTAAGTAAGTAAGTAGGTAAGTAACTAAGTACATAAGTAAGTAAGAAAGTAAGTAAGTGAGTATGTATGTATGTATGTATGTATGTATGTATGTATGTATGTATTATGTATGTATGTATGTGTGTATGTATGTATGTATGTATATCTAAAAGAATTATCAACTATATCTGTAAGCATTTCCAAATATGGCTTTGACTTGGATATAGTCGTCTGTGTTCAAGAAAACCTTGGGACGTTTGTAATGCATTATTTAGTATAACAAAGAACCTTGGCTAGAACTATAATGTGCATTGAATCATTTCTTCATCTGGAGAACAATTCAGGCTCCATATTCAAGAGCTATCTGATCGTTTCTTTTAAGCCTTCCATTGGTAAATCTTGATAAAACAGAACATAAAAAGATCTTAAACTACTTTATCCTATAACCTATTAACAGACAATTATGTAGAATAAAACATCCTATTTCGGTGGAATACCTCAAGCTTTGTATGCTTATTACGTAGCAAAACATAGCATTTTAACAATCTTTACACGTAGCAGTAGGCATATGCTATTTAATCATCAACGTTTCAACCATTTGCACTATTCGATGGTGACTTTTACATTCTTGAAATCGAAAGCTAAGATATGACGTAGTAGATCAGAAAAATGAACCAAGAAAACTTTTTGTTTTTTTGGCTAACCTCAGAGAGTGTCAATGAAGATGAAGAAGCCATAATAATCACAAAAATCCATGGACGCACACGATGCAAGAAACCAAACAACTCGTTCATACGCAACCGAAGATAAGAAAAAAATGGCCAACAAAAAAGTGGTATCAATCGAAAATGGACACATGTGCAGACACAAACCAAAGAACGCCAACAGGAATGCGGTAATGTTTACTCGAAGCTTTTTAGAGGTAGGCATACACAAAGATGAAACAAGATGGGACCATACTCATATTCGAGAACGATTTTCTAACGCACTGCCAAAGGAGGTCAGAGAAGAAGATACCGATCGATCGGTGCCATAATAAAGTTGTTGTTCAAAAAATAAGACTATTCTTCAACATACATAATTGAAAACACTATGGTTACTATACAAAATTCCATGTACTATTCCCATTTGTTTTTGTTTGAAAATAGGATTCTTCAAAACGAGTTCCAATCTTCCTTAGCATCAAGGATTTCCAAGTTACCATATAGGACACAATTAGGGAAATATATAGAGTATAAATATACATACTTTGAACAAGAAGTAAAAGAGGCTGACATCCTCACATATAAACAATTTTTGCTAGATATAACAAGTACATACAATACGTAAGTGCAAGTACGCCAATGGATCAAATTTAACTCAAATCTTTATTGTTTGTATTTTGTTCACTTTAGATGAATATTGAGTGATTATCATAGAGTAAAACATCGTAATAATAACCCAACTAGCTTATCAAGGATTGACAATCTAGACTTCTATCCTACAAACCAAACTAGCAAAGTAAGAAACATCAAATAAAAAAAATAGGTTCATGACTATCATTCAAGGTCAACATCAACTGAACATCCCGCATCCCTTTAAAGAAAGCAACACAAAATGGTTAGAAGCATGGATTTATGAAATTCTATAGTCTCAAATAGTTGTACATGAAATTTAATGTTTGTTTATGTTATTTATAATTGCATATGTGTGTTTATATATACATAATCAATATAAGTGTATGGTTATGTATGCATTTATGGTCACCAATGTGTATATACGTAGTCCTATTTGTATGCATATATTATGAATATACGTTTGTTCTAACTTATTTATATAAATAAGTTTATATCTATATTAAATAGTAAAGAATTATAGAAGCCATAACTAAGCATGTATGCATGTATGTATGTTGAATTTTTTAATCTCCGATTCGTTGCTAACAAGATCTGTATCATAATTCTGAAAAAATTAATAGAAAAACCTTTCTATTCCATTATTATTAACAAAAAAATTCTTTAAGAAATAGAGAAAAGGTATAAACTCCAGAACCAACATATCTGCACTCACGGAGTCCATTCTTACTTCAAAATAAGTTCAGAATTAATATTTAAACCATCTGTTTTACGAGATTTTCAAAACTATGCATAAGCAGCATCGACTAGGAGTGTCATATATCAACAATTAATTTGTACCGAGGCATGTATGTATGTATGTATGTATTTATGTATGTATGTATGCATGTTTGTGTGTATGTATGCATGTATGTATGTATGTATTTATGTATATATGTATGCATGTTTGTGTGTATGTATGCATGTATGTATGCATTTTTGTGTGTATGTATGCATGTATTTATGCATGCATGCATGTATGTATGTATGTATGCATGCATGTTTGTGTGTATGTATGAATGAATGTATGTATGTATGTATGTATGTATGTATGTATGTATGTATGTATGTATGTATGTATGTATGCATGCATGTTTGTGTGTATGTATGCATGTATGTATGCATGTATGTATGTATGTATGCATGCATGTTTGTATGTGTATATGTATGTATGTATGTATGCATGTACATATGTATGTATGTATGTATGTATGTATGTATGTATGTATGTATGTATTTATGTTTGTATGTATGCATATACTTATCCATGAATGTATGTATGCATGTATGTATGTATGTATACATGCATGTATGTATGTATGTATTTATGTATGTATGTGTGCATGTATTTATGTATGTACGTATGTATGCACGCATGTACCTTTGTATGTATTTATGTTTGTTTGTATGTATGTATGTATATATGTATGCATGCATGTATGTATGTATGCATGCATGCATGCATGTATGTATGTATGTATGTATGTATGTATGTATGTATGTATGTATGTATGTAAGTAAATAAGTAAATAAGTAAGTAAGTATGTGTGTATGTATGTGTATATGTATGTATGTATGTATGTTCCATTTATGTATGTACATATGTATGTATTTATGTATGTATGCATGTGTATGTTTGTATGTATGTAAGTAAGTAAGTAAGTAGGTAAGTAAGTAAGTAAGTAAGTAAGTATGCAAGTAAGTAAGTAAGTAAGTAAGTAAGTAAGTAAGTATGCAAGTAAGTAACTAAGTAGGTAAGTAAGTAAGTAAGTAAGTAAGTAAGTAAGTAAGTAAGTAAGTAAGTAAGTAAGTAAGTAAGTAAGTAAGTAAGTAAGTAAGTAAGTAAGTATGTATGTATGTAAGCAAGAAAGCAAGCAAGCAAGTAAGGAAGTAAGTAAGTAAGTAAGCAAGCAAGCAAGCAAGCAAGCAAGCAAGTAAGTAAGTAAGTAGGTAAGTAGGTAAGTAGGTAAGTAAGTAAGTAAGTAAGTAAGTAAGTAAGTAAGTAAGTAAGTAAGTAAGTAAGTAAGTAAGTAAGTAAGAAAGTAAGTAAGTAAGTATGAATGGATGTATGTATGTAAACATGTGTGTATGTATATATTTATGTATGTATGTACGTATGTTTTGATGCGAACACCTAATTGGTTGGCTTATGAAGTGCTGCAATGGTGATGCACTATAGTGGAAGAGAGCTTCGTAATGATACTATCAGAGTGTAAAACTGAGCTCTAGGGGATGTGCATGGTACTTTGTGCACATCTATAGAACACATAGAGTATAGAATATGTGGATACCCTATAAACTAGCTTCCTAGGTTTTACAATTGCAGTTGAACTTATAGTGTGTGGTTGACCAAGCTACCATGTGTTGAATTAAAACATATACAAAAGTTTCTAGAAGCCACTTGGCCTCTTACATGGATGCTAATGGTAAAAATATCCCATTAAAGGCCAAAGTATGGGAGAAAAAATAAATAATGATAAAATGTATAAGTAACTATGCAATATCATGAATCATGTTACCCCCATCAAGTTACAATAGTGTCAACGACTATCTTGTGGTAGCACTTTATTCAAAGGATCTCAATATTATCTTGAGTATGGACCTTGTCAAGAATAATGTACTCAGTGGCTAAGCATTCTCTAATGAAGTGATACCTCACTTCAATGTGCTTAGTCTTTTAATGATAGACTTGATTCTTAGCCAAATCAATGGATCTCTGAATATCAATAAGAAAATGAGGTACATATTGAGGTAGAACCATATCATAAGCAAGGTGAGAAAGCCACATTGCTACCTCATATGCCTCACTAGCTGCAACATACTTTGCTTTTGTAGTGGAAATGGCCATACATTTTTAAGGACGAGATCTCAAAGAGATAACACCTGCAACAAAGTGAAAAACTACTATCTCCTCAAGGACATCATAGAAGCTCGAAATGAGGAAGAACATGGAAGAAAAGAGCACAACAAGAGAGGTTTATGATTTTCTCAAGTCTCACATAAAAAAATCAACAAAAATTTATTTACAACTTAGGGCATTTATCTTTCATATTTTATATATTGAACCTTATCACACTAAAAAAATTCTTATAAAGATAATAAATATTTCTATGAGCTCATTTGAAGTCCAATTTGAACTCTAGAAATGTGATCATAACCTAGGAGGCTAGGTGAATGCTCTTGAGGCTCACTCACTCTTGGCCTTTGCAAAAGTGGAGGCATTTACAATATGGGCTATTTAAGTATGATGTGTTGCTTTAAGAACTTTAGAGCTAGGCATATTTTACATGGTTGATGCCTCTTGTGCTTTTCTCTTCTTCTTTTGATGTGATTTCTTGCTTCACTTAGACTCCAAGAGGTCTTCAATGCATTCCATGGATTTATTTTATGCTTTGGGCACATGATTGCTTACAAAACGAGTCATATGAACAAAAACTTTTGTGATCCTTCTTTCCTTTGATCTAATTTTCTTAGACAATTAATTCCCACTGTGTAAACTGTGTTCTCCTTGAGAGGCATGTTTTAGGGTTGTTGGGATCATATTGCACAACTCCCTTTGATTTCCCTACATTGCATTGCTAATGCTTTCTAGCTAAGCTAGTTATTAGTTGGTTCCATTTGACTACCTTTGGTGTTAATGCAAAGGGTATTAGGGATAAGTGGCATTGGTACATCTCCATTGCAATCAAGCATGTGATCCATGATAAGTTTTTCTTACGAGGGAAATTTGAATTTTCTCCCAAAAGGCTATAAAATGTGTCTCTTCAAATGTTTGTAAGTATTGGCTTGGGAGATGCTGAAGTCTATTGAAGAAGGCTAAGAGTATATTCTTATCTAGGATTTTGATTAAATCATATAATAGTGGTTTTTGTTCCAAAAACAAACCTTGCATGTTGCAAATGCAGTGCCTCAACTATGTTGAAAGTTGTCATGCACACCTTCATCATTTCCAATTTTTTTACAAGCATTTGGCAAGTTAGATATGGCATGTCTTTGACTGTCTCTTGTTAGTATAAAACTCTATTCATCATGTATTCAATGATTGGTCCAACACATTAAGATTAATTCATCAATGGCTTGTTTAATTGGTATTTTGGCATACATGCTCACATCATATCATAGGCTAACCACATTATACAGTGAGTTACAAGGTAGTTGGCAAGATCATATTTCATGTTGTTTGGGGAACTCTATCCCACAGTGTCTACAAACAAGTGATCTCGAACAATTTTCCATTAGCATCATGGGTTGTCATCTTCAGCTTGTAAGGATTTGACTTCGACTTGCTCTGGTTGTCTATGATATGCAACACCAAGTTGAATCTCTATTTTTTCCATGATGTACTGAACTACTATGATGGGTTGTCATCTTCTACTTGTTCTAAGGATTTGACTATGACTTGCTATGATTGTCTACAATGCCAAGTTGAGTCTCTATTTTTTCCATGATGTATTGAATTGATTTCATTCTAATGAAGACATATGTTGGTTATTTTTAATTTGCACACCTTCATAAAAAAACTCTAGGTCAATGATATAGTTCTCATATTCATGGAAAAGATCTTGAATCACCTTGGATCTTTGCCCTTGTAGGTTATCAACCATTAACTTTTGTTGATTTATTTTGGTATTGATGTATGTGAATAGAATTTTGGCCACAAGGGCAATTTCTTCACTCTTTAAGAGGTTTTTTCCCTTGGCTTGTATATACACCTATAACCCTAATGGTTCACTTATCATTGTACATTGACTTGGTAATACATCAAGTGTTGTGTTTCTCTCCAAGCTTCTTCTTGTTCCTTGTGCTCCTTATGTGATTCCACAATCCTCAAACTCCAACAAATGGTACTAGAGCACATCCTACAAATATGAGAGGGATACAACCTTTCAAATACTTCCTTCAAACGGTATATGTGAACACAACCCCCTTTTATGGCTATATGAAGTAGGGGATGATATAAGGTATGGAGGAGTATGTACCACATAGAGCTATACATATACAAAAAATCTGGAGAGGTTCATTACCATACTCTGAACAAAGGAACCTAGAATATTAGAATCACACTATATTTGTATTAAAGTGTAAATGTACTTACATATAATTTTATTTAATACTAAGTGTGTATGTATGTATGTATGTATGTATGTATGTATGCATGTATGTATGTATGTATGTATGTATGTATGTATGTATGTATGTATGTATGTATGTATGTATGAATCAATAGAAGGAATACGGGCGCATAGCGACGGTTAAGGCGACATAATTTTGTCGTTATAAAATTGCAAAAAGCATCGCAAGAAGCGTCGAACGCAGATCGTCGATTAAACGATGAGCTAAACGACGGTTTTTTTGACGTGTGGCGCGACGGGATGTGCGACTCTCGCGTAGAGCGTTGCTAAAGCGATGGTTTAAAAAAGCATCACATAAGCGATGCTAACAACATCGCTTATGTGATGCCAATTCTAGTGCTTTTTACTATGAAATGCCATCGCTTACACGACGGTCTGTTGACGAGAAACAATTAAAACATTGGAGGCTCTTTGATCGCCATGTTCACAGATCTGATCGAAGAGCCCTCCAACGTTCACAAATGCACTGCGCTTATGAGTTGAAACAAGTATATGCAAAATTGTTGTTTAGCCTAATCTCTATCTTATTGTCTCTCTCTGTCTCTGTTTCTCTCTTTCTACATCTTTCTCTCTTTGAATTCTCTCTCTTTCTCTCTCCTCTCTCTCTCTCTATTGCAGGTTATTCAAGAAGCTAACCAAGCAAAAAGTATGGCTAACTACTGTAAGTACAATTTCCATTCTTTATATATCATTTGAATTGTGTTATTTTCATTACTTAGCATACTCACACTTATTGATATGCACATATACACTTATACATGATGAAGATACACATTCACACCTATACACATATACACATATACACATGCACATACACACACATACATGTGCACATACACTTACACATACACATGCATATGCACAAAAATTTCTACAACCACATAAAAAGACTTGCATGCATGCATTATTGCATATATATATACACATACACACATTAACCTATACTTAAATATATGTATATGGACATCCACATGCATGCACATTCACATGCATGCACATGGATGCAAATGGAAATGCATCCACACGCACATGCATGTTTCATACATATACACATGCATATACATACATTTGTATATGTTTATACACATACACATACATATGCACATATGTATATATACACAAACATACACATATATATGCACATACGTACACACACATATACACATGCACACACACATGCACATACATACATATACACATATACATGCACATACACACATATACACATACACTTACACATATACATGCACATACATATACACACACATACACATGCACATGCACATACTCATATACACACATATATACTTACACATGCACATGCACATACATACATATACACACACATACACATGCACATGCACATACACATACATACACATATACACTTATACATGCACATGCACATACATGCATATACACATATACATATGTACATACATTCATATACACACACATATTACACACATATACATGCACGTATGTACACACACATATTACACACATATACATGCACATGCATACACACATATGAATGAATTATATAATTAAAGTACTAAAACACATGCTTAATATAAAAAATAATAACAATCAATAGAATAAAATTTTTCATTACTTAATACCATACACACAATTCAAAACATAGCTGAAATGAACAATATATATATATATATATATATAAATGTAAATACATATAATCCAATGTCATAATCAAGAATCCTAATCATCATCATTATCATCATCAGCATCATGATCATCCTGATCATCCTCATCCTCATCATCATGATCACCCTGTGATGATCGAGATCATCCCTCCTGTGTCTGTCTCTCCACCTCATCCATATCTGCCTCTCCATAATACTCTTATATTACATATACAAACATAAATAAGTAAAACAATTAAAAGATCCATAAAATATAAAACTTATATAAAATTAATTATTACTCACAAAGGCATCCGGATGATCTCGCATATACTCGCTCAAACACCGATATCCAAAATGTGTAGCATACTCGATCTCATGTTTCGTAGGATATCGGCCATAATCCTTTCGATGCACTGAAACAAATAAGAAAGATTAGTTTCTTGCATTTTAACTAAAATAAAAAATATACTCATAATAACACATATACTTACAAATGTAGCTACAAAACCATGATGGCCCATTTGGCCTAGGTGCGATGTGTGGACCGACTCAATTCTCTTCTTTGTAGTAGCCTGCTTATTTAAGAAAAAAGAAATACATAAATTAAATGTAAAAAATTACTAAAATATATGAAAATTATAAATATAAACTATTAATTTGTATACCTTCTACCAAGAAAATGATTCCTGAAGACGTAGCTGTCTACGAAAAAATTGCCACATCTCAGGTGGTATGTTAGGTCACCTCTTATTTTTTCCACCATACAATATCTCTTGTTAATTTAATCTCAAACAGAAAAAAAGAATCAAAATACATACACATATATACACACACATACACACACATACACATACACATACCCACACACACATATACATGCAAACATATACACATACATATATGCATACATATACACATACATATATGCATACATATACACATATACATACATATAACATAAACACACACACACACATATATATATATATATATATATATATCCACATATATACGTACACACACATGCATGCATATACACTCATTCATACCAAATACATGCATTTATCCCACAATAATGTGTATTTGTGTTAATATCAAATACCATAATTTGTAGATTTTGATCAATCAGATGGAACTCCACCACCGTCTCCTCATCGTCCAAGGACTATATACTGTAAGTATATCAAACATTTAATTTTAAATATATTTGATGGATACATAACTTATATATTTTTTTGTTTTCTTATTATAATTAGATTTTGATCAATCATAGGGCATTCCACCACCTCCTACCCATGCAACGACTTCACATGTGTCCTCCAATTGGAGTTATGATGAATTTCACTATGAAGAGCATATTATGTTGGTATAACTCTTGTTATGGCACACATCAAAGACCACGATTGGAATGTATTGAACATGAGGTAGAGTATGGTACTTTTGAGCATGCACCATCACTCGGTCAACGTGATAATGCTTGGGTATGTATTTTTTCTATAAATTAATATCATTATTTTATTTAAAAACCATATACAAAATCAAAGTACTGTTGATATACAGGAATACTTGCTCGATGATGATAATTTTTCTCATAATGTTAATATACCTCGTACAATTAAGTATCAGTTAACTATGGAGGTATTAAGTCATTAGTAAAATGGGAGGAGACCAAATTTATCTACAAGATTTTGAAGGATGGAAAAATAATTTTAAAGGATGGGTAGAAAAAAAGCATCCATTCAATGTAGGTTTTTATTCTTATTTTAGCTAAGGTAAGAACAAAAACTTGCATTGAATGGACACTTTTTGTCTTCCCATCCTTTAAAACTATATTCATGCATCTTTCAAAATATTCATGATAAATTTGATCCTCCCAATTTACTAATGACTTAATACCTCCATAACTAACTGATACTTTACATTTGTAAACAACTTAGCAAGACAGGTAATAGATTGACTATGAAATGGGAGACAACAAGACGATTCAATGGTCTAGATATGAAAATCTAAAAACCACAATATACAAAGAAAATTAAAAACAAAATCAAAGATACACAGCTACCCATGCATACATACATATACATACATACATACATACATACATACATACATACATACATACATACATACATACACATGTATACACATACATATACATATATGAACACACATACGTATACATATATATACATACATATACACCTATAAAACACATATATATACATATATACATATACACATACACATAAGCATACACATATATAAAATTATATGCATATATATATATATATATATATATATATATATATATATATATATATATATATATATATATATATATATATATATATATATATATATATATATGTATGTATATATATATATATATATTTTTTTTTTTAATATATCTTTATTTGATGAACTTACAAGTTATTATCTGAATAATTTTTACCAAGTCAGAATATTCTTCCTACCTCACATGATGAAATGAAGAAGATAATCAACAATCTTGGTATAGATTATCAATGTATACATGCATGTCCTAACAATTGTATTTTATATAGAGGTGAATATGCAAAATCTTTGACATGTCCCAAATGTCAATCTCCTTGATATAAGGACGAAGAAGGTAAAATCCCAAAAAAGGTATTGAGACATTTTCCATTGGTTCCACAGATTAGACATATGTTTCAAAGCCTTGAATTATCAAAGCTTTTGACATGGGGACATGATCATAAAAGTATTGATGGAATAATTAGAATTCCTCATGATAGTGTTGCTTTTCAGCATATTGATTCTACATGGCTTGAATTTGCACAAAATCCACATAATCTAAAGATAGGAGTTGCATTAGATGGGGTTAATCCATTCTCCATGAAATCCAGTAAATGGTCAACATGGCCAGTGGTAGTCATAAACTACAATCTTCCGCCATATCTTAACATTAAAAAGGAACATTTAATGCTTTCACTTTTAATCCCAGACAAAAGACAAGTTAAAGATATGAATATATATCTTGCTCCTCTCATTGACAATCTCCAAGAGTTATGGAGAGGAATTAATGTCATTGATGTATCGAAAAGCATCAATGAAAGACATATTACGGTTCATGGTATTGTGGCTTGGACTATTCACGATTTTCCAGGATATCGTGTTTGTTCAAGTATTGATGTAATTTTTTTATTCAATATGCATATAAATAAATGTGAATTTGTTGTATTTTATGGAATCATGGAAGGTTAAATGTATTTTTAATGTTTTAAATGTCCAGAAGGTTTTAATGTGGTTGTGTTTGATCTAGTAGGTGAAGAAGCATGAGGGCTTGGATACAAGTGGATGTGTGTAAATAAATAAATTCGAAGACTAAATCGAAGACTTCTAGAATAGTTATATTTAGGTTTATCTTGTTGTAAAAGTAGTGGTTCACTTTAGAAAGTGACACCTTTTGTAAATAAAGTAGTTTTTCCTAAAAGAAACTTCTAAAAGTGACGGCCCTCATGTAACTTCTATTTTCAGGACGTCGCTTCCACAACGTAATAGAAATAACCTATAAATACGCGTACTCTGAGAGGCTCGTCCATCAGAGTACACGGGGGGAGATTGCACCCAATATCACATCAATTGTTTCTGTTTTTGATTCCTGTTTTGTCTTCTTTCTGCTTTTGTGTGTGCGTGCACTGAGGGACCTGATAACAGTGGTATCAGAGTCTGGCATGTATCACTCCGGAGGGGTTTTTTTTGCATTCTCTATTCATGATCCATGTCCGCTCTGTTTGCATTCTCTGTTCGCGATCTGAATCCGAATCTGAAATCGAAATCCACGTCCGCATTCGTGTTCACTTCTGCTTCCGCTTCTACTTTTGTCTATGTTTTAGTTTCAGAACTAGAACCTATGTTTACACGTACATTTACACCTACGTTTACACCTATGTTTACACCTACATTTACACCTATATTTGTACCTACGTTTACACCTATGTTTACTCCTTCGTTACACCTATGTTTACTCCTTTGGCCTACTCCAAGGTGTCGACTAAGGTGTCGACTAAGGCAAAGAACTTGGGCAATACATTGGCAACATTGGCACCCAAGGCTCCCTTGGCAACCGTTGGTAGCCGTTGGCTATGCGCGAGGCAATTTTAATTTTGAGTGGCAATACAGAGTTTTAGATTCCCTAAGGTAGGAGGATTTGAGCCTACAACCTCCTACTTACAAGGGAAATACTTTAACCACTACTCCATCTCTTTGAGTTATCACTCTATCTCGCTTTTGTCATATTTACATCAACTTTCACCTCCCTCTTCCTTTTACAATTTCCAAGATGATTTCACACATGTGGAAGCGCGCGTCGATTTTCTAAAGGAGTGCATCAAAGAATATGGCATAACTTACAATATATAACTCAGATTTTAGCATATAATATATTGTTGGAAAGCTATCGGAATGAGCTTTTTAATTAACCTATTAGATTGAGGATCCAACATAGTTTGAAAGAGCGGTTTTGTTCTCTAGATATGGACCCTACAACAATGGAGGATTTTGGCAATTCACCTTTACCTGGGGTCTCACTCGAGCAACAATTAGAGCTTATGCGACAAGAACTTCAAGCAACTCAACAAGCTATACAAGAACGTGATCCTAAGCTCCAACAAGTACAAAGTGATGATCGTAGCTTAATCAGAGTTGTGAAAGCGATTATCAGTACACAAGAAGAAGGTGCAAGTTCCAAGATAGGTGCTAAGAACTTCCAGTTCTCCAGATTTGATGGACGAAAGGATGGCCAATTTGTCCTATCATGGCTCTCTCAATTCAACGATTTCTACTATGATGAGTCCTATTCAGAAAGTGAGAAAGTCAAGTTTTCTACCAATTATTTGGTAGGAAGAGCTCAGCTATGGTGGAATGTTTTACGGAATAGTACCAACTGTCCTACCACATGGGATGCATTTCAGGCAAAAATTAAGGAGTCTTTCTTCCTTCCGAGTTCCATCTACATGCGCGTCCTACATGGACAACTTTTGGATGGAGAGAAGGAGATAATGTATCCATTTATACTGAACATTTTTGGCAATGTCTTTTATTACTTCATTCACTTGAGCAGGTTCCTGAAGCAAGTTTGCAACGAAAATATGAAGATGGTTTGGAGATGGGAATCCAAGCAAAGCTCCATACCCTCCGACCTACAACCTTGTATGAAGCTATCTCTTTCACGCATGATGCTGAAAAGGAGTTCCAATCTATCAAAGACACTTTGCTTACAACAAATTCGTCAACATCAACCACCCGTCAAAGCCAATTTTCCTTTTAAGCATCCTTTTACTACGTTCGCTTCACCTACTTTCCAACGCTCTCCTCAATCCCATTTGGTACCATCCAAAAAATCAACCCATGGCCAGCCTCACAAACCTACCACTCTTCAAAATACGACGATGAATGCTCAACAAAAACGGCCCCGTATAACTTGTTGGAATTGTGGAAAGATTGGTCAGACCAAAGCTGCTTGTAGGATGAGACCTACTAATAGGCAACCCATTGAAGCTCAAGTACACAACATGGAGGTTGTTCCTGTTGACACTGAACCTAACTGGTCTGAAGAAGTATCAGAGCAAGAACTAAGTACCCTGGGTAACAGACTTTCTAACCATTCTCTACTTTGCATGCATGGCACCATTAATGGCGTAGTAGTAAATGTTTTACACGATGATGGTAGCTCGCATGATTTTATTTCTCATAAGCTAGTTAAAAATATTAACCTTACTACTCATCCTTCTACATATAAGGTTAAAGCTTCATTTATAGGGAATTAGTATAATGTTACGAATGAGGTGCATAATATTCAAATCTATATAGGCTCATATGTAGATGAACATTCATTTCTAATTGCTCCGTTGCAGTCATATGATGTTATACTTGGCATGCCATTTCGACATAATTACAACCCCTGCATTGATTATGATAAACACACAATTACTTTCAAATTTTGAAATAAAGATGTTTCATTGTCTGCGATGCATGATTTTCAACCCTTTCTGTTCATTAGTCATACGCAAGTCAAACAAGCTTTTAGGAAAGGTTATAACTCATGTATTGTCTTTGTGAATAATATGACTGATTATACACATACACTTCCAAGTGCACATAAGTCATTTATGGACTCATATAAGGATTGTTTTATGGCTGATTTTCCTTCTGCAATACCACCTTCTAGGGGATCTCTTGACCATAGGATTGATTTAATTCTTGGTAACTCTCCTCCTCATAAAGCACCTTATAGGCATGGACCTTTACACCAAAATGAAATAGCTAGACAAGTTAAAGATTTACTCAACAAAGGACTAATACGGTCTAGCTCTTCTCCTTTTGGAGCCCCTGTTCTTTTAGTTGAAAAGAATAACAAGATGTATAGAATGTGCATTGATTATAGAGAACTTAATAAAATTACCATTAAGAATAGGTATCCTATCCCTAGGATAGATGACTTGCTAGATAAACTTCGTGCAGCTTGTGTCTTCAGTAAAATCGACCTCAAATCTGGGTATGATTAGATAAGAATGACATCGCATGAAATTTATAAAATTGCTTTTAGAACTCAACATGGCCATTTTGAATTCATGGTAATGCCTTTTGGACTTACCAATGCACCCGCCACCTTTGCACGCATGATGAATAATATTTTCCTTGAATACCAAGACTTCATTCTTGTCTTCTTTGATGATATACTTATTTATAGTAGGAATGACAGTGAACATGAAACTCATTTAGCAATAGTCTTTGATTTGTTACGTAAAAATAAACTTTATGCTAATTCTAAAAAGAGTTATTTCTTCCAAAATGAGATAGAGTATCTTGGACATATCGTCTCTAGTCAAGGCGTTCATGTAGATCCCAAGAAGATTAAAGTAATTGAAGAATGGCCTAAACCTCAATCAGTGAATGATGTCCGCTCGTTTTTAGGATTAGCTAGCTTTTATCGAAAGTTTGTAAAGGGATTTTCTTATATAGCCCTTCCCCTTACTTTATTATTGAAGAAAAATCTAAAATTTGTATGGGGAGTAGCCCAACAACAATCTTTTGATAAACTTAAGTATGCACTTTCCCGTGCGCCTATTTTGATTTTGCACAACCATTTCACGTAATTACAGATGCTAGTGGTTTTGGTATGGGTGCTCTTTTAATGCAAAATGATCATCCTCTTGCATTTGAAAGTAGGAAACTCAAACCTTCTGAATGCAATTATAGTACATATGATAAGGAACTGTTAGCTGTTGTACATGCATTGAAAATTTGGAAACATTACCTTATGGGTTTGGAAGTTCTAATTAAAACCGACCAACAAGCCATTAAGCATTTATTACATCAACCATTAATTTCTGATAGACATATTAAATGGGCTTCATTTCTACAAAACTTCCAACCTCTGATTCAATATCACCCAGGAAAAGCTAATGTTGTAGCTGATGCTTTAAGTCATCTCCCATGCTAAAGTGTTAACATGTGTGTGTATGCATGTAATTATGTATGTATGCATATGCAAATGCATTATGTGTATATGTGTCTATGTGTGTATGTGTGTGTATGTGTGTGTGTGTGTCTATGTGTGTGTATGCATGTGTATGTGTGTGTAAATCTATGTGTATATGTGTGTGTATGTGTGTGTATGTGTCTATGTGTATGTATGTGTCTGTGTGTATGTGTATGCATGTATCTATGCATATGCATGTGCATTATGTATGCATATGTATGCATATGTGTGTGTATGTGTCTATGTGTGTGTATGTGTGTATGTGTGTGTATGTGTATGCATGTATCTATGCATATGCATGTACATTATGTATGCATATGTGTGTGTGTGTATGCATGTAAGTATTTATGTATGCATATGTGTATGCATTATGTATGCATATGTGTATGCATTATGTATGCATATGTATGCATTATGTATGCATTATGTATGCATATGTATGCATTATGTATGCATATGTATGCATTATGTATGCATATGTATGCATTATGTATGCATATGTATGCATTATGTATGCATATGTATGCATTATGTATGCATATGTATGCATTATGTATGCATGTATGTGTATGTGTGTGTATGTCTCTCTATGTGTGTGTGTATGCATATATGTGTGTGTATGTGTGTATGTGTGTGTGTACGTGTGTGTGTGTCACTACAATAGATTGATGGTATACCGAGGTTTTTACCGAGGAAAATGAATGCGGCTTTATTTGCCGTGACGCCGGTGTAAAGGTCGGTTTGCGCGTCGATACCAAAGAGTCGGTATAGGCATTGGTATATACACCGATATATGCATCGGTATGGGTGTCGGTATATGCGTCAGTATAAACGTCTGTATACGCGTTGATAATCTGCTTCTGCTGCGTCGCCTCCTGGGTGTACCGACGGTTATTCGGATGACACTACTGGGAGTACCGTCGCTTATACTAACGACCATACCTGCAAAATTTTTTTTGGGCAGAGTGTTTTGTCTTTTGCTATAGCAACATTACCATGATGTTGCTTAACAAAAGACAATACACTCTGCCCAAAAAAATCTGAGTACATGTGATGTGTACTCTAATGACAACCGAAATATGATTTCATGAAATAGAGTATTATTGTACACAAAAGAGATAATCAGAATGAACAATGAACCATGTACAAAAGAAGTTATATATTTCAGTAATGAAGCATGTACAAGAGTGTGGCAAACCACTGTCATGTATGACGCTTTTACAAAATGTGGCAAAGCAATGTATTGCCATATGGAAATCAAATACAAAATATTGGTCTTCCACTACCATACACATGCAAAGAACGTTCCATATCAACAGTCCTGCAACAAAGAACATTAATGGAATGAGATAAATTCACATGAAAATTACAAACAAGTAAAAACCAAGTTTATAAATTAATTACCTCATCACAAACGCTCCCATGAAACTACCGCACCGCGTTTTCCAAGTCCTGCAATAGTGCAGTCAACCCATGACTATATCTGTAAGACTCCTCCATTCGTGTTGGAGGACGACCCATTGCGAGCTCCTGAAATAAATATAAAAAGATTAGAGAAACATATATGAGAAATTTAACACAAATAAATTCAATAAATGAAATGGTACTTACAAACTCATGATGCATCATGTCATATCCGCCGCTGCCCAAATGTGACGGTCCAATCGTGTCTAGACGTGTGGCTGTGACATTTCGCTACTGGCGACATCGATCAGGAGTCTGCTGCTGCTCATCATGAATCATGTCCCACTCCTCAGCATCTAACCACACAGGCTTTGGTAAGCCTTCTCTGAATGCATCACGAGCCTCGGATCGTCGATGCGACATGACCTCACGTGCGGTGTGCAGAATCCACTCTGAACTGACAATCGACTGTCCATCGGCTGGTCGGAACTCTTGGTAAATCGTCTGTGTGATATAATTCTTCCGATCTTTATCCTGTTCACTCCATTTTAGCATGATGGAGTGTCCGAAATGGATGGAACAAAGCTGTCGTATGCGTGCACGCATTGCTTTGCCAGACGCATCCATCCCTGGAGCTCCATCTCGGATACTATACACCTTGGAGTCATCATGGTCATGAGCACCCCAAGGTGTACGTGGTGTATCGCGTGGTGTACTGCGTGGTGTACTGCATGGCGTACCTACATCTGAGGAACTCGTCCTAGGAGTAGAAGCGGGCGACACAACGTCCGTCACACTGCCTCCACAACAACCGCCTCCTCCGCCTCTAGACCTACCTGTAGATCCACTCCTAGAACCTCCTGCTCTAGAGCGTGACCTCGATCTACGAGACGGGCCAGACCCTATATTGCGCTGAGGTGTTGAACGCACATGTCTACTAGTAGACCCAGTAGGAGATGGCTACAAAGATGGTCGTGGTGGAGTCACAAAGCTAGGAGACATACCTCCTACGTGAGTAGCACCACCCGCAGGAGTGACACCGGCAGGAGTGACACTGACGGGAGTGAGGCCAGTGGGAGTGAGGCCGGAAGGAGTAAGGCCGCCAGGAGTGAGGTCGGGAGGAGTGCTACCACGAGCGATCCAATACTGTGATGCAGCGGCCATATACGCAGGAGGAACCTGAGAGATGAACTCCAAAAATTGCTCCTCTGTCATGGAATGTGGAGTGACTGGAGGACTGTCTCCTATCGTGCTCTGTAATAAAAGAACTCAAATAATTAGCATGCGATAAGAAAAATAATATAGGGAACAAACAAAAAAAAAAACCAAAAATTAGTACGTACAAGTGTTTTATTCAAAAGTCCTCTATTCTAGCATCCTCTTGAAGATCCGATGCACCAAGAATATCTATCTCTATATTGATGGCTTCTAAATCGCTTGCTATGCTGGTTTCCTCCTGATCATCGTCTATTGCTTCGTCTTCTTGAACAATGACCTCTTCTTCTCGAACAATGATCTCTTCCTCCTCAACTATCGAATGAATCTCTGAGTCCACTAGAGATGGACTTTCTTCTACATCTATGTTTTCAAAAATTTGTGTACTACGTGGAGCGACTTGTAAAACAAATAGCCACTCTCAGAATGCAATCATTCGGACAAGCATGAATTTTAGTATAATCCATTCCAATGGACTGTAAAAGTTTTTTCGCATCTCCACGTGTTGGAGGCATGTCATTGCCCTCTGGCAAAATTTGATCTTTAAGAAGCCTGCAATAAGCAATTACAATGATATTAGTAAATGAAGTTATTGTGATACAACAATGAAAGCCAATTTTTTCTCCACTTACCTGAACAATTCAGTGACACTAGTATCTGACCATCCATAAATGGATTGCAGATTCAGCATCGCGAGTGAAGCACGTAGTACAGATATCTTTGCTCCATTGTAAAGTGGTAAACGAGCTAATCTTCGCATGTTTTCATATTCTTCATCAACTTCTGATCGTGGAATTTCTGTTGTGTCCATGAAACTCTCGACATCTTCTTCACCATCATGATCTTCGTCCATCTCATAAAATGCTTGAAGCATCTCTTCCATATGTTCATTCTGTGTAATATTATTAGTGCTTGCTTCTATGTTTAAGTCCTTTTTTGCTCTCTTTTCTCCACGAGAGGTTACCGGTGCAATGTCGTTTGGGTCCATCTGCTCACCTGGGGGACCATGCGAATGATAGCGTAGGTTTTCCAGTCGACTCCTATCAAAGGATCCATACTCTCTAACATGTGCAGTACAAATCCGTCATTTCTGATAAATTTGATACTGGCACTGTGTGCAAGGACATGCCATTCTCTCTTCAGGATCCAAAGAAGCCATCTGCTACAATATGGACATTTTAGAACATTTTAGAACATCTATTTTTTATTAAACCTAAAAATCTCACTCTTAAAGACCTAAATACTTAAATACCTAAAAAACTTAAAACCCTAGTTTTAAAACCCTAATCTATATAGCTATCCTATTTTATCTATATATTCATATTTTTTTCTTGATTGATCCTATTTTATATATATATTTATTTATTTATACAGATTTTTTTCCTCTTAATTAAGTTATATGTATGCCTAAATCCTAAAACCCTAATTTTAAAGATCTAGACCTAAATTATGTATATTTCTATACACATGTGTATATACATGTATATATGTATTATATGTGTATGTGTATGTGTGTATATATGTTAAATAGGTGTTAAAACCCTAAAACCCTTAAAGATTTAAATCTAAAATATGTATATTTTTGTATATGTGTGTTTGTGTATATATGTTATCTACGTATTAAAACCCTAAAACCCTAATCAGAAAGACTTAGACTTAATACTAAACCCTAAAACCCTAATCTTAAATATCTAGACCTAAAATATGTATATTTCTATATACATGTGTATATGCATGTATATATGTATTATATGTGCATGTGTATGTGTGCATATATGTTATGTAGGTGTTAAAACCCTAAAACCCTAATCTTAAAGATTTAAATCTAAAATATGTATATTTTTGTATGCATGTGTATCTACATGTATGTATGTATTCTATGTATATGTGTGTTTGTGTATATATGTTATCTACGTATTAAAACCCCAAAACCCTAATCAGAAAGACTTAGACTTAAATCTGAAATACTAAAACCTAAATACTTAAACACCTATCAAAATCTAAACCTCTAATCCTAAAACCCTAATCATATTTTATATATATATTTATTTATATATTCATATTTGTTTTCTTATTTTTCTCTATATGTGTGTTTGTGTATATATGTTATCTATGTATTAAAACCCTAAAACCCTAAAACCCTAATCAGAAAGACTTAGACTTAAATCTGAAATATTAAACCCTAAAACCCTAATCTTAAATATCTATACCTAAAATATGTATATTTTTGTATACATGTGTATATACATGTATATATATATATTATGTGTATGTGTATGTATGTGTGAATAGCGTAAAAACCCTAATCCTATTTTTGTATATTTGATGTAAAAAAAAAACTTCAAAATAAAAATAGGATTATATGTGTGTATGTATGCATGTGTGTATATATGTGTATGTATGCATGTGTACATGTGTGTGTGTATGTATGCATGTGTATACATGTGTGTGTATGTGTATGTATGTGTATGTAGGCATGCATGTGTGTGCATGTGTGTGTACGTGTGTGTATGTATGCATGCATGTATGTGTATGTGTGTGTATGTGTATGCATGTGTATACATGTGTGTGTATGTATACATGCATGTGTGTATATGTGTGTATATATGTGTGTATGCATGCATGTGTGTATATGTGTGTGTATGTATGCATGCATGTGTGTATATGTGTGTGTATGTATGCATGCATGTGTGTATATGTGTGTATATATGCGTGTGTGTATGTATGTGTGTATATGTGTGTGTGTATGTGTATGTATGCATATGTGTATATATGTGTGTGTATGTATGTGTGTATGCATGTGCGTGTATGTATGCATGTGTGTAAATTTATGTGTGTGTGTATGCATGCATGTGTGTATATGTGTGTGTGTGTATGAAAGCATGCATGTGTGTATAGGTGTGTGTATGTAAGCATGCATGTGTGTACATGTATGTGTGTATGTATGCATATGTGTATGTATGCATGTGTAAATGTGTGTGTGTATGTATGCTCTATTTTCCTATCTCTATCTTCCTTTCTCTTCTCTCTATCTTCATTTCTCTTCTCTCTCTCTTTCTCTCTCTCTCTCTCTCTCTCTTTCTTTCTCTCTCTCTCTCTCAATAGAGAATAAAAGAATCACTTACAAGTATGTCCCTCTTTTGAATCGTTGTCGTCAAAGCGTAATCTAGGTTATCTATCGTCCAATTCCAAACAATCGACGCCAAAGAACTTCTGCAAAATCAAAGAAAAGAGAAATTACAACCCTAAAGCATAGAGAAACACAAATGCTAACAGTACGCACAACACTTACCAAGATGTGAGATCTAAGCCGAGAGAGAGTGTGTGTGTGTAGAGAGAGAGATCCGTGTGTGTGTGTGCACAAAACAATGCAGGTCGCAATTCGGTTCGCGCGCGCAAGTTTGACAGAAGACCAATAGTACTCAAACATGCTCAAAAATGTGAAGTTTTGCTCTCGTGTTCGCGGTATGTTTAAAACTCGCCGCCGGTATAGGCGACGGTATAGACGCTTATACTGACGCCTATACCGACGCATATACCGACGCTCATACCAGCGGCTGTGGGCCACACCGAAGATCCGTTTAAAATGGTCATACCGACGGTCACTTGACTGTCAGTATCTCTCAGTGAGATTTTCCGAGGCGTATACCGACGTCGACTGTGACCGTCGGTATATGAAGCGTCGATAAGCCCCTCATATGTTGTAGTGTGTCTATGTGTGTATGTGTATGTGTGTATGCATGTGTATGTGTGTGTATGCATGTAAGCATGTATGTATGCATATGCATGTGCATTATGTATGCCTATGCATGTATGTATGTGTATTTGTGTGTATCTATATATATGTGTCTGCATGCATGTGTATATGTGTGTAAATGTGTGTGGATGTGTGTGTGTAAGTGTGTGTGTCTATGTGTGTGTATATGTGTGTGTATGTGTATGTGTGTGTGTGTATGTGTGTATGTGTGTGTGTCTATGTGTGTATATACGTGTGTATCTATATATATGTGTCTATGTGCATGTGTATGTGTGTAAATGTGTCTGGATGTGTGTGTGTAAGTGTACATGTGTCTATGAGTGTGTATGTGTTTATGTGTGTATGTGTCTATGTGTGTGTATGTGTGTATGTGTATGCGTGTACGTATGCATATGCATGTGCATTATGTATGCATATGTGTGTGTATGTGTGTGTATGCATTTAAGTATGTATGTATGCATATGCATTATGTGTGTATGTGTCTATGTGTGTATGTGCATGTGTGTGTATATGTGTGTATGTATGTGTGTGTGTGTCTATGTGTGTATGTGTGTGTATGCATGTGTATGTGTAAATCTGTGTGTATATGTGTGTGTATGTGTGTGTCTATGTGTGTGTATGTGTCTATGTGTGTGTATGTGTATGCATGTATCTATGCATATGCATGTGCATTATGTATGCATATGTGTGTGTATGCATGTAAGTATGTATGTATGCATATGCATATGCATTCAGTGTATGCACATGCATATGCATCATGTATGCATATGTATGCATGTATGTGTATGTGTGTGTATGTCTCTCTATGTGTGTGTGTATGCATATATGTGTGTGTATGTGTGTGTGTATGTGTGTATGCATGTGCATGTGTGTGTATGCATGTAAGCATGTATGTATACATATGCATGTGCATTATGTATGCATATGTATGCATGCATGTGTATGTGTGTATATGCAAGTAAGTATGTATGTATGCATATGCATATGCATTATGTATGCATATGTATGCATGTATGTGTATGCCTCTCTACGTGTGTGTGTGTATTCATATATATGTGTATATGTGTATGCGTGTGTATGTGTGTGTATGCATGTAAGCATGTAGGTATGCATATGTATAATTGTATGTGTATGTGTGTGTGTATGTTTCTTAATGTGTGTCTATGCATATATATGTGTGTATGTGTATGTGTGTATGCATGTGTATGTGTGTGTATGTGTGTGTATGTGTGTGTGTCTATGTGTGTATGTGTGTGTGTGTCTATGTGTGTAGGTGTATGTCTATGTGTGCATATATGTGTGTATATATGTGTGTATATATGTGTGTATCTATATATATGTGTCTGTATGCATGTGTATGTGTGTGTGTAAATGTGTGTCGATGTGTGTGTGCATAAGTGTGTGTATATGTGTGTGTGTGTGTGTATGTGTGTGTTTCTATGTGTGTATGCATGTGTCTATGTGTGTATATATGTGTGTGTCTATGCATGTGTATGTGTGTATGTAAATTAATGTGTATATCTGTGTGTGTGTGTGTATGTGTGTGTTCTATGTGTATGTGTGTGTGTCTATGTGCGTATATGTGTGTGTGTATGCATATGTATGTGTGTGTGTTCGTACCTGGCTTCAAGGAGTGCGTTGATCTCTCTATCTCTCTTGCTCTCTCTCTCTCTCTGTGCTGGGAGAAATCATTTTTTTTTTTAACATTCCAGAGCGTCGCTTATGCAATGCTCTGGAACACAGGATGTCACTTATGCGATGCTAAAGCACCGCAGCCAGTTTGCCAACATCACAAATAGCATAGTTAATTAGCGATGCTATTTGTGACACATAGTTTTAGCGTCGCATAAGCGATGCTAACATCGCTTATGCGATGACAAATCTAAAAAAAAAAACAGGGCCATCGCTTATGCCACGCTACCATCGCATAAGCGATGGTTCTCTTTTTTTTTCAATCGGGGGGCATCGCTATGCCCCCCTATTTCTAGTAGTGAATGTTATGCTAATTCAAGAAAAACAACACTTTGTAGAGTAATTTGAAAGATTCATCATGCAAAAATAAACATGAAGTTTATATTACAATGGTGGGCTATGCTATATTTACATTAATTTAGAGATCAATAAATACCATACATACATGTAATGTGTCTGTGTATTCATCTATATAAATAGCCGATGCAATGGGGTTGTTTGCTTATGATTATTGAATATGGTTGTAGTGGGCCAAAAAGTATTTGTGTGTTTGTATCTACTAGGATGAATATATGTAGGTGTATGTATGTGTATAAACAAAAATCTCAAGGTCATGATCACCGAGGCATGTATGTATGTATGTATGTATGTCTCTCTCTCTCTCTCTCTCTCTCTCTCTATATATATATATATATATATATATATATATATATATATATATATATATATATATATATATATATATATATATATGTGTGTGTGTGTGTGTGTGTGTGTGTGTGTGTGTGTGTGTATGTGTGTGTGTGTGCATGAGTGTGTGTATGTATTTACATATGAGGAGAAAGAAAGTCTCTCATGGACATGGCAAGGTGTATGATCAAAAGTTAGGCTTTACAACATAGCTTCTCGCTTGAGCCTGTTATGTGTGCATCATATGTACTTAATAGGTGTCCCACTAAAGCATTGTAGTCTATCACTCCTTATGAGCCTTGGTATTGTCACAAGCCATCTATTGCTCATATGTTTGTTATTGGTTTGTTGACACATGCATTAGTATCTATGCAACTATGAAGGAAATTGGATGATAAGGTTATGAAATTTACTTTTATTGGGTACAATAATGAACAAAAAGGTTAGTTTATGTATCATCCACCTGTAGAAAGGGTTTTGGTTAGTTGAGATGAAGTATTTGTGGATGTCATTCAACCCCTATGTTCATGTACAAAGGAGACATAATTTAGCTTAAAACATGGGTTTGAAACTATGTTTCCTTTTTTCATTGGTTCGAAGTCAAGTGTATCTTCTAGTGAGGAAACTCCTCATTCTATGCATGTTTCCCATGAGCATATCCATCATTCTAATTTTTATGCTAATACACATTATGCACTTTTTGATGAGAAAGTTGAAATTGAAGAGGCTAACACTATGCCTAAATGGTTGGTATTAACTTTGAGAGGCTAACACTATGCCTAAATTACTCACTAGTCATAATGAGTTTCATGTTTTAGATTCTATGATTGATTTGCATGCCTGTTTTGAAATGTCAGATTTGAGGATTTTGTATCACTATTGGGAATTCAATTTATGCAAGTTGATGATGGAATTACCTTGTTTCAAACTAATTACATTGAAATTTTATTATATCATTAGCCTTGAATATTATAAACCTATTGCCACTCCCGTGTAAATATTTTTAAAATTGATTCTTCATGATGATTGAGATGCATTTGATGTTGGTCTCTATCACCACTTTGCTGAATGCATCATTTATGTATGCATCAATCGGCTTGTTTTATTGTGGATAGGACATTCTATATAAGCATCCTAGCTTGAACCAACATAGGCCATTGGAGAACAAAAGATCCATATGCATAATTTAATGAAGTCTATGGCCTTAATAGTCAGGGGTTTGATTCGAGGTTATTGAAATGGTACTATGTCCATGAAAAATGGGTGGTGAAATTTACAAACAACAAGTAAAAACCAAGTTTATAAATTCATCACCTCATCACAAACGCTCCCATGAAACAACAGCACCGTGTCCCTCCAAGTCCTCCAATAGTGCAGTCAATCCTAACAATATCCATAAGCCTCCTCCGTTCGTGTTGGAGGACGACCCATTGCCAGCTCTTGCAACAAATATACAAAACATTAGAGGAACATACATGAGAAGCTTAACACAAACAAATCCAATAAACCAAGTGGTACTTACAAACTCGTGACACATCGTGTCATATCCACCGCTACCCAAATGTGATGGTCCAATCGTATCTAAACGTGTGGCTGTGACATCTCGTTGCTGGTGATATCGGTCAGGAGTCTGCTACTGCTCGTCGCAAATCATATGCCACTCCTCAGCATCTAACCATATAGGATTTGGTAAGCCTACTCTGAAAGCATCATGAGCCTCAGATCGTCGATGGGACATAAATTCATATGCGGTATGCAAAATCCACTCTGAACTGACAAGAGGCTGCCCATCGATTGGTCAGAACTCCTGATAAATCATCTCTGTGATATAATTCTTTTGATCTTTATCTTGTTCACTCCATTTCAACTTGATAGAGTGTACAAACTGTATGGAGCAAATTTATCGTATACGTGCACGCATTGCTTTTCCAGCCGCATCCATCACCGGAGCTCCATCTTGGATACTATACACCTTGGAGTCATCATGGTCATGAGCATCCCAAGGTGTACGTGGTGTTCCACATGGTGTACCACATGGCGTACCTACATATGAGGTACTAGTCCTAGGAGTAGAAGTAGGCGACACGTCCCTCACACTGCCTCCACAATAACCGCCTCCTCCAGACCTACCTGTAGATCAATAATTGATCAATAATTCACTCCAATAAGGGAGTTCAAGAAAAATGTACAACCGTTTCATGCCAGCGACTGGAGTTTTTGAATCCCAAAATTGTTTTCAATCACTAGCTTTCATTTGGCATTGCACTTGTCGATCAATTTTTCCTTTACGTAAAACATGTCCATCAGGCAAATATCTATGGTGTCCTTTATAGATAGTTTTACGCAGTGCTTTGGAATAGCGTGCTTCGAGTCATGGTCTGCATAAGGGACAAGCATGGTAACCCGAAATCGATAAACCTAAACATTCACCATAACCAGGCTAATCATGCATTGTCTACATAAATATGCCTTGCACTCACACGTCTCGTCTTCTTATAGGTTGAGACATGTCACGCACAGTAATCCCATCCCATAAAATGCGCAGTTCTTCCACAAGTGGTGCAAGATATACATCCATGTTTTTTACCTTATACTTACGTGGTACAATAAGAGCTAATAATAAATGACCTTTCTTTGTGGCCAACCATGGTGGGATGTTATAACTGACCAAACATACAGGCCATGTGCTCCATGAAGAGCTGTGTAAACCAAATGGATTTACTCCATCCATAGCTAGGCCTAGACGTATGGACCGAGGCTCACTAGCAAACTCTGGCCACTTACTATCTATGTGCTTCCAAGCATCCGAGTCAGCAGACACTCGCATTAGACCATCTGTAGACCTGCTCTTTGCATGCCATGACATTAACTCAGCTATAGATTTGCATCTAAACATGTTCTTAATTCGTGGAATAATAGGAAAGTGACGAAGAACTTTTGCGGGGATTGCTTTCCCTATAAGGTCTTCTCTAAATCTATTTGCTCCACACTTTAGACATACGTGGAGATGCTCATACTCATTCCGAAAGAGGATGCAATCATTCGGACAAGCATGAATCTTAGTGTAATCCATTCCAATGGACTGTAAAAGATTTTCTGCATCTCCACATGTTGAAGGCATGTCATTGCCCTCTGGCCGAAATTGATCTTTAAGAAGCCTGCAATAAACAATTAGAACGATATTAGTAAATAAAGTTATTTTGATACAACAGTGAAAGTTTATTTCAAATCCACTTAGCTGAAAAATTCACTAACACTACTATCTGACCATCCATAAATGGATTGCAGATTGAGCATCGCGAGTGACGCACATAGTACAAATATCTTTGCTCCATTCTAAAGTGGTAAACAAGCTAGTCTTCGCATGTTTTCATATTCTTCATGGACTTCTGATCGTGGAAATTCTGTTATGTCCATGAAACTATCGACATCTTCTCCACCATCATGATCTTCGTCCATCTCATAAAATGCTTCGAACATTTCTTCCATATGTTCATTTCGTGTAATTCTATTAGTACTTTCTTGTAGGTCTAACTCCTTTTTTGTTCTCTTTTGTCCACAAGAGGTTACCAATGTAATATCGTTTGGGTCCATCTACTCACCTGGGGAACCATGCGAATGGTAGCATAGGTTTTCTACTCGACTTTTATCAAAGGATCCATACTCCCTAACATGTGCAGTACAAATCTGTTGTTTCCAATAAATTTGATGCTTGCACTGAGTGCAAGGACATGCCATTCTCTCCTTTGGATCTAAACTAGCCATCTGATACAATATGGACATTTTAGAACATTTGATTTTTTTATTAAACCTAAAAATTATACACCTAAATACTAAAACCTAAAACCTAAAAACTAAAAGAACCTAAAAACCTAATCCTAAAACCCTGATACTAAAGACCTATATATGTGTATATGTGTTATATGAATTATATATATGTATTATATATATGTATTATATATATGTCTATTGCTTATATAATTAAAATCCTATTTTTATATATTTAATTATATATAATTAATTTATTTTTTTAAAGGACTACCTCTTTTCATATTTATTTATCTATATAATTATCCTATTTTATATATTTATTTATTTATATATTCAGATTTTTTTCTTAATTAATCCTATTTTTATATATTTAATTAATTTATTTAAAACACTAATTTTTTTTATATTTATTTATCTATATAATTATCCTATATATATATATATATATATATTCAGATTTTTTTTCTTATTTTTTTTCTATATTTTCTCTTTATATAAATTTAATTGAGTTTATATGCATGCCTAAACCCTAAAACCCTAATCTTAAAAATCTAGACCTAAAATATGTATATTTCTATATGCATGTGTATATACATGTATATATGTATTATATGTGTATGTGTATGTGTGTCTATATGTTATGTATGTGTAAAAACCCTAAAACCCTAATCGAAAAGACCTAGACCTAAAACATGTATATATGTGTATGCATGTGTATATATATGTGTATGTGTATATATATGTGTATATAGATATGTGCATAAGTATATGTGTGTATGTGTATGTGTATATATATTTACTCTGATTAAAATCCTTAAAATTAAACCTATTTTTATATATTCAATTATATATATTTAATTAATTTATTTAAAACACTAGTTTTTTTCATATTTAGTTATCTATATAATTATCCTATTATATATATATATATTTATTTATATATTCAGATTTTTTTCTTAATTAATGCTATTTTTATATATTTAATTATATATATTTAGTTAATTTATTTAAAACACTATTTCTTTTTATATTTATTATCTATATATTTATCCTATTATATATATATATATATATATATATATATATATATATATATATATATATATATATATATATATATATATATATATATATATATATATATATATTCAAATTGTTTTCTTAATTTTTTTTCTATATTTTCTCTTTATATAACTTTAATTGAGTTATATGTATGCCTAAACCCTAAAACCCTAATCTTAAAGATCTAGACCTAAAATATGTATATTTCTGTATGCATGTGCATATACATGTATATATGTATTATATGTGTATGTGTATGTGTGTATATGTGTTATGCATGTGTAAAAACCCTAAAACCCTAATCGGGAAGATCTAGACCTAAAACATGTGTGTATGTGTATGCATGTGTATATATATGTGTATGTATATATATATGTGTATATGTATATATATATATATATATATATATATATATATATATATATATATATATATATATATATATATATATATATATATATATATATATATATATATATATATATATATATATATATATATATATATATATATGTATGTATGTGTGTGTGTGTGTGTGTGTATAAGTATATGTGTATGTATGTGTAAATAGCCTAAAAACCCTAATCCTTTTTTTATATATTTGATGTAAAGAAACCTTTAAAATCCTAATTTTATATATTTAATTAAAACACTAGTTTATGTGTGTATATGTGTGCATGTGTGTATGTATGTGTGTGTGAATGTATGCATGTGTGTATATATGTATGTGTGTCTATGTATGCATGTGTGAGTATATGTGTATGTGTGTGTATGTATGCATGTATGTGTATGCATTCATGTGTGTGTATGCATGCATGTGTGTATGTATGTGTGTGTGTGCATGTGTGTGTATGCATGCATGTGTGTATATGTGTGTGTATGTATGCATGCATGTGTGTATATGTGTGTATGTATGCATGTGTGTACATATGTGTGTGTATGTATGCATGTGTGTACATATGTGTGTATGCATGCATGTGTGTATATGTGTATGTGTGTGTATGTATGCATGCATGTGCGTATATGTGTGTGTATGCATGTGTGTATATATGTGTGTGTATGAATGTTTGTATCTGTGTGTGTGTATGTGTGTGTATGCATATGTGCATATGTGTGTGTGTATGTATGTGTGTGTGTGTATGCATGTGTGTATATGTGTGTATGCATATGTGTGTATATGTGTGTGGATGTATGTGTGTATGCATGTGTGTGTGTATATATGCATGTGTGTATATGTCTATGTGTGTGTATGCATGCATGTGTGTATATGTGTGTGTATGTATGCATGCATGTGTGTATATGTGTGTATGTATGCATGTGTGTACATGTATGTGTGTATGTATGCACATGTAGATGTGTAGATGTGTAGATGTGTGTGTGTATGTATGCTTTATCTTCCTATCTCTATCTTCCTCTCTTTTATCTCTCACTCTCTCTCTCTCTCTTTATCTCTTTATCTCTCTTTCTCTCTCTCTCTTTCACTCTCTTTCTCTCTGTCTCTTCTCTGTCTCTTTCTCTCTCTATCTCTCTCTCTCTCATTTCTCTCTCTCTCTCTCTCTTTCTCTCTCTCTCTTTCTCTCTCTCTTTCTCTCTCTATCAATAGAGAATAAAACAATCACTTACAAGTATGTCTTTTTTTTGGATCGTTGTCATCAAAGCGTAATGTATGTCGTCTATCATTGAATTCCAAAGAATCGACGCCAAAGAACTTCTGCAAAATCAAAGAGAAGAGAAATTATAAGACCTAAAGCATAGAGAAAGACAAAAGCTAAGAGTACGCGCACCACTTACAAAGATGTGAGATCTAAACAGAGAGAGAGTGTGTGTGTAGAGAGAGAGATCTCTGTGTGTGTGTGCACAAGACAATGCAGGTCACAATTCGGTTTGCACGTGCAAGTTTGAAAAAAGACAACAAGTACTCAAACATGTGCAAAATATTCAGTTTTGCTCTCGTGTTCCCAGTATGTTTAAAAAATGGCCTTGGTATATGCGTCGGTATGAGCGTTGATAATTTCCAATAAATTATCGATGCTTGTACCGACACATATACCCATACTCATACCGACACCCATATCGAAGGTCGCGAGATAGTATGTTTAAAAAACGGCCTCGGTATATGCGTCGGTAATTTCCAATAAATTACCGATGCTTATACCGACGCATATACCCATACTCATACCGACACCCATATCGACGGTCGTGAGACATTCCGATGATCCATTTTAAACGGTCATACCGACGGTCAATTGACCGTCGATATCTTTAAGTGGACTTTTCTAATGTTTATACTGACGTCGGGAGTGACCGTCGGTATATGCAGCGTCGGTATGCCCCTCATATCTTGTAGTGAATGTCAAAAAGAAAAAATTTAAATGAAGAAAGAGTCATTTTCTTACAAAGCCCGCATGAAAAACGGCTTCATGAATAAATCCAAAGATTTTGCAATCCAGAATTATGTTTTCTCAAAGAATGTCATTCAATAATAAAAAGCGGATGGCTAATTAATACATGCATTTGTTTGTAATTATTGTGTGTGCAAGAGTGTATCTACGTGTGCATGCGTTTTGTGTGTGAGAGGCTGTGCATGAGGCTATATGCGTTTTCTTTCTAATTTATATGCGAGTGAGAATGCATATAAATTAAGTGTGCGCATAAGTATATGCTTGCTGCAACTTTATTGCAAGAGAACGATTATTACGACCACCACGTGCTAGAGAGATGACTCTTCTCTCAGCCAAATGCCTCTATATATAGCTCTCTCCAGGGGACTGTCTTCTTGGGCAGGTGGATACTAACCATCCAAGTGTTAGTCATGTAACTACATGTGCGCCAAGTGTCCCAGTTAACTCAAGTTAACTCAAGTGGATGCTTCTAGAAGGCTCTAGATCTCTTTGGGAAAAATACTCTCTCTAGAAGGCTCTAGATCTCTTTGGGCAAAATACTCTCTCTATGTCCCCCATGGGGATTGAACCCAAGACCTTCTCCTTCACATCGTTGAGACTTAACCACTAAGCTAAGTGGATCACTTGTTCACAAGAGCACAAGACCTTCTTGTAAGTCTAAATTCGAAATCTTTGGTCATACACACGGATGACCAAACGGTGTCCGATTTCAGATCTGTCTCAACCGGCCAAACCCATAGATCATAAACTTACTTTATTACATTTACGTTATTTCATTGCTTTTAATGGAGAGGCTTTTTCAGAGAAACACCATCTTAAGTTCTTCTTTCACTTAAGAACGTTATTATGAGAAGCCAATATGACAGTGTTACTTTTTTAAGATAGGTGGCACATAGAACATGAAAATTCTAAAGTCAAATTTCCGATTCGACATCTTGTTGCACTAAAGTATTATTGGCATGATATTGACGGAGGATGGTTCAGCATATGTCCCTTACGGCAGGTCAATGGAACAACACGGCAAATTGATTGTTCATTGAAAATAATTTAGTAATGGTAATTTGTCTGTTTGTTTTCGGGGAAGGGGGGCTCAAAAGTAGAAAGGGACCGAGCGCCCACATATGCATTGACATGCGAGATCACATGCATATACATAATCAGTGACAACTATGTGAGAGAAGAATCTATGGACATTTTACTGCGTGCACTATACATGGTCCCGTCGAAGGTAAACATTTCATACGTCTGTAAAGATTGCGCATCTGACATATCAATTGTTGCACGTTCAATGCTTATAGATGGTCTCATAAAAGGTATCATTTTTCCTGCCGTCTCTATGTATTTAAGTGCATATGTTTATATATATATATATATATATATATATATATATATATATATATATATATATATATATATATATATATATATATATATATATATATATATATATATATATATATGTGTGTGTGTGTGTGTGTATTTTTGTGTGTTTGTATTACGCACACACACAGATATATATATATATATATATATATATATATATATATATATATATATATATATAGCATGTTTTAGCTGATTCTTTATTATGTTTACCTTTTGAATCTCTCTATTTATATACTCCTGTCATACCCATACGAATGGAAGAGCAGTATCAGACGAGAAGGCACTAGATATGAGGGGAATAGAATATGATCTTGATCAAGAGTAAGAAAGGCGATGAAAGAACAATGATAGAAAGGAACGCCCATCTTACCAATTCATTGTAAACCTTCTTGGAAAATATGAAAAAGAAAGTTGGGTTTTTCCTTTCCTTTTCTTATGGGTGTACCTTTCATATCTTTATTGATTTACGCATTGGTATATGCATACTTGCGTGCATTGAAATGTGTTCTAATAAAAAAAAAAAAATCCATTCATCACCGTATAAAGAGGTTCTAAATCTATATACATATCATCTTTATTGATTTACGCATTGGTGTATGCATACTTGTGTGCATTGAAATGTGTTCTAATAAAAAAAACAATGCATTCATCACCTTAAATGCAATAATATTAGTCAATACATTGTTATGCTAATTAGTATTTTCAATTAGCACAGCTCATCAACACATCTTTTCGGGATTTGAATATTTCGTTAGTTCATCTTTCTATGATTTGAATAGCGTGCTTCTTTGTGTTGATTGTCTCTATCATCGATTTCATTAACCATCTCCAATGTTCATATTGTATCTCTAAGGGATTTGAACTCGCAAGCTGCTAGCTAGGAGTGTGATGGGCTAACCAATCGCCCTAAAAGCCATGGTTTGATCCTTCCTCCTAGGACATGGTTCAACAATCTGCTACCCATCACTTTATGACATTCCTTCCCCCTTGTTTGGTCATTATCTTAAATGCTCTTCTTTTGTATCCCTCTAGTTGCACTAACGAGCTCCTAAACTCCTTACATACCTTTGAATTGATGTCGTCAACCTCACATAGTATCTTGAACCTTGTTCACAACCTTGGTGTGTTGAACCTTGTTTCCATCCTTAGTATCTTGAACCTCGTTCTCACCCATGGTCGGTATCTTGAACCCTCAATCAAGTGCCATCCAATGTGTCTCTATTGCTTCACATTTCTTAGCTAATTTACTAGATTCAAAAAGTTCATTTTGAAGGCTTTCCCATGGTACCTATACACCTCAATCCAACCTACAGATTGAGAGATACACTTAAATCTTTTTTGGGTAGATATCTCAAAGCACCACCTGCCCCATTAATACCCTTTTACATGATAGGGTGTCCAATCACATTTTTTAAAGGCCATTGAGAATGCCCATGACCTTCATGAAATTCATCCACCTTTCCCAAGCCTAATTCCTAGGCTCTGGTACCAATGTTGTATCTCAAAGGAATTTGAAATCACAATCTGCTGACCAAGAGTGTGATGGGATAACCACTTGGCTCAAAAGACGTGGTTGAGGATTACTTCCTAATCCTCCCTCTTAGGGTGTGGTTCAACTACCTCCTACTTGTAACCTTATGACAAGTCATCACATCTCTTGCATATCTTTTAGCTTTTGTTGAGGCCCATCACTACATGAATCACTACATTTACCGTGATGAAAATGGTGAGACCCACTTTAGCTGGTCGAAGAATAGATATTCTTATAGAGTATGAAAAACCAAATCGCAAAGGAAAATGAAAATACATAGACTCAGCCCAGCATGTGGACTCTCCCACCAGATACAACAAGAATGCAACAAGTGGAATAAGGAAATATGATCGTTCCAAATGTTAAGATGTTATAGTTCTAGTAAAGGAGGAATGCTGATGTCATAAACATTTCCCTTTCGTGTCCAAAGGAATTTTTAATTATTTTGCGAGCCAGTTTGATCGTTATGAATGCTTCAAGTTCAAAAATCCTCATTCCATAGCCTTGAATATGTTGAGAAACCTTCTTTTTGCAAGAGAAAAAAGATAGTTAAAATATAATTCTTTGAAGGTAAATCTACCAAGCTCTGCCATTAGCAGTATTACTAAAGTAGAGCAAGAGTTAGAAATATGCAAAAAAAATTTCCATGCCTATCCAAAGTACCTTTGAGAGGGAGAGTGGATAAGGAAAAAAAAAATTATGTATGTTTTGACTTGTGAGATCCTTTAGATAAAATTGGTACATGAAAAACTACCTTTATATTTCTAACTAGAAAATTATAAATAGTTAAAAAGTACATCAATCACCTGTTTCCAAATCAAACGATTACAGATGGAAATTTATGTTTCAAACGGACTAAAAGACGATTGAATACAAAGGTTTAGAACATTTTCTCATAAGGGTCAGAAGTTGTGGTTGATATATAACTTGAGAATTTGTTTTGTTTAGTCCTTGTTAACTGCAAAGGTTGTTGCATATTAGAGATGAAGAAATGCCAACTTTTAGAAGCAAAAACCTATCTACAAGAGAGGAGCAAGAGAGACTAGCTGCATGGTGTGCAAAGGATGCTCTAGCCAGGTCTTACATACTCAATTCAATATCTGATTTTTTCTAGCTCATATTAGGAAATGTAAGACTTCCCAGGAGACTTGGGAACTACTATATTGATATTTCTCATCAGATACAAGACCCAAAAAGAACCGGCTTTGGATGGCATTCAGAACCTTGAAGAAGCAACCAAAGAAAAGTGTAGGTGACTATGTGACCAAGATGAAGGATGTAGCTGATCAACTTGGAAGTATCAGAGAGGAAATAGAAGAGGAGTAGATAGTAAGGTAGATCATAAATGGCATCAGGGATGGTGACCAATGGGAGTCTTTTACCACAACAATGGAGCTATATATGGACATACAGATACCTAACCTCAATACATTAATGTGACAAATCTTCACACATGAGACAAAGCTCAGCATGAATGGAGAGAGTTCTAGAGGCAATCAATATTTTTCCCTTTATACAGATAAAAATAAGAGTAAAGATAAAGGCAAAGGTAAGAAGAGTGAAGAAGATGCAAGTACCTCTCAAGTGAATTTCATAGCTAGAGGAAGAGGTACTAGAGGAAGGGGCAGAGGACGAAAGAAAGGTAGGGGAGACCATACAATTCTTCACCTTGCAACATTTGACCAATCATACCACAGGTGAATGCTTCGAGAACACAAAGAACCAAAGAGGAAGAGTCTTCCATAGAGAAGGCTATGGACAATCAAGAGGCAGGTTCAATAATGGAGGAAACAACTACCAAGGCTATAACAACTATCAAGGAGGCTTCAGAGGAAGGAGAGATTACAAAAACTATATAGATGATCAAGAGGATTCCCCATTACTCATGAATATGATAGCCAAGCAAGGTAAAGATGAAGAGTGTCTATTCTATATTGATTTTGGTTTCTACAATCATGTAGTAGACAATGTGGCATTATTGTCTGACCCAGAAGAACCCAAAGGAAAGCATGAATTTTAGAGAGGTGATGACACTAGGCACCCAGTAAAGAAGTTTAGAAATGTTAAATCATCTGATGGTAACATGTATCTTCTAAGTAGGGTATTGTATGGGCCACCAATAACCAAGAATCTAATCAGTTTTGGACAGATTGCTGAGAAGGGTTTATAGGCTAGATTCACAAGGCATGGAGCATATGTGGAGGACCCTCAACAAGGCTTTAGAAGGATTGCAAAAGGCAAGAAATCTGGTAGAATTTTTAAAGATACAAGAAATATTGCTCTCTTCAATTATAAGAACCAAACACTATCTGAATTGGAGATATGGCATAAGAGACTAGGTCATATAGGCGAAAGGACATTGAAGCAAATATGTAGAGATCAGAGTGTGCTTGGCATCCCAAATGTTTCCAATCAACACATGATTTACAAATGTGGAGCATGCCAATTTGGCAAGTCACATAGGCAACCATTCAACAAAAGAGGATACATGTATGAAAACTACTTGGAGCTTGTACACATAGATGTGTGGGGTCCCAACGGAGAGCCATCAATTTCAGGGTCAATAGGTGGAAAATACTTTATTTTATGAAGCATAAAGATGAAGGCTTCAATTGTTTCAAGAAGTATTTGGCATTGGTTGAGAATCAAACAGGTAAAATTTTGAAGAGGCTCATATCTAATGGAGGTGGGGAGTATTTCTCACATGAGTTTGACTCCTTCTTATAGGATAGAGGCATAAAGAGAGAGCCTATAACAAGGTACACCCTTGAACGTAATGGACTGATAGAGAGAAGAAATAGATTGATAGTAGAAGCTGCAAGATCAATGTCGAATGAGAAAAAAATTCCTAATTATCTATGGGCAGAGGCTGTTTCCACAACCACTTACCTAATCAATAGGCTTCCATCCAAGTATCTAGATGGGATGACTCCTTATGAGACGTGGAATGGCAAGAGACCTTCTTTAGATAATTGTAAAAGCTTTGGGTGCATTGCTTATGCACACATACCCTCACAAATTAGAGGAAAGCTTGTTCCAAAAGCTGAAAGATGCATATTAATTGGCTATGATAAGAATCAGAGAGGATATAGGTTATATAATCCCACTAAAAAAGGATTTACAATTAGTAGAGATGTGGTATTTGGTGAAAATAACTCTTGCTTTGAGGATGATTGCAAGAAAATAAAGCTACCCTATGATTTGGAAGACGATTTTTGAAATTTGACCAAAGAAGAACCACATATATCAGAGGATGTCAACTCAGAAGATGAAGAACACATTGATTTCAAAGCTTGGAAGTCCAAGGGCAAAGCAAAGTTTGAAAAATTTGAAGAAATTCTAGAGTAATCCAATCAAGCACTTAGAAGATCTCAACTGAAAAGCGAGAAACCTATAAGGTATGGCTATGACACATCACTACTCACCAAGCATTCTATATACATAGCTAAAGACTTTATGTCTGAGGAACCATCTTCATTTGAGGAAGCCAACAAGGAAGAGGAATGGAGAGAAGCTATGCAGGAAGAAATTCAAGCACTTCAAGAGAATAGTACTTGGGATTTGGTTCACAAAAAACCATTCATGAAGGTAATGGTATCTAGATGGATCCACAAACTGACATGGTGCAATAAACATGTATAAAGCAACTCTAGTAGCAAAGGGGTTTGCTCAAACCCATGGAGTAGATTATGAAGAGACCTTCTCACCTGTGGCCAAGATGGCAACTATCAGAGTTTTAGTAAGTATTACTTCCTCAAAGAATGGAACCTGTGCCAATTAGATGTAAAAAATGCATTCCTTAATGGGTGGATCTTTGAAGAGGTCTACATGGCTCAACCACCATGATATGAAGACAAAGACAAACCTGATTATGTATGTAAATTAAGGAAGGCACTTTATGGTTTAAAGCAAGCTCCTACAGCTTGAAACCATAGGCTTGTCACATACTAGAAAGACCACGGTGTTGCAAGCAAGGTAGATTCCTCATTGTTAATTAAGAATACTAATTCTGAGGTTATTTATCTATGTGTTTATGTGGATGATATTATCATTATAGGGAATGATGCCAATGGCATCAAGAAGATTAAAACCCAGATGAAGGAGGAGTTCAATCAATGATCTTGGATTGCTTACATATTTTCTTGACTTAGAGATTGTTTATACAGATTCTGGTGTTTTCATTAGTCAAAGAAAGTACATCCATGATGTGCTAGTTAAGTTCAAGATGGAAAACGCAAAAATTACAGGTACACCCATGGAATTAAACCACAAACTTAGTGCACATGAAGGAGAGCTACTTGAACACATTACATGTTATGAAAGGCTTGTTGGGGGTCTCAATTATGCAACCCTAACAAGAGTAGATATATTCTATGGGATGAGTACATTGAGTCAATTCATGCATACACCAAAAAAACCTCACTTGGAAGCTGCCAAAAGGATCTTAAAGTACTTAAAGGGTACCATAAATGAAGGGCTATTTTATCCATTCACATCTGACTTGGATATCAAGCGATCCTCTGATGCAGATTGGGCTGGCTCAAAAGATGATAGGAGGAGCACCTCTGGCTACTTATCTTTTGCACGATCTAAGTTAATATCATGGTCATCAAAGAAACAAAAAAATGTGGCATTGTCATCAATCAAAGCTGAATATAGGGGCCTAGCAAATGCAACACAAGAGGCAATGTGGTTAAAGCTACTCTACTTAGACTTGGGGCTACATACATACACTCCAATGATCTTTGGAGGTAATACTAGCTCACTACATGTGGCTGCCAATCCTTTATATCATGCAAGGACTAAGCACATTGAAGTGCATTATCATTATGTGAGAGAGAATCTACTTAGCAAGGACATACAATTGTCCTATGTATCAACAAACTTTCAATGTGCAGATATGCTAACTAAGTCTTTGGATGGATCTAAATTGAATAGGTTCAAGATGATGATTGGATCACAGAAGATCAAAGAGAGTTGAAGCTTAAGCATGTTAGGCTTGAGGGGGAGCTGTTGGTTCAATTAATCCAAGCCTAAATGCTTGACCATTTATCCTAAAGTTCATATGTGCATTCATGTATTAGCACATGAATGATCTCTTGTAAAAGATTAGTTTTCACTCCTTGTAAAAAATGAGGAAAGACCTCCAATTATGAGTTCTTAGGAGAATCTTTCCACGAATTATTTGGTGAGGACTTATAGCAAATCAATTCGTAAAACTTTGGAACAATTTTAGGTAAAAATTTAAATTCAAACTTGAATCTTGGCTCCAACAAAAGGGCTATAAAAGAGGACTATCTAGTTGCGTGGATATGAACCTAGAAGAGCTTGATTTGAAGAGACATTAAGAGGGATTTCATATGGATATTGAGCTAACACTATAGATCTACCATTGACTTCACATTTTGCAATCATTCATTGCCAATGTCAATGTAATTTTTGTGCATTAATACATATAGTTTTCTCATATCTCATATCATCTACTCTGTCATGTATCACACAAAACAATGAACTTTCTTGATCCATTTCTCAGCATGTACTTGATCATTTGCAGTGATTTAAGTTGGTATAGATTCAGATTCATTAGAATGTCTACTTTCTTGATACAAAGTTTCACATTGATTACCTCAACCACTCTCGGGTTATGTGCAAAACATTGCACTCTGGTCTGCGTACTGTCAATTCTCAAAAATGTCGGGATGCATCTCAGTTTTGCTAAGCATCATTCTCTGAGCATAGTTTATCATTTCAAATGAAACAACTTGCAACTGTTAGCTACACAAGTTAATTAGATATGCCCAAAAGGATTTTGGTCAACTGCTAGCAGAGATCTAGTAATGGAGGGTGGTGATGTCATAAACATTACCCTTTGGTGTCCAAAGGAATTTTTGATTATTTTGCGAGCCATTGTGATCGTTATGAATGCTTAAAATTAAAAATTCCTCATTCCATAGCCTTGAATATGTTGCGAAACATTTTTTCTTGAAGTATGCAAACAATTTAGCCATGCCTATCCAAAGTACCTTTGTGAGGGAGAGTGGATAAGGAGAAAAAAAAATTTGCAAGGTTTGACTTGTGAGACACTTTAGATAAAACTGATACATGAGAAACTACCTTAATATTGCTAATTAGAAAATTATAAAGAGTTGAAAAGTACATCAATCACCTGTTTCCAAATGAAACGATTACACATGGAAATTTATGCTTCAAACGGACAATAAACAATTGAATATAAAGGTTTAGAAGATTTTCTCATAAGGGTCAGAAGTTGTCGTTGAGATATAACTTGAGTATTTGTTTTGTTTTGTCCTTGTTATTTGCGAAGGTTGTTATTCTAGTAGCATCCTACACGTGTAGGTAGGCACCTTTCCTTAACTATAACCATCCAAGACCAAGACATGAGTTGGAACTTGTGACTGTTATTGGGAATGTAGCTATGGGGGGGTAGGTGCGGTTGCTTATATCTCCTTCACCTATCATGACCTTCCCTACAACAACCAAATTCAAACAAATATTTTAGTAACATAATCATCAAATGGAACCAAATGCTAGGAAGAAATATTTATAATATGATTCGAAGGCTCACAATATTGCTAATTTATTAGCAATTGAGAATATTTCTATCCTAAAGATACAATTGTCAATCCCACATAGCTATTATACTAGAGATCCTTCATTCAAATGACTCATGAGCTGTATTTAGCAAATCGAAATGTAAAGGATAATGTAAGGCACATAAGCTATTACTTGAAACAAAAGACTCACTAATCATTACTTCAAAATTTTACTTTCCTCAAAGCTATCGATCTTCATCAAGATCATCTCTAAAAGTGCACATGATTATGAAAATACATTGGATCAATACAATGAAAAGAAGTATATCTAGATATTACACGTTTGGTTGCACCGCATCATCTAATGAGGGACTAAATTATCAGACGGTGTAATCTGTACATCAAAATAAGATGTATGCAATATCATTACTTCTCATTATTTATGAAGTTCTGCAACATTGAATAGAATGTATAAAAAAGTTAGAGAAAGCTGATATCTAAAGTCCATGTAATCATTAGAAATCATACCTATAAAGACCAATTTTCATGTTTTGTATTGTATATCACTAATATGTACCATGCAGAAGTATAATATAATACATTTGGCTACATGTGAAATTTGTTTCTTATGTAATCAAAAGACCGGTCCCATGTAGAATAAAACCACTAACAATAAACATAATCAAATCTGTAACCAAATAAAAGGGAAAAATCCTCCGCCCACCTTACTTATCATTGAAGATAGAACTTTGCAGTATCAAACAAGATGTGTGTTATCGAAATTCAGAAACCATTCCAGAATTGGACAAAGGTACAACCCTATTATGTAATATATTTGAATATAATGCCTTCGGCAGTTTGACAGAGGTGTTTCTCCTGCAATCAAACGATCAATGGAAGTAAACTCCTCAAAGTAAATCCCAAAGTATCAAAGGCGTAATCAAGTATAAATGAAAATGTATCCATCATCCATACTACTCATAAATCCAAACATGATGTGTGTTATAAATCCAAAGTGAAAAAAAGAGGGGGGGGGGACAGAACAGAGGTAAAATTAAAAGTTTATCCTCGTACTATTCATTCATACCTAGAAAGATTAGCCTTCAGTTTTAGAGTTGTATATTCCTCGTACACAATGTATGGAAAAATACCAAGACTTCAGGTGTCCAGTAGCGACATACCGATGTTTCTCTCGTAAACTAAAAAACACGGTGGAAAAGTTTAAAAATTAAGCCATACAATGTAACTAAATCAACGCATGATCCATATTTTAATCGTTGTCTATGGAGCTCTATAATACAAGTCAAATATTTGTCTATGGAGCTCTATAATACAAGTCAAATATTTGTTGTCTATGGAGCTCTATAATACAAGTCAACTGTTAGCAGAGAATGAGGATGCTGGGGGGATCGATACTTGGTCCTCCTTGGACTTGTTTTCTCATAATGTCATGATTTGCGGCGACTTCAATATGGTGGAAGACCCCTCTGATAGATGGGACAACAAGGGCCACATCATTGATGGCCAAGAGAAAGACAAATGGGACAAAACCAAACTGTTTTTGGATCTCGTTGAAGTCAAGGACTCAAATGGTTTTTCTTGGTCCAATCTTCAATTGGGTGAGGATTTGAGGAAAGCGAGACTCGACACATGCTACATTTTGCAGAATCTCCTCCATCAATGGGGCCCTCCCACCCTAACACAACGAACTGACCTCACCGTCTCATACCATTACCCAATGGTGCTCACCTGCCTCCTATATCTAAAAGTCGCAAGGCACCTTGGTTTCATGCCAGTCCATTTATCTTCTCACTCCCCTCTATCCATCAAGAAATCACTAACGCTTGGCTTGAGGCCTTCATCGTCTGCACCTCCCTAGCGAAGTGTTGGAGAAACATGGTGGAAAAGTCTCGTCAGATCTTGATTAGGACCACGAAGGTTCTCAAAACATCCATCAAAGATGTAGAGAAAACTTATACCGCCGGCTCCAAAGACTCAAAGAAGAAGTTAATAAAGGGAAGATTCAATCTCAGAAGGGACTCCAAAGCATCAGAGGAAGATTAAGATGCGAGGATGAGATCAAAAGAAAAAATCTTCAAATCTTTTTTAAGGAATGGTGGGCTGGTAAGGCAGATAGACCTTCCAAAGAGATGTGCAATATTCTCAGAAGAAAACAAATTAGAGACGAGATCCCACTACTGCTTGACAAGAATGGGGTGGAATGTAAGACAGAGGAAGAGAACATTGACATTATAGAAGCATAGTTCATGAGTCTCTTAGGCAGTGCTTGTCCCCTCTCCTCCCATAGGCGGGATTGCATGGCCACCATCTCTCTGGCTTCCTTGTATAGAATCCCATGCAACGTGGGTGCTCTGCTTGATGCCACCATTTTCAAACAAGAGATACTTGAAGTTATTGATTCACGTCCGAATGGAAAGAGCCCGGGGCCTAATGGGCTCACTAATGATTTCTTTAAATAATTCAAATACGTGGTGGCCACCCCCTTGCACCTTGTCTGGCTTGAGGCACTCGAGTTTGGTGCCCTTCCCACTTGTCTCAACAACGGCATCATCAAACTTATTCATAAAAAAGGGGAGAGGAACATAATTGAGAATTGGAGACCTATCACAATGCTTCAAACCGGGTATAAGATTCTTGCTAAAGTCATTGCCAACAGGATATCTTGCCATTTAGACCAGTGGCTTAGCAAAGACAAAAAAGGCTCATTAAGGGAAGGTCAATATTGGAAGCCATCATTGATATCTGGGAAGGTCTGGACTTCGCTGAAGAAGCTAATCAGGACATTGTCTTCCTCAAGATTGACTTTGACAAAGCCTACGCCAGATTGGAACGGGACTATATTTTACAATTGTTGAAAGACCTCGGGTGTAGTCAGCGATTCCTCAAGATGATCTCCACTCTCCTTGGTGATGCTTCGACCAAAGTAAATGTCAATGGGCAACTTTCAAAGGCAATCAAACTGAAACGATCCATCAGGCAAGGTTGCCCGTTGGCCCCACTGCTCTTCGCCATCGCCATAAAAGGACTTCGCCGACTTGTGGAGCGACAGATGGAGCTTGGTCATATAAGAGGCATCACTTTGCCACGTAAATCTGGAAAAATGACCATGAGGCTATTTGTGGATGACACAAATGCCTTTGTTCACAATGACGATACCAACGTGGAATCCTTTTGGTGGTGCCTCAACACTTTCTGTGAGGCCTCTAGGTCTAGAATCAACCATTCCAAGTCTACGTTCATGGCTATCAAAGGAAATCAACCCAATCTCCTCACTATGCAGGGATGTCAAAGCATTCAATTGGTTCAGGTCGTTCACATTCCTGGCATCCCCATGGGATTCAGTGTTACTTTGGAACAAAGGTGGGCCTAGGTCCTCGCCAAACTTAAAAATAAACTTAACTATTGGAGGGGTCTACAAATTAATCTTGCTAGCCGGGCCATGGTGATCAACACGTTCGTCATATCCTCAATCATATACTTTCTCTCTTGCTGGAGACCGAAGGATCAAGAATTAGCCAAATTGGAAAGTACTTGTAGGAATTTTCTATGGACTAGGAACCATAACAGGAGGGGAGTACCAAAAATCAAATGGTCCATATGCACTAGATGAAAGGAGAGTGGAGGTTTGGGTATTATGGACATTGGCAGCATGGCCGAAAAACTTGTGGTGAAGTGGATGATTAAGGCTTGGTGGAATAGAGATTCCTCTTGGGCCACATTAATTTTTAGAAGCACGAACATGATTTCTCTGGTGGGCTACCCTGGATGGAAAAACCTCGACATACTCACCCTCTTATTCTCTCCCATTCTAGTCTCACCCAAAGGATTAATCCTGGTAAGATCCTTGTGGTTGAGTTGGAATAGATTCAAACCTCACATCAAAATCAGTGAAGATTGGAAGTGGGTTGCGCATATAAGACAAAATGACTCTATTTGGTTCCCAATCCAAGGCATGAGAAACATGGAGCCTTGGAATGTCTTAAGTGCCAAGAGACTCTGGAATAAGGGATTCAAACAATGGAAGCACCTCTGGAAATAGGACACAAACAGATGGGTGGACTTTGAGGACCTTGACCATAATGATGCACTCATGTACGAGGAATGGAATGTCTTATTGAGTAGATGCCATGCTTGGGACCACTCTAAAATCTGGCTTCTTATGGGATAGGACGCTCCGGACCTAAAGGGCCTTAATTGGTATAATGGTAATCACCTCTCCAAGCTTCCATATGTCGAAGCTCGCAATGACATTCACATCAGTCTCAACAAGAAATGGTGTCTCAACTCGACGTAGCTTCATTGGGATATGAAATTTATGTCTATCTCGCACCCTCTCATTGAAAAGAAAAAGTCGGTCCTCCTATGGCAAATTTTACACCGTGGAATATGGACCAATGCAAAAGCTAACAAGATCTATGGTGTTCCGCCCTGGTGCAAGCGATGTTGCTATAGCAAAGAGGATATTGGTCACCTGTTCTTTGCTTGCCCTAAATCCCTTTAGCTATGGAGGGTCCTTGGTCATTCTCTGGGACTCCAAGAACAAATAAATTGGAAGCAAGCACTTATTGGTGAAGCAATTGATTGCTCTGCAGCGTTGTGGAATGCGATCAGGGGAGAGATCCTTTGGAAGATTTGGCAGGAAAGATGCACTCACAACTTTGGTAGTACCCCTAAGAAGTGGTCGATTGAGAAGTCCCTATTCCTTCTCGGCAAAAGAATTGCTAACTGTAAGAACCTCCCCCCCCCCCCCCCCCCCTTTCAAACATCACAAAGAGCTATAATATGTCAACAATAAGCTTAAAACCAAGTGTGCTCTACACGATGGGGATGTGAGGTTTATCAACCTCCTCTATAACTTCATGTAAGCTTTGCAAGGTCTTCCATGAAGGAAAAAAAAAGAAAGAAAGAAATTTAGACTTCAGAAACATATCAGATGGAAGCATGCTCTGCTGGGAGAAGCAATCGATTGCTTTGAGACTCTCTGGAATGCCATCGGAGGGAAGGTCCTATGGAAGCCCTGGCAAGAAAGATGTGTTTTTAACTTTGGTTGATTGAGAGATCACTGTTCCTCCTTGGCAAAAAAATCGCTAATTGTAAGAAATCCCCCTCCCCCCCCCCCCCCCTTCAGGCTTCATCTTGTGCTCCTTTTGATCAACAACAAGCTTAAACCCAAGTGGGCCCCGCATGAGGGTAATTTTCCTTCTGTGTAATGCCATCTAAACTATGCAAAAGCTACCCCCGCTCTGTGGGATTCGGGGGATCCTGTGGGCACTAGTCCCCTTCTCTTGTAATTTTCTTTTAATTAATTCAAGTTCGGGAGAGTAACCTAAGGCCAAAATTCCTTTATTAAAAAAAAAATGTTAGCAGAGAAAGAGAACTGTTCAAGTCTCTCAGCAGGTGTAGTGACGAAAATAACAAGTTTTTGGTTCACAATCAAACTCCAACTTATCTGTTTTGATCCAATGATTTGAGGATCATCTTTCAAAGTACTTGGGTGATTATTTATGCTTGCTGGAAAGCTTAAGAGGTCTACTTTGCACTCTTCAACTTGGTTTTGGCAGGTGTGAAGCATGAATTTACAGCACCATCTCATCTCTGGAAGGTGTTCACCATCTCCTCCAATAGTTTAAAGGTACTAAATCCGGTAACTACTTTGTAAGCACTATGATAGGCCCAAAGAACAAAAGGGAGTAATTGGTCGCAACACTCTCGAGATTCAAGGATACTGTTTTTGCAGGATACTTAACAAGACTTTATTGGTACATTTTTCGAAGCCACTAGTGCGTGTGTAATACAATTTACTAAACATATGAATAATATTATAATGAACAATCAATGCAATAATGATCTAGTTAGAAAAATGTGTGCCACTATTAGACAATTTAAAGAGGGATATTGAAGTGAGAAGAGAGTTCACGGGTATCAAGCACACTTGACAGCCCAAGATTTATTTTAAACCATCTTACAAGAGTTCACGGGTACTAGCACACTTGACAGCCCAAGATTTATTTTAAACCATCTTACAAGAGTTCACGGGTAATTGTGCATAACATAGTGTTGTAAGTTGATTATTAACTTATCTCTAGGTAGGGGGTTCGAGGTGCATAACATAGTGTTGTAAGTTGATTATTAACTTATCTCTAGGTAGGGGGTTCGAGGTTCCCATGAGTCTCGTGAAGTGCCCCTCGATGATTCTAGGGTTTCCCCCCGAAGGATACCACCCAACCTCCACTCCCTTCTTCATGCCCCTATCTCGGAATCAGAAATCATTGAGGTCATTGATGCCCTCCCCCTCGGTAAAAGCCTGGGACCCGACGGACTCACTAACGAGTTCTTTAAATCCTTCAAGCTGGTGGTTGCCACCCCCCTTCGGATGGTTTGGCAAGAAGCGCTAAAGTTTGGTGCTCTTCCTTCTTGTCTAAATAATGGAATTATCAAGTTGATTCACAAGAAGGGGGAAAAGAACAGAATCGAGAACTGGCGGCCTATTACGATGCTCCAAACAGGATACAAGATCATCGCCAAAGTCATTGCCAACAGGCTCTCATGCCACCTGAGATCGTGGCTCAGTGAGGACCAAAAAGGTTTCATCAAAGGCAGGTCTATCCTGGAAACCATTATGGATATTTGGGAAGGTATTCAATTTGCGAATGAGTCTAATCAAGATGTGGTTTTCCTCAAGATCGACTTTGACAAAGCCTACGACAGGCTAGAATGGGACTATATTCTGCAGTCGCTCCAAGATCTCGGACTTAGTCAGAAATTCACCAAGATGATCACGACCCTTCTCGGAAACGCAACGACCCAAATTAACGTTAACGGCAAACTTTCGAAGGCGATCCATCTTAGAAGATCGATTAGACAAGGATGCCCTCTGGCCCCCCTTCTTTTTGCCATCGCCACTGAGGGGCTGAGTAGACTTGTGGCTCATCATGTGGAGGCTGGCAATATCAAAGGCCTCCGGCTGCCTCACGACCACAGTCAAATCATCATGAGACTTTTTGCTGATGATATGAACGCGTTCGTCCGCAATGATAGTACCAGCCTGGAGACTTTCTGGAGGTGTCTTGCTACCTTTTGTGACGCCTCTGGATCCAAAATCAACCACTCCAAGACCGCCTTCAGGGCCATTGTGGGACAGCATCCTGGCCTTCTCACTGATCATGGCTGTCAAATCATTCCGCAGGGCCAAATCCTTCGACTTCTTGGAATCCCCTTGGGGTTTGGCGTCTCTATGGAGCAGCGATGGAACTGGGTGTTGGCTAAACTCGAAAACAAACTTAACTATTGGAGAGGTATGCAAATCAATCTCGCTGGGCGTGCGATGGTTATCAACACGTTCCTCCTCTCTTCTACCATCTACTTCCTTTCTTGTTGGAGACCGAATGAGCAAGGCCTGTCCAAACTGAATAGTATTTGTAGAAACTTTCTTTGGACGGGCGATCATAACAGAAGGGGGGTGCCTAAAATCAAATGGGCCATCTGCACTAGCCCAAGAGATAGCGGGGGGCTTGGTATCCTGGACATTGGGTGTATGGCTAACAAACTGGCAGCCAAATGGATGATTAGGGCTTGGTGCAATAGGGAGGCCTCGTGGGCCAAGCTGATCTTCAGAAACAAGAATGAGTTGGCCCTCACGGGGTTCCCGAACTGGAAGAATCTTGACATCATGACCCTGCTTTTCTCCCCGATCCCCGTCTTCCCGAAAGGATCCAATCTCGTGTGCTCCCTTTGGAAGGGCTGGAATAAAGTCAAAAGCTTCACAAGAATTAGTGAGGACTGGAAGTGGGCGGCCGGAATAAGACAAAACGACTCTATCTGGTTTCCGATACATGGCATCCGGAGTGTGGAGTCGTGGAACATTCAAAATGCCAAGAAACTATGGAACAAAGGATTCAAAAAATGGAAACACCTCTGGAAACATGACACAAACAACTGGATCAACTTCGAGGATATTGACCCTCGCATAAACATCTCCTACGAAGAATGGAACACTTTGCAAAGCAGATGCCTCGCTTGGGATCGGCACAAGACGCGCCTTCTCATGGGACACGACACACCGAACTCGCTTGGTCTCAAATGGCACAACGGAAATAGCCTACTCAAAATCCCGAACATCAAAGAAACGGCTGACCTCCAGATCAGCCTCAACAAGAAGTGGTGCCTGTCTTGGACGCGGCTTCGGTGGGACATGAAATTCATGGGTATCTGGCACCCCCTTATTGAGATTAAGAAGTCTGTCCTCTTATGGCAAATTCTTCATCGAGGAATTTGGACCAACCATAAGGCTAGCAAAATTTGTGGGATCCCTCCTTGGTGCAAACGCTGCCACCGTGCTATCGAAGATGTCCCACACATCTTCCTTACTTGCCCCAACTCCTACAGAATCTGGCAGACGGTTGGAATGAAAATCAGACTTCAAAAACAGCTTAGTTGGAAACAAGTCCTTTTGGGAGAAGCGATCGGCTGCTCTGCGACACTCTGGAACGCCATCAGAGGGGAAGTCCTGTGGAAAATTTGGCGGGAGAGGTGTGCTCTCAACTTCGGCGATCCCCCCAGGGAGTGGTCGATTGAGAAATCACTATGCCTCCTGGGCAAAAGGATCGTTAACAGTAAGAAGTCCCCCCCCTTCAGACACCATCAAGTTCTCCTTTTGATCAACAACAAGCTCAAACCCAAGTGGGCCCCGCATGAGGGCGATGAGAGGGTGATTAACCTTCTCTGTAATGCAACCTAGGATTCAATCAAGTTTCCCCTGCTTTGTGGGATTTGGGGGGTCCCGTGGGCACTAGTCCCCTTCTATTGTACCTTTGTTTCTTAATTTAATTCAAGTCCGGGAGAGTAGGCTATTGCCGAACTTCCTTTATATTAAAAAAAAAGCTTATCTCTAGGTATGTATTTATTAATGTATGACCATCTCGTGACCGGTTTAGAGTAAACATAGTGGAGGAGAGTCCAACATGTGGACTCTCCCCGACTAGATACAACAGAAATGCAACAAGTGGAATAAGGAAATATGATCGTTCCAAATGTTAAGTGTTTGAGAATATGTTATAGATCTAGCAATGCAGGGTGGTGATGTCATAAACATTACCCATTGGTGTCCAAAGAAAATTTTGATTATTTTGCGAGCCATTGTGATCGTTATGAATGCTTAAAATTAAAAAATCCTCATTCCATAGCCTTGAATATGTTGAGATACCTTTTTTTTTGCAGTATGGAACAATGTTTCCATGCCTATCCAAAGTACCTTTGTGAGGGAGAGTGGATAAGGAGAAAAGAAAATTTGCAAGGTTTGACTTGTGAGACACTTTAAATAAAACTGATACATGAGAAACTATCTTAATATTGCTAACTAGTAAGTTATAAAGAGTTGAAAAGTACATCAATCATCTGTTTCCAAATGAAACGATTACACTTTGAAATTTATGCTTCAAACGGACAAAAAAACAATTGAATACAAAGGTTTAGAAGATTTTCTCATGAGGGTCAGAAGTTGTTGTTGAGATATAACTAGAGTATTTGTTTTGTTTTGTCCTTGTTATTTGCAAAGGTTGTTATTCTAGTAGCATCCCACACGTAGGAGGCACCTTTCCTTAACTATAACCATCCAAGACCAAGACATGAGTTGGAACTTGTGACTGTTATTGGGAATGTAGCTATGGTGGGGTAGGTGCGGTTGCTTATATCTCCTTCACCTATCATGACCTTCCCTACAACAACCAAATTCAAACAAATATTTTAGTAACATAATCATCAAATGGAACCAAATGCTAGGAATATTTATAATATGATTCGAAGGCTCACAATATTGCTAATTTATTAGCAATTGAGAATATTTCTATCCTAAAGATACAATTGTCAATCCCACATAGCTAACATCCTTCATTCAAATGACTCATGAGCTGTATTTAGCAAATCGAAATGTAAAGGATAATGTAGAGCACATAAGCTATTACTTGAAACAAAAGGCTCACTAATCATTACTTCAAAATTTTACTTTCCTCAAAGCTATCGATCTTCATCAAGATCATCTCTAAAAGTGCACATGAGTATGAAAATACATTGGATCAATAGAATGAAAAGAAGTATATCTAGATATTACACATCTGGTTGCACCGCATCATCTAATGAGGGACTAAATTTTCAGAGAGTGTAATCTGTACATCAAAATGAGATGTATGCAATATCAATACTTCTCATTATTATGAAGTTGTGCAACATTGAATAGAATGTATAAAAAAGTTAGAGAAAGGTGATATCTAAAGTCCATCTAATCATTATAAATCATACGTATAAAGACTAATTTTATTGTTTTGCATTGTATATCACTAGTATGTACCTTGCAGAAGTATAGTATAATACATTTGGCTACATGTGAAATTTGTTTCTTATGTAATCAAAAGACCGGTCCCATGTAGAATAAAACCACTAACAATAAACATAATCAAATCTGTAACCAAATAAAAGGGAAAAACTCTCCACCAACCTTACTTATCATTGTAGATAGAATTTTGCAGTATCAAACAAGATGTGTGTTATCGTAATTCAGAAACCATACCAGAGTTGGACAAAGGTACAACCCTATTATGTAATATATTTGAATATAATGCCTTCGGCAGTTTGACAGAGGTGTTTCTCCTGCAATCAAACGATCAATGGAACTAAACTCCTGAAAGTAAATCCCAAAGTATCAAAGGCGTAATCAAGTATAAATGAAAATCTATCCATCATCCAAAGTACTCATAAAACTAAATACGATGTGTGCTATAAATCCAAAAATAAGGGGGGGACAGAACAGAGGTAAAATTAAAAGTTTTATCCTAGTACTATTCATTCATACCTAGAAAGATTGGCCTTCAATTACAGCTGTATGTTCACAACTGTAAGAAAAAGACAAGCGTTGGTATACAGTCAGTCAAGTAGTGGTCGAAAAGTGTAAATCAACTGCACAATACGTGCAATATGAATATCTAAAAGAATCATCAGGTATATCTGTAAGCATTCCCAAATATGGCTCTGACTTGGATATAGGCGTCTGTGTTCAACCAAACCTTGGGATGATTGTAATGCCTTATTTAGCATAACACAGAGCCTTGGGTAGAACTATAATGTGCATTGAATCATTTCTTCATCTCGAGAGCAATTCAGGGTTCATAGTGAAGAGCTATCCAATCGTTTCTTATAAGCCTTCCATTGGTAAATCTTGATAAAACGGAACATAGAAAGATCTTAAACTACTTTATTCTATAACCTATCAACAGAAAATGATGTGGAATAAAACATGCATGTTTCGGTGGAATACCTCAAGCTTTGTCTTTGCACGTAGCAGTACGCATAGGTTATTTAATCATCAACGTTCCAATCATTTGCCCTATTCGATGGTCTCTTCTCGTGAATTTTACATTCTTGAAATTCAAAGATAACATATGACGTAGTAGATCAGAAAAATGAACCAAGAAAACAATCGAAAACGGATGGACACATGTGCAGACGCAAACAAAAAAACTCCAACAGGAATGCGGTAATGTTTAGTCAAAGCTTTTTAGAGGTAGGCGACTACAACAAATGGGCCATATTAGCATACATGAAGATGAAGCAAGATGGGGCCATACTGTTGGAGTTAGACGTCTGCGGAAGCACGCGAACAGCACAAGGCAGAAGAAGAAGCTTGGAACACAAACACACAATACTGAATGTATTACTAGAGAATGTACAAAGATAAGTAGCCCATTAGGGCAATAGGCGTATATACAAGCCGGGGGAAAAAAACCTCCTAAAGAGGGAAAAAAGTGCCCCGGCGGTCCTAGTGTGTTCACACACATCACTACCTAAATATATCAACAAATCCCCCCTAGGAGTGATGCGGTGAACAAGGAGCTAGCACTCATGTATAAGGAGGTGCCAAGCTATGTGGAAATCACTCCACAAAAGGAAGTAAGCCCAAAGCTTTGCGAAAAGCTTCAAACTTCTCCTTAGGCAGAGCCTTCGTGAAAAGGTCTGCAATGTTCTCCTACGTGGGCACATATGCCAAGCTGATCTCCCTAGCAAAGAACCTCTCCCTGACATAGTGATAATGCACCTCAATGTGCTTAGTGCGAGCATGGAACACATGGTTCCTCGCAAGTGCCAATGCGCTCTGACTGTCAGTGAAGATGGTGATGGCAGAAGACTAGCCAACACCCAAATCAGCCATAAGGCGTCTGAGCCACACACACTCAACAGTCATTGTGAAAGCTGCCCAAATAGTGATGCAAATGCCCCAAATCAGACATCTCAAATGAGGCATGAAAATCAGCCTTGAAATCAGCAATATGCTTCTCAATAGGACCAATGAGCAGCATGTCATCAACATAGACAACAATGATCAGAAGCACATCAGTAGCACGCTTAACATATAAGGTGCTTTCAGTTGGACTGCTCACAAAACCATGTGCAACCAGATAGGCATGTATCTTCTCATACCAAGCACGTGGTGCTTGCTTTAAACCATATAATGCCTTCTTTAACCTACACAACTGGTTTTCATGCCCTTTCTGCACAAAGCCACGGGGCTGAAAAACATACACTTCTTCATGCAAGTCACCATTCAGAAATGCTATTTTAATGTCCAACTGATGTACATTCCAACCATGATGGGCTGCAAGTGCACAAATGCTCCGAACAGTAGTCATACGACATGTAGGTGCAAAGGTCTCATCAAAATCAATGCCTCTTTCCTACGCATAACCCTTTGCAACAAGCCTAGCCTTATACCTGTCAACTGTACCATCAGGTTTACGCTTCAACTTGTATACCCACTTAGTGCCAATGGCCTTCTTGCCAGGAGGCAAGTCACATAAAGACCATGTACCATTCTACATTATAGCATCATATTCAGATTGCATAGCAGCCATCCAATTTTCTGAATTCTGTGCTTCATCAAAAGAAACAGGCTCATTCTCATCACAGAGACTAGACGCAGCCATAGCATAGCAATCTGATGCAAAGGAGGCACTATCAGAGCCTGAACGAGTACGATATGACAAAGGTGCATCTAATTTGCTGTCACGCAAAGTTTGCACCAGCCATTTTGGCATAGTTTTTTGCCTGCTCAATATCAGCTCTCTCATCAACAAGTGCATCATGTAAATCTGCATCAGAAATAGAATGATCTGCATCATCATATGAAACCTGCAAAAGGCTGAGAAGTTGCCTCATTAGGACCAGCACTAGACTGTCCACCTATAAAAAGAGGCATCAAAGTATCATACATGTCTTTGGAGCTAACAGATGTCTCCTTAGTACATGAAAGCAATGGGTGAATAGCATCTTCCACAAAGACAACATCACGGCTAACCAGAGTGCGTTTAGTCTGTGGATGATACAGACGATAGCCTTTACTTTCAGAACTGTACCCAACAAAAATACATTTTACTGCCTTATCATCCAATTTTTTGCGATGTTGTTCAGGCACTAATGCATATGCCAAACAACCAAAAACTCGCAGATGAGCAACAGATGGCTTGCGGTCATGCCAAGCCTCATATGGAGTGATAGACTGCAGCGCTTTAGTGGGACACCTGTTCAGTACATATGCTGCACACATGACAGCCTCAAGCCAGAAACTATGTGGTAAAGCCTGACTCTTGACCATGCACCTCGCCATCTCCATGAGTGACCTATTCTTTCGTTCAGCAACTCCATTCTGTTGAGGTGTATACGTCACTGTACACTGGTGTTTTATCCCACGTTCAGCCAGAAATGCATTAAAATCAGAAAACATATATTCCCCCCCTCGATCAGAACGGAGGGTGCCCATTTTACATGTTGACAGATTTTCAGCCAAAACCAAAAATTGTTTAAAGCACATGAACACTTCGGACTTTGCTTTGAGTGGATATACCCATGCATGCCTGGAAAAATCATCAATGAAAGTCACGAAGTAAAGGTAATTCCCAAAAGAGGGTGTCTGCATAGGACCACAGACATCACTATGTACAAGCTGCAATTTCTGTGTAGCCCGAACTGGACCATCTTTTGGAAAGGAGGAACGCTGCATTTTCCCCAAAATACAGCCTTCACATACATGTTTTCCAGGTGCCTCAAGCTTGGGCAAAGAAGACACCATATCACATTTCTGCAGGCGTAGCAAACTAGCAAAATTCAGATGACCAAAGCGTGCATGCCAAAGCTTTGCATCTGACATAGCCTGAGAATCATGAACTGCACATGCCGAATCATTTACAGATCTTTCATAGTCTATGAGCTTATACAGCCCACGACATAAAATGCCAGAAGCAATAATCACATCGTCATTTGATAGATCATGAACTGTACACCTGTCATCAACAAATTTCACAACCAAGCCAATCTTGGCTAATGCAGAAACTGATAACAGATTCTTCTTGATCCCTGGCACAAATAAAGCATCTAACAAGGTGAAAGAACTACCATCAGTAGTAGTCAGAATGATCTTACCAACTCCCATAACAGGATAAGAGGAGTTGTTGGCGCATGTGACAGTATTCCCTGTAGGGGCAGGCTCGAGTGAAGAGAAGAAACTACGCTGCGAGGTAATATGTTTGGTCGCCCCACTATCAAAGTACCAAACATCTGAGTCTACTGCAAACATGCACTGCTCATGAGAAGATGGGTCAAAACTGCAAACAGTAGTAAACGCCCATTCTTCTTCCTGCACAAGATTAGCAGGCTTTATTTTTGGTGTAGAGGCTTCTGCAACAACCATTCTAGTCTCCTTTTTCTTTGCCTCTTTTGCAGCCAGTTTTGGACAGTTCTTTATGATATGATCATTCCCTTTACAGTACTTGCAAAAAAATTTTTGCTTTTCTGATTTCTTCTCATCTTTATCCTGGTTCTTCGAATGTGCAACATTTGCAGATTTCTGCTTACTAGTAGAATAAATCTTGCCAGGAAAGCTTGATCTGCAACACGCATAATGGACCTGTTCTGCCTGGACTGATCTTCCTGCAACAGAACAGAGACTAACTCCTCAAATGATAAGGCATTCGGATTGCCTTTCATCATCAATCGAAGAGTAGAAGCAAAACTCTGATATGAATAAGGAAGACCATTCAGAACGGTCTGCACAAGTGAACTATTTGGTATACCCTCATCAGCAGAAATCAACTGTTCCTTCAAATCTTTGATCTTTGTCAAGAAACTGTCCATAGAATCACCTTCATTCATGTGCTCACTCTCCAACTGTTTTCGGAGGTAAGCAACACGAGCCTCATTCCTAGCTTGGTACAATGTGGTAAGTGTATCCCAAGCATCCCTAGCCGTTCTGCAAGAGCGAATATGAGGAATAATGGCACGTTTGACAGACAAAGCTATCAATGCATGTGCCTGGGCATCTCTGCCATCCCAACGAATCTGCTCTGCAGTACGTGTAGCAGCACGAACATGAATCTGCGGAACATCATCTTCGACACCATCTTCATCAGCTCCAACACCTGTATTTGTAGTACCTGTCGTTACAGGTGTAACAGGACGTCTTTCAACACCCTGCACAATGTTCCACAATCCTTTTGCAACCAAAACATGTCGCATCATATAAGCCCATAATGGGTAGTTGGTACCATCCAACTTATCCTCAACAACCAACATACGGAATACATCACTGCTTTCAGCCATGGCCGGTGACTAAAATACCTTGATGCAAAAAATTGACTATATCTCAAAAAGTTGAACGGAACTGCCTAGACGAATTCTGCTAGACCTGTAGCAGACTTCGGGATGCTTAAACTGGCGAACAGAAACTGGATGCACAAAAAGACGAAATAGCCTGCACAAGCGCTGTGATAGTGCGTTCGGAGGCCGAAACGAGCTCAGATCGTGATTTCGGCACCACAGAAGGAAGTTGTTTTTATCTCTGAAACACGCTGAGTATGCTCACCAAATTTCGTGCGAATCTGAGACTGCAAACGGAGGAGTGTCGACGACGCCCTAGATGAAGCGACGACCTGATCTGATACCAATTGTTGGAGTTAGATGTCTGCGGAAGCACACGAACAACACAAGGAAGAAGAAGAAGCTTCGAGCACAAACACACAATACTGAATGTATTACTAGAGAATGTACAAAGATAAGTAGCCCATTAGGGCAATAGGCGCATATACAAGCTGGGAGAGAAAAACCTCCTAAAGAGGGAAAAAAGTGCCCCGACGGTCCTAGTGTGTTCGCACACATCACTACCTAAATATATCAACACATACTCATATTCGAGAACGATTTTCTAACGCATTGCCAAAGGAGGTCAGAAAAGAAGATACCGATCGATCAGTGTCATAATATATAGTTTGGATGAGTTTTCATAAAAAAGTTGTTGTTCAAAAAATAAGACTATTCTTCAACATACATAATTGAAAACACTATGGTTATTATAGAAAAGTCCAGGTTGTCCTGTTCCCATTTGTTTTTGTTTGAAAATAGGATTCTTCAAAAAGTGTTCCAATCTTCCTTAGCATCAAGGATTTCCAAGTGATGATTTTTCTGCCATATCGGACACAATTAGGAATATATATAGAGTATAAATATAGAGACTTTGAACAAGAAATAAAAGAGGCTCACATCCTCACATATACAAGACGCACGAGGAAAAAATGTAAACATATATTGCTAGATACAATATGTAAATGCAAGTACGCCAATGGACCAAATTTAACTCTAATTTTTATTGTGTGTATTTTGTTCACGTTAGATGAGTATTGAGTGATTATGAAGGATTGGCAATCTAGACTTCTATCCTACAAACCAAACTAGCAAAGTAGGAAAAATAAAAATATATATAGGCTCATGATTATCATTCAAGGTCAACATCAACTCAACATCCCGATTACAAGCATTGATTTATGACATAGTATGGGTTCAAATAATTGTACATAAAATTTAATGTTTATTTATGTTATTTATAAGTGCATATGTGTGATTATATATACATAATCAATGTAATTGCATAAGTGTATGCTTATGTACGAATTAACGATCATAAGTGTATTTATATGTAGTCCTATGTGTTTGCATATATTATGAATTCATTGTTCTTATTTTTTTATGTAAATACATTTGTATGTATATTAAAGATAAAAGAAGTATAGAATCTATACGTAAGCATGTATGAATTTATGCATGCTAAATTTTCTAATCTCCAATTCATTGCAACGCAAGCTTTCTATCGTTGTTCTGACAACATTAATAGAAAAATCTTTCAATTCCATTAATATTTAGAAAAAACATTCTTTAAGAAAATTAGAAAAAGCGTAAATTCAAGAACCAAAATATCTGAACTCAAGGATTCCATTCTCACTTCAAAGTAAGTTCAGAATTAATATTTAAACCATCTATTTTATGATATTTAAAAAACTATGCATACGTAACATATAGTAGCAGTGTCATATGTCAATCATTAATTTGTACATAGGAAAGTACGTATTTATGTAAATAAGTAATTAAGAATGTTATTACGTAAGTAATTAAGTATGCATTTATGTATGTATGTATATATGTATGTGTGTGTATGTATGTATGTATCTATGTATGCATGTATGTATGTGTATATGTATGTATGTACCTATGTTTGTAGATATCTATGTATGCATATATGTATGTATGTATGCATGCATGCATGTATGTATGCATGCATGCATGTATGTATATAAGTAAGTAAGTATGTGTGTATGTATGTGTGTATGTATGTGTATATGTATGTATATATGTATGTATGTATGTATGCATGTATGTATGTAAGTAACCATTTATATATGTACATATGTATATATTTATGTATTTATGTATGTATGTAAGTACGTAAGTAAGTAAGTACGTTAGTAAGTGAATACGTAAGAAAGTCAGTAAGTAAGTAAGTATATATGTATGCATGTATGTATGCATGTGTGTGTTTAAGGAGGTAAGTAAATCAGTAAGTAACATTGTCAATGATATCATCAATTTACAAATATCTTAATGCCACTACCCTTTAACATCTTTATGTGGAGGGCTCGACCACATAGATCTTAAGTTTTACCAATCTAGCGATGGAAGTTTAAGGATTCATTGTCTCTAAGTAAGCACTTTCCAAGTTACAAATCTTATTCTTATCGTGATTCTTGTTCTAGTCATGTCAAGTCTAGTTTTTACATCTAGTTTTGTTATCTTGTAATCTCATAGTATATGATCTTGCCTCCTTTCGTCTCTGTAGTTCATTTTTCTAAAGGAGGATCTTGTACTTTTAAGAAATGTTTTGTACATTTGGTCTATGGTTGTGGATCCTTTGTATCCTATGTAGCCCAATTATTCATAGCTATTAGTCCAAGATGATAGGACTTCCTCTATTAGTTCTATACTCTTGTATTGTTTCCTTAATCAAAGAAAAATCCAGTTATCTTACCTAGTCTAGTCTAAAAATTAGAGAAGGAGAGATAATGGACTTTGCCTTGATTGTGAGAACCCTAGAAATATTGCAATAAATTGTCAAAATAAGAGAACAAACTTTAGAGTTGCAATCACTCTTTTAGAACATGGAAAGGAGTGAGCCCAATTATAAGATCTCATTATTGTAGCAAGACCCATATAAACATGCTCCTTTTCAGTTTGTTCATGCCTAAGAAGACCCTTTCCCTTAAATCTTTAGCCGATTCAGTAGTCTTATGGTTTGTAGATGAAGAAATGGTTAAGAAACATAGAACTCAAATGCTTCAAAAGAAAAAACAAATATTACTTGAAGAGTAAATGGAAAGCCTCTAGCATGTGGGAAGATCTCCAAGGGAAATAGAACATTGATGCCTGTAGTTGATGCTTATGTGGATGCTTTTGGTAGACATCTCCCCAAATGAAGGGCTTTGTTTAGAACATGAAAATAAATTTCATCTACTAGCCTTAATACTAAACCTTCATCATCATGATTTCTACACCTATTCCAATGTAATATCAAGTTAGAAAAATCTTGTTATCGTTAGAATTCTTTGAATCAAGAGATTTCATCCAAAAATTGATTGGAAAAATAATAAGATCACTCAAGAAGATATTAAAAAAACTTCACCATATGTAGGATTCAAATCCTTTGTGCATTTTGTAATATAGGAGCCAACATACATGATCTATACCATATGAGCCTAAGAGCTCAAGAAAGATTATCCAATTAAACTCCCTAGCTAGCATTAGAATATCCAAGATGTTTGAAAAACAATAATACTAATATCTTGTCAAAAACAAAATCCTATGACTATGCTATAGAACTCTAAGAGGGCATACACCAATCCCTTGGCCCAAGATGTAGAGTATCCCTAAAGAATTTTTAAGAATTGCACAATAATATTGATGATAACCTAGCCAAGGGATGCATTAGATGCTCAAAGTCCCCTAGAGGAGGCCCTATTCTACTTATGAAGAAGAACCATGGAACCCTTTGATGTAAGTAGATTATAGTGGATTGAATAAGATCACCATTAAAAATGGATATCCTTGATTGCTTACATCAAAGCTCTTGGAATGAATTGGAAACAAAAAGTTTTTCATAATGATTGAACTTCCAAGGGACTTACAACCTTTTGATGATCAGAGACAGAGACAAATGGGAGATAACATTTTGTACAAGCTATATGCATTTTGAAGTGGTTATTTTTGGAATGAAAACAACTACTACTAACCCACTATCAAACAAATAATAAAAAACCATGGAGGAAGAAATTAAAGATATGAAAACATAAAGAAAGAATGATCTATGAGCATGAAGACTCCATAACAAGTGTGAGGAGATTCCTAGAAATGAGCTAGAGTGGATGAGAATATGTAGAGTGTAGCGGAGGGCATTGCTTTTGGGAGAATTCCCTTGCATGTGGGATAAATGGCCTTGCATGAGAATTAAAGGGATTTTGGATAAAAGGATGGAGCATGGACATCTCAAACCCCCCCACCCACCAAATGCGTTGACCCTTTTTTTGTAATGTTGGGAACCAGTGACATATAGCATCACTTAGTCCATTGGGATTTTACATCTTAGGACATATGGGATCCTTAGACATAACTTGATATATGGGATTTCTAGGGTACATTGTCTCAGAAGAAGGAATATTCATGGCCCGTAAGAAGCTTAAGAAAATCCTTGATTAGAAAACATCATCATGTAATCTGTACAATGCTTCTTAGTCTTTTCCAACTTCTACATAATATTCATCAAGTTTTAGTCTGATGTAGTAACACAACTCAATAAGTTTTATAGGAAACATAAAATTGGTATGGATCAAAGAAGTAGAAAAATCCTTTTAAACCCTGAAATTAATATTTATTGCTACCCTAAGTCTAGCTCACCTTGATTCCACAGAGCATTTTTACTTGGAGGTAGATGTGTCAGAATTTGCCTTGGGAGACACTCCATCTTAACAAAGGGAAGGGAATCTACATCCAATCACATATGATTCAATGAAATTCTCCCCTCTAGAGATTAAATATAGAATCCATGATAAAGAACCTCTTGACATACTGGATGCTTTTGATAGTAGTGTTCCTATTTAGAAGTAGTAATGCATAAAGCTATTGGGTGCAAAAATGACAAGAATTTATGGTACATTTTGGACACCCATATCCTCAGTAGCAGACAACCTCAATGGAGCAACTTCTATCCTAGTTCAACTTTGGTATCACATATTATTGAGGATGCTAGCAATGTCAATCAGATGTCTTATCAAGAAGAACTTGCCTTGCACTAAAGAAAGGCAAAGAAGCTTTTGATGAAGAAGATAGTGTGTTACTTAAGCCAAGACATCTCCAGCTAGTGGCTATCTCCTCAAGCTATCAAGAAGATTTAGTCTTGATCCATCCAGATCTTGAGTCTTTACCACATTATGAATTATTTTAATATTAATCAAAACATTTGAGAAGGAAATTTTCATAAAATAAATGAGCCCCAAGAATATGCACTACAACATATGAGGGGCATACCGACGTTTTCCATACCGACGATCACGCCTCGATATCGGTGCAACCATTGAAAATGCTTGAAAAACCACGGAGGCAATACCGATAGTCATTTAATCATCAATATGCTGGTTGAAAATCAATAGTTGGTATGCACGTCCAAAACCAACAGCGTTGGTATGAACATCGATAATTTCCAGTAAACCATGAACACTTATACTGACACTCATACCTACGCCTGTACTGACGCAATGTTTTAACCGGACCGGAGAGTAAAAATTTGACATTTGCTCCCGTTTTGAACCAAAGTCTGCTACTGTCGAGTTTGCGTGCAAGAACTACATTCTGTGCATATTGTGTACACACATCTCTCTCTCTCTTTCTTTTTCTCTTTCTCTACACACACCTCTCTATTGCTCTAGATCTAAAATTTTGGTAACTATCGCACATATTGTAGCACCCTTTTCTCTTTCTTTGCGTTTTCCCTTTTCTAGTTTCTCATCTCTTTAGTTTTGCAAGAGCTTTTTGGCATCAGTTCTTTGGAATTCGATGAAGGACAACATTAAGTGGACTTTGACAACAAAGATCCAAACAATTACATCGATGTAAGTGATTGTTTTGTTTTCCATCGACATAGAGTGCGAGAGAGAGAGAGAGAGAGAGAGAGAGAGAGAGAGAGAGAGAGAGAGAGAGAGAGAGAGAGAGAGAGAGAGAGAGAGAGAGAGAGAGAGAGAGAGAGAGAGAGAGAGAGAGAGAGAGAGAGAGAGAGAGAGAGAGAGAGAGAGAGAGAGAGAGAGAGAGAGAGAGAGAGAGAGAGAGAGAGAGAGAGAGAGAGAGAGAGAGAGAGAGAGAGAGAGAGAGAGAGAGAGATCTAGAGAAACATAAAGAGAGAGAGAGATAGAGATGAAAGAGAAAGATAGAGAGAGAGTGAAAGAGAGAGATGAGAGAGAGAGATGAGAGAGAGAGATGAGAGAGAGAAAGAGAGATATTAAATAGAAAGAGAATGAGATAGAGAGAGATGCATACATACATACACATATGCATACACATACTCACATACATATTACATACACACATGCATATTACATACACACTCACATACATATTACATACACACATGCATATACATACACATACATATTACATACTCACATGCATATGTATACACACATATACATACATACATACATGCATATTACATACACACATGCATATACATACACACATAGATATGCATACTCATACTCACATACATACATGTACACACACACATACATACATACATGTACACACACACATGTATACATACACACATGCATATGCATACAAACATACACACACATTTGCATGTACACACACATACATACATACACACACACATATACATACACACTCACATATGTATACACACACATATGTGCATACACACATGCATATGCATACATACATATACACACATATGCATGTACACGCACACACATACATACATATGCACATGTATATTACATACACATGCACATGCACATGCATACATACATACACACACATATGCATAAAAACATAAACACACATACATGTATACATACACACATGCATATGCATACATACATACACACACATTTGCATGTACACAAACACACATACATACAAACACACATGCATATTACATACACACACACATATACATACACACTCACATATGTATACACACACATATGTGCATACACACATGCATATGCATACATACATACACACACATATGCATACATACATGTACACACACATGTATACATACACAAATGCATATGCATACATACATACACACACATTTGCATGAAAACATGCATATACATACACACATGCATATACATACACACATGTGCATACCCACATGCATATGCATACATACCTGCACACACATATGCATAAATACATGTAGACACACATGTATACATACACACATGCATATGCATACATACATACACACACATTTGCATGTACACATGCACACACATACACACATGCATATACATACACACATATGTGCATACACACATATGTGCATACACACATATGTGCATACACACATATAAGCATACACATATGCATATGCATACATACATACATACATACACATGCATACATACATGTACACACACATGTATACATACACACATACATATGCATACATACATACACACACATTTGCATGTACCCATACATATACATACACACATGCATATGCATACATACATACAGACACATATGCATACATACATAGAGACACATATGCATACATACATGTACACACACATGTATACATACACACATGCATATTCATACATACATACACATATATTTGCATGTACACATGCATATACATACACACATATGTGCATACACACATATGTGCATACACACATATGTGCATACACACATATGTGCATATACACATGCACATGCATACATACATACATGCACATATGCATACATACATGTACACACACATGTATACACACACACATGCACATGCATACATACATACTCACACATTTGCATGTACACATGCATATACATACACACATGCATATGCATACATAAACACTCACATATGCGTACACACATATACATACACACACACATATACATACACATACATATCATGCATACATGTACACACACACATACATACATACAGACACATATGCATACACACATATACATACACACACATATACATACACACACACATACATACACACATACAAACACACATATATATACACACACATACATACACACATATACATACACACACACATACATACACACATACACACACATACATACACAAATGTAGAAATAGATCTTTAAATTTTTATGAAATATAAGAGAAAAATCTAAATATATGAAATATAAATAATTAAATATCTTAAAAAATAGATCTTTAAAATTTTAGGATATATATATACATATATATATATATATATATATATATATATATATATATATATATATATATATATATATATATATATATATATATATATATATAATTCAATATACCAAAAATAGGATTTCTGAGTTTTTACACATAAACACATCCTAAATAAATGTATGTAAACACATCCTTGCATATAGTGAGTGATCTGCATCACACATAGAAAACCCAATGCTAGTTAAGTAATCAGCAATCCTTGCATGCCATGCACGAGGGGCTTGCTTCAGCCCATACAAAGCCTTTTGCAACCTGCAAACATATTCTGGATGCTTTGAATCTTCATATCCTTGTGGTTGGTCCATATATACTTCTTCTTGTAACTCACCATGTAGGAAAGCATTCTTCACATCCATCTGATGCAAAGTCCATCCTTTTGTTGTAGCTAATGCAACAAGTGTTCAGACAGTAGACATTTTAGCTACAGGGCTGAATGTTTCCTCATAATCAATGCCATATGTCTGCGCATATCCATTAGCTACCAATCACGCTTTATACCTGCTTATGCTACCATCATCATTATGCTTTACCTTGTAAACCCATTTGTAGCCTATGGGTTTCTTTCCTTGTGGCAATGGAACGAGCTTCCATGTATCATTTCCATAAAGTGCAGACATCTCCTCATCCATAGATTTTTCCCTATCTGCATTACCAATTGCATCTTCAAAACAAGAAGGTTCAACATCTTGTATTACCTTTGTCATATAGGCACAATGGCGAGTCATGTAACTATCGTATGTCAATTGTTGCATTGAGTTACGCATCCTCCCAGATCTTCTTGTTCTTGGGTCACTTCTCCTTGTATCATCTGCATGTGCCCTTCTTACTCCTGGAGTCTTCACAGAGGGCAATCCAAGTTCCTCATCAAGACTCTTTTCTGAACCACTTGAATCTCGATCAACATCTTCAAAACTTGCACATGTTTTACTACCAGCAGAAAGCTTTTCTTTACCTTTCTTGGATGTATTTGATGAATTTGCTAGATTGAAATTTCCACTCGATCTTCCACTCCATGGATTTGAGTTGGAACTTTTGCTTGGTGATGCATCTGGTCCACACAAAACTTGAGATTTTGCACTTGATTTTTTAGCATTTTCTTTGTCATTTGGTTCAAGATTCAGTCCTTCTTTGGCATCTGCATAGAAGCTTGACATTTCATCAAATACCACATCTCTACTCACCTTCACCTGTAGTGTGAGTGGGTTATAACATTTGTACCCTTTTTGCTAAAGGGAGTATCCAATAAAGAAACATTTTTCTGCTTTCGAATCAAGCTTCGTCCTCAACTCATCTAAAAAATGTACATATGCAATTTAGCCAAAAACTTTCAGATGTGATAAGTTTGGCTTTTTACCTGTAAACTTATCATTAGGTGTAACTTGATGTATAGCAGCAGTTGGAGTTATGTTCATGATGTATACAACAGTATGCACAACTTCTGCCCAATAACAATGAGGCATATTCTTCTCAGCCATCAAGGCTCTTGCTATTTCTGGAATATGTCTATTTTTGCGTTCAGCAATGCCATTCTACTGTGGTGTGTACCTGCATGAAAACTGAGGCCAAATTCCATGTCTTTTTAGAAAACTATTGAACTCATTTGACATGTATTCACCTCCTTCATCAGATCTTAATGTTTGAATGTACTTCCCTCTCTGCTTTTCCACCATAGCTTTAAAATTCTAGAAGTGAGTGAACACCTCACTCTTCTCTTTCATGAAATATACCCATACTTTGCATGTATGGTCATCAATGAAAGTAACATAAAACCTGTAACCGCCCATAGATGTGGTCTTTGCTGGACCCCAAACATCTGTATGTACTACTTCTAGTACATTCTCACTAACATGCTTGTCATGTGGAAATGATGCTCTTGACTGCTTACCAAATTGACATGCTGCACATACCTTTTGCATTTCTTCAACTTTCAAATTTGGTAGTCCATGGACAATCTCCTTTGACTCCATCAATTTCAGCCTGTGAAAGTTCGGATGTCCAATCTGTTTGTGCCACATCTCTATATCTGCAATAACTCCTGCACCTTTTGCAAACATGGCTGCATTGATTTAAGAAATCTTCACATTTAAGGTGAACATCCTACCCACTTTGTTTCCTTTGGCAACCAATCCTCCATCCTGCTTGTACTCTTCTACATATAATCCATCAACATTGAACCTGACTTGTTATCCCTGGTCAACCATTTGTGCAACACAAACCAGATTCTTTGTTATATTTGGAACATGCAGCATATCAACAAGATGTTTTACCTTTCCATCCTCCATCGATGGTGTTATGTTTCCTGTATGCTGAATAGGATGTGATGTGTCATCACCCGTTTCAACATATCCAAGAACTAGCAATTTTTGCAAAGTACTAAACCATTCTGCATGACTGGTCATGTGATCTAAAGCACCTGAATCAACATACCAGACATTATCATTCGATTTTGAAAACACCACCAGATATCGTATTCATCATGTGATGTTGAACCATGAACAACTTCTCAGAATCATCTGTACTTGTGGATGCATAGCTGTTTTGCTGCCTTCTGTTATTTTGATTCTTCAACCTGCAATCACGTTCAAAGTGTCCAGGTTTACCACAATTCCAACATCCTTTACTATCATTACTTGAATCATTTCTTTGGAAATTTTTGCGACCTCTTTGGCTCCCCCTGCCTCAAAACTTTCCTCTTCCTCCTGCATGATTCTGTTGTTGACCTTGGTCTTGGTTACTGTTTCCTCTTCCATTTCCAAAACCTCTACCTCTGCCTCTTCCTCTGCGAGAGTAGAATACCTGCTCAAAACTGGGCTTTTGTTGGGAGTTTGAATCCTCACCAAGATTCTTTTCTTCAATAATCAGCATGGATACCAAATCAACAAAATTCGAAATATTCTCCCTGGTCTGTATAGAAGTTCTGAACTGCTTATATGCAGCTCCTAAACCACGAAGGCACACTTCCACCTTATCATCATCATCTACATTCACGCCAATAGATGCAAGTGACTCAAATATGCTTTTGATTTTCAAAGTGTAGTCACTTACCGACATGCTCTTTTTCTCCAATGTATGCAGCTCATTCTTGAGTTGCAATTTCTATGTATTGGTCTCGTACAATGTGACCAAATTGTTCCAAGCCTCTTTTGGAGTCCTGGCATCCTGTATGTGCCCAATCATGCTATCCTATATGCTAACAGATAGCCAGTACATTACCTTTCGTGCTCCTTGATTCCATTCCTCATATTCTCTGATTTGTTCTGCAGTCCGATTCCTCTCTGGTAACTGGGGAGCATTTTCGTTCTCTCCTTGAATGTACTTCTAGTAGCCTTTTCCCATCAAGAAATTCGTCATTCTGAATCTCCAAGCATGGAAGTTGTTCTTGTCCAGCTTATCACTCATAAGCTGACTCATTCCATCTGTGTTTGCCATTTCTCTAGCAATTCACAAAAGTGCAAAACACTACAAGCAACACTTCTCCTTGAACACTGTTGCACTATGACGTGACAGTTCAATCTCAGAAAAACACAGTTTTGTGTATCAACAGTACACGGAATCGCTTGAAATTATGGATCTAGAATATATGAGTGTTTCCAAACACAACACAAGTTATAGTTTTTGAAACTGACCTAGTTTTTCTACGGGCCCCACCTTATGGGCTCAAAATAGAGGTCGAGATGGCTCCGAAACTTTGATCTGACAAAAACAAGTGATCCTAAAGGGATAGCTCTCGAAAATATTTTAAGGTCTTCTACCTTCATATCGGTTTTCGTACCAAATGGACGTCGTTTGTAAATTGCATTTTCTCCATGCCTAGCTGCGTACTCTTCACCGTTGTCTTCTCCACGAGCTCTCTACAACCATGCTGGCTCTGATACCATGTCACGAGGAAGCAGATAAGGAAGAGAGCTCACATACACACTCTCTCTCTCAAGGAGAAGTACAAGAACACACAAAAATTGAGGCAAGGAAGAATGATCTTCTTCTTCTTCTTCTTCTATTGCATAAAAAGGAATGTACAAGAATGACCTAAAAAACAATAATACATTCAGTGCAATATATAAAGATCAGTACATAAGGAAAAACCTAATGTCTGCGAATGAGTGAGTTGGCAAGGAACAAATGTGCCATCACTCTCGGTAGATAAATCTAATAAAGCTCAATGAAGTATCCCTGACATATACCGGCATGACCACTATACATGTCAGAGAAACGAAAAACTGGTAGGTGTCATCCTGGATCATCACATGTTGAGCTTGATATCTCAAGAGTATTTGCTTTCACAGCTTTATTTTGTACCAGGGAAGTGCTCTTGTGATATATTTCTCTTCTTCTTGCATATTTAAAATTTACTTCCATTATTTTCACATACTCTAGTTAGCAAATGGAGAGGGGGAGGGAGTGAAACATGGAGTCTAAAGGGAAGCAAATAATAGAACACACTTCTCCATCTAAAGAGCAACTAGAGGATCCCGATTTTAGAATGGAAGAGGTAGAAATGGGGCACGGAGTAGAGGAAAAACTAGACGAAAGAGAGCCTTAACAAGAAGAATATACCTATGAGGAACTTTTGGATGAGTTTGTTACTCATGAACAATTTGTATACTTAAAAGAAAAAACCCTAGGCTAGAGAGAGATATAGGTAGCATTACATCTCACATTCAGTAGCTTAAGTTTCAAATGATCTCGCTTGAGACTTATGTCATCTCTTTCCTAGCTAGGAAGGAAAAAGAAACTCCTACTCTTCCTCTAGAGATGACTAGGAAAGATCCTTCTTTTCCTAATAAGAACAAAGGAGAGAGCTCTAGGGAAGCTCCCCTCCTAAAAGAATTAAAGCCATCTACCTTTATGGGGGATGACCAAGATAGAAACAAGGATGCAATCTACACTTTTTTACAAAAGTGGCATGATTTGCATCAACTAAAGGGCACCCCAATGGAGTACCCTGTGCTAGAGGTGAGTCTCTCACTTGCCCCGCGTGCTTATAAGTGGTGGATGAGTCTCAAGGAGGTGAACTCTATCCCTACAGATTGGACTTAGTTTGAAATTTTTTTTCTAAAAGAGTTTCTTCCTGAGAATGAGGAGGAGAGGAACTAGGATGAGTGGGATAGGATTACCCAGAGAGGTAGGCCTTTGAAGGACTACATATCCCACTATAGGGAGATCATTTTGAAACTTAAGGGCTTAGATGACTTCCAGAAAACTAGAGGGTTTGTTAGAGGCTTAGATAAAGCCATCTGGAAAGAGGTAAGAAGGAATGCACCTAAGACATTTGAGGAGGCGATCAAGTATGCACAAATCTATGAGGGCCATAATCCTCCTAAATATACTCCTATGGAGATGGATCAGCCCCTCAAACCTCTTAGCACCATTAAGTTCAAGAAGAAGTTGCCATTGGGAAAAAACCATTTTTTCATTAAGAAACAGAAATCACAAGGACCTAGGTTACCTACAGATCAGTTTGGGAGGAACAAAAGAGAGAACCTATGCTTTAGGTGTTTATCTCCTAGCCATTCACAGTGGAGTTGTCCACTCAAGAAGGGGGAAGAAAAGAAGAGAGGACTAGAGAGTAGTACGGCCCTTGAAAAGGGCAAAAAGGTGGTCCATCTAGTGTAGACACTTCCTATTCATGGTAGCTCTAGCTACAAAGGAGTGGAGGTAATGCACGAGGATATAGAGCATACCTGTTGTTTGACTCAATCATTGTGGTCATCGTAGTTTGGACCACATCACCTTGTTAAACTGCATGGTAGTGTATACGGGACCAACGTGCGAGTCATGATAGATGACTCTACCACTCATAACTTTATAAACTATGCTCTAGTCAAGAAACTAAAGATTCCCCAGTAACCTAGTGCACATAAATACATAGTATCTATGATGCAAGGGGAAGACAAGAGGATATGGGATACTATGGTATCCAATTTGGAAGTCAAGATGTAGGATTATATAGATCACATGGACTTCCAAATTATGAATATGGAGAGGACATGCCTTGTGTTAGGAAGAGAGTGGCTATGGGGGTTGGGAGACACACTTAAACATAGCTATCAAAACAACACACTTGATTTTGAAAGAAATGGAAGCAAATTTTGTATAGAGGGAGAGAGAGAAGTACCTAGAGCACCTCTCATTTCATCTTTAGAGTTGTATAGTCTTTTTCATTTTCAGCATGTACAAGAGATCTTTTTATTGTATAGTCGTGATATTTAGAATTGTACAGAAAACTCATGTGATGTATATTTTCATGCTAGGAATGCAAATATGGATAGGACTTTCTATTATTATTTCTTGCAAGAGTGAATGGATATAAGTTTTAAAGATCTTATGTTTGAGTTTAGAGATGCTTTTCCCACTGACTTACTTGGAGGGCTACCACCTGAGAGAGGAGACATTGACCATGCTATTGAGGTAGTTACTAACACTAACCCTATTTGTAAGCCACCTTATAGGCTTAGCATTTCTCAACATGAGGAGGTTGAGAGGCAATTACATGATTATTTAGGTAAGGGCTTCATTAGACCTAGTAACTCACCTTGGGCATCGCCAATGCTCCTCGTTAAAAAGAAAGATGGCTCTATGGGATTATGTATAGATTATAGAGCACTTAATAAGGTAACTATCAAAAATAGGTTTCCAATGCCTAGATTGGAAGACCATTTGATCAATTACATCAAGCTAGGTATTTTACCAAACTTGACCTTAGATCAGGATATCAGGATTATGGTCGAGGATGTCCCTAAGACTGCATTTAGGACTAGATATGGGCAATATGAGTTTTTGGTGTTGCCTTTTGGTCTCACCAATGCTCTTGCCACTTTTATGAGTTACGATAGTGTTTGATCAAGAGATCATTAAGTGGATCTCTAATAAAACAAACCTTAAAGGTTGTAAGGCCCGATGGGTAGAGACCCTTCAGGATTTTGTTTATGGTCTTAGGTATAGAAAGGGAAAGTTTAACGTAGTGGCCGATTCACTTAGCCGCATGCCTATGCTCAATGGACTGAGTTTTACTGAGATCACTAGTGAGGTACTTGAGTCCATTAGAGGAAAATATATGCTTGATCTTGCATATTCCGAGATTTGGGAAGCCATAGAGAATGGGGATCATGATATACAAGTTTCCAGTGAGGATGGAGTATCGACGAGTACTCAAGAAGGATTCAAGTGGAAGAGTTACAGTGTTCTTGATGGATATCTATTATATAAAGGTAAGGTTTGTGTCCTTAGAGATTCTGAGATGAGACGGCATATTTTGTATGAGTGTCATGAGACACTTAGTGTGGGACACCCAGGAGTTAACAAGACTTACGGTCTTCTTAAGAGGTAGTTTTACTGGCCTGGACTTCATAAGGACGTCCTAGAGTATGTGCTTAAGTACACCAAATGTCATGTCAATAAAGCAAAGAGGTTGATGATTGGAGGACTACTCCACCCATTGGATTTTCCTAATGGGAAGTGGGAGAGTATCTCCATGGACTTTATAGTCGGATTACCTAAGACACAAAGGGGGCACGACTTGGTCTAGGTAATTGTGGATAGGTTAACCAAAATGGCTAGGCTTATTCCAACATGTACTACAGTGAAGACGAATGAGTTACCTAGAATCTTTGTGGAGAACCTATACCGGTTATATGGTCTTCCATTAGACATAGTCTCTCATCGGGATAGAAATTTCACCAGCCACTTCTGGAGAGTAGTCTTCAAAAGGTTGGACATGAAACTTAGCATGAGTATGGCCGAGCATCCACAGTCGGATGGGCAAACAGAAAGAGTTAACCAGATCCTAGCGGATATGCTTTGAGCATATGTGAATGAAAGGCAAACTAATTGGGAAGAGAACTTACCTATAGTAGAGTTTGCATATAATACTACCAAGCACTATTCCACTGGGCATAGTCCATTTGTGCTTATGTATGGGTTCCAACCAAGAGCTCCTTATGCAGTAGGATTGCATAATGAGAAATTTCAAGCTGCAAGGGACTTCTTGGAAGAGATGAATGATGTGTTTAGGTTTGCTAAGGACAGCATTAAAAGAGCTCAGGATAGAGTTAGAGCCTATGCTGATTCTCTAAGGAGAGATATCAACTTTGAGGTAGGAGAGCAAGTCTATCTTAGAGTTCCATCTAGATCTGAAACCATGAAGCTGGGACCTTGTCCAAAACTATCTCCTAGGTATTGTGAACCTTTTCGAATACTTTAGAGAATAGGAAAGATGGCTTATCAGCTCCAACTTCCAGAGAATAGTCAAATCCATCCAGGTTTTCATGTTAGTCGGCTTAAGAAAAGGTTGGGTGAATCTTACAACCTCATTCTGCACAATGAGGTGGTAGAGCCTATTTCTATTCAATCTATTCCACATGAGCCTAAGAGCAATGAACCAAAAATTGCTTATATAAAAAGTGTCCAGTAAAGTAGAAAGATAGTTCAGAAGATAGTGCCACATGGGAGTGGGGTTAGCATCCATCAGAGAAGGTTTTCTAATTTTAGATTACCTTCCCAAGGGTCTTCTTAAGAGGAAGGATACATGGAAACAACACGGAGATATGACCATGTATTGTTGTACATGGGGATATAGTGGGAGTACCATTCTATTACTTCTCTCTCTTCACTAGACCTTCCAATACCATTTTTGAGGACAAAAATGGACTTAAGGGGAAGGAAATGTCATGTGGGAAACCACTAGAGAAGGTATGGTGTGAACCATCCCTTAGATTCAATTAGAAGGGCACACACATGAGTGCCAAGTGGTACTCATGTGAGATACCATTTAGTGATCGCATCAAGAGGGGAATTATAGTATGGCTACTAGGATGGGCGGCAGAAGACACCCAGAGAATCTCCGAGAGAATTTGAGCTTTGGATTCTGACAAAAGTAAGGGGCGTCCTTGGGAATGCGACAGGCACGCAACTATATGGATCAATATTCATATTGATGCATTTGCCAATGTCATAATCAAAATATATGCTTACAGCGCATGGCTTTATCAATCTTTTTTCTTTTATATTTATCAATTCTTATTTCACACTTCTGATATTTCAATTCTTAAAAGTGAAGGGACCCGACTAGTTGTAGAGTTCTATAGGGTCATCATGAACGACAAGAACTTATGAGTAGTTAAATGAAAGCTTGTTCTTTGAGTTCCTTGTATGGAAGTGTAGGAGTTGTTAGGAGATTTTATTTAGTGATTGCCTTGATTTGCCTTGTAACTGCAAGTGAAATAAAATAGGGTATCAATTCGATATGAACATAACGTTCAGGAACTGAAGTTCAATACGTATCTCGCAAGGTGCACCATCAGGAAGTGAAGTTCAATACGTATCTCAAGGTGCACCGTCAGGAGACTAAGAAGTAACTAGCTGACCACAAACTGGCTGACCATGACACTCGCATGCATGCTTGTGCGTACTACTCCAATTCATTGCATACAACTTGATGCTGACATTAATATACCCGCGTGTTTTTTCTTTCTTTTTCCGTTCTTTTATTGAGAGGGGGAAGAGGGGCTCACCAAGTACAAAAAGAGTGATTGGGCACATGCATCCACATGGTGAGTGACAAGCATCTGGTAGAGGAATCTATGCAAGTTAATATTATTTCTCAAAAGAGGGAGTCCCTTCAAGAGAATACTTTATTGTGTGATAGAACCGAAACATTGGAGTTCATTTCTAGTTGGACAAATGAGTCCTCTATTGCGTCAACCTTTCTTAGAGTTGTTTTCCTCGTCTCCGTACGGATGATTTTTCTTGCTTTTTGCATGCATGCTTTTGTTGTTGTCAACTTTTGTTATTTCCGAGGTGATGCTTAAGTTAATTTCTGAATCTCTACATTCTAATCAATCACCATATTAAATAAAAATATAATACTTTATATATACCTCACTGAATTACAGCCCGCTTCATCGTCAGGTCATACGAAATTTCTGTCTATCAGCCGCCCCAAGCCAGCACCAGCCTGTTCTATACTTTTATATGACCATTGGCGATGTCTGGAGGAGGATTGACGAACGTGGAAGCCATACAGCTGTATCCGATGAGATCCGACAGAGGAATGAGGAAGGTGACGATATCAAATACAAAATGCTGTGCAGAGCCATCACCTTTTTGACTATGATACCACTTGATCCCCTGCTTGCATGCTCTGCCGAATAGGGTCTAATGGCATCCTGGTGAAGCCCCCCACCGCTCCGGCATGCTTCGACACTAGCGCATGCCACGGCTCAATAAGAAAATTCAACAGCTCAATCGAAAATTCTTCGAACTATGAACAATAAACAACTTCACGGTTTCGCATGAAAACAGACCCAACCATGGACACCTTCACTTAGCAGGATAGTGAGTGAAAAGAACAGCAGAAAAGCATGTCTCACGTGCACGCGATTTTTTTTTTTTGAGAAAACCAGGAAAATTAATTAATGGAGGTATGTACAACCTGTGCAAAGGACAAGAGCCACAACCACAGTTACAGTGACAGAACCATTTCGAGTCTCTGAGCAGAACACAAAGAGGAGATAAACTTCCTCGAGCTTGAAAATTTACTAGCAGCCATCAGATCAAAAATATAATTGAAGGACCTTGGAGCTTGATGCATATTTTTTAATACAAATGTCAGATCAAAAATATAATTGAAGGACCTTGGAGCTTGATGCATATTTTTTAATACAAATGGAAGGGGCTTTTTTCAAAACTCAAGGACGGGACTTGAGGAATATTTTTTTTCCTCTACAAAAGATGGCACTGTTCCTACTGAGCCATATATGCCAAAGAATATGACCTCTCCAAACATTCCATAAGAGCAAGTCCATGTTCTTGCAACAACCTAACAAAGCAGAGTGTTGATTGAGCATTGGACTCCCTCTACCCAGCAGGTATATATTCACTGGTTGCCAAAACTTCTTGGCATGGGGACAATCAAAAAACAATTGGACAACATCTTCCTCTTTGCCACAGAAGGTACAAGATCCTCCATTAATGATACCTTTTGTGACTTTGGGCCTATCCATAACCCATGATGAAGGATGAGCCATTGCAAAAAGGAATGCTTGATGAGATCTGGGAAGGCCCACAAAGATTTGAACCTGTAGGACCATTGATTTGCAGTCCAGCTAAGATTCCATTTGCTGTTGAGTTTAGGGAGAATTTTACTTATGGAACCTCTAGGCTTCTTGAATTTCTTGAAGATGTGATCAACAATTTCAGAGAGACTAATATTCCTTCTGGTGCATTCCTCTAGCTTATCTGCTAGTAGAGATTTGTGAAAAGCTAGTACCTGTGGATAGGAAACAGAGATATTAGTGAAATTAAATAATTCTTGGTCACACATTACCTTACCACCATTCATCAAGGCACTCCAAGTTTTAAATCTAGCTTTATGACATTTATGCTCTTTAATGTCCAAGGAGCAGGTGTTCCTTTTAGAGATCCAACCAAACCAGGGTGACTCCTATACAAAGAAATCAAAGGCACAAATCATTTTTCCAGTTCGAACTTTTCTTTTTGCTTTGAACCAAGCATTCGAGAAACTACAAACAAGAGGGCTCCCAACATCAGTGATAGGCTGGGGGGAAACAACAATATCCCATAGGTTAATATTCTTCCAAGCTTTATAGTCAGAAAGGTAGAATTTATAATTGTTCCTATGGAGCAAGGCCACCCATACCTCAGAGGACCCTATGCTTCTTAAAATCCACTTTGCCGCCATATTATTAGCCTTTTTTTTTTTGACAGAAAATGCCAAGTCCACCCTGAGATTTTGGGAGACAGCAAGTGTCCCAAGAAACCTTTGCAACTTTCTTTTGATGAGCATTACCTCCCCAAAGAGATCTTTTGGCCAGAGTTATCACTTGATTAATCTGCTTTTTAGAGGGGGACCAACAAGCAAGATAAAAAACAACCTTAGGCAAAACATAGTGATTAAGAATAAAAGTCCTCTAAGGAAGGGAAGTGCTAGAGTCATACTAGAAAAATAAATGTTTTTTGAATTTCTCAACAACCCAATCCCATCTTTGAGACAAAGTGACATTGAAACCCATGGGAATACCCAGTAATCTAAAGATTTCACCTTCTTTGATAATTTTGCACCCCAACTTATTAATGCAATCAAGAGTCACATTATTGGAAGCTTTAAACCAGTCTTACTATGGTTAACTATAGAACCACTTGCAAGGAAGAACAAATTCAAGCAGTCAAGAAATTCATTGATAGAATCATTATCAGCATTCAAAACAATATTAGTATCATCTACAAACAAACTGAAGGCCAAGAGAGGAGGGGGCGTTAGGAACGTTGATACACTTAATATGCCCACAATTCATAGCATCTTTAACAGGCCATCCTAAGGAGTCACTAGCTATGGCAAAGAGGAGAGAGGCCAGAGGGCACCCTTGCCTTATGGACCTAGCTAGTTTAAAGGGCTCAATCAAATGACCATTAATAGAAACTCTGGAGTAGGCACTCCCAAATAAGGTACTCACATACCTGATGAACTTCCTTTTTAACCCCATATCATGCATAGATTGCAATATAAAATCCCACTATATTCTATCATAAGCCTTGTCAAAGTCAATTTTAAGAAAGTAATAGTCCTGGTTCTTTTCCTTAGCATAGTCCATCCCTTCCCACAAGGAGATGATAGCATCAAGGATGTATCTTCCTTTGATAAAACCTTTTTGTTCAAGCAAAATGAAGAATTTTATCAAAGAACTTAATCTTCTAGCAATGGTGGAGGCAAAACTTTTATAGATGGTGTTCAAACAGCCAATGGGTCTCTAGTTGTTAAGATCATCTTTATTACCTCTCTTGTGGATAAGACTAATCACCCAAATGTTAATGTGAGAAAGGAGATATCCTTTACTGACAACCTCTTCCCAAATCAAAAGAATGTAAGGAGCGAGAAATTCATTCAACATCATAAAGAATTCATTAGGCAAACCATCAATACCAGGAGATTTAGAGGGTTTCAATTTATAGATGGTTTCTTTGATCTCACTGGGAGTGAGGGGTAGGTCCAACATAGGAATCAGGCTTTCAAGAATCATTTTTTTTCCTTTTCATAGCAATGGTAGTTGTGGCCCTCTAGATATCTTCCCACCACTTGGGAGAACCAGAGAAAACATCCATAAAGAAGCTTTTGGCCTCTTGTAAGGACTCTTCAATGTTGATAGTGCGACCACCTTCCTTCTTTTCTATAGGAGGGATAAAATCCCTAACTTTGTGCTTTTTCAACAAGGAAAACATATGTTGATTGTTTCTATCCATCTTCCCACTCCAAAATTCTCCCTCCACAATCTCAAGATATTTCTCCCTCCACAATCTCAAAGAAGTGTCATGATATTCATGAGAATTAACATCCAGGGTACTTAAGCTATCCACAAGAGAGTTTCTTCTCTTGGCCCTAATTTCCTTAGCACACTTCTTTAAGTGAGCGAATAAACATTGAATATCTCTAACAGAATTGTCCCAAGCTTTGCATGGGGAAATGCTCCTACTAAAGTGAAAAGAGATTATCTTTTTAGTTTGGGCTAAACCAAGTTTGGTTCCCTGCACGCGATTTCTTTATCCCACCAATCTAAAGTTGAATCAACTTGGTGCATCCAGGGAGATGTCCGAGATTGAAAGCTATTCCACTTGTAGACTAGGCGAGTGAAGTGGCCATCACTCTTTATTTATGGCATGAATATGCAAACCATTAAAATTTGACAAATCGGTACTCATCATCTGATCCGAGTATTGTGGTCTCTAAGAACAAACAAGAATTCGACTGTCATTTCGTTGCTTTCCTCACAAACGCTTTTTTCTAGAGTTAAAACTGACAACCACATATCTATTCCGCAGCCAGAGAACTTGTGGCCTCCTTTTCATAACTTGGTAACTTGCGGCATGCTAGTTGGCATCTGTGGCATGCTTTTTGTTTTGGCATGCTAACGGTGTTGAGCATTAAGGCTGTCGAGCACCTCGTCCTCTTGCCTCCCCAAATGGGGAGGTCATGGCCTCACAAGATGTGCTATGGAATGGCGTAACATCCATGGTTATAGATAACCCTTCCTGTTTGGTGAACGCAGGTTTTAATATTGCGAACGCTGTGGCTTAGATCGATGGTTCTGGTAATGGAGTGCCAAGGAATTCCCTTTCCCCCAAGCGGACATGCAGAGACTGCTTGGACCTTGGGCAAAGACAACCCCTCTATTTTTTACTTTTGACACGATTCAAGTAACAAGTCCTTTGCTCAAAGCCCCTTTGCAAACAAAGCTAATACTCGCAACGAGGAAAACCCTCAAAATAAGTCCTAGATCCTAATGTAAGTGATGAAGAAGATGAACATTTAGTCATTGACATAAATTTTCCAAACATTTGACAAGCTCAATTATATGAAAGAGTGTTGATTGGCTTATGACATGGCCCCTGTCCCTCACAAGAATAATTGAAACACTCTATTGGGGTGAATTGTGAAGGTAGAGGGTTATTTGTCAAATACACTCAATATCTCCCCAATAATTATTTTCTTTTTCTATTTGGAAATTCTAATAGTGCCTTATGAGTAATCTTCGAGGGGAAATGGTTGATTAAATATATCCCAATGACTTTCTTCAAATTGCAAATGTGTTTCATTCCAGAGGACCCAAACCAACTAGACTACATGTCTGGGTTGAGATTTCAAACTTTCCAGTGGAGTTCTATCTTTGGATTGAAAGTCTAGGAAGCATGATTGGTAATGATCATTGATGTGAAATGGATATTAGCAGACGTATATGAGCTCGTTACTAGATTTTTTATTATGACACGCATTTATATGGATCAATATTCATATTGGTGCATTTGCTAATGTCATAATCAACATAAATGCTTACAGTTCATGTGTTTATTAATCTTTTTTCTTTTATATTTTTCAGTTTTTACTTCACACTTCCGATATTTGTCGATAAAGAGAATCATTAAAATAAATAGGAAGAATACGAAAGAATTTTTACAAAACTTCTCTGTTATGCGAAGGGACCCGACTAGTTGTAGAGTCATCGACGACAGAAACTTATGAGTACTTAAATGGAAGCTTGTTCTCTGAGTTCCTTGCATGGAAATCTATGAGTTTCTAGGAGAATTTGTTAATCATTTCCCTGATTTGCCTTGCAGCTGCATGTGAAATAAAATCTGGTATCTCGCAAGGTGCACCATCAGGAAGTAAAGTTTTAATACATATCTCGCAAGGTGCACCATCATGAGACTAAGAAGTAAGACCACAAACTGGTTGACCATGAGACTCGCATGCATGCTTGTGAGTACTACTCCAATTCATTGCATACAACTTGATGCCAACATTAATATACCCGTGTGTTTTTGCTTTCTTTTTCCGCTTTTTTTGTGGGAAGGGGAAGAGGGGCTCACCAAGTACAAAAATAACGATTGAGGCACATGCATGCACATGGTGAATGACAAGCATCTGGTAGAGGAATCTATGCAAGTTAATATTAGTTCTCAAAAGAGGAGTCCCTTCAAGAGAATAAGTTATTGTGTGAGATAACCCAAATGCTGTAGTTCATTTTTACTTGAACAAATGAGTCCTCTATTGCGTCAACCTTTCTCAGAGTTGTTTTCCTCGTCTCTGTACGGAGGATTTTTCTCGCTTTTTGCATGCATGCTTTTTTTGTTGTCAAATTTTGTCATTTCCGAGGTGATGCTAAAATAAATTTCTGAATCTCTACATTATAATCCGTCACCATATTAAGTAAGAATATAATATTTTATATATACGTCACTGAATTACAGTCCGCTTCAGTGCCAGTTCATACGAAATTTCTGTCTATCAGCCGCCCCAAGGCAGCACCAGCCTGTTCTATACTTTTCTATGACCATTGGCGGTATCCGGAAGAGGATTGATTGAGGAACGTGGCAGGATGAAAGGCAGCCGTATCCGACGAGATCCGACAAAGGAATGAGGAAGATGACGATATGAAATACAAAATGCTGTGCAGAGCCATCACCTTTTTGACTCTGATACCACATAATCCCCTGCTTGCATGCTTTGCCGAATAGGGTCTAATGGCATCCTGGTGAAGCCCCCCACAGCTCCGGCATGCTTCGACACTAGCGCATGCACTGGTGAATCAGAAAATTCAACAGGTGAACCGAAAATGCTTCAAACTATGAACAATAAACCACGTCACGGTCTCACATGAAAACAGACCCAACCATGGACACCTTCACTTAGCAGGACGGTAGTGAAAAGAACAGCAGAAAACCATGTCTCACGTGCATGCGAGTTCTTCATCAGTTTGTATTTATGGCATGAATATGCGGACCATTAAAATTTGACAAATCGGTACTCATCATCTGATGCCAGCAGCGTGGACACTCAGAACAAACAAGAATTCGACCGTCATTTCGTTGCTTTCCTCACAAACACTTTTTTCTGCGAAAACCTGTTTGTTTTGCTTTTCTAGAGTTAACGCCAACAACCAGAGATCCACTCCGCAGCCAGAGAACTTGCGGCGTGCTAGTTGCCTCCCGTTCTTCAATAGAAAGGCATCTCAGTACATACAATAAAATTATGAACCATAACTTCGTAACTGCCAATGCTTCTCTAAGCGTCGTGCCCCATCGTCTGCATGTCTCGAATGGTTTCCGTTCTGGCATGTTAAGGGTGTTGAGCATTAAGGCTGTCGACCACGTTATCCAAGATGTGTCACAGAATGGCGTAACATCCATGGTTATAGATAACCCTTCTTGTGCGGTGAACACAGGTTTATTGCGAACGCTGTGGCTTACAACGATGGTTCCGGCAATGGAGCAATGAACTCGGTTTCCCCCAAGCGGGCATATGCAAAGACTGCTTGGACCTTGGGTAACGATAACCCCTCTGTTTTGCGAAGATTCAAGTAACAAGTCCTGTGCTCAAGGCCCCCGAGGAAAAACTCAAAATAAGCCGTATATCCTTATGTAACTGATAACGAAGATGACCCTTTAGCCATTGGCATAAATTCTCTAGACATTTAACAAGTTCAATTATATGAAAGAGTTGTGATTGGCTTATGCCATGCCCCCCCCCCCCCAGCCCTCACAGGAATTATTGAAACAGTCTATTAGGGTGAATTGGGAAGGTACATGGCTATTTGACAAACACATTCAATATCTCTCCATAATTTTTTTCTTTGCTTTGAAAATTCTAACAGTGCCTTACAAGTAATCTCCAAGGGACAATGCTTGATTAAGATTATCCCAACGACCTTCTTCAAATGGCACATTGGGTTTCATTCTAGAGGACCGAAACCAACTAAAATACATGTTTCAGTTGAGTTTTCAAACTTGCCAGTGGATTTCTACCCTTGGATTGAAAGTCTAGGAAGCATGCTTGGTAATGTCTTAGGTCAAAAATCTAGAGGAAATGGGATCAATCCCAAGTATAGTGGAGGTAGATATTTCCTAATCCATTAAGACAATCATTGTCAGCAAAGACTGTGTTGGGAAATTCCTCCATGAGAAGAAGGTTACTTATAGGAATCTTCCAAATGCTCGCTTAAAGTACTACACAAAATGGCATCTCATTAAGGATTGCCCCTTGCTTAAAGTTATTGATGAATCTACAAGTTCTCAAGGTGCTCGAGACATCAATGTTGTTGAGGAAAACCCTAATTCAGCTTCATCTAGTGGTAGAAAGGGGACTTCAAAGAATACACAAAAAGAGAATGCCAAGATTTCTAACTATGTTGACCATCATGTTAGAGTATATGTCAAACCCATTTGATGAACCTAAGGAAGGTGTTGAATCTGCCTCTATCAACCGAGACAGAGCGAATCACCAGCCTAATCAAGGTCCTATTGAAGATGGAGGTGACCGCGAAGGTAAAAATTTATGTTTCTCTGAGAGGAAGAAGAAAGATAAAGGGGATCGGTCCATTGTTGGAAAACGTAATAAAGTGCATGCGTGTGCACCTAAAAAAAGGCTTGAAAATAACAATTCTCAAATGTATCTGATAATGTGTTCTCTTAAGAATTAAATGCCATGGATAAGCACAAAACGGAATCGATGGCACAATAGGAAAATGATGGTGAAGATGTTCCCATGAAACATTATGAGGAGTGTGTCACTCCCTACCATGCTATCAAAAAACCTAAAAGAAAAGATGTAGTTAGAAATTCTCCATCAATGGCCAAACCCACCAAAACCAACAGGAAATGAGGACCTCTTTCCGCTTTTGTCTATGGCCTTTAAGGTGTCACCTTATAGTCTTTTCTTCTATTATGAATTCTATCAAAATTGGTTCCCTCAATGTCAAAGGGGTCACTAATCCCATCAGGGCCAAGTTATTGATAATTGGATTAGAGAGCTTCCCTTCTATCTTGACTTTGTTTGCTTGCAAGAAGTTAAGGTAGGGGAAACACGCTCCATGTTAATTTCAAGCATGTCTCTACTAATCATGATTGATATATTTCTGAGCATTGAATTAGTAAATGGTGTGTTTCTCTTGGAATAGCATCTTCCCTAGGTCACAAGGCTAAAAACTTCATTATGAGTATCACTCAATATTAATGGATAGATGTTTCTCTCAAGGAGCCCTTTAGCTTTACCATTGTCAACATGTATACTACCAACTATCCTCAAGCGCGGAAAGAGTGTTGGGAACAATTTGATTATCTTGATGGTCCTCTTATTATGGTTGTGTTTTACGAATATCAGAATGTAATACGAATTGAAGAATGATGCGAACGTGAGAGAGTATCCAGCAATAAAAAATAAAAATGTATGAGTGAACTTTATGTAGATTAAAAAAATTTATTAGATAAAAGCATATATCATTGAGCATTGATATCGACATCGATGTGGATAAATGGAGCTTAGATTATCCTCTCTTCTATGCTCTTTTAACCAATCAATACCTCCATAAAGCTCCATGTGTCCATCATGCTTCTCTACACATGTAGGATGATATCCAATGGCTATAAACTGCATTCAATAACGAATAAAAGTAACTAAAAACAATAATGCTTGTATATATAATTAGGATATACAAAAAGTACTCACAAACGCATGGTAAAATATATCCAGCTCTTTGTTTCCTGAATAGGATTCCCCCTATGCCTTCCAAATGTGAAGCTACCACCTCTCTCTATTGTCGATAATGAAAAGGATAATCTATCTCCTTTAGTAGAGTCTCCCACGCATACTCAATAATATAGGAGGGCTTTCAAAGCCCATTGCAAGCAACTTTTCGCATTGAATTGCATCTTTCAAAGCCTGAGGGCTTTCAAAGCCCATTGCAAGCAACTTTTCGCATTGAATTGCATCTTTCAAAGCACATTGCAAGTAGCTTTTCTCATTGAATCGCATCTATGTTTTCGAGTTTAACCCAGAATATTCTTATCTATTTATGAGAAACTCGCATGCACCCATATGTTGACTGATACTTTTAATATATACACTCTATTATTTAGTTCAATTTATCTTTATCATGCTCCTTCCAATGAAGGAGTACGCAGATGTTATACTGCACGTTTATATGTGATACGTTGGCACATAGGAGTGACATCTCTATCCATTTGCAAATCCATCCTGATCATATCTATATATCTTGGATTCATAATGTTCATATGCACACCAAAGTGTGGCATGTATAATTAGATTACCTACCTATTATGATTGACGTAATCATGGTGGGACAGATACATCATCAACACCACAACATGCACCACCAGTTGATGAAGATGGATCTCGTGCTTGACTTGGTGAGCTAGCTACTACTTGTTAGACTTTAAATAATCTAGTAGATTTATGATCATGTTATATACTAGGCAGTCAAAAAGTAGACCCCTCATGATACTATGAATATTTGATATGGACAGGCATGGCCTATCCTATAGTTGTTTGAGTAGGAGAAAATGATGGAGCACGATTCTGAGAAGGATTGAGGATCGTAAATGTCATTTGAATCTATGAGGCCAATCGAATTTGTGCAGGAGCCATGCGAGACAAGATCTCTTGGAAATCTACATCACTAAAATAACGTGGTGTGCATCGGCCTTCTTGTTTTGTCTTTGCAAGAGAGATAGTCATAACCAACCAAACAAGCTCAATGCTCACAATCACTTACAAGCACATAATCAGCTAGCTGATGCGGACTTCTGTATTTGGATCCCTCCTCCATGGTGTATGCTCTCTTGTTTTCTCTCTCTATTTTTCTTTGTATGTTTTCATTTTCTCTTAGTTTATCTAGCTTGATATTTTGTACTTGTTTGAACGTGCTCTTATTTAGTCTAAGCTATCAACCTAGAGGTTAAGAGCAATACTTTTTCATCCTCAATTCGTGTTTTTCTTGTAGTGTAGTATCCCTCGAATGTTAGCTAATGCAACATCAAGTAAGTTTACGGATCTATGCCCATCTTTTGAAGGTCTCTATTGAGTTCCTCTTTTCTAGGTGCATTAGAGAATATGTAACCAGAACAATATAAATAACAATGTTTCAACTCCATGATCTCATCCTCCATCTCTTCATGGATATGGTGATATAGTGCCTCTATGTGTTTTGCATGATCAAAATATTGGATTCTTTGTGAAAGCTATATAGCTTTGATTTTCATATTTAGGTGTAATTTTCTTCCATATAAACTAATATGTACCCCAATTTAGATGAACTTGAGATAGATTGCTAAACTTTAAATTGGTTGGATTTCTATTAAAGCAAGCATAGATGCGAATTTGTTGGATTTCAAGGAGACATTCCCATCAAGACCCACCTAAAGACAAAATGGAGAGAATCAATGTCAAGTCTCACTAGTTTCAAGGCCTAGTAGGACCTCTTGCATATTCCAATTATATATGGGAGTCCTGATTGGAATTTGACCATCGTTGGGGCAGATCTGAGTTTTTCTCTCAAGAGTTTTAGGAGTTACAAAATTTGAAGGAGTTATAGAACATACGAGAAAATGCAAGTCTATCACGGTAATTTAGAGCACCATTGCCAAAACTAGACTTCTATCAACACTACTTTATAATCCATACTCTACATCCAAGCAGCAACAAAGGTGTGTCAAAAACATTCATGCTTTCTTCGTTGCTCCCATATCCATCCCTCAATAAGTTTAAGCTAGCCCACAAGCTAGTGCACAAAGCACTCCAGATGTTCAAGATGCATGTTTCCTTGCATAAGGAGACCTTGATCCTTGATGAGATGAAGAAAAGTGAGCTGTTGAAGCTAACACAGATATCTGCTATCACACCTAACCTATCAATAGCTCTCTAAATGTGCATGCAGAGTTTGGTTTCCTAGGTCAAGATCCTTTCACTCAACTACATAAGAAAATCTAGTTTAGCCTTTATGTGTCCCAGAACATATCCCTTCAGATTGATTTGTCACATTAGATAATAGATTCGTTGTATGGTTCTAATACTAGATGGATTCATAGATAGGTGCTTAATCGTTGTTATACAATAACAAAATCGGTCTATATATCTATAGCTTATGATATCCCAGTGGAAAGGGCACTCACTCATGTTGAGTTATAAGTTTTCAAAAGTGCAAGAAGGTCCACCTCACATCCAACAAAGATAATGAGGGGCACTAGACCATGCATCCAACATATCGAAACCTCACCCTTTTCTCCACCATCACCAATGGACCACAACCAGTGACACCACCTATTGGGATCAAGATCCCATGACTTGTCACCCTTGATGGCGAAGGTGAGATCACACATGAACAACGAGCTAGTGACACTACCATAGTTGAGACTCCAGCTATAATTAAAGAAGGATTCGTTTGTCCAATGTCATAGATGACCATTGAAGACTTTGCAACAACTCTCCATTTTGACATCCCTAGCCCACTACACATAGAGTTCCAATTTTTGGACTCACATTATGTATCACAAGAATACAAGAGACCTAGCTACCTTGAGTCTTGGATAAACCATGAAGAGTGACATACCAAGATTGACCAAGCAGATGAAGAACACCCACTAACAAAAGATGAGGAGCAGAGGACTATAGACCAACATGAAGAACAAGAACAACAAAGGCACACAATAGAAATATCCAAAATAGATAGATCTGCATACACAACAACTCTTCTACAATTATACACCACCATGGCAATAGTACGAACTCACAGGGGACTAAATGAAGAAAAAAGCCATAGCTCACTACAATAGGAGCTCAATAATAGTGGGTTTGATGAGCCATTCATTGAGACTATTCACACATTGGTTAATGGGCACATTAGAAGCTCTTAACTTTCTCATCAATTGACCAATCACAGGATATGGAACCCGTCGGGTCAAACTTCAATCCCATATAAGGTGTATGTGTGTGTGTATATATATATATATATATATATATATATATATATATATATATATATATATGCATATGTGTTTGTATGTATGTATGTATGTATGTATGTGTGTGTGTGTACTAGTCCCATCAAATATATCCAAGAGATTCGCCCTCAGAGGACACACACCACTACCCATTCCACCCATCCACACATAATCCTTGAGCCGACTACCCATCCCATCGATAACTTGCACCAATCAACACTCACAAAAATTTGAGTCAATATTTGAAACTCCTCCTCAAACACCACCCCATTCCCATTGTATCTCCAACCCCCTTGAAACCTCTCACCTAGACACCCTTGTAATAACAATCCCTACCACCATTGTAACCATTCCACCTATAGACCCCTTTCCACATCCCATTCAACAAACATTAGCTCCTCCTCCACTCCATCTCCCTACTTCCTTATCAATTGCTCCCATTGATACAAACCAGCCAACTTTTATCCCTAATTTTCTTCGACATTTCCTTAACCCACCCAAGAGACCCTTATTATATTCAGTAACGTTACCCACATGCATGTCTATACAAGCCTCTTTTCTTTTAGTTCCACAAGCACACCACCACACACGGTATAGCCAATGCCATTGTTCATGATCATGACCACGCACACTAGCAGGTCTCAACCCATGGACATCTCACCACACACAACACCACCACCACCACCACCACCACCACCACCACCATCACCACTCAACCCACCATCCTTTATCCCTTATCCACCAACATCATCACCACTCATTATTCTCTCTCTATTTCTCTTTGTCTACCTCTTTCTCTCTTTGAATTGTCTCTCTCTCTCTCTCTCGCTCTCTCTCTCTCTCTCTCTCTCTCTCTCTCTCTCTTTATTGCAGGTTATTCAAGAAGTTAACCAAGCAAAAAATATGGCTAACTATTGTAAGTACAATTTCCATTCTTTGTATATCATTTGAATTGTGTTATTTTCATTAGTTAGCATCCTCACACTTATTGATATGCACATAAACACTTATACATGAAGATGCACGTTCACACATATACACATATACACATGCACATACACACACATATATACACAGACATACATGTGCACATACACTTACACATACACACATACACATGCATATGCACAAACATTTCTACAACCACATAAAAAAGACTTGCATGCATGCAATATTGCATATATACATACACATTAACACATACTTAGATACATGTATATGTACCTCCATATGCATGCACATTCACATGCATGTATATAAACATGGATGCAAATGGAAATGCATCCACATACACATGCATGTTTCATACATATGCACATGCACATACGTACATATACACACACATTCACATATATACACATATATATGCACATATGTACACACACATATGCACATACATACATATACACATATACATGCACATACACACATATACACATACACTTACACATATACATTCACATAAATACATATACACACATATACATATGCACATGCACATACACATACATACGCATATACACTTACACATGCACATGCACATACATAAATATACACACACATACACATGCACATGCATTTGCACTATACATACATATGCATATATATCTACACATGCATATGCACATATATACACACACATACACATGCACATACACATGCACATGCACATACACATACATATGCATATACACTTACACATGCACATGCACATGCACATGCACATGCACATACATACATATACACACACATACACATGCACATGCATATGCACATACACATACATGCGCATATACACTTACACATGCAGATGCACATACATGCATATACACATATACATATGTACATACATACATATACACAAACATATTATCACATATACATGCACATACGTACACACACATATGCACATACACACACATACACACACATACACACACATACACATGCACATACATGCATATACACATAAACACATGCACATAGATACATATACACACATGTACATGCATATACACATATACACATACACTTACATATATACATGCACATACATGCATGCATACATATACACACATGCACATACACATACACTTACACATGCAAATGTAGATACATGCATATACATATGCACATACATACATGGACATATATATAAATAGATACATACATATACATGCATATAGACACACTTACACAAATATAGATATATACCTACATGTGCATAAATACATTTTATATACACACAAGCACACATAAATATGAATGATTTATATAATAAAAGTAATAAAACACATGCTTAATATAAACAATAATAAAAATCAATAGAACAAGTCTTTTCTTTACTTAATACCATACACACAATTCAAAACATAACTAAAATGAACAATACAGAGATAATATATATATATATATATATATATATATATATATATATATATATATCAATGTAAATACATATCCAATGTTATAATCAAGAATCCTTATCATCATCATCATCATTATCATCATCATCCTCATCCTCATCCTCATCCTCATCCTCATCCTCATCATCACGATCATCCGCATGATCTGATGTATTTGTGTGAGCCCTCTCTGACGATCGAGATCATCCCTCCTATGTCTGTTTGTCCACCTCATCCATATGTGCGTCTCTATAATACTCTTCTATTACGTATAACAAACATAAATAAGTAAAACAAATAAAACATCCATAAAAATAAAATAATCATATGAAATTTAATAATACTCACAAATGCATCCAAATGATCTCGCATATGCTCGCGCAAATGCCGATACCCGAAATGTGTAGCATACTTGATCTCATGTTTCATAGGATATTGGCCATAATCCTTTCGCTGCATTGAAACAAACTAAAAACATTAGTTTCTTGCATTTTAACTAAAATAAAAGACAATAACACATATACCTACAAATGTAGCTACAAAACCATGATGGCCCATTTGGCCTAAGTGAGATGTGTGGCCGGACTCAACTCTCTTCTTTGCAGCAACCTGTTTATTTAAAAAGAAAAGAAATACATAAATTAAATATAAAAAATAATGAACCATATGAGAATTATAAATGTAAACTATTAATTTGTATACCTTCTGCTGAGGAAATGGCTCCTGAAGATGTAGGTGTCTACGAAAAAACTACCACATTTCAGGTGGTATGTTAGGTCTTCTCTTATTTTTTTCCACCATACAATATCTCCTGTTATTTTAATCTCAAACAGAACAAAAGAATCAGAATACATACACATATATACACACATATACACATACACATATACATGCAAACATATACACATACATACATGCATACATATACACATATACATACAAATAACATAAACACACATATACATATATACATACATACATACACATGCATGCATATACACACATTCACACAAAATACATGCATTTATCCTACAAGAATGTGTATTTGTGTATATGTGAATATGTGTGTATGTGTAAATGTGTATATGTGAATGTTTATGTATGTAAATAAACAGATTATTAATATATAATATCATTATTTGTAAATTCCGATCAATCAGACGGAACTCCACCACTATCTCCTAATCGTGCAAGGACTATATTATGTAAGTATGTCCATTTCTAAATATATTTGATAGATACATAATTGATATATGTTATTTTCTAGTTATAATCAGATTTTGATCCATCAGAGGGAAGTCCTTCACTTGCTACCCATGCAACGACTTCACATGTGTCTTCCGATAAGAATTCTGATGAATTTTACTATCAAGAGCATATTATATGTTGGTGTAACGCTTGCTTTGGCACCTATAAAAGACCAGGATTGGAATGTATTCAACATGAGGCAGATTATGGTACTTTTGAGCGTGCACCACCTCCTGGTCAATGTGATAATGCTTGGGTATGTATTTTTTCTATAAATTAATGTCATTATTTTAGTTAAAAACCATATACAAAATCAAAATACTATTGATATACAGGAATACTTGCTCGAGGATGATGATGATGATAATTCTCATAATCATAATGCTAATATACCTCGTACACATTATGGACTTGTTGTTCATCAATTACAAGTAGAGGTTTCTAGAAATTCTCTACCTCCTAGTTTAGAGACTGAAACGGCTCGGGATTATCCATTGCCAACTCATGATCATTCTCTAGTATATGATAGAAGAACATATCGAGGATGGAATTGAGGACCACTTCCTTTAGATGGAGAGGTTTTTAACTTTTGGGGTAATCGCTATATGATTGATCCATCCACTATTACTAGTGCTGGTCATGATCTCCTTATTGTAGAGGATTTGTATGTGCCTCCAGACTCTTGTTATTTCACTACAAGAAAAAGGGGGGCATAGCGACGCCCCCGAATCGGGAAAAAAACGAAAACCGTCGCTTATGCGACGAAACCGTCACATAAGCGACGGTAAAAATTTCGGATTTTTTTTTTGGCCGAGCATCGTCGCATAAGCGACGATAGCGTCGCATAAGCGACGATAGCGTCGCATAAGCGACGCTAAACCAGAAGCGTCGCTAGTAGCGTCGCAGGTTAGCGACGCACTTAACGACGATGGCAAACTGCAGAGCGTCGCATATGCGACGCTCTGGAATGTAAAAAAAAAATTCAATTCTCCCGGCACATTTGTGCCGGGCCTTGAACGCGAGGAAGAATACAGACCGAGAGAGAGAGAGAGACATACAGCGCGCGAGAGGGAGAGAGAGAAGCGAGACATACACAAGGTATGCGCACACACACACTCACACACACACATATACATGCATAGACACACACACACATACGCAGACACACACACATACACACAAATACACACATAGACACACATACACAAGACGCGCACACACATACACACATAGACGCTCACACACATACACACACATATACACTCACAGACACATACACACATAATGATGCATCCACACACATACACATGCATACACACATAGACACACATATACACACACACACACATATGCATACACACACACATAGAGAGACATACACACACATACACATACATGCATACACATACACACATAAACACATACACACACATAGACACATACACACATAAACACATACACACTCATAGGTACACACACATACACATAGACACACACACATATAGTATATACACACACATGCACACATAGACACATACACACATACACATGCATACACACACATACACATGCATACACACATACAGACACATATACACACACATACACACACATATATGCATACACACACATAGAGAGACATACACACATAAACACATACATGCATACATTTGCATACATAATGCATATGCATATGCATATAATGTACATACATACTTACATGCATACATAATGCACATGCATAGATACATACACACACACAGATACATACACACATAGACACATACACACACATGAACACATACATACTCATAGATACACACACATACACACACAGACACACATACACATAGACGCGCACACACATACACACACATAGACGCTCACACACATACACACACATATACACTCACAGACACATACACACATAATGATGCATCCACACACATACACATGCATACACACATAGACACACATATACACACACACATATGCATACACACACACATAGAGAGACATACACACACATACACATACATGCATACACATACACACATAAACACATACACACACATAGAGACATACACACATAAACACATACACACTCATAGGTACACACACATACACATAGACACACACACATATAGTATATACACACACATGCACACATAGACACATACACACATACACATGCATACACACACATACACATGCATACACACATACAGACACATATACACACACATACACACACATATATGCATACACACACATAGAGAGACATACACACATAAACACATACATGCATACATTTGCATACATAATGCATATGCATATGCATATAATGTACATACATACTTACATGCATACATAATGCACATGCATAGATACATACACACACACAGGTACATACACACATAGACACATACACACACATGAACACATACATACTCATAGATACACACACATACACATAGACACACACACATACACACACATACACACATAATGATGCATACAAACACATACACATGCATACACACATACAGACACATGTACACACACATACACACACATACACACATAATGATGCATACACACACATACACATGCATACACACATACAGACACATGTACACACACATTCACACACACATTCACACACACATTCACACACATTCACACACATATACATACATGCATACATATTGCATATGCATATGCATACATACATACTTACATGCATATGCATACACACATATGCATACATACATACTTACATGCATATGCATACACATGCATATGCATATGCATACATAATGCATATGCATATGCATACATAATGCATATGCATATGCATATGCATACATAATGCATATGCATATGCATACATAATGCATATGCATACATAATGCATATGCATACATAATGCATATGCATATGCATATGCATACATAATGCATATGCATATGCATACATAATGCATATGCATATGCATACATATGCATATGCATACATAATGCATATGCATATGCATACATACATACTTATATGCATACATAATGCACATGCTTACATACACTGTCATAATGTCATAATGTATACACACATAGACACATACACACATAATTATGCATACACACACATACATATGCATACACACACATATGCATACATACATGCATACACATACACACACATAGATACATACATACACACTCATAGACACACACACATACACATAGACACACACACATATACACACACATACACACATAGACACATGCACACGTAATGATGCATACACACATACACATGCATACATAGACACACATAATAATGCATACACACACATACATATGCATACACACACATGCATACAAACATATACACACATATACACACACACATGCATACACACATATACACACACATATACACATATACACATACACATGCATACACACACACATGCATACACACATACAAACACATATACACACACACATACACACATAGATACATACACACGTAATGATGCATACACACATACACATGCATACATAGACACACATAATAATGCATACACACACATACATATGCATACACATACATATGCATACATACATGCATACACATACACACTTAGACACATAGACACACATAGATACATACATACACATAAACACATACACACTCATAAACACACACACATACACATAGACACACACACATATACACACACATACACACATAGACACATGCACATGCAATGATGCATACACACGTACAAATGCATACATAGACACACATAATGATGCATACACACACATACATATGCATATACACACATGCATACATACATGCATACACATACACACATAGATACATACACACACGTAGATACATACATATACATAAACACATACACACTCATAGACACACACACATACACATAGACAACACACACATATACCTACACACATACACACAGATGCATACACACACATACACATGCATGCACACACATACACATGCATACACACACATACACATATATATATATTGATTTCTAACCATTTTGTTTTATATGTTAGGTATTATGGATCCCAGTAAAGAGAGAAAGGCGAAACTCACTCTCATAAAAAGTCTTATGAGAGCAAGAGTTCCGTCAGATACTCTAGGGGCCATAATGCGGGACTACGCAGACATGTCCGATGAGGAGCTGGATTATACGATCCAGATGCTTACGCGATCAGACGAGGGCTCTTCTGCGGATCCACATGCAGGAAGAGAGCTATCTGCTCATAGGTATGTTTTTTTTCATAATTTTTTTTAATGATATTATAGCACATATTTTTATTTATTTCTATCTATCTATTTTTAGGACACCTATACCACCTCCAACACGTGATAGCAGAGCAGAGTTGCCTATGAGGACATGCATAGGAACCTTAGGACTAGAGTGCGACATAGAGCCGGAGGGGAACATTGTGTACATAGGGAATGGATTGGAGTTCAAGAGAAGAATGCGGGCACTATGCGACTCTTACCTGCGCTTTATCCACTTACCATGGAAGTAAGTAAAAGTTTTACATATAAATTGAAATGTATATCTTATGTTTTATTTACATTATGTTTTTTATTTTTGTAGTGAGCATGATGAGAGGGATAAAAAGTACGTGCTTAGTTCACTTGAGACAGAGTTTGGGACAGGATGGTCCCTTAAGTGGTGTTTAAAAGAGATGCGGACACTTATGGCTCATCGTCGCGACAATGCACGGTATGTATGTATATGAGAGAGAGAGAGAGAGAGAGAGAGAGAGAGAGAGAGAGAGAGAGAGAGAGAGAGAGAGAGAGAGAGAGAGAGAGAGAGAGAGAGAGAGAGAGAGAGAGAGAGAGAGAGAGAGAGAGAGAGAGAGAGAGAGAGAGAGAGAGAGAGAGAGAGAGAGAGAGAGAGAGAGAGAGAGAGAGAGAGAGCTATGTATGTATGTACGTATGTATGTATCTATATATGCATCTATGTATGTATGATGTCATTCCTAAAATCTATTACTCTATGTTTACTGAAAGGCATGTATATTAACTTATATATGTATCTAATATACATGTTTCTATTTTTGTAGTATGTATGTATGCATGTGTATTATGTATGTATACATCTATGTGTTGTGTATAAATGTAATATGTATATACTATGTGTATATATACATAAAAATGTGTGTATTACATTACACGTATGTATGTAGTATATATTTACTGCTATGTATGTAATATAATATAATCCATGTATGTATGTATGTGTGTGTGTATATATGTATGTATGTATCTATGTATATATATATATATATATATATATATATATATATATATATATATATATATATATATATATATATATATATATATATATATATATATATATATATATATATATATATATATATATATATATATATATATACACACACACACATATACATATAAAAAAATCTAAAATAAAAATTGATTTGTACGCAACTTTATCGCAACTTGGGGTTCGCAACTTGAACCCGTTGCTAACGCGTTAGCAACCCGTTGCCTACGACGTTGCCATCTCGTTGCTAACCACTATGAGAGAGACAGAGAGCACTAATCTCGATATTAGGGTTTTGAAATCCCTAATTTAAAAACTCTAATTCAACCTTTTAGCCATATTTTTGAAGTATATATACACCTCCGACGTCCTACTAGAGAGATGTCTCTCCTCCCAACCTTATGCCTCTATATATAGCTACTCGAATCAACGAGGATCATGATTCATAATATATGTAAAGATATATACACATCATGTAGATAGGATACATAAATATAAAATGGAGTAGATATATTATGCTTCACACATACATGCCTAAATGCACACATAAATATATATATACATACTAACATATTTACATGTACATATTTACACATACATGTACATGCCTACATGCACACATAAACATATATATACATGCATACATATTTACATGTACATATTTACACATAGACACATATACATATATACATGTACACAATTATAAACACTTGTATATATTACGTACATGAATACATGTATACATATATCACACACATGCAAACACATACATATACATGAAATACATATATATGCATACTAATATATGTATACATATAATACACATGAATACACACACATATGCATACATACATGATAAAAATTTACTCCTCGAAGATAAAGCTATATATAAAATAATTAGGCATACCCCCGAGCTTCATGTTCTAACTTAGAAGAACATGATTTCATCTCTCTAGTAGGATTCATCGTTATTCAAGTTAATAAAAAAAACCTATTATATATATCCATTCAGAAGCTTCAAGTTACTATCTAATCTGCTCATATGTTTTCATTATTGCCATCATTTTGGTAAGACATCAATATAGTCTCATCTTCATTATCCTTATTGATTTCATTTATTTCTTCTATTGTTAAATCTATGTTCTCATGAATCACATCATCTATTGGTGGATTAATATCTATTTCTAGTAATTCCTCTTCCTCATCAGTAGAATCAGCATGTAGAGAATTATCCTCTTCATCAAAAAGATTAGTATCATTATCACGTATAATGAGTCTAATTTCTATTCCAGATGTTGATGTATCAGTATCTGATGCTGAATCATCAAGAGGACTTTCTTCAATCTCTCTAACAATAAACTGTTCAAACAATGACCTACCTCTAGGTTGCACATGAATGACTTGCCACCAAGGATGAGCATCTGGGTTTTTATAAAAAAATGCTTGTTCAATATGCCTAGGAAGAATATATGGTTCTTTAGTAGATCGCATTACCTTGGAAGAATCAATTGCCCAAAACCCAGATAATTCCTTTCTTATTGTAGAATTACTACCTTTATACTCCGCTCGATACCAGTCAACCTTCAAAATGACCTATCACAATATATAACAACAAAAACGTCCCATTATTAGGTGCTTAAAAAAAAACTAACTCTAAAAAAAATATATAAACTTTTTTCTACCTGTTTGAATGTACGAAATGAAATTTCGTAGATACCAACAATAGTTCCTAGGTAACCAAGTTCGCTATCTATAAGGTTCGTGTCTTTTGAGCTAGCACGTGATAGTTGCTTGAAACAAGCAACAATACTAGAATCCTCTGTTTTACGTAAAGAATCAATGGATTTGATTCTAATATGCTGTCCAAAAGCCCACATATTAGTGAACATTCGAGCCTGCAAAATAAATTGAATTAGTAAATAGAAACTAACATACATATATGAAAAAAATAAAATATATATTTTAATAAAATTACCTTTTGTTCACAACCTATCATTAACTCTCTTTGCTCATCTGAGATTTCTTCATTATTTGCGTTGGTGCGTTGCAAACGACTATATAGCCAATCCGTGAAAGAAGGTATATCTGTAATCTCATTATTATCGAGATTACGTCTAGATCTTTTGTTTTTTCGCCTTTTACTTTGGAGACTTTGAAGTTCCTCGTACTCGCTAACGAATGCTTGCATGCATTCGCTATTATATGCTACAAAAGTAGAAACATCATTTTTTTCTTGAAATGTAAATAAGAATGGAACCCCCTTACCTGATAATACCTCATCGGTTATTTTTGAAGAAGACTCGTTGGTCCATGCACGTGGAGCTTCTTCATGAACTCTTTCAAGGTACTCACTAACGTAATACATGCACTCTTCAAGCATCCAACCCTTTGCCATGGATCCTTCTGGTTTTGCTCTTTGTCGCACATAACCTTTTAGTATTCCCATAAATCGCTCGACCCAAAACATCCATCGAGTGTTGACAACACCGGCAATCTCTATCTCATCTACAAGATGGACTAGTAAATGAACTTGAATATCAAAAAATGAAGTAGGAAGTTCTTTTTCCATCAAACATAGTAGCTCTTTGCATTCACGTTTTTTTTGTGGGATCGAATTTTTATCGATCTCTTTGGATGTAATCCACCTATACAAATCATAAAAACAATTGTAAAGAAGTTAATTAAAAAATAAAAGATATCCAATATTCAAACATATTAAATATAAAAGTATCATAATTACCTTATAAGTGATCCAAGACGATAGATGACATCTCGTACTCCTTTCGTTGTACATCCATCGATAACCAAAGGTAAAATATGTTTCAAAAAGTTATGCCAGTCATGGGTCTTTAATCCAGATAAGCTCTTATCATCCATAGTAAACATGTTTTGAAACGATGCTCCATATCATGTAGGAGTCTTGATCAATTGAATTCTATTGTTGATAGTCTGTATCTCTTTTGTCGTAAGTACCCAAGGAGCAGATGCATAAGTCGTTTCTTGTCGATGTCTATCAAAAACTGGCCATAACTTTGGTTTGGATTTTTGATCTTTCAAATCATTCCTTGATGTTGTGGTATCTTTTAGTCCAAGAAGATGCTGCCATAGTGAATAACCAATATTTTTGAATATATGCATAGGATCAAGAAGATGACATACTTTTAACTCTTTCCAATACTCCAAAGAATACCATATTGATATGTTCTCTGCGAGTGCCAATTTCCCTTTACCTTTGTTCACATACTCATTATCTGAATCATCACTGAAGATTTCTGCTTCTGGATCTATCAGAGGTCCATCTGTCCATTTTTTATACCAATCCATAGGCGTCATAGGTTTTGGATACTGGCCTGTTTCAAGCTTTCCATTAAAATGTATCGCTTCTCTTTTAGATCTTAATGGATGATCATCAGGCAAGAATCATCGATGTCGAAGATAAATATTTTTGTTGAGATTCTTACTATAGATTGATCTCAACCAATCACCACAATATGGACAAGCTTTATAACCCTTAGTAGATATTCTTGCATCATGGAAATGATAAAAATATAATTAGATTAAATCATATTTATTTACATGCATATTGAATAAAAAAATTACATCAATACCTGAACAAACGCCATATCCAGGAAAATCGTGAATAGTCCAAGCCACAATACCACGAATCGTAATATGTCTTTCATTGATGCTTTTTGATATATCAATGACATTAATACCTCTCCATAACTCTTGAAGATCGTCAATGAGAGGAGCAAGATATACATTCATATCTTTAACTTGTCTTTTGCCTGGGATTAAAAGTGAAAGCATTAAATGTTCCTTTTTAATGCTAAGATATGGCGGAAGATTGTAGTTTATGACTACCACTGGCCATGTTGACCATTTACTGGATTTCATGGAGAATGGATTAACCCCATCTAATGCAACTCCTAACTTTAGATTCTGTGGATTTTGTGCAAATTCAGGCCATGTAGAATCAATATGCTGAAAAGCAACACTATCATGAGGAATTCTGATTATTCCATCAGTACTTTTGTGATCATGTCCCCAAGTCAAAAGCTTTGATAATTCGGGGCTTTGAAACATATGTCTAATCCGTGGAGCCAATGGAAAATGTCTCAATACCTTATTCGGGATTTTACCTTCTTCACCCTTATATCGAGGAGATTGACATTTGGGACATGTCAAAGAGTCTGCATATTCACCTCTATATAAAATACAATCGTTAGGACATGCATGTATACATTGATAATCCATACCAAGATTGTTGATTATCTTCTTCATTTCATCATGTGAGGTAGGAAGAATATTTTGACTTGGTAAAAACTTTTCAGATAATAACCTGTAAGTTTATCAAAAAAATGATATATTAAAGAAAGTAAATAAATAAATATACATATATATATGCATATAATTTTATATATGTGTATGCTTATGTGCATCTTTCAAAATATTTCCACAAAATTTGATTGTTTTGGATGGCAGGATATGATTGTTTGTTTTGGAGTCTTCACAGAGGGCAATCCAAGTTCCTCATCAAGACTCTTTTCTGAACCACTTGAATCTCGATCAACATCTTCAAAACTTGCACATGTTTTACTACCAGCAGAAAGCTTTTCTTTACCTTTCTTGGATGTATTTGATGAATTTGCTAGATTGAAATTTCCACGCGATCTTCCACTCCATGGATTTGAGTTGGAACTTTTGCTTGGTGATGCATCTGGTCCACACAAAACTTGAGATTTTGCACTTGATTTTTTAGCATTTTCTTTGTCATTTGGTTCAAGATTCAGTCCTTCTTTGGCATCTGCATAGAAGCTTGACATTTCATCAAATACCACATCTCTACTCACCTTCACCTGTAGTGTGAGTGGGTTATAACATTTGTACCCTTTTTGCTAAAGGGAGTATCCAATAAAGAAACATTTTTCTGCTTTCGAATCAAGCTTCGTCCTCAACTCATCTAAAAAATGTACATATGCAATTTAGCCAAAAACTTTCAGATGTGATAAGTTTGGCTTTTTACCTGTAAACTTATCATTAGGTGTAACTTGATGTATAGCAGCAGTTGGAGTTATGTTCATGATGTATACAACAGTATGCACAACTTCTGCCCAATAACAATGAGGCATATTCTTCTCAGCCATCAAGGCTCTTGCTATTTCTGGAATATGTCTATTTTTGCGTTCAGCAATGCCATTCTACTGTGGTGTGTACCTGCATGAAAACTGAGGCCAAATTCCATGTCTTTTTAGAAAACTATTGAACTCATTTGACATGTATTCACCTCCTTCATCAGATCTTAATGTTTGAATGTACTTCCCTCTCTGCTTTTCCACCATAGCTTTAAAATTCTAGAAGTGAGTGAACACCTCACTCTTCTCTTTCATGAAATATACCCATACTTTGCATGTATGGTCATCAATGAAAGTAACATAAAACCTGTAACCGCCCATAGATGTGGTCTTTGCTGGACCCCAAACATCTGTATGTACTACTTCTAGTACATTCTCACTAACATGCTTGTCATGTGGAAATGATGCTCTTGACTGCTTACCAAATTGACATGCTGCACATACCTTTTGCATTTCTTCAACTTTCAAATTTGGTAGTCCATGGACAATCTCCTTTGACTCCATCAATTTCAGCCTGTGAAAGTTCGGATGTCCAATCTGTTTGTGCCACATCTCTATATCTGCAATAACTCCTGCACCTTTTGCAAACATGGCTGCATTGATTTAAGAAATCTTCACATTTAAGGTGAACATCCTACCCACTTTGTTTCCTTTGGCAACCAATCCTCCATCCTGCTTGTACTCTTCTACATATAATCCATCAACATTGAACCTGACTTGTTATCCCTGGTCAACCATTTGTGCAACACAAACCAGATTCTTTGTTATATTTGGAACATGCAGCATATCAACAAGATGTTTTACCTTTCCATCCTCCATCGATGGTGTTATGTTTCCTATATGCTGAATAGGATGTGATGTGTCATCACCCGTTTCAACATATCCAAGAACTAGCAATTTTTGCAAAGTACTAAACCATTCTGCATGACTAGTCATGTGATCTAAAGCACCTGAATCAACATACCAAACATTATCATTCGATTTTGAAAACACCACCAGATATCGTATTCATCATGTGATGTTGAACCATGAACAACTTCTCAGAATCATCTGTACTTGTGGATGCATAGCTGTTTTGCTGCCTTCTGTTATTTTGATTCTTCAACCTGCAATCACGTTCAAAGTGTCCAGGTTTACCACAATTCCAACATCCTTTACTATCATTACTTGAATCATTTCTTTGGAAATTTTTGCGACCTCTTTGGCTCCCCCTGCCTCAAAACTTTCCTCTTCCTCCTGCATGATTCTGTTGTTGACCTTGGTCTTGGTTACTGTTTCCTCTTCCATTTCCAAAACCTCTACCTCTGCCTCTTCCTCTGCGAGAGTAGAATACCTGCTCAAAACTGGGCTTTTGTTGGGAGTTTGAATCCTCACCAAGATTCTTTTCTTCAATAATCAGCATGGATACCAAATCAACAAAATTCGAAATATTCTCCCTGGTCTGTATAGAAGTTCTGAACTGCTTATATGCAGCTCCTAAACCACGAAGGCACACTTCCACCTTATCATCATCATCTACATTCACGCCAATAGATGCAAGTGACTCAAATATGCTTTTGATTTTCAAAGTGTAGTCACTTACCGACATGCTCTTTTTCTCCAATGTATGCAGCTCATTCTTGAGTTGCAATTTCTATGTATTGGTCTCGTACAATGTGACCAAATTGTTCCAAGCCTCTTTTGGAGTCCTAGCATCCTGTATGTGCCCAATCATGCTATCCTATATGCTAACAGATAGCCAGTACATTACCTTTCGTGCTCCTTGATTCCATTCCTCATATTCTCTGATTTGTTCTGCAGTCCGATTCCTCTCTGGTAACTGGGGAGCATTTTCGTTCTCTCCTTGAATGTACTTCTAGTAGCCTTTTCCCATCAAGAAATTTGTCATTCTGAATCTCCAAGCATGGAAGTTGTTCTTGTCCAGCTTATCACTCATAAGCTGACTCATTCCATCTGTGTTTGCCATTTCTCTAGCAATTCACAAAAGTGCAAAACACTACAAGCAACACTTCTCCTTGAACACTGTTGCACTATGACGTGACAGTTCAATCTCAGAAAAACACAGTTTTGTGTATCAACAGTACACGGAATCGCTTGAAATTCTAGATCTAGAATATATGAGTGTTTCCAAACACAACACAAGTTATAGTTTTTGAAACTGACCTAGTTTTTCTACGGGCCCCACCTTATGGGCTCAAAATAGAGGTCGAGATGGCTCCGAAACTTTGATCTGACAAAAACAAGTGATCCTAAAGGGATAGCTCTCGAAAATATTTTAAGGTCTTCTACCTTCATATCGGTTTTCGTACCAAATGGACGTCGTTTGTAAATTGCATTTTCTCCATGCCTAGCTGCGTACTCTTCACCGTCGTCTTCTCCATGAGCTCTCTACAACCATGCTGGCTCTGATACCATGTCACGAGGAAGCAGATAAGGAAGAGAGCTCACATACACACTCTCTCTCTCAAGGAGAAGTACAAAAACACACAAAAATTGAGGCAAGGAAGAATGATCTTCTTCTTCTTCTTCTTCTATTGCATAAAAAGGAATGTACAAGAATGACCTAAAAAACAATAATACATTCAGTGCAATATATAAAGATCAGTACATAAGGAAAAACCTAATGTCTGCGAATGAGTGAGTTGGCAAGGAACAAATGTGCCATCACTCTCGGTAGATAAATCTAATAAAGCTCAATGAAGTATCCCTGACATATACCGGCATGACCACTATACATGTCAGAGAAACGAAAAACTGGTAGGTGTCATCCTGGATCATCACATGTTGAGCTTGATATCTCAAGAGTATTTGCTTTCACAGCTTTATTTTGTACCAGGGAAGTGCTCTTGTGATATATTTCTCTTCTTCTTGCATATTTAAAATTTACTTCCATTATTTTCACATACTCTAGTTAGCAAATGGAGAGGGGGAGGGAGTGAAACATGGAGTCTAAAGGGAAGCAAATAATAGAACACACTTCTCCATCTAAAGAGCAACTAGAGGATCCTGATTTTAGAATGGAAGAGGTAGAAATGGGGCACGGAGTAGAGGAAAAACTAGACGAAAGAGAGCCTTAACAAGAAGAATATACCTATGAGGAACTTTTGGATGAGTTTGTTACTCATGAACAATTTGTATACTTAAAAGAAAAAACCCTAGGCTAGAGAGAGATATAGGTAGCATTACATCTCACATTCAGTAGCTTAAGTTTCAAATGATCTCGCTTGAGACTTATGTCATCTCTTTCCTAGCTAGGAAGGAAAAAGAAACTCCTACTCTTCCTCTAGAGATGACTAGGAAAGATCCTTCTTTTCCTAATAAGAACAAAGGAGAGAGCTCTAGGGAAGCTCCCCTCCTAAAAGAATTAAAGCCATCTACCTTTATGGGGGATGACCAAGATAGAAACAAGGATGCAATCTACACTTTTTTACAAAAGTGGCATGATTTGCATCAACTGAAGGGCACCCCAATGGAGTACCCTGTGCTAGAGGTGAGTCTCTCACTTGCCCCGCGTGCTTATAAGTGGTGGATGAGTCTCAAGGAGGTGAACTCTATCCCTACAGATTGGACTTAGTTTGAAATTTTTTTTCTAAAAGAGTTTCTTCCTGAGAATGAGGAGGAGAGGAACTAGGATGAGTGGGATAGGATTACCCAGAGAGGTAGGCCTTTGAAGGACTACATATCCCACTATAGGGAGATCATTTTGAAACTTAAGGGCTTAGATGACTTCCAGAAAACTAGAGGGTTTGTTAGAGGCTTAGATAAAGCCATCTGGAAAGAGGTAAGAAGGAATGCACCTAAGACATTTGAGGAGGCGATCAAGTATGCACAAATCTATGAGGGCCATAATCCTCCTAAATATACTCCTATGGAGATGGATCAGCCCCTCAAACCTCTTAGCACCATTAAGTTCAAGAAGAAGTTGCCATTGGGAAAAAACCATTTTTTCATTAAGAAACAGAAATCACAAGGACCTAGGTTACCTACAGATCAGTTTGGGAGGAACAAAAGAGAGAACCTATGCTTTAGGTGTTTATCTCCTAGCCATTCACAGTGGAGTTGTCCACTCAAGAAGGGGGAAGAAAAGAAGAGAGGACTAGAGAGTAGTACGGCCCTTGAAAAGGGCAAAAAGGTGGTCCATCTAGTGTAGACACTTCCTATTCATGGTAGCTCTAGCTACAAAGGAGTGGAGGTAATGCACGAGGATATAGAGCATACCTGTTGTTTGACTCAATCATTGTGGTCATCGTAGTTTGGACCACATCACCTTGTTAAACTGCATGGTAGTGTATACGGGACCAACGTGCGAGTCATGATAGATGACTCTACCACTCATAACTTTATAAACTATGCTCTAGTCAAGAAACTAAAGATTCCCCAGTAACCTAGTGCACATAAATACATAGTATCTATGATGCAAGGGGAAGACAAGAGGATATGGGATACTATGGTATCCAATTTGGAAGTCAAGATGTAGGATTATATAGATCACATGGACTTCCAAATTATGAATATGGAGAGGACATGCCTTGTGTTAGGAAGAGAGTGGCTATGGGGGTTGGGAGACACACTTAAACATAGCTATCAAAACAACACACTTGATTTTGAAAGAAATGGAAGCAAATTTTGTATAGAGGGAGAGAGAGAAGTACCTAGAGCACCTCTCATTTCATCTTTAGAGTTGTATAGTCTTTTTCATTTTCAGCATGTACAAGAGATCTTTTTATTGTATAGTCGTGATATTTAGAATTGTACAGAAAACTCATGTGATGTATATTTTCATGCTAGGAATGCAAATATGCATAGGACTTTCTATTATTATTTCTTGCAAGAGCGAATGGATATAAGTTTTAAAGATCTTATGTTTGAGTTTAGAGATGCTTTTCCCACTGACTTACTTGGAGGGCTACCACCTGAGAGAGGAGACATTGACCATGCTATTGAGGTAGTTACTAACACTAACCCTATTTGTAAGCCACCTTATAGGCTTAGCATTTCTCAACATGAGGAGGTTGAGAGACAATTACATGATTATTTAGGTAAGGGCTTCATTAGACCTAGTAACTCACCTTGGGCATCGCCAATGCTCCTCGTTAAAAAGAAAGATGGCTCTATGGGATTATGTATAGATTATAGAGCACTTAATAAGGTAACTATCAAAAATAGGTTTCCAATGCCTAGATTGGAAGACCATTTGATCAATTACATCAAGCTAGGTATTTTACCAAACTTGACCTTAGATCAGGATATCAGGATTATGGTCGAGGATGTCCCTAAGACTGCATTTAGGACTAGATATGGGCAATATGAGTTTTTGGTGTTGCCTTTTGGTCTCACCAATGCTCTTGCCACTTTTATGAGTTACGATAGTGTTTGATCAAGAGATCATTAAGTGGATCTCTAATAAAACAAACCTTAAAGGTTGTAAGGCCCGATGGGTAGAGACCCTTCAGGATTTTGTTTATGGTCTTAGGTATAGAAAGGGAAAGTTTAACGTAGTGGCCGATTCACTTAGCCGCATGCCTATGCTCAATGGACTGAGTTTTACTGAGATCACTAGTGAGGTACTTGAGTCCATTAGAGGAAAATATATGCTTGATCTTGCATATTCCGAGATTTGGGAAGCCATAGAGAATGGGGATCATGATATACAAGTTTCCAGTGAGGATGGAGTATCGACGAGTACTCAAGAAGGATTCAAGTGGAAGAGTTACAGTGTTCTTGATGGATATCTATTATATAAAGGTAAGGTTTGTGTCCTTAGAGATTCTGAGATGAGACGGCATATTTTGTATGAGTGTCATGAGACACTTAGTGTGGGACACCCAGGAGTTAACAAGACTTACGGTCTTCTTAAGAGGTAGTTTTACTGGCCTGGACTTCATAAGGACGTCCTAGAGTATGTGCTTAAGTACACCAAATATCATGTCAATAAAGCAAAGAGGTTGATGATTGGAGGACTACTCCACCCATTGGATTTTCCTAATGGGAAGTGGGAGAGTATCTCCATGGACTTTATAGTCGGATTACCTAAGACACAAAGGGGGCACGACTTGGTCTAGGTAATTGTGGATAGGTTAACCAAAATGGCTAGGTTTATTCCAACATGTACTACAGTGAAGACGAATGAGTTACCTAGAATCTTTGTGGAGAACCTATACCGGTTATATGGTCTTCCATTAGACATAGTCTCTCATCGGGATAGAAATTTCACCAGCCACTTCTGGAGAGTAGTCTTCAAAAGGTTGGACATGAAACTTAGCATGAGTATGGCCGAGCATCCACAGTCGGATGGGCAAACAGAAAGAGTTAACAAGATCCTAGCGGATATGCTTTGAGCATATGTGAATGAAAGGCAAACTAATTGGGAAGAGAACTTACCTATAGTAGAGTTTGCATATAATACTACCAAGCACTATTCCACTGGGCATAGTCCATTTGTGCTTATGTATGGGTTCCAACCAAGAGCTCCTTATGCAGTAGGATTGCATAATGAGAAATTTCAAGCTGCAAGGGACTTCTTGGAAGAGATGAATGATGTGTTTAGGTTTGCTAAGGACAGCATTAAAAGAGCTCAGGATAGAGTTAGAGCCTATGCTGATTCTCTAAGGAGAGATATCAACTTTGAGGTAGGAGAGCAAGTCTATCTTAGAGTTCCATCTAGATCTGAAACCATGAAGCTGGGACCTTGTCCAAAACTATCTCCTAGGTATTGTGAACCTTTTCGAATACTTAAGAGAATAGGAAAGATGGCTTATCAGCTCCAACTTCCAGAGAATAGTCAAATCCATCCAGGTTTTCATGTTAGTCGGCTTAAGAAAAGGTTGGGTGAATCTTACAACCTCATTCTGCACAATGAGGTGGTAGAGCCTATTTCTATTCAATCTATTCCACATGAGCCTAAGAGCAATGAACCAAAAATTGCTTATATAAAAAGTGTCCAGTAAAGTAGAAAGATAGTTCAGAAGATAGTGCCACATGGGAGTGGGGTTAGCATCCATCAGAGAAGGTTTTCTAATTTTAGATTACCTTCCCAAGGGTCTTCTTAAGAGGAAGGATACATGGAAACAACACGGAGATATGACCATGTATTGTTGTACATGGGGATATAGTGGGAGTACCATTCTATTACTTCTCTCTCTTCACTAGACCTTCCAATACCATTTTTGAGGACAAAAATGGACTTAAGGGGAAGGAAATGTCATGTGGGAAACCACTAGAGAAGGTATGGTGTGAACCATCCCTTAGATTCAATTAGAAGGGCACACACATGAGTGCCAAGTGGTACTCATGTGAGATACCATTTAGTGATCGCATCAAGAGGGGAATTATAGTATGGCTACTAGGATGGGCGGCAGAAGACACCCAGAGAATCTCCGAGAGAATTTGAGCTTTGGATTCTGACAAAAGTAAGGGGCGTCCTTGGGAATGCGACAGGCACGCAACTATATGGATCAATATTCATATTGATGCATTTGCCAATGTCATAATCAAAATATATGCTTACAGCGCATGGCTTTATCAATCTTTTTTCTTTTATATTTATCAATTCTTATTTCACACTTCTGATATTTCAATTCTTAAAAGTGAAGGGACCCGACTAGTTGTAGAGTTCTATAGGGTCATCATGAACGACAAGAACTTATGAGTAGTTAAATGAAAGCTTGTTCTTTGAGTTCCTTGTATGGAAGTGTAGGAGTTGTTAGGAGAATTTATTAGTGATTGCCTTGATTTGCCTTGTAACTGCAAGTGAAATAAAATAGGGTATCAATTCGATATGAACATAACGTTCAGGAACTGAAGTTCAATACGTATCTCGCAAGGTGCACCATCAGGAAGTGAAGTTCAATACGTATCTCAAGGTGCACCGTCAGGAGACTAAGAAGTAACTAGCTGACCACAAACTGGCTGACCATGACACTCGCATGCATGCTTGTGCGTACTACTCCAATTCATTGCATACAACTTGATGCTGACATTAATATACCCGCGTGTTTTTTCTTTCTTTTTCCGTTCTTTTATTGAGAGGGGGAAGAGGGGCTCACCAAGTACAAAAAGAGTGATTGGGCACATGCATCCACATGGTGAGTGACAAGCATCTGGTAGAGGAATCTATGCAAGTTAATATTATTTCTCAAAAGAGGGAGTCCCTTCAAGAGAATACTTTATTGTGTGATAGAACCGAAACATTGGAGTTCATTTCTAGTTGGACAAATGAGTCCTCTATTGCGTCAACCTTTCTTAGAGTTGTTTTCCTCGTCTCCGTACGGATGATTTTTCTTGCTTTTTGCATGCATGCTTTTGTTGTTGTCAACTTTTGTTATTTCCGAGGTGATGCTTAAGTTAATTTCTGAATCTCTACATTCTAATCAATCACCATATTAAATAAAAATATAATACTTTATATATACCTCACTGAATTACAGCCCGCTTCATCGTCAGGTCATACGAAATTTCTGTCTATCAGCCGCCCCAAGCCAGCACCAGCCTGTTCTATACTTTTATATGACCATTGGCGATGTCTGGAGGAGGATTGACGAACGTGGAAGCCATACAGCTGTATCCGATGAGATCCGACAGAGGAATGAGGAAGGTGACGATATCAAATACAAAATGCTGTGCAGAGCCATCACCTTTTTGACTATGATACCACTTGATCCCCTGCTTGCATGCTCTGCCGAATAGGGTCTAATGGCATCCTGGTGAAGCCCCCCACCGCTCCGGCATGCTTCGACACTAGCGCATGCCACGGCTCAATAAGAAAATTCAACAGCTCAATCGAAAATTCTTCGAACTATGAACAATAAACAACTTCACGGTTTCGCATGAAAACAGACCCAACCATGGACACCTTCACTTAGCAGGATAGTGAGTGAAAAGAACAGCAGAAAAGCATGTCTCACGTGCACGCGATTTTTTTTTTTTGAGAAAACCAGGAAAATTAATTAATGGAGGTATGTACAACCTGTGCAAAGGACAAGAGCCACAACCACAGTTACAGTGACAGAACCATTTCGAGTCTCTGAGCAGAACACAAAGAGGAGATAAACTTCCTCGAGCTTGAAAATTTACTAGCAGCCATCAGATCAAAAATATAATTGAAGGACCTTGGAGCTTGATGCATATTTTTTAATACAAATGTCAGATCAAAAATATAATTGAAGGACCTTGGAGCTTGATGCATATTTTTTAATACAAATGGAAGGGGCTTTTTTCAAAACTCAAGGACGGGACTTGAGGAATATTTTTTTTCCTCTACAAAAGATGGCACTGTTCCTACTGAGCCATATATGCCAAAGAATATGACCTCTCCAAACATTCCATAAGAGCAAGTCCATGTTCTTGCAACAACCTAACAAAGCAGAGTGTTGATTGAGCATTGGACTCCCTCTACCCAGCAGGTATATATTCACTGGTTGCCAAAACTTCTTGGCATGGGGACAATCAAAAAACAATTGGACAACATCTTCCTCTTTGCCACAGAAGGTACAAGATCCTCCATTAATGATACCTTTTGTGACTTTGGGCCTATCCATAACCCATGATGAAGGATGAGCCATTGCAAAAAGGAATGCTTGATGAGATCTGGGAAGGCCCACAAAGATTTGAACCTGTAGGACCATTGATTTGCAGTCCAGCTAAGATTCCATTTGCTGTTGAGTTTAGGGAGAATTTTACTTATGGAACCTCTAGGCTTCTTGAATTTCTTGAAGATGTGATCAACAATTTCAGAGAGACTAATATTCCTTCTGGTGCATTCCTCTAGCTTATCTGCTAGTAGAGATTTGTGAAAAGCTAGTACCTGTGGATAGGAAACAGAGATATTAGTGAAATTAAATAATTCTTGGTCACACATTACCTTACCACCATTCATCAAGGCACTCCAAGTTTTAAATCTAGCTTTATGACATTTATGCTCTTTAATGTCCAAGGAGCAGGTGTTCCTTTTAGAGATCCAACCAAACCAGGGTGACTCCTATACAAAGAAATCAAAGGCACAAATCATTTTTCCAGTTCGAACTTTTCTTTTTGCTTTGAACCAAGCATTCGAGAAACTACAAACAAGAGGGCTCCCAACATCAGTGATAGGCTGGGGGGAAACAACAATATCCCATAGGTTAATATTCTTCCAAGCTTTATAGTCAGAAAGGTAGAATTTATAATTGTTCCTATGGAGCAAGGCCACCCATACCTCAGAGGACCCTATGCTTCTTAAAATCCACTTTGCCGCCATATTATTAGCCTTTTTTTTTTTGACAGAAAATGCCAAGTCCACCCTGAGATTTTGGGAGACAGCAAGTGTCCCAAGAAACCTTTGCAACTTTCTTTTGATGAGCATTACCTCCCCAAAGAGATCTTTTGGCCAGAGTTATCACTTGATTAATCTGCTTTTTAGAGGGGGACCAACAAGCAAGATAAAAAACAACCTTAGGCAAAACATAGTGATTAAGAATAAAAGTCCTCTAAGGAAGGGAAGTGCTAGAGTCATACTAGAAAAATAAATGTTTTTTGAATTTCTCAACAACCCAATCCCATCTTTGAGACAAAGTGACATTGAAACCCATGGGAATACCCAGTAATCTAAAGATTTCACCTTCTTTGATAATTTTGCACCCCAACTTATTAATGCAATCAGGAGTCACATTATTGGAAGCTTTAAACCAGTCTTACTATGGTTAACTATAGAACCACTTGCAAGGAAGAACAAATTCAAGCAGTCAAGAAATTCATTGATAGAATCATTATCAGCATTCAAAACAATATTAGTATCATCTACAAACAAACTGAAGGCCAAGAGAGGAGGGGGCGTTAGGAACGTTGATACACTTAATATGCCCACAATTCATAGCATCTTTAACAGGCCATCCTAAGGAGTCACTAGCTATGGCAAAGAGGAGAGAGGCCAGAGGGCACCCTTGCCTTATGGACCTAGCTAGTTTAAAGGGCTCAATCAAATGACCATTAATAGAAACTCTGGAGTAGGCACTCCCAAATAAGGTACTCACATACCTGATGAACTTCCTTTTTAACCCCATATCATGCATAGATTGCAATATAAAATCCCACTATATTCTATCATAAGCCTTGTCAAAGTCAATTTTAAGAAAGTAATAGTCCTGGTTCTTTTCCTTAGCATAGTCCATCCCTTCCCACAAGGAGATGATAGCATCAAGGATGTATCTTCCTTTGATAAAACCTTTTTGTTCAAGCAAAATGAAGAATTTTATCAAAGAACTTAATCTTCTAGCAATGGTGGAGGCAAAACTTTTATAGATGGTGTTCAAACAGCTAATGGGTCTCTAGTTGTTAAGATCATCTTTATTACCTCTCTTGTGGATAAGACTAATCACCCAAATGTTAACGTGAGAAAGGAGATATCCTTTACTGACAACCTCTTCCCAAATCAAAAGAATGTAAGGAGCGAGAAATTCATTCAACATCATAAAGAATTCATTAGGCAAACCATCAATACCAGGAGATTTAGAGGGTTTCAATTTATAGATGGTTTCTTTGATCTCACTGGGAGTGAGGGGTAGGTCCAACATAGGAATCAGGCTTTCAAGAATCATTTTTTTTCCTTTTCATAGCAATGGTAGTTGTGGCCCTCTAGATATCTTCCCACCACTTGGGAGAACCAGAGAAAACATCCATAAAGAAGCTTTTGGCCTCTTGTAAGGACTCTTCAATGTTGATAGTGCGACCACCTTCCTTCTTTTCTATAGGAGGGATAAAATCCCTAACTTTGTGCTTTTTCAACAAGGAAAACATATGTTGATTGTTTCTATCCATCTTCCCACTCCAAAATTCTCCCTCCACAATCTCAAGATATTTCTCCCTCCACAATCTCAAAGAAGTGTCATGATATTCATGAGAATTAACATCCAGGGTACTTAAGCTATCCACAAGAGAGTTTCTTCTCTTGGCCCTAATTTCCTTAGCACACTTCTTTAAGTGAGCGAATAAACATTGAATATCTCTAACAGAATTGTCCCAAGCTTTGCATGGGGAAATGCTCCTACTAAAGTGAAAAGAGATTATCTTTTTAGTTTGGGCTAAACCAAGTTTGGTTCCCTGCACGCGATTTCTTTATCCCACCAATCTAAAGTTGAATCAACTTGGTGCATCCAGGGAGATGTCCGAGATTGAAAGCTATTCCACTTGTAGACTAGGCGAGTGAAGTGGCCATCACTCTTTATTTATGGCATGAATATGCAAACCATTAAAATTTGACAAATCGGTACTCATCATCTGATCCGAGTATTGTGGTCTCTAAGAACAAACAAGAATTCGACTGTCATTTCGTTGCTTTCCTCACAAACGCTTTTTTCTAGAGTTAAAACTGACAACCACATATCTATTCCGCAGCCAGAGAACTTGTGGCCTCCTTTTCATAACTTGGTAACTTGCGGCATGCTAGTTGGCATCTGTGGCATGCTTTTTGTTTTGGCATGCTAACGGTGTTGAGCATTAAGGCTGTCGAGCACCTCGTCCTCTTGCCTCCCCAAATGGGGAGGTCATGGCCTCACAAGATGTGCTATGGAATGGCGTAACATCCATGGTTATAGATAACCCTTCCTGTTTGGTGAACGCAGGTTTTAATATTGCGAACGCTGTGGCTTAGATCGATGGTTCTGGTAATGGAGTGCCAAGGAATTCCCTTTCCCCCAAGCGGACATGCAGAGACTGCTTGGACCTTGGGCAAAGACAACCCCTCTATTTTTTACTTTTGACACGATTCAAGTAACAAGTCCTTTGCTCAAAGCCCCTTTGCAAACAAAGCTAATACTCGCAACGAGGAAAACCCTCAAAATAAGTCCTAGATCCTAATGTAAGTGATGAAGAAGATGAACATTTAGTCATTGACATAAATTTTCCAAACATTTGACAAGCTCAATTATATGAAAGAGTGTTGATTGGCTTATGACATGGCCCCTGTCCCTCACAAGAATAATTGAAACACTCTATTGGGGTGAATTGTGAAGGTAGAGGGTTATTTGTCAAATACACTCAATATCTCCCCAATAATTATTTTCTTTTTCTATTTGGAAATTCTAATAGTGCCTTATGAGTAATCTTCGAGGGGAAATGGTTGATTAAATATATCCCAATGACTTTCTTCAAATTGCAAATGTGTTTCATTCCAGAGGACCCAAACCAACTAGACTACATGTCTGGGTTGAGATTTCAAACTTTCCAGTGGAGTTCTATCTTTGGATTGAAAGTCTAGGAAGCATGATTGGTAATGATCATTGATGTGAAATGGATATTAGCAGACGTATATGAGCTCGTTACTAGATTTTTTATTATGACACGCATTTATATGGATCAATATTCATATTGGTGCATTTGCTAATGTCATAATCAACATAAATGCTTACAGTTCATGTGTTTATTAATCTTTTTTCTTTTATATTTTTCAGTTTTTACTTCACACTTCCGATATTTGTCGATAAAGAGAATCATTAAAATAAATAGGAAGAATACGAAAGAATTTTTACAAAACTTCTCTGTTATGCGAAGGGACCCGACTAGTTGTAGAGTCATCGACGACAGAAACTTATGAGTACTTAAATGGAAGCTTGTTCTCTGAGTTCCTTGCATGGAAATCTATGAGTTTCTAGGAGAATTTGTTAATCATTTCCCTGATTTGCCTTGCAGCTGCATGTGAAATAAAATCTGGTATCTCGCAAGGTGCACCATCAGGAAGTAAAGTTTTAATACATATCTCGCAAGGTGCACCATCATGAGACTAAGAAGTAAGACCACAAACTGGTTGACCATGAGACTCGCATGCATGCTTGTGAGTACTACTCCAATTCATTGCATACAACTTGATGCCAACATTAATATACCCGTGTGTTTTTGCTTTCTTTTTCCGCTTTTTTTGTGGGAAGGGGAAGAGGGGCTCACCAAGTACAAAAATAACGATTGAGGCACATGCATGCACATGGTGAATGACAAGCATCTGGTAGAGGAATCTATGCAAGTTAATATTAGTTCTCAAAAGAGGAGTCCCTTCAAGAGAATAAGTTATTGTGTGAGATAACCCAAATGCTGTAGTTCATTTTTACTTGAACAAATGAGTCCTCTATTGCGTCAACCTTTCTCAGAGTTGTTTTCCTCGTCTCTGTACGGAGGATTTTTCTCGCTTTTTGCATGCATGCTTTTTTTGTTGTCAAATTTTGTCATTTCCGAGGTGATGCTAAAATAAATTTCTGAATCTCTACATTATAATCCGTCACCATATTAAGTAAGAATATAATATTTTATATATACGTCACTGAATTACAGTCCGCTTCAGTGCCAGTTCATACGAAATTTCTGTCTATCAGCCGCCCCAAGGCAGCACCAGCCTGTTCTATACTTTTCTATGACCATTGGCGGTATCCGGAAGAGGATTGATTGAGGAACGTGGCAGGATGAAAGGCAGCCGTATCCGACGAGATCCGACAAAGGAATGAGGAAGATGACGATATGAAATACAAAATGCTGTGCAGAGCCATCACCTTTTTGACTCTGATACCACATAATCCCCTGCTTGCATGCTTTGCCGAATAGGGTCTAATGGCATCCTGGTGAAGCCCCCCACAGCTCCGGCATGCTTCGACACTAGCGCATGCACTGGTGAATCAGAAAATTCAACAGGTGAACCGAAAATGCTTCAAACTATGAACAATAAACCACGTCACGGTCTCACATGAAAACAGACCCAACCATGGACACCTTCACTTAGCAGGACGGTAGTGAAAAGAACAGCAGAAAACCATGTCTCACGTGCATGCGAGTTCTTCATCAGTTTGTATTTATGGCATGAATATGCGGACCATTAAAATTTGACAAATCGGTACTCATCATCTGATGCCAGCAGCGTGGACACTCAGAACAAACAAGAATTCGACCGTCATTTCGTTGCTTTCCTCACAAACACTTTTTTCTGCGAAAACCTGTTTGTTTTGCTTTTCTAGAGTTAACGCCAACAACCAGAGATCCACTCCGCAGCCAGAGAACTTGCGGCGTGCTAGTTGCCTCCCGTTCTTCAATAGAAAGGCATCTCAGTACATACAATAAAATTATGAACCATAACTTCGTAACTGCCAATGCTTCTCTAAGCGTCGTGCCCCATCGTCTGCATGTCTCGAATGGTTTCCGTTCTGGCATGTTAAGGGTGTTGAGCATTAAGGCTGTCGACCACGTTATCCAAGATGTGTCACAGAATGGCGTAACATCCATGGTTATAGATAACCCTTCTTGTGCGGTGAACACAGGTTTATTGCGAACGCTGTGGCTTACAACGATGGTTCCGGCAATGGAGCAATGAACTCGGTTTCCCCCAAGCGGGCATATGCAAAGACTGCTTGGACCTTGGGTAACGATAACCCCTCTGTTTTGCGAAGATTCAAGTAACAAGTCCTGTGCTCAAGGCCCCCGAGGAAAAACTCAAAATAAGCCGTATATCCTTATGTAACTGATAACGAAGATGACCCTTTAGCCATTGGCATAAATTCTCTAGACATTTAACAAGTTCAATTATATGAAAGAGTTGTGATTGGCTTATGCCATGCCCCCCCCCCCCCCCCCCCCCAGCCCTCACAGGAATTATTGAAACAGTCTATTAGGGTGAATTGGGAAGGTACATGGCTATTTGACAAACACATTCAATATCTCTCCATAATTTTTTTCTTTGCTTTGAAAATTCTAACAGTGCCTTACAAGTAATCTCCAAGGGACAATGCTTGATTAAGATTATCCCAACGACCTTCTTCAAATGGCACATTGGGTTTCATTCTAGAGGACCGAAACCAACTAAAATACATGTTTCAGTTGAGTTTTCAAACTTGCCAGTGGATTTCTACCCTTGGATTGAAAGTCTAGGAAGCATGCTTGGTAATGTCTTAGGTCAAAAATCTAGAGGAAATGGGATCAATCCCAAGTATAGTGGAGGTAGATATTTCCTAATCCATTAAGACAATCATTGTCAGCAAAGACTGTGTTGGGAAATTCCTCCATGAGAAGAAGGTTACTTATAGGAATCTTCCAAATGCTCGCTTAAAGTACTACGCAAAATGGCATCTCATTAAGGATTGCCCCTTGCTTAAAGTTATTGATGAATCTACAAGTTCTCAAGGTGCTCGAGACATCAATGTTGTTGAGGAAAACCCTAATTCAGCTTCATCTAGTGGTAGAAAGGGGACTTCAAAGAATACACAAAAAGAGAATGCCAAGATTTCTAACTATGTTGACCATCATGTTAGAGTATATGTCAAACCCATTTGATGAACCTAAGGAAGGTGTTGAATCTGCCTCTATCAACCGAGACAGAGCGAATCACCAGCCTAATCAAGGTCCTATTGAAGATGGAGGTGACCGCGAAGGTAAAAATTTATGTTTCTCTGAGAGGAAGAAGAAAGATAAAGGGGATCGGTCCATTGTTGGAAAACGTAATAAAGTGCATGCGTGTGCACCTAAAAAAAGGCTTGAAAATAACAATTCTCAAATGTATCTGATAATGTGTTCTCTTAAGAATTAAATGCCATGGATAAGCACAAAACGGAATCGATGGCACAATAGGAAAATGATGGTGAAGATGTTCCCATGAAACATTATGAGGAGTGTGTCACTCCCTACCATGCTATCAAAAAACCTAAAAGAAAAGATGTAGTTAGAAATTCTCCATCAATGGCCAAACCCACCAAAACCAACAGGAAATGAGGACCTCTTTCCGCTTTTGTCTATGGCCTTTAAGGTGTCACCTTATAGTCTTTTCTTCTATTATGAATTCTATCAAAATTGGTTCCCTCAATGTCAAAGGGGTCACTAATCCCATCAGGGCCAAGTTATTGATAATTGGATTAGAGAGCTTCCCTTCTATCTTGACTTTGTTTGCTTGCAAGAAGTTAAGGTAGGGGAAACACGCTCCATGTTAATTTCAAGCATGTCTCTACTAATCATGATTGATATATTTCTGAGCATTGAATTAGTAAATGGTGTGTTTCTCTTGGAATAGCATCTTCCCTAGGTCACAAGGCTAAAAACTTCATTATGAGTATCACTCAATATTAATGGATAGATGTTTCTCTCAAGGAGCCCTTTAGCTTTACCATTGTCAACATGTATACTACCAACTATCCTCAAGCGCGGAAAGAGTGTTGGGAACAATTTGATTATCTTGATGGTCCTCTTATTATGGTTGTGTTTTACGAATATCAGAATGTAATACGAATTGAAGAATGATGCGAACGTGAGAGAGTATCCAGCAATAAAAAATAAAAATGTATGAGTGAACTTTATGTAGATTAAAAAAATTTATTAGATAAAAGCATATATCATTGAGCATTGATATCGACATCGATGTGGATAAATGGAGCTTAGATTATCCTCTCTTCTATGCTCTTTTAACCAATCAATACCTCCATAAAGCTCCATGTGTCCATCATGCTTCTCTACACATGTAGGATGATATCCAATGGCTATAAACTGCATTCAATAACGAATAAAAGTAACTAAAAACAATAATGCTTGTATATATAATTAGGATATACAAAAAGTACTCACAAACGCATGGTAAAATATATCCAGCTCTTTGTTTCCTGAATAGGATTCCCCCTATGCCTTCCAAATGTGAAGCTACCACCTCTCTCTATTGTCGATAATGAAAAGGATAATCTATCTCCTTTAGTAGAGTCTCCCACGCATACTCAATAATATAGGAGGGCTTTCAAAGCCCATTGCAAGCAACTTTTCGCATTGAATTGCATCTTTCAAAGCCTGAGGGCTTTCAAAGCCCATTGCAAGCAACTTTTCGCATTGAATTGCATCTTTCAAAGCACATTGCAAGTAGCTTTTCTCATTGAATCGCATCTATGTTTTCGAGTTTAACCCAGAATATTCTTATCTATTTATGAGAAACTCGCATGCACCCATATGTTGACTGATACTTTTAATATATACACTCTATTATTTAGTTCAATTTATCTTTATCATGCTCCTTCCAATGAAGGAGTACGCAGATGTTATACTGCACGTTTATATGTGATACGTTGGCACATAGGAGTGACATCTCTATCCATTTGCAAATCCATCCTGATCATATCTATATATCTTGGATTCATAATGTTCATATGCACACCAAAGTGTGGCATGTATAATTAGATTACCTACCTATTATGATTGACGTAATCATGGTGGGACAGATACATCATCAACACCACAACATGCACCACCAGTTGATGAAGATGGATCTCGTGCTTGACTTGGTGAGCTAGCTACTACTTGTTAGACTTTAAATAATCTAGTAGATTTATGATCATGTTATATACTAGGCAGTCAAAAAGTAGACCCCTCATGATACTATGAATATTTGATATGGACAGGCATGGCCTATCCTATAGTTGTTTGAGTAGGAGAAAATGATGGAGCACGATTCTGAGAAGGATTGAGGATCGTAAATGTCATTTGAATCTATGAGGCCAATCGAATTTGTGCAGGAGCCATGCGAGACAAGATCTCTTGGAAATCTACATCACTAAAATAACGTGGTGTGCATCGGCCTTCTTGTTTTGTCTTTGCAAGAGAGATAGTCATAACCAACCAAACAAGCTCAATGCTCACAATCACTTACAAGCACATAATCAGCTAGCTGATGCGGACTTCTGTATTTGGATCCCTCCTCCATGGTGTATGCTCTCTTGTTTTCTCTCTCTATTTTTCTTTGTATGTTTTCATTTTCTCTTAGTTTATCTAGCTTGATATTTTGTACTTGTTTGAACGTGCTCTTATTTAGTCTAAGCTATCAACCTAGAGGTTAAGAGCAATACTTTTTCATCCTCAATTCGTGTTTTTCTTGTAGTGTAGTATCCCTCGAATGTTAGCTAATGCAACATCAAGTAAGTTTACGGATCTATGCCCATCTTTTGAAGGTCTCTATTGAGTTCCTCTTTTCTAGGTGCATTAGAGAATATGTAACCAGAACAATATAAATAACAATGTTTCAACTCCATGATCTCATCCTCCATCTCTTCATGGATATGGTGATATAGTGCCTCTATGTGTTTTGCATGATCAAAATATTGGATTCTTTGTGAAAGCTATATAGCTTTGATTTTCATATTTAGGTGTAATTTTCTTCCATATAAACTAATATGTACCCCAATTTAGATGAACTTGAGATAGATTGCTAAACTTTAAATTGGTTGGATTTCTATTAAAGCAAGCATAGATGCGAATTTGTTGGATTTCAAGGAGACATTCCCATCAAGACCCACCTAAAGACAAAATGGAGAGAATCAATGTCAAGTCTCACTAGTTTCAAGGCCTAGTAGGACCTCTTGCATATTCCAATTATATATGGGAGTCCTGATTGGAATTTGACCATCGTTGGGGCAGATCTGAGTTTTTCTCTCAAGAGTTTTAGGAGTTACAAAATTTGAAGGAGTTATAGACCATACGAGAAAATGCAAGTCTATCACGGTAATTTAGAGCACCATTGCCAAAACTAGACTTCTATCAACACTACTTTATAATCCATACTCTACATCCAAGCAGCAACAAAGGTGTGTCAAAAACATTCATGCTTTCTTCGTTGCTCCCATATCCATCCCTCAATAAGTTTAAGCTAGCCCACAAGCTAGTGCACAAAGCACTCCAGATGTTCAAGATGCATGTTTCCTTGCATAAGGAGACCTTGATCCTTGATGAGATGAAGAAAAGTGAGCTGTTGAAGCTAACACAGATATCTGCTATCACACCTAACCTATCAATAGCTCTCTAAATGTGCATGCAGAGTTTGGTTTCCTAGGTCAAGATCCTTTCACTCAACTACATAAGAAAATCTAGTTTAGCCTTTATGTGTCCCAGAACATATCCCTTCAGATTGATTTGTCACATTAGATAATAGATTCGTTGTATGGTTCTAATACTAGATGGATTCATAGATAGGTGCTTAATCGTTGTTATACAATAACAAAATCGGTCTATATATCTATAGCTTATGATATCCCAGTGGAAAGGGCACTCACTCATGTTGAGTTATAAGTTTTCAAAAGTGCAAGAAGGTCCACCTCACATCCAACAAAGATAATGAGGGGCACTAGACCATGCATCCAACATATCGAAACCTCACCCTTTTCTCCACCATCACCAATGGACCACAACCAGTGACACCACCTATTGGGATCAAGATCCCATGACTTGTCACCCTTGATGGCGAAGGTGAGATCACACATGAACAACGAGCTAGTGACACTACCATAGTTGAGACTCCAGCTATAATTAAAGAAGGATTCGTTTGTCCAATGTCATAGATGACCATTGAAGACTTTGCAACAACTCTCCATTTTGACATCCCTAGCCCACTACACATAGAGTTCCAATTTTTGGACTCACATTATGTATCACAAGAATACAAGAGACCTAGCTACCTTGAGTCTTGGATAAACCATGAAGAGTGACATACCAAGATTGACCAAGCAGATGAAGAACACCCACTAACAAAAGATGAGGAGCAGAGGACTATAGACCAACATGAAGAACAAGAACAACAAAGGCACACAATAGAAATATCCAAAATAGATAGATCTGCATACACAACAACTCTTCTACAATTATACACCACCATGGCAATAGTACGAACTCACAGGGGACTAAATGAAGAAAAAAGCCATAGCTCACTACAATAGGAGCTCAATAATAGTGGGTTTGATGAGCCATTCATTGAGACTATTCACACATTGGTTAATGGGCACATTAGAAGCTCTTAACTTTCTCATCAATTGACCAATCACAGGATATGGAACCCGTCGGGTCAAACTTCAATCCCATATAAGGTGTATGTGTGTGTGTGTGTGTATATATATATATATATATATATATATATATATATATATATATATATATATATATATATATATATATATATATATATATATATATATATATATATATATATATATATATATATATATATATATATATATATATATATATGCATATGTGTTTGTATGTATGTATGTATGTATGTATGTGTGTGTGTGTACTAGTCCCATCAAATATATCCAAGAGATTCGCCCTCAGAGGACACACACCACTACCCATTCCACCCATCCACACATAATCCTTGAGCCGACTACCCATCCCATCGATAACTTGCACCAATCAACACTCACAAAAATTTGAGTCAATATTTGAAACTCCTCCTCAAACACCACCCCATTCCCATTGTATCTCCAACCCCCTTGAAACCTCTCACCTAGACACCCTTGTAATAACAATCCCTACCACCATTGTAACCATTCCACCTATAGACCCCTTTCCACATCCCATTCAACAAACATTAGCTCCTCCTCCACTCCATCTCCCTACTTCCTTATCAATTGCTCCCATTGATACAAACCAGCCAACTTTTATCCCTAATTTTCTTCGACATTTCCTTAACCCACCCAAGAGACCCTTATTATATTCAGTAACGTTACCCACATGCATGTCTATACAAGCCTCTTTTCTTTTAGTTCCACAAGCACACCACCACACACGGTATAGCCAATGCCATTGTTCATGATCATGACCACGCACACTAGCAGGTCTCAACCCATGGACATCTCACCACACACAACACCACCACCACCACCACCACCACCACCACCACCATCACCACTCAACCCACCATCCTTTATCCCCTATCCACCAACATCATCACCACTCATTATTCTCTCTCTATTTCTCTTTGTCTACCTCTTTCTCTCTTTGAATTGTCTCTCTCTCTCTCTCTCTCGCTCTCTCTCTCTCTCTCTCTCTCTCTCTCTCTCTCTCTTTATTGCAGGTTATTCAAGAAGTTAACCAAGCAAAAAATATGGCTAACTATTGTAAGTACAATTTCCATTCTTTGTATATCATTTGAATTGTGTTATTTTCATTAGTTAGCATCCTCACACTTATTGATATGCACATATACACTTATACATGAAGATGCACGTTCACACATATACACATATACACATGCACATACACACACATATATACACAGACATACATGTGCACATACACTTACACATACACACATACACATGCATATGCACAAACATTTCTACAACCACATAAAAAAGACTTGCATGCATGCAATATTGCATATATACATACACATTAACACATACTTAGATACATGTATATGTACCTCCATATGCATGCACATTCACATGCATGTATATAAACATGGATGCAAATGGAAATGCATCCACATACACATGCATGTTTCATACATATGCACATGCACATACGTACATATACACACACATTCACATATATACACATATATATGCACATATGTACACACACATATGCACATACATACATATACACATATACATGCACATACACACATATACACATACACTTACACATATACATTCACATAAATACATATACACACATATACATATGCACATGCACATACACATACATACGCATATACACTTACACATGCACATGCACATACATAAATATACACACACATACACATGCACATGCATTTGCACTATACATACATATGCATATATATCTACACATGCATATGCACATATATACACACACATACACATGCACATACACATGCACATGCACATACACATACATATGCATATACACTTACACATGCACATGCACATGCACATGCACATGCACATACATACATATACACACACATACACATGCACATGCATATGCACATACACATACATGCGCATATACACTTACACATGCAGATGCACATACATGCATATACACATATACATATGTACATACATACATATACACAAACATATTATCACATATACATGCACATACGTACACACACATATGCACATACACACACATACACACACATACACACACATACACATGCACATACATGCATATACACATAAACACATGCACATAGATACATATACACACATGTACATGCATATACACATATACACATACACTTACATATATACATGCACATACATGCATGCATACATATACACACATGCACATACACATACACTTACACATGCAAATGTAGATACATGCATATACATATGCACATACATACATGGACATATATATAAATAGATACATACATATACATGCATATAGACACACTTACACAAATATAGATATATACCTACATGTGCATAAATACATTTTATATACACACAAGCACACATAAATATGAATGATTTATATAATAAAAGTAATAAAACACATGCTTAATATAAACAATAATAAAAATCAATAGAACAAGTCTTTTCTTTACTTAATACCATACACACAATTCAAAACATAACTAAAATGAACAATACAGAGATAATATATATATATATATATATATATATATATATCAATGTAAATACATATCCAATGTTATAATCAAGAATCCTTATCATCATCATCATCATTATCATCATCATCCTCATCCTCATCCTCATCCTCATCCTCATCCTCATCATCACGATCATCCGCATGATCTGATGTATTTGTGTGAGCCCTCTCTGACGATCGAGATCATCCCTCCTATGTCTGTTTGTCCACCTCATCCATATGTGCGTCTCTATAATACTCTTCTATTACGTATAACAAACATAAATAAGTAAAACAAATAAAACATCCATAAAAATAAAATAATCATATGAAATTTAATAATACTCACAAATGCATCCAAATGATCTCGCATATGCTCGCGCAAATGCCGATACCCGAAATGTGTAGCATACTTGATCTCATGTTTCATAGGATATTGGCCATAATCCTTTCGCTGCATTGAAACAAACTAAAAACATTAGTTTCTTGCATTTTAACTAAAATAAAAGACAATAACACATATACCTACAAATGTAGCTACAAAACCATGATGGCCCATTTGGCCTAAGTGAGATGTGTGGCCGGACTCAACTCTCTTCTTTGCAGCAACCTGTTTATTTAAAAAGAAAAGAAATACATAAATTAAATATAAAAAATAATGAACCATATGAGAATTATAAATGTAAACTATTAATTTGTATACCTTCTGCTGAGGAAATGGCTCCTGAAGATGTAGGTGTCTACGAAAAAACTACCACATTTCAGGTGGTATGTTAGGTCTTCTCTTATTTTTTTCCACCATACAATATCTCCTGTTATTTTAATCTCAAACAGAACAAAAGAATCAGAATACATACACATATATACACACATATACACATACACATATACATGCAAACATATACACATACATACATGCATACATATACACATATACATACAAATAACATAAACACACATATACATATATACATACATACATACACATGCATGCATATACACACATTCACACAAAATACATACATTTATCCTACAAGAATGTGTATTTGTGTATATGTGAATATGTGTGTATGTGTAAATGTGTATATGTGAATGTTTATGTATGTAAATAAACAGATTATTAATATATAATATCATTATTTGTAAATTCCGATCAATCAGACGGAACTCCACCACTATCTCCTAATCGTGCAAGGACTATATTATGTAAGTATGTCCATTTCTAAATATATTTGATAGATACATAATTGATATATGTTATTTTCTAGTTATAATCAGATTTTGATCCATCAGAGGGAAGTCCTTCACTTGCTACCCATGCAACGACTTCACATGTGTCTTCCGATAAGAATTCTGATGAATTTTACTATCAAGAGCATATTATATGTTGGTGTAACGCTTGCTTTGGCACCTATAAAAGACCAGGATTGGAATGTATTCAACATGAGGCAGATTATGGTACTTTTGAGCGTGCACCACCTCCTGGTCAATGTGATAATGCTTGGGTATGTATTTTTTCTATAAATTAATGTCATTATTTTAGTTAAAAACCATATACAAAATCAAAATACTATTGATATACAGGAATACTTGCTCGAGGATGATGATGATGATAATTCTCATAATCATAATGCTAATATACCTCGTACACATTATGGACTTGTTGTTCATCAATTACAAGTAGAGGTTTCTAGAAATTCTCTACCTCCTAGTTTAGAGACTGAAACGGCTCGGGATTATCCATTGCCAACTCATGATCATTCTCTAGTATATGATAGAAGAACATATCGAGGATGGAATTGAGGACCACTTCCTTTAGATGGAGAGGTTTTTAACTTTTGGGGTAATCGCTATATGATTGATCCATCCACTATTACTAGTGCTGGTCATGATCTCCTTATTGTAGAGGATTTGTATGTGCCTCCAGACTCTTGTTATTTCACTACAAGAAAAAGGGGGGCATAGCGACGCCCCCGAATCGGGAAAAAAACGAAAACCGTCGCTTATGCGACGAAACCGTCACATAAGCGACGGTAAAAATTTCGGATTTTTTTTTTGGCCGAGCATCGTCGCATAAGCGACGATAGCGTCGCATAAGCGACGCTAAACCAGAAGCGTCGCTAGTAGCGTCGCAGGTTAGCGACGCACTTAACGACGATGGCAAACTGCAGAGCGTCGCATATGCGACGCTCTGGAATGTAAAAAAAAAATTCAATTCTCCCGGCACATTTGTGCCGGGCCTTGAACGCGAGGAAGAATACAGACCGAGAGAGAGAGAGAGACATACAGCGCGCGAGAGGGAGAGAGAGAAGCGAGACATACACAAGGTATGCGCACACACACACTCACACACACACATATACATGCATAGACACACACACACATACGCAGACACACACACACATACACACAAATACACACATAGACACACATACACAAGACGCGCACACACATACACACACATAGACGCTCACACACATACACACACATATACACTCACAGACACATACACACATAATGATGCATCCACACACATACACATGCATACACACATAGACACACATATACACACACACACACATATGCATACACACACACATAGAGAGACATACACACACATACACATACATGCATACACATACACACATAAACACATACACACACATAGACACATACACACATAAACACATACACACTCATAGGTACACACACATACACATAGACACACACACATATAGTATATACACACACATGCACACATAGACACATACACACATACACATGCATACACACACATACACATGCATACACACATACAGACACATATACACACACATACACACACATATATGCATACACACACATAGAGAGACATACACACATAAACACATACATGCATACATTTGCATACATAATGCATATGCATATGCATATAATGTACATACATACTTACATGCATACATAATGCACATGCATAGATACATACACACACACAGATACATACACACATAGACACATACACACACATGAACACATACATACTCATAGATACACACACATACACACACAGACACACATACACATAGACGCGCACACACATACACACACATAGACGCTCACACACATACACACACATATACACTCACAGACACATACACACATAATGATGCATCCACACACATACACATGCATACACACATAGACACACATATACACACACACATATGCATACACACACACATAGAGAGACATACACACACATACACATACATGCATACACATACACACATAAACACATACACACACATAGAGACATACACACATAAACACATACACACTCATAGGTACACACACATACACATAGACACACACACATATAGTATATACACACACATGCACACATAGACACATACACACATACACATGCATACACACACATACACATGCATACACACATACAGACACATATACACACACATACACACACATATATGCATACACACACATAGAGAGACATACACACATAAACACATACATGCATACATTTGCATACATAATGCATATGCATATGCATATAATGTACATACATACTTACATGCATACATAATGCACATGCATAGATACATACACACACACAGATACATACACACATAGACACATACACACACATGAACACATACATACTCATAGATACACACACATACACATAGACACACACACATACACACACATACACACATAATGATGCATACAAACACATACACATGCATACACACATACAGACACATGTACACACACATACACACACATACACACATAATGATGCATACACACACATACACATGCATACACACATACAGACACATGTACACACACATTCACACACACATTCACACACACATTCACACACATTCACACACATATACATACATGCATACATATTGCATATGCATATGCATACATACATACTTACATGCATATGCATACACACATATGCATACATACATACTTACATGCATATGCATACACATGCATATGCATATGCATACATAATGCATATGCATATGCATACATAATGCATATGCATATGCATATGCATACATAATGCATATGCATATGCATACATAATGCATATGCATACATAATGCATATGCATACATAATGCATATGCATATGCATATTCATACATAATGCATATGCATATGCATACATAATGCATATGCATATGCATACATATGCATATGCATACATAATGCATATGCATATGCATACATACATACTTATATGCATACATAATGCACATGCTTACATACACTGTCATAATGTATACACACACACATACACACATAGACACATACACACATAATTATGCATACACACACATACGTATGCATACACACACATATGCATACATACATGCATACACATACACACACATAGATACATACATACACACTCATAGACACACACACATACACATAGACACACACACATATACACACACATACACACATAGACACATGCACACGTAATGATGCATACACACATACACATGCATACATAGACACACATAATAATGCATACACACACATACATATGCATACACACACATGCATACAAACATATACACACATATACACACACACATGCATACACACATATACACACACATATACACATATACACATACACATGCATACACACACACATGCATACACACATACAAACACATATACACACACACATACACACATAGATACATACACACGTAATGATGCATACACACATACACATGCATACATAGACACACATAATAATGCATACACACACATACATATGCATACACATACATATGCATACATACATGCATACACATACACACTTAGACACATAGACACACATAGATACATACATACACATAAACACATACACACTCATAAACACACACACATACACATAGACACACACACATATACACACACATACACACATAGACACATGCACATGCAATGATGCATACACACGTACAAATGCATACATAGACACACATAATGATGCATACACACACATACATATGCATATACACACATGCATACATACATGCATACACATACACACATAGATACATACACACACGTAGATACATACATATACATAAACACATACACACTCATAGACACACACACATACACATAGACAACACACACATATACCTACACACATACACACAGATGCATACACACACATACACATGCATGCACACACATACACATGCATACACACACATACACGTATATATATATTGATTTCTAACCATTTTGTTTTATATGTTAGGTATTATGGATCCCAGTAAAGAGAGAAAGGCGAAACTCACTCTCATAAAAAGTCTTATGAGAGCAAGAGTTCCGTCAGATACTCTAGGGGCCATAATGCGGGACTACGCAGACATGTCCGATGAGGAGCTGGATTATACGATCCAGATGCTTACGCGATCAGACGAGGGCTCTTCTGCGGATCCACATGGAGGAAGAGAGCTATCTGCTCATAGGTATGTTTTTTTTCATAATTTTTTTTAATGATATTATAGCACATATTTTTATTTATTTCTATCTATCTATTTTTAGGACACCTATACCACCTCCAGCACGTGATAGCAGAGCAGAGTTGCCTATGAGGACATGCATAGGAACCTTAGGACTAGAGTGCGACATAGAGCCGGAGGGGAACATTGTGTACATAGGGAATGGATTGGAGTTCAAGAGAAGAATGCGGGCACTATGCGACTCTTACCTGCGCTTTATCCACTTACCATGGAAGTAAGTAAAAGTTTTACATATAAATTGAAATGTATATCTTATGTTTTATTTACATTATGTTTTTTATTTTTGTAGTGAGCATGATGAGAGGGATAAAAAGTACGTGCTTAGTTCACTTGAGACAGAGTTTGGGACAGGATGGTCCCTTAAGTGGTGTTTAAAAGAGATGCGGACACTTATGGCTCATCGTCGCGACAATGCACGGTATGTATGTATATGAGAGAGAGAGAGAGAGAGAGAGAGAGAGAGAGAGAGAGAGAGAGAGAGAGAGAGAGAGAGAGAGAGAGAGAGAGAGAGAGAGAGAGAGAGAGAGAGAGAGCTATGTATGTATGTACGTATGTATGTATCTATATATGCATCTATGTATGTATGATGTCATTCCTAAAATCTATTACTCTATGTTTACTGAAAGGCATGTATATTAACTTATATATGTATCTAATATACATGTTTCTATTTTTGTAGTATGTATGTATGCATGTGTATTATGTATGTATACATCTATGTGTTGTGTATAAATGTAATATGTATATACTATGTGTATATATACATAAAAATGTGTGTATTACATTACACGTATGTATGTAGTATATATTTACTGCTATGTATGTAATATAATATAATCCATGTATGTATGTATGTGTGTGTGTATATATGTATGTATGTATCTATGTATCTATATATATATATATATATATATATATATATATATATATATATATATATATATATATATATATATATATATATATATATATATATATATATATACACACACACACATATACATATAAAAAAATCTAAAATAAAAATTGATTTGTACGCAACTTTATCGCAACTTGGGGTTCGCAACTTGAACCCGTTGCTAACGCGTTAGCAACCCGTTGCCTACGACGTTGCCATCTCGTTGCTAACCACTATGAGAGAGACAGAGAGCACTAATCTCGATATTAGGGTTTTGAAATCCCTAATTTAAAAACTCTAATTCAACCTTTTAGCCATATGTTTGAAGTATATATACACCTCCAACGTCCTACTAGAGAGATGTCTCTCCTCCCAACCTTATGCCTCTATATATAGCTACTCGAATCAACGAGGATCATGATTCATAATATATGTAAAGATATATACACATCATGTAGATAGGATACATAAATATAAAATGGAGTAGATATATTATGCTTCACACATACATGCCTAAATGCACACATAAATATATATATACATACTAACATATTTACATGTACATATTTACACATACATGTACATGCCTACATGCACACATAAACATATATATACATGCATACATATTTACATGTACATATTTACACATAGACACATATACATATATACATGTACACAATTATAAACACTTGTATATATTACGTACATGAATACATGTATACATATATCACACACATGCAAACACATACATATACATGAAATACATATATATGCATACTAATATATGTATACATATAATACACATGAATACACACACATATGCATACATACATGATAAAAATTTACTCCTCGAAGATAAAGCTATATATAAAATAATTAGGCATACCCCCGAGCTTCATGTTCTAACTTAGAAGAACATGATTTCATCTCTCTAGTAGGATTCATCGTTATTCAAGTTAATAAAAAAAACCTATTATATATATCCATTCAGAAGCTTCAAGTTACTATCTAATCTGCTCATATGTTTTCATTATTGCCATCATTTTGGTAAGACATCAATATAGTCTCATCTTCATTATCCCTATTGATTTCATTTATTTATTCTATTGTTAAATCTATGTTCTCATGAATCACATCATCTATTGGTGGATTAATATCTATTTCTGGTAATTCCTCTTCCTCATCAGTAGAATCAGCATGTAGAGAATTATCCTCTTCATCAAAAAGATTAGTATCATTATCACGTATAATGAGTCTAATTTCTATTCCAGATGTTGATGTATCAGTATCTGATGCTGAATCATCAAGAGGACTTTCTTCAATCTCTCTAACAATAAACTGTTCAAACAATGACCTACCTCTAGGTTGCACATGAATGACTTGCCACCAAGGATGAGCATCTGGGTTTTTATAAAAAAATGCTTGTTCAATATGCCTAGGAAGAATATATGGTTCTTTAGTAGATCGCATTACCTTGGAAGAATCAATTGCCCAAAACCCAGATAATTCCTTTCTTATTGTAGAATTACTACCTTTATACTCCGCTCGATACCAGTCAACCTTCAAAATGACCTATCACAATATATAACAACAAAAACGTCCCATTATTAGGTGCTTAAAAAAAAACTAACTCTAAAAAAAATATATAAACTTTTTTCTACCTGTTTGAATGTACGAAATGAAATTTCGTAGATACCAACAATAGTTCCTAGGTAACCAAGTTCGCTATCTATAAGGTTCGTGTCTTTTGAGCTAGCACGTGATAGTTGCTTGAAACAAGCAACAATACTAGAATCCTCTGTTTTACGTAAAGAATCAATGGATTTGATTCTAATATGCTGTCCAAAAGCCCACATATTAGTGAACATTCAAGCCTGCAAAATAAATTGAATTAGTAAATAGAAACTAACATACATATATGAAAAAAATAAAATATATATTTTAATAAAATTACCTTTTGTTCACAACCTATCATTAACTCTCTTTGCTCATCTGAGATTTCTTCATTATTTGCGTTGGTGCGTTGCAAACGACTATATAGCCAATCCGTGAAAGAAGGTATATCTGTAATCTCATTATTATCGAGATTACGTCTAGATCTTTTGTTTTTTCGCCTTTTACTTTGGAGACTTTGAAGTTCCTCGTACTCGCTAACGAATGCTTGCATGCATTCGCTATTATATGCTACAAAAGTAGAAACATCATTTTTTTCTTGAAATGTAAATAAGAATGGAACCCCCTTACCTGATAATACCTCATCGGTTATTTTTGAAGAAGACTCGTTGGTCCATGCACGTGGAGCTTCTTCATGAACTCTTTCAAGGTACTCACTAACGTAATACATGCACTCTTCAAGCATCCAACCCTTTGCCATGGATCCTTCTGGTTTTGCTCTTTGTCGCACATAACCTTTTAGTATTCCCATAAATCGCTCGACCCAAAACATCCATCGAGTGTTGACAACACCGGCAATCTCTATCTCATCTACAAGATGGACTAGTAAATGAACTTGAATATCAAAAAATGAAGTAGGAAGTTCTTTTTCCATCAAACATAGTAGCTCTTTGCATTCACGTTTTTTTTGTGGGATCGAATTTTTATCGATCTCTTTGGATGTAATCCACCTATACAAATCATAAAAACAATTGTAAAGAAGTTAATTAAAAAATAAAAGATATCCAATATTCAAACATATTAAATATAAAAGTATCATAATTACCTTATAAGTGATCCAAGACGATAGATGACATCTCGTACTCCTTTCGTTGTACATCCATCGATAACCAAAGGTAAAATATGTTTCAAAAAGTTATGCCAGTCATGGGTCTTTAATCCAGATAAGCTCTTATCATCCATAGTAAACATGTTTTGAAACGATGCTCCATATCCTGTAGGAGTCTTGATCAATTGAATTCTATTGTTGATAGTCTGTATCTCTTTTGTCGTAAGTACCCAAGGAGCAGATGCATAAGTCGTTTCTTGTCGATGTCTATCAAAAACTGGCCATAACTTTGGTTTGGATTTTTGATCTTTCAAATCATTCCTTGATGTTGTGGTATCTTTTAGTCCAAGAAGATGCTGCCATAGTGAATAACCAATATTTTTGAATATATGCATAGGATCAAGAAGATGACATACTTTTAACTCTTTCCAATACTCCAAAGAATACCATATTGATATGTTCTCTGCGAGTGCCAATTTCCCTTTACCTTTGTTCACATACTCATTATCTGAATCATCACTGAAGATTTCTGCTTCTGGATCTATCAGAGGTCCATCTGTCCATTTTTTATACCAATCCATAGGCGTCATAGGTTTTGGATACTGGCCTGTTTCAAGCTTTCCATTAAAATGTATCGCTTCTCTTTTAGATCTTAATGGATGATCATCAGGCAAGAATCATCGATGTCGAAGATAAATATTTTTGTTGAGATTCTTACTATAGATTGATCTCAACCAATCACCACAATATGGACAAGCTTTATAACCCTTAGTAGATATTCCTGCATCATGGAAAATGATAAAAATATAATTAGATTAAATCATATTTATTTACATGCATATTGAATAAAAAAATTACATCAATACCTGAACAAACGCCATATCCAGGAAAATCGTGAATAGTCCAAGCCACAATACCACGAATCGTAATATGTCTTTCATTGATGCTTTTTGATATATCAATGACATTAATACCTCTCCATAACTCTTGAAGATCGTCAATGAGAGGAGCAAGATATACATTCATATCTTTAACTTGTCTTTTGCCTGGGATTAAAAGTGAAAGCATTAAATGTTCCTTTTTAATGCTAAGATATGGCGGAAGATTGTAGTTTATGACTACCACTGGCCATGTTGACCATTTACTGGATTTCATGGAGAATGGATTAACCCCATCTAATGCAACTCCTAACTTTAGATTCTGTGGATTTTGTGCAAATTCAGGCCATGTAGAATCAATATGCTGAAAAGCAACACTATCATGAGGAATTCTGATTATTCCATCAGTACTTTTGTGATCATGTCCCCAAGTCAAAAGCTTTGATAATTCGGGGCTTTGAAACATATGTCTAATCCGTGGAGCCAATGGAAAATGTCTCAATACCTTATTCGGGATTTTACCTTCTTCACCCTTATATCGAGGAGATTGACATTTGGGACATGTCAAAGAGTCTGCATATTCACCTCTATATAAAATACAATCGTTAGGACATGCATGTATACATTGATAATCCATACCAAGATTGTTGATTATCTTCTTCATTTCATCATGTGAGGTAGGAAGAATATTTTGACTTGGTAAAAACTTTTCAGATAATAACTTGTAAGTTTATCAAAAAAATGATATATTAAAGAAAGTAAATAAATAAATATACATATATATATATGCATATAATTTTATATATGTGTATGCTTATGTGCATCTTTCAAAATATTTCCACAAAATTTGATTGTTTTGGATGGCAAGATATGATTGTTTGTTTTGGAGTCTTCACAGAGGGCAATCCAAGTTCCTCATCAAGACTCTTTTCTGAACCACTTGAATCTCGATCAACATCTTCAAAACTTGCACATGTTTTACTACCAGCAGAAAGCTTTTCTTTACCTTTCTTGGATGTATTTGATGAATTTGCTAGATTGAAATTTCCACGCGATCTTCCACTCCATGGATTTGAGTTGGAACTTTTGCTTGGTGATGCATCTGGTCCACACAAAACTTGAGATTTTGCACTTGATTTTTTAGCATTTTCTTTGTCATTTGGTTCAAGATTCAGTCCTTCTTTGGCATCTGCATAGAAGCTTGACATTTCATCAAATACCACATCTCTACTCACCTTCACCTGTAGTGTGAGTGGGTTATAACATTTGTACCCTTTTTGCTAAAGGGAGTATCCAATAAAGAAACATTTTTCTGCTTTCGAATCAAGCTTCGTCCTCAACTCATCTAAAAAATGTACATATGCAATTTAGCCAAAAACTTTCAGATGTGATAAGTTTGGCTTTTTACCTGTAAACTTATCATTAGGTGTAACTTGATGTATAGCAGCAGTTGGAGTTATGTTCATGATGTATACAACAGTATGCACAACTTCTGCCCAATAACAATGAGGCATATTCTTCTCAGCCATCAAGGCTCTTGCTATTTCTGGAATATGTCTATTTTTGCGTTCAGCAATGCCATTCTACTGTGGTGTGTACCTGCATGAAAACTGAGGCCAAATTCCATGTCTTTTTAGAAAACTATTGAACTCATTTGACATGTATTCACCTCCTTCATCAGATCTTAATGTTTGAATGTACTTCCCTCTCTGCTTTTCCACCATAGCTTTAAAATTCTAGAAGTGAGTGAACACCTCACTCTTCTCTTTCATGAAATATACCCATACTTTGCATGTATGGTCATCAATGAAAGTAACATAAAACCTGTAACCGCCCATAGATGTGGTCTTTGCTGGACCCCAAACATCTGTATGTACTACTTCTATTACATTCTCACTAACATGCTTGTCATGTGGAAATGATGCTCTTGACTGCTTACCAAATTGACATGCTGCACATACCTTTTGCATTTCTTCAACTTTCAAATTTGGTAGTCCATGGACAATCTCCTTTGACTCCATCAATTTCAGCCTGTGAAAGTTCGGATGTCCAATCTGTTTGTGCCACATCTCTATATCTGCAATAACTCCTGCACCTTTTGCAAACATGGCTGCATTGATTTAAGAAATCTTCACATTTAAGGTGAACATCCTACCCACTTTGTTTCCTTTGGCAACCAATCCTCCATCCTGCTTGTACTCTTCTACATATAATCCATCAACATTGAACCTGACTTGTTATCCCTGGTCAACCATTTGTGCAACACAAACCAGATTCTTTGTTATATTTGGAACATGCAGCATATCAACAAGATGTTTTACCTTTCCATCCTCCATCGATGGTGTTATGTTTCCTATATGCTGAATAGGATGTGATGTGTCATCACCCGTTTCAACATATCCAAGAACTAGCAATTTTTGCAAAGTACTAAACCATTCTGCATGACTGGTCATGTGATCTAAAGCACCTGAATCAACATACCAAACATTATCATTCGATTTTGAAAACACCACCAGATATCGTATTCATCATGTGATGTTGAACCATGAACAACTTCTCAGAATCATCTGTACTTGTGGATGCATAGCTGTTTTGCTGCCTTCTGTTATTTTGATTCTTCAACCTGCAATCACGTTCAAAGTGTCCAGGTTTACCACAATTCCAACATCCTTTACTATCATTACTTGAATCATTTCTTTGGAAATTTTTGCGACCTCTTTGGCTCCCCCTGCCTCAAAACTTTCCTCTTCCTCCTGCATGATTCTGTTGTTGACCTTGGTCTTGGTTACTGTTTCCTCTTCCATTTCCAAAACCTCTACCTCTGCCTCTTCCTCTGCGAGAGTAGAATACCTGCTCAAAACTGGGCTTTTGTTGGGAGTTTGAATCCTCACCAAGATTCTTTTCTTCAATAATCAGCATGGATACCAAATCAACAAAATTCGAAATATTCTCCCTGGTCTGTATAGAAGTTCTGAACTGCTTATATGCAGCTCCTAAACCACGAAGGCACACTTCCACCTTATCATCATCATCTACATTCACGCCAATAGATGCAAGTGACTCAAATATGCTTTTGATTTTCAAAGTGTAGTCACTTACCGACATGCTCTTTTTCTCCAATGTATGCAGCTCATTCTTGAGTTGCAATTTCTATGTATTGGTCTCGTACAATGTGACCAAATTGTTCCAAGCCTCTTTTGGAGTCCTAGCATCCTGTATGTGCCCAATCATGCTATCCTATATGCTAACAGATAGCCAGTACATTACCTTTCGTGCTCCTTGATTCCATTCCTCATATTCTCTGATTTGTTCTGCAGTCCGATTCCTCTCTGGTAACTGGGGAGCATTTTCGTTCTCTCCTTGAATGTACTTCTAGTAGCCTTTTCCCATCAAGAAATTCGTCATTCTGAATCTCCAAGCATGGAAGTTGTTCTTGTCCAGCTTATCACTCATAAGCTGACTCATTCCATCTGTGTTTGCCATTTCTCTAGCAATTCACAAAAGTGCAAAACACTACAAGCAACACTTCTCCTTGAACACTGTTGCACTATGACGTGACAGTTCAATCTCAGAAAAACACAGTTTTGTGTATCAACAGTACACGGAATCGCTTGAAATTCTAGATCTAGAATATATGAGTGTTTCCAAACACAACACAAGTTATAGTTTTTGAAACTGACCTAGTTTTTCTACGGGCCCCACCTTATGGGCTCAAAATAGAGGTCGAGATGGCTCCGAAACTTTGATCTGACAAAAACAAGTGATCCTAAAGGGATAGCTCTCGAAAATATTTTAAGGTCTTCTACCTTCATATCGGTTTTCGTACCAAATGGACGTCGTTTGTAAATTGCATTTTCTCCATGCCTAGCTGCGTACTCTTCACCGTCGTCTTCTCCATGAGCTCTCTACAACCATGCTGGCTCTGATACCATGTCACGAGGAAGCAGATAAGGAAGAGAGCTCACATACACACTCTCTCTCTCAAGGAGAAGTACAAAAACACACAAAAATTGAGGCAAGGAAGAATGATCTTCTTCTTCTTCTTCTTCTATTGCATAAAAAGGAATGTACAAGAATGACCTAAAAAACAATAATACATTCAGTGCAATATATAAAGATCAGTACATAAGGAAAAACCTAATGTCTGCGAATGAGTGAGTTGGCAAGGAACAAATGTGCCATCACTCTCGGTAGATAAATCTAATAAAGCTCAATGAAGTATCCCTGACATATACCGGCATGACCACTATACATGTCAGAGAAACGAAAAACTGGTAGGTGTCATCCTGGATCATCACATGTTGAGCTTGATATCTCAAGAGTATTTGCTTTCACAGCTTTATTTTGTACCAGGGAAGTGCTCTTGTGATATATTTCTCTTCTTCTTGCATATTTAAAATTTACTTCCATTATTTTCACATACTCTAGTTAGCAAATGGAGAGGGGGAGGGAGTGAAACATGGAGTCTAAAGGGAAGCAAATAATAGAACACACTTCTCCATCTAAAGAGCAACTAGAGGATCCTGATTTTAGAATGGAAGAGGTAGAAATGGGGCACGGAGTAGAGGAAAAACTAGACGAAAGAGAGCCTTAACAAGAAGAATATACCTATGAGGAACTTTTGGATGAGTTTGTTACTCATGAACAATTTGTATACTTAAAAGAAAAAACCCTAGGCTAGAGAGAGATATAGGTAGCATTACATCTCACATTCAGTAGCTTAAGTTTCAAATGATCTCGCTTGAGACTTATGTCATCTCTTTCCTAGCTAGGAAGGAAAAAGAAACTCCTACTCTTCCTCTAGAGATGACTAGGAAAGATCCTTCTTTTCCTAATAAGAACAAAGGAGAGAGCTCTAGGGAAGCTCCCCTCCTAAAAGAATTAAAGCCATCTACCTTTATGGGGGATGACCAAGATAGAAACAAGGATGCAATCTACACTTTTTTACAAAAGTGGCATGATTTGCATCAACTGAAGGGCACCCCAATGGAGTACCCTGTGCTAGAGGTGAGTCTCTCACTTGCCCCGCGTGCTTATAAGTGGTGGATGAGTCTCAAGGAGGTGAACTCTATCCCTACAGATTGGACTTAGTTTGAAATTTTTTTTCTAAAAGAGTTTCTTCCTGAGAATGAGGAGGAGAGGAACTAGGATGAGTGGGATAGGATTACCCAGAGAGGTAGGCCTTTGAAGGACTACATATCCCACTATAGGGAGATCATTTTGAAACTTAAGGGCTTAGATGACTTCCAGAAAACTAGAGGGTTTGTTAGAGGCTTAGATAAAGCCATCTGGAAAGAGGTAAGAAGGAATGCACCTAAGACATTTGAGGAGGCGATCAAGTATGCACAAATCTATGAGGGCCATAATCCTCCTAAATATACTCCTATGGAGATGGATCAGCCCCTCAAACCTCTTAGCACCATTAAGTTCAAGAAGAAGTTGCCATTGGGAAAAAACCATTTTTTCATTAAGAAACAGAAATCACAAGGACCTAGGTTACCTACAGATCAGTTTGGGAGGAACAAAAGAGAGAACCTATGCTTTAGGTGTTTATCTCCTAGCCATTCACAGTGGAGTTGTCCACTCAAGAAGGGGGAAGAAAAGAAGAGAGGACTAGAGAGTAGTACGGCCCTTGAAAAGGGCAAAAAGGTGGTCCATCTAGTGTAGACACTTCCTATTCATGGTAGCTCTAGCTACAAAGGAGTGGAGGTAATGCACGAGGATATAGAGCATACCTGTTGTTTGACTCAATCATTGTGGTCATCGTAGTTTGGACCACATCACCTTGTTAAACTGCATGGTAGTGTATACGGGACCAACGTGCGAGTCATGATAGATGACTCTACCACTCATAACTTTATAAACTATGCTCTAGTCAAGAAACTAAAGATTCCCCAGTAACCTAGTGCACATAAATACATAGTATCTATGATGCAAGGGGAAGACAAGAGGATATGGGATACTATGGTATCCAATTTGGAAGTCAAGATGTAGGATTATATAGATCACATGGACTTCCAAATTATGAATATGGAGAGGACATGCCTTGTGTTAGGAAGAGAGTGGCTATGGGGGTTGGGAGACACACTTAAACATAGCTATCAAAACAACACACTTGATTTTGAAAGAAATGGAAGCAAATTTTGTATAGAGGGAGAGAGAGAAGTACCTAGAGCACCTCTCATTTCATCTTTAGAGTTGTATAGTCTTTTTCATTTTCAGCATGTACAAGAGATCTTTTTATTGTATAGTCGTGATATTTAGAATTGTACAGAAAACTCATGTGATGTATATTTTCATGCTAGGAATGCAAATATGGATAGGACTTTCTATTATTATTTCTTGCAAGAGTGAATGGATATAAGTTTTAAAGATCTTATGTTTGAGTTTAGAGATGCTTTTCCCACTGACTTACTTGGAGGGCTACCACCTGAGAGAGGAGACATTGACCATGCTATTGAGGTAGTTACTAACACTAACCCTATTTGTAAGCCACCTTATAGGCTTAGCATTTCTCAACATGAGGAGGTTGAGAGGCAATTACATGATTATTTAGGTAAGGGCTTCATTAGACCTAGTAACTCACCTTGGGCATCGCCAATGCTCCTCGTTAAAAAGAAAGATGGCTCTATGGGATTATGTATAGATTATAGAGCACTTAATAAGGTAACTATCAAAAATAGGTTTCCAATGCCTAGATTGGAAGACCATTTGATCAATTACATCAAGCTAGGTATTTTACCAAACTTGACCTTAGATCAGGATATCAGGATTATGGTCGAGGATGTCCCTAAGACTGCATTTAGGACTAGATATGGACAATATGAGTTTTTGGTGTTGCCTTTTGGTCTCACCAATGCTCTTGCCACTTTTATGAGTTACGATAGTGTTTGATCAAGAGATCATTAAGTGGATCTCTAATAAAACAAACCTTAAAGGTTGTAAGGCCCGATGGGTAGAGACCCTTCAGGATTTTGTTTATGGTCTTAGGTATAGAAAGGGAAAGTTTAACGTAGTGGCCGATTCACTTAGCCGCATGCCTATGCTCAATGGACTGAGTTTTACTGAGATCACTAGTGAGGTACTTGAGTCCATTAGAGGAAAATATATGCTTGATCTTGCATATTCCGAGATTTGGGAAGCCATAGAGAATGGGGATCATGATATACAAGTTTCCAGTGAGGATGGAGTATCGACGAGTACTCAAGAAGGATTCAAGTGGAAGAGTTACAGTGTTCTTGATGGATATCTATTATATAAAGGTAAGGTTTGTGTCCTTAGAGATTCTGAGATGAGACGGCATATTTTGTATGAGTGTCATGAGACACTTAGTGTGGGACACCCAGGAGTTAACAAGACTTACGGTCTTCTTAAGAGGTAGTTTTACTGGCCTGGACTTCATAAGGACGTCCTAGAGTATGTGCTTAAGTACACCAAATGTCATGTCAATAAAGCAAAGAGGTTGATGATTGGAGGACTACTCCACCCATTGGATTTTCCTAACGGGAAGTGGGAGAGTATCTCCATGGACTTTATAGTCGGATTACCTAAGACACAAAGGGGGCACGACTTGGTCTAGGTAATTGTGGATAGGTTAACCAAAATGGCTAGGTTTATTCCAACATGTACTACAGTGAAGACGAATGAGTTACCTAGAATCTTTGTGGAGAACCTATACCGGTTATATGGTCTTCCATTAGACATAGTCTCTCATCGGGATAGAAATTTCACCAGCCACTTCTGGAGAGTAGTCTTCAAAAGGTTGGACATGAAACTTAGCATGAGTATGGCCGAGCATCCACAGTCGGATGGGCAAACAGAAAGAGTTAACCAGATCCTACCGGATATGCTTTGAGCATATGTGAATGAAAGGCAAACTAATTGGGAAGAGAACTTACCTATAGTAGAGTTTGCATATAATACTACCAAGCACTATTCCACTGGGCATAGTCCATTTGTGCTTATGTATGGGTTCCAACCAAGAGCTCCTTATGCAGTAGGATTGCATAATGAGAAATTTCAAGCTGCAAGGGACTTCTTGAAAGAGATGAATGATGTGTTTAGGTTTGCTAAGGACAGCATTAAAAGAGCTCAGGATAGAGTTAGAGCCTATGCTGATTCTCTAAGGAGAGATATCAACTTTGAGGTAGGAGAGCAAGTCTATCTTAGAGTTCCATCTAGATCTGAAACCATGAAGCAGGGACCTTGTCCAAAACTATCTCCTAGGTATTGTGAACCTTTTCGAATACTTAAGAGAATAGGAAAGATGGCTTATCAGCTCCAACTTCCAGAGAATAGTCAAATCCATCCAGGTTTTCATGTTAGTCGGCTTAAGAAAGGGTTGGGTGAATCTTACAACCTCATTCTGCACAATGAGGTGGTAGAGCCTATTTCTATTCAATCTATTCCACATGAGCCTAAGAGCAATGAACCAAAAATTGCTTATATAAAAAGTGTCCAGTAAAGTAGAAAGATAGTTCAGAAGATAGTGCCACATGGGAGTGGGGTTAGCATCCATCAGAGAAGGTTTTCTAATTTTAGATTACCTTCCCAAGGGTCTTCTTAAGAGGAAGGATACATGGAAACAACACGGAGATATGACCATGTATTGTTGTACATGGGGATATAGTGGGAGTACCATTCTATTACTTCTCTCTCTTCACTAGACCTTCCAATACCATTTTTGAGGACAAAAATGGACTTAAGGGGAAGGAAATGTCATGTGGGAAACCACTAGAGAAGGTATGGTGTGAACCATCCCTTAGATTCAATTAGAAGGGCACACACATGAGTGCCAAGTGGTACTCATGTGAGATACCATTTAGTGATCGCATCAAGAGGGGAATTATAGTATGGCTACTAGGATGGGCGGCAGAAGACACCCAGAGAATCTCCGAGAGAATTTGAGCTTTGGATTCTGACAAAAGTAAGGGGCGTCCTTGGGAATGCGACAGGCACGCAACTATATGGATCAATATTCATATTGATGCATTTGCCAATGTCATAATCAAAATATATGCTTACAGCGCATGGCTTTATCAATCTTTTTTCTTTTATATTTATCAATTCTTATTTCACACTTCTGATATTTCAATTCTTAAAAGTGAAGGGACCCGACTAGTTGTAGAGTTCTATAGGGTCATCATGAACGACAAGAACTTATGAGTAGTTAAATGAAAGCTTGTTCTTTGAGTTCCTTGTATGGAAGTGTAGGAGTTGTTAGGAGAATTTATTAGTGATTGCCTTGATTTGCCTTGTAACTGCAAGTGAAATAAAATAGGGTATCAATTCGATATGAACATAACGTTCAGGAACTGAAGTTCAATACGTATCTCGCAAGGTGCACCATCAGGAAGTGAAGTTCAATACGTATCTCAAGGTGCACCGTCAGGAGACTAAGAAGTAACTAGCTGACCACAAACTGGCTGACCATGACACTCGCATGCATGCTTGTGCGTACTACTCCAATTCATTGCATACAACTTGATGCTGACATTAATATACCCGCGTGTTTTTTCTTTCTTTTTCCGTTCTTTTATTGAGAGGGGGAAGAGGGGCTCACCAAGTACAAAAAGAGTGATTGGGCACATGCATCCACATGGTGAGTGACAAGCATCTGGTAGAGGAATCTATGCAAGTTAATATTATTTCTCAAAAGAGGGAGTCCCTTCAAGAGAATACTTTATTGTGTGATAGAACCGAAACATTGGAGTTCATTTCTAGTTGGACAAATGAGTCCTCTATTGCGTCAACCTTTCTTAGAGTTGTTTTCCTCGTCTCCGTACGAATGATTTTTCTTGCTTTTTGCATGCATGCTTTTGTTGTTGTCAACTTTTGTTATTTCCGAGGTGATGCTTAAGTTAATTTCTGAATCTCTACATTCTAATCAATCACCATATTAAATAAAAATATAATACTTTATATATACCTCACTGAATTACAGCCCGCTTCATCGTCAGGTCATACGAAATTTCTGTCTATCAGCCGCCCCAAGCCAGCACCAGCCTGTTCTATACTTTTATATGACCATTGGCGATGTCTGGAGGAGGATTGACGAACGTGGAAGCCATACAGCTGTATCCGATGAGATCCGACAGAGGAATGAGGAAGGTGACGATATCAAATACAAAATGCTGTGCAGAGCCATCACCTTTTTGACTATGATACCACTTGATCCCCTGCTTGCATGCTCTGCCGAATAGGGTCTAATGGCATCCTGGTGAAGCCCCCCACCGCTCCGGCATGCTTCGACACTAGCGCATGCCACGGCTCAATAAGAAAATTCAACAGCTCAATCGAAAATTCTTCGAACTATGAACAATAAACAACTTCACGGTTTCGCATGAAAACAGACCCAACCATGGACACCTTCACTTAGCAGGATAGTGAGTGAAAAGAACAGCAGAAAAGCATGTCTCACGTGCACGCGATTTTTTTTTTTTGAGAAAACCAGGAAAATTAATTAATGGAGGTATGTACAACCTGTGCAAAGGACAAGAGCCACAACCACAGTTACAGTGACAGAACCATTTCGAGTCTCTGAGCAGAACACAAAGAGGAGATAAACTTCCTCGAGCTTGAAAATTTACTAGCAGCCATCAGATCAAAAATATAATTGAAGGACCTTGGAGCTTGATGCATATTTTTTAATACAAATGGAAGGGGCTTTTTTCAAAACTCAAGGACGGGACTTGAGGAATATTTTTTTTCCTCTACAAAAGATGGCACTGTTCCTACTGAGCCATATATGCCAAAGAATATGACCTCTCCAAACATTCCATAAGAGCAAGTCCATGTTCTTGCAACAACCTAACAAAGCAGAGTGTTGATTGAGCATTGGACTCCCTCTACCCAGCAGGTATATATTCACTGGTTGCCAAAACTTCTTGGCATGGGGACAATCAAAAAACAATTGGACAACATCTTCCTCTTTGCCACAGAAGGTACAAGATCCTCCATTAATGATACCTTTTGTGACTTTGGGCCTATCCATAACCCATGATGAAGGATGAGCCATTGCAAAAAGGAATGCTTGATGAGATCTGGGAAGGCCCACAAAGATTTGAACCTGTAGGACCATTGATTTGCAGTCCAGCTAAGATTCCATTTGCTGTTGAGTTTAGGGAGAATTTTACTTATGGAACCTCTAGGCTTCTTGAATTTCTTGAAGATGTGATCAACAATTTCAGAGAGACTAATATTCCTTCTGGTGCATTCCTCTAGCTTATCTGCTAGTAGAGATTTGTGAAAAGCTAGTACCTGTGGATAGGAAACAGAGATATTAGTGAAATTAAATAATTCTTGGTCACACATTACCTTACCACCATTCATCAAGGCACTCCAAGTTTTAAATCTAGCTTTATGACATTTATGCTCTTTAATGTCCAAGGAGCAGGTGTTCCTTTTAGAGATCCAACCAAACCAGGGTGACTCCTATACAAAGAAATCAAAGGCACAAATCATTTTTCCAGTTCGAACTTTTCTTTTTGCTTTGAACCAAGCATTCGAGAAACTACAAACAAGAGGGCTCCCAACATCAGTGATAGGCTGGGGGGAAACAACAATATCCCATAGGTTAATATTCTTCCAAGCTTTATAGTCAGAAAGGTAGAATTTATAATTGTTCCTATGGAGCAAGGCCACCCATACCTCAGAGGACCCTATGCTTCTTAAAATCCACTTTGCCGCCATATTATTAGCCTTTTTTTTTTTGACAGAAAATGCCAAGTCCACCCTGAGATTTTGGGAGACAGCAAGTGTCCCAAGAAACCTTTGCAACTTTCTTTTGATGAGCATTACCTCCCCAAAGAGATCTTTTGGCCAGAGTTATCACTTGATTAATCTGCTTTTTAGAGGGGGACCAACAAGCAAGATAAAAAACAACCTTAGGCAAAACATAGTGATTAAGAATAAAAGTCCTCTAAGGAAGGGAAGTGCTAGAGTCATACTAGAAAAATAAATGTTTTTTGAATTTCTCAACAACCCAATCCCATCTTTGAGACAAAGTGACATTGAAACCCATGGGAATACCCAGTAATCTAAAGATTTCACCTTCTTTGATAATTTTGCACCCCAACTTATTAATGCAATCAGGAGTCACATTATTGGAAGCTTTAAACCAGTCTTACTATGGTTAACTATAGAACCACTTGCAAGGAAGAACAAATTCAAGCAGTCAAGAAATTCATTGATAGAATCATTATCAGCATTCAAAACAATATTAGTATCATCTACAAACAAACTGAAGGCCAAGAGAGGAGGGGGCGTTAGGAACGTTGATACACTTAATATGCCCACAATTCATAGCATCTTTAACAGGCCATCCTAAGGAGTCACTAGCTATGGCAAAGAGGAGAGAGGCCAGAGGGCACCCTTGCCTTATGGACCTAGCTAGTTTAAAGGGCTCAATCAAATGACCATTAATAGAAACTCTGGAGTAGGCACTCCCAAATAAGGTACTCACATACCTGATGAACTTCCTTTTTAACCCCATATCATGCATAGATTGCAATATAAAATCCCACTATATTCTATCATAAGCCTTGTCAAAGTCAATTTTAAGAAAGTAATAGTCCTGGTTCTTTTCCTTAGCATAGTCCATCCCTTCCCACAAGGAGATGATAGCATCAAGGATGTATCTTCCTTTGATAAAACCTTTTTGTTCAAGCAAAATGAAGAATTTTATCAAAGAACTTAATCTTCTAGCAATGGTGGAGGCAAAACTTTTATAGATGGTGTTCAAACAGCTAATGGGTCTCTAGTTGTTAAGATCATCTTTATTACCTCTCTTGTGGATAAGACTAATCACCCAAATGTTAACGTGAGAAAGGAGATATCCTTTACTGACAACCTCTTCCCAAATCAAAAGAATGTAAGGAGCGAGAAATTCATTCAACATCATAAAGAATTCATTAGGCAAACCATCAATACCAGGAGATTTAGAGGGTTTCAATTTATAGATGGTTTCTTTGATCTCACTGGGAGTGAGGGGTAGGTCCAACATAGGAATCAGGCTTTCAAGAATCATTTTTTTTCCTTTTCATAGCAATGGTAGTTGTGGCCCTCTAGATATCTTCCCACCACTTGGGAGAACCAGAGAAAACATCCATAAAGAAGCTTTTGGCCTCTTGTAAGGACTCTTCAATGTTGATAGTGCGACCACCTTCCTTCTTTTCTATAGGAGGGATAAAATCCCTAACTTTGTGCTTTTTCAACAAGGAAAACATATGTTGATTGTTTCTATCCATCTTCCCACTCCAAAATTCTCCCTCCACAATCTCAAGATATTTCTCCCTCCACAATCTCAAAGAAGTGTCATGATATTCATGAGAATTAACATCCAGGGTACTTAAGCTATCCACAAGAGAGTTTCTTCTCTTGGCCCTAATTTCCTTAGCACACTTCTTTAAGTGAGCGAATAAACATTGAATATCTCTAACAGAATTGTCCCAAGCTTTGCATGGGGAAATGCTCCTACTAAAGTGAAAAGAGATTATCTTTTTAGTTTGGGCTAAACCAAGTTTGGTTCCCTGCACGCGATTTCTTTATCCCACCAATCTAAAGTTGAATCAACTTGGTGCATCCAGGGAGATGTCCGAGATTGAAAGCTATTCCACTTGTAGACTAGGCGAGTGAAGTGGCCATCACTCTTTATTTATGGCATGAATATGCAAACCATTAAAATTTGACAAATCGGTACTCATCATCTGATCCGAGTATTGTGGTCTCTAAGAACAAACAAGAATTCGACTGTCATTTCGTTGCTTTCCTCACAAACGCTTTTTTCTAGAGTTAAAACTGACAACCACATATCTATTCCGCAGCCAGAGAACTTGTGGCCTCCTTTTCATAACTTGGTAACTTGCGGCATGCTAGTTGGCATCTGTGGCATGCTTTTTGTTTTGGCATGCTAACGGTGTTGAGCATTAAGGCTGTCGAGCACCTCGTCCTCTTGCCTCCCCAAATGGGGAGGTCATGGCCTCACAAGATGTGCTATGGAATGGCGTAACATCCATGGTTATAGATAACCCTTCCTGTTTGGTGAACGCAGGTTTTAATATTGCGAACGCTGTGGCTTAGATCGATGGTTCTGGTAATGGAGTGCCAAGGAATTCCCTTTCCCCCAAGCGGACATGCAGAGACTGCTTGGACCTTGGGCAAAGACAACCCCTCTATTTTTTACTTTTGACACGATTCAAGTAACAAGTCCTTTGCTCAAAGCCCCTTTGCAAACAAAGCTAATACTCGCAACGAGGAAAACCCTCAAAATAAGTCCTAGATCCTAATGTAAGTGATGAAGAAGATGAACATTTAGTCATTGACATAAATTTTCCAAACATTTGACAAGCTCAATTATATGAAAGAGTGTTGATTGGCTTATGACATGGCCCCTGTCCCTCACAAGAATAATTGAAACACTCTATTGGGGTGAATTGTGAAGGTAGAGGGTTATTTGTCAAATACACTCAATATCTCCCCAATAATTATTTTCTTTTTCTATTTGGAAATTCTAATAGTGCCTTATGAGTAATCTTCGAGGGGAAATGGTTGATTAAATATATCCCAATGACTTTCTTCAAATTGCAAATGTGTTTCATTCCAGAGGACCCAAACCAACTAGACTACATGTCTGGGTTGAGATTTCAAACTTTCCAGTGGAGTTCTATCTTTGGATTGAAAGTCTAGGAAGCATGATTGGTAATGATCATTGATGTGAAATGGATATTAGCAGACGTATATGAGCTCGTTACTAGATTTTTTATTATGACACGCATTTATATGGATCAATATTCATATTGGTGCATTTGCTAATGTCATAATCAACATAAATGCTTACAGTTCATGTGTTTATTAATCTTTTTTCTTTTATATTTTTCAGTTTTTACTTCACACTTCCGATATTTGTCGATAAAGAGAATCATTAAAATAAATAGGAAGAATACGAAAGAATTTTTACAAAACTTCTCTGTTATGCGAAGGGACCCGACTAGTTGTAGAGTCATCGACGACAGAAACTTATGAGTACTTAAATGGAAGCTTGTTCTCTGAGTTCCTTGCATGGAAATCTATGAGTTTCTAGGAGAATTTGTTAATCATTTCCCTGATTTGCCTTGCAGCTGCATGTGAAATAAAATCTGGTATCTCGCAAGGTGCACCATCAGGAAGTAAAGTTTTAATACATATCTCGCAAGGTGCACCATCATGAGACTAAGAAGTAAGACCACAAACTGGTTGACCATGAGACTCGCATGCATGCTTGTGAGTACTACTCCAATTCATTGCATACAACTTGATGCCAACATTAATATACCCGTGTGTTTTTGCTTTCTTTTTCCGCTTTTTTTGTGGGAAGGGGAAGAGGGGCTCACCAAGTACAAAAATAACGATTGAGGCACATGCATGCACATGGTGAATGACAAGCATCTGGTAGAGGAATCTATGCAAGTTAATATTAGTTCTCAAAAGAGGAGTCCCTTCAAGAGAATAAGTTATTGTGTGAGATAACCCAAATGCTGTAGTTCATTTTTACTTGAACAAATGAGTCCTCTATTGCGTCAACCTTTCTCAGAGTTGTTTTCCTCGTCTCTGTACGGAGGATTTTTCTCGCTTTTTGCATGCATGCTTTTTTTGTTGTCAAATTTTGTCATTTCCGAGGTGATGCTAAAATAAATTTCTGAATCTCTACATTATAATCCGTCACCATATTAAGTAAGAATATAATATTTTATATATACGTCACTGAATTACAGTCCGCTTCAGTGCCAGTTCATACGAAATTTCTGTCTATCAGCCGCCCCAAGGCAGCACCAGCCTGTTCTATACTTTTCTATGACCATTGGCGGTATCCGGAAGAGGATTGATTGAGGAACGTGGCAGGATGAAAGGCAGCCGTATCCGACGAGATCCGACAAAGGAATGAGGAAGATGACGATATGAAATACAAAATGCTGTGCAGAGCCATCACCTTTTTGACTCTGATACCACATAATCCCCTGCTTGCATGCTTTGCCGAATAGGGTCTAATGGCATCCTGGTGAAGCCCCCCACAGCTCCGGCATGCTTCGACACTAGCGCATGCACTGGTGAATCAGAAAATTCAACAGGTGAACCGAAAATGCTTCAAACTATGAACAATAAACCACGTCACGGTCTCACATGAAAACAGACCCAACCATGGACACCTTCACTTAGCAGGACGGTAGTGAAAAGAACAGCAGAAAACCATGTCTCACGTGCATGCGAGTTCTTCATCAGTTTGTATTTATGGCATGAATATGCGGACCATTAAAATTTGACAAATCGGTACTCATCATCTGATGCCAGCAGCGTGGACACTCAGAACAAACAAGAATTCGACCGTCATTTCGTTGCTTTCCTCACAAACACTTTTTTCTGCGAAAACCTGTTTGTTTTGCTTTTCTAGAGTTAACGCCAACAACCAGAGATCCACTCCGCAGCCAGAGAACTTGCGGCGTGCTAGTTGCCTCCCGTTCTTCAATAGAAAGGCATCTCAGTACATACAATAAAATTATGAACCATAACTTCGTAACTGCCAATGCTTCTCTAAGCGTCGTGCCCCATCGTCTGCATGTCTCGAATGGTTTCCGTTCTGGCATGTTAAGGGTGTTGAGCATTAAGGCTGTCGACCACGTTATCCAAGATGTGTCACAGAATGGCGTAACATCCATGGTTATAGATAACCCTTCTTGTGCGGTGAACACAGGTTTATTGCGAACGCTGTGGCTTACAACGATGGTTCCGGCAATGGAGCAATGAACTCGGTTTCCCCCAAGCGGGCATATGCAAAGACTGCTTGGACCTTGGGTAACGATAACCCCTCTGTTTTGCGAAGATTCAAGTAACAAGTCCTGTGCTCAAGGCCCCCGAGGAAAAACTCAAAATAAGCCGTATATCCTTATGTAACTGATAACGAAGATGACCCTTTAGCCATTGGCATAAATTCTCTAGACATTTAACAAGTTCAATTATATGAAAGAGTTGTGATTGGCTTATGCCATGCCCCCCCCCCCCCCCCCCCCCCCCCAGCCCTCACAGGAATTATTGAAACAGTCTATTAGGGTGAATTGGGAAGGTACATGGCTATTTGACAAACACATTCAATATCTCTCCATAATTTTTTTCTTTGCTTTGAAAATTCTAACAGTGCCTTACAAGTAATCTCCAAGGGACAATGCTTGATTAAGATTATCCCAACGACCTTCTTCAAATGGCACATTGGGTTTCATTCTAGAGGACCGAAACCAACTAAAATACATGTTTCAGTTGAGTTTTCAAACTTGCCAGTGGATTTCTACCCTTGGATTGAAAGTCTAGGAAGCATGCTTGGTAATGTCTTAGGTCAAAAATCTAGAGGAAATGGGATCAATCCCAAGTATAGTGGAGGTAGATATTTCCTAATCCATTAAGACAATCATTGTCAGCAAAGACTGTGTTGGGAAATTCCTCCATGAGAAGAAGGTTACTTATAGGAATCTTCCAAATGCTCGCTTAAAGTACTACGCAAAATGGCATCTCATTAAGGATTGCCCCTTGCTTAAAGTTATTGATGAATCTACAAGTTCTCAAGGTGCTCGAGACATCAATGTTGTTGAGGAAAACCCTAATTCAGCTTCATCTAGTGGTAGAAAGGGGACTTCAAAGAATACACAAAAAGAGAATGCCAAGATTTCTAACTATGTTGACCATCATGTTAGAGTATATGTCAAACCCATTTGATGAACCTAAGGAAGGTGTTGAATCTGCCTCTATCAACCGAGACAAAGCGAATCACCAGCCTAATCAAGGTCCTATTGAAGATGGAGGTGACCGCGAAGGTAAAAATTTATGTTTCTCTGAGAGGAAGAAGAAAGATAAAGGGGATCGGTCCATTGTTGGAAAACGTAATAAAGTGCATGCGTGTGCACCTAAAAAAAGGCTTGAAAATAACAATTCTCAAATGTATCTGATAATGTGTTCTCTTAAGAATTAAATGCCATGGATAAGCACAAAACGGAATCGATGGCACAATAGGAAAATGATGGTGAAGATGTTCCCATGAAACATTATGAGGAGTGTGTCACTCCCTACCATGCTATCAAAAAACCTAAAAGAAAAGATGTAGTTAGAAATTCTCCATCAATGGCCAAACCCACCAAAACCAACAGGAAATGAGGACCTCTTTCCGCTTTTGTCTATGGCCTTTAAGGTGTCACCTTATAGTCTTTTCTTCTATTATGAATTCTATCAAAATTGGTTCCCTCAATGTCAAAGGGGTCACTAATCCCATCAGGGCCAAGTTATTGATAATTGGATTAGAGAGCTTCCCTTCTATCTTGACTTTGTTTGCTTGCAAGAAGTTAAGGTAGGGGAAACACGCTCCATGTTAATTTCAAGCATGTCTCTACTAATCATGATTGATATATTTCTGAGCATTGAATTAGTAAATGGTGTGTTTCTCTTGGAATAGCATCTTCCCTAGGTCACAAGGCTAAAAACTTCATTATGAGTATCACTCAATATTAATGGATAGATGTTTCTCTCAAGGAGCCCTTTAGCTTTACCATTGTCAACATGTATACTACCAACTATCCTCAAGCGCGGAAAGAGTGTTGGGAACAATTTGATTATCTTGATGGTCCTCTTATTATGGTTGTGTTTTACGAATATCAGAATGTAATACGAATTGAAGAATGATGCGAACGTGAGAGAGTATCCAGCAATAAAAAATAAAAATGTATGAGTGAACTTTATGTAGATTAAAAAAATTTATTAGATAAAAGCATATATCATTGAGCATTGATATCGACATCGATGTGGATAAATGGAGCTTAGATTATCCTCTCTTCTATGCTCTTTTAACCAATCAATACCTCCATAAAGCTCCATGTGTCCATCATGCTTCTCTACACATGTAGGATGATATCCAATGGCTATAAACTGCATTCAATAACGAATAAAAGTAACTAAAAACAATAATGCTTGTATATATAATTAGGATATACAAAAAGTACTCACAAACGCATGGTAAAATATATCCAGCTCTTTGTTTCCTGAATAGGATTCCCCCTATGCCTTCCAAATGTGAAGCTACCACCTCTCTCTATTGTCGATAATGAAAAGGATAATCTATCTCCTTTAGTAGAGTCTCCCACGCATACTCAATAATATAGGAGGGCTTTCAAAGCCCATTGCAAGCAACTTTTCGCATTGAATTGCATCTTTCAAAGCCTGAGGGCTTTCAAAGCCCATTGCAAGCAACTTTTCGCATTGAATTGCATCTTTCAAAGCACATTGCAAGTAGCTTTTCTCATTGAATCGCATCTATGTTTTCGAGTTTAACCCAGAATATTCTTATCTATTTATGAGAAACTCGCATGCACCCATATGTTGACTGATACTTTTAATATATACACTCTATTATTTAGTTCAATTTATCTTTATCATGCTCCTTCCAATGAAGGAGTACGCAGATGTTATACTGCACGTTTATATGTGATACGTTGGCACATAGGAGTGACATCTCTATCCATTTGCAAATCCATCCTGATCATATCTATATATCTTGGATTCATAATGTTCATATGCACACCAAAGTGTGGCATGTATAATTAGATTACCTACCTATTATGATTGACGTAATCATGGTGGGACAGATACATCATCAACACCACAACATGCACCACCAGTTGATGAAGATGGATCTCGTGCTTGACTTGGTGAGCTAGCTACTACTTGTTAGACTTTAAATAATCTAGTAGATTTATGATCATGTTATATACTAGGCAGTCAAAAAGTAGACCCCTCATGATACTATGAATATTTGATATGGACAGGCATGGCCTATCCTATAGTTGTTTGAGTAGGAGAAAATGATGGAGCACGATTCTGAGAAGGATTGAGGATCGTAAATGTCATTTGAATCTATGAGGCCAATCGAATTTGTGCAGGAGCCATGCGAGACAAGATCTCTTGGAAATCTACATCACTAAAATAACGTGGTGTGCATCGGCCTTCTTGTTTTGTCTTTGCAAGAGAGATAGTCATAACCAACCAAACAAGCTCAATGCTCACAATCACTTACAAGCACATAATCAGCTAGCTGATGCGGACTTCTGTATTTGGATCCCTCCTCCATGGTGTATGCTCTCTTGTTTTCTCTCTCTATTTTTCTTTGTATGTTTTCATTTTCTCTTAGTTTATCTAGCTTGATATTTTGTACTTGTTTGAACGTGCTCTTATTTAGTCTAAGCTATCAACCTAGAGGTTAAGAGCAATACTTTTTCATCCTCAATTCGTGTTTTTCTTGTAGTGTAGTATCCCTCGAATGTTAGCTAATGCAACATCAAGTAAGTTTACGGATCTATGCCCATCTTTTGAAGGTCTCTATTGAGTTCCTCTTTTCTAGGTGCATTAGAGAATATGTAACCAGAACAATATAAATAACAATGTTTCAACTCCATGATCTCATCCTCCATCTCTTCATGGATATGGTGATATAGTGCCTCTATGTGTTTTGCATGATCAAAATATTGGATTCTTTGTGAAAGCTATATAGCTTTGATTTTCATATTTAGGTGTAATTTTCTTCCATATAAACTAATATGTACCCCAATTTAGATGAACTTGAGATAGATTGCTAAACTTTAAATTGGTTGGATTTCTATTAAAGCAAGCATAGATGCGAATTTGTTGGATTTCAAGGAGACATTCCCATCAAGACCCACCTAAAGACAAAATGGAGAGAATCAATGTCAAGTCTCACTAGTTTCAAGGCCTAGTAGGACCTCTTGCATATTCCAATTATATATGGGAGTCCTGATTGGAATTTGACCATCGTTGGGGCAGATCTGAGTTTTTCTCTCAAGAGTTTTAGGAGTTACAAAATTTGAAGGAGTTATAGACCATACGAGAAAATGCAAGTCTATCACGGTAATTTAGAGCACCATTGCCAAAACTAGACTTCTATCAACACTACTTTATAATCCATACTCTACATCCAAGCAGCAACAAAGGTGTGTCAAAAACATTCATGCTTTCTTCGTTGCTCCCATATCCATCCCTCAATAAGTTTAAGCTAGCCCACAAGCTAGTGCACAAAGCACTCCAGATGTTCAAGATGCATGTTTCCTTGCATAAGGAGACCTTGATCCTTGATGAGATGAAGAAAAGTGAGCTGTTGAAGCTAACACAGATATCTGCTATCACACCTAACCTATCAATAGCTCTCTAAATGTGCATGCAGAGTTTGGTTTCCTAGGTCAAGATCCTTTCACTCAACTACATAAGAAAATCTAGTTTAGCCTTTATGTGTCCCAGAACATATCCCTTCAGATTGATTTGTCACATTAGATAATAGATTCGTTGTATGGTTCTAATACTAGATGGATTCATAGATAGGTGCTTAATCGTTGTTATACAATAACAAAATCGGTCTATATATCTATAGCTTATGATATCCCAGTGGAAAGGGCACTCACTCATGTTGAGTTATAAGTTTTCAAAAGTGCAAGAAGGTCCACCTCACATCCAACAAAGATAATGAGGGGCACTAGACCATGCATCCAACATATCGAAACCTCACCCTTTTCTCCACCATCACCAATGGACCACAACCAGTGACACCACCTATTGGGATCAAGATCCCATGACTTGTCACCCTTGATGGCGAAGGTGAGATCACACATGAACAACGAGCTAGTGACACTACCATAGTTGAGACTCCAGCTATAATTAAAGAAGGATTCGTTTGTCCAATGTCATAGATGACCATTGAAGACTTTGCAACAACTCTCCATTTTGACATCCCTAGCCCACTACACATAGAGTTCCAATTTTTGGACTCACATTATGTATCACAAGAATACAAGAGACCTAGCTACCTTGAGTCTTGGATAAACCATGAAGAGTGACATACCAAGATTGACCAAGCAGATGAAGAACACCCACTAACAAAAGATGAGGAGCAGAGGACTATAGACCAACATGAAGAACAAGAACAACAAAGGCACACAATAGAAATATCCAAAATAGATAGATCTGCATACACAACAACTCTTCTACAATTATACACCACCATGGCAATAGTACGAACTCACAGGGGACTAAATGAAGAAAAAAGCCATAGCTCACTACAATAGGAGCTCAATAATAGTGGGTTTGATGAGCCATTCATTGAGACTATTCACACATTGGTTAATGGGCACATTAGAAGCTCTTAACTTTCTCATCAATTGACCAATCACAGGATATGGAACCCGTCGGGTCAAACTTCAATCCCATATAAGGTGTATGTGTGTGTGTGTGTATATATATATATATATATATATATATATATATATATATATATATATATATATATATATATATATATATATATATATATATATATATATATATATATATATATATATATATATATATGCATATGTGTTTGTATGTATGTATGTATGTATGTATGTGTGTGTGTGTACTAGTCCCATCAAATATATCCAAGAGATTCGCCCTCAGAGGACACACACCACTACCCATTCCACCCATCCACACATAATCCTTGAGCCGACTACCCATCCCATCGATAACTTGCACCAATCAACACTCACAAAAATTTGAGTCAATATTTGAAACTCCTCCTCAAACACCACCCCATTCCCATTGTATCTCCAACCCCCTTGAAACCTCTCACCTAGACACCCTTGTAATAACAATCCCTACCACCATTGTAACCATTCCACCTATAGACCCCTTTCCACATCCCATTCAACAAACATTAGCTCCTCCTCCACTCCATCTCCCTACTTCCTTATCAATTGCTCCCATTGATACAAACCAGCCAACTTTTATCCCTAATTTTCTTCGACATTTCCTTAACCCACCCAAGAGACCCTTATTATATTCAGTAACGTTACCCACATGCATGTCTATACAAGCCTCTTTTCTTTTAGTTCCACAAGCACACCACCACACACGGTATAGCCAATGCCATTGTTCATGATCATGACCACGCACACTAGCAGGTCTCAACCCATGGACATCTCACCACACACAACACCACCACCACCACCACCACCACCACCACCACCACCATCACCACTCAACCCACCATCCTTTATCCCCTATCCACCAACATCATCACCACTCATTATTCTCTCTCTATTTCTCTTTGTCTACCTCTTTCTCTCTTTGAATTGTCTCTCTCTCTCTCTCTCTCGCTCTCTCTCTCTCTCTCTCTCTCTCTCTCTCTCTCTCTCTCTCTCTCTCTCTTTATTGCAGGTTATTCAAGAAGTTAACCAAGCAAAAAATATGGCTAACTATTGTAAGTACAATTTCCATTCTTTGTATATCATTTGAATTGTGTTATTTTCATTAGTTAGCATCCTCACACTTATTGATATGCACATATACACTTATACATGAAGATGCACGTTCACACATATACACATATACACATGCACATACACACACATATATACACAGACATACATGTGCACATACACTTACACATACACACATGCATATGCACAAACATTTCTACAACCACATAAAAAAGACTTGCATGCATGCAATATTGCATATATACATACACATTAACACATACTTAGATACATGTATATGTACCTCCATATGCATGCACATTCACATGCATGTATATAAACATGGATGCAAATGGAAATGCATCCACATACACATGCATGTTTCATACATATGCACATGCACATACGTACATATACACACACATTCACATATATACACATATATATGCACATATGTACACACACATATGCACATACATACATATACACATATACATGCACATACACACATATACACATACACTTACACATATACATTCACATAAATACATATACACACATATACATATGCACATGCACATACACATACATACGCATATACACTTACACATGCACATGCACATACATAAATATACACACACATACACATGCACATGCATTTGCACTATACATACATATGCATATATATCTACACATGCATATGCACATATATACACACACATACACCTGCACATACACATGCACATGCACATACACATACATATGCATATACACTTACACATGCACATGCACATGCACATGCACATGCACATACATACATATACACACACATACACATGCACATGCATATGCACATACACATACATGCGCATATACACTTACACATGCAGATGCACATACATGCATATACACATATACATATGTACATACATACATATACACAAACATATTATCACATATACATGCACATACGTACACACACATATGCACATACACACACATACACACACATACACATGCACATACATGCATATACACATAAACACATGCACATAGATACATATACACACATGTACATGCATATACACATATACACATACACTTACATATATACATGCACATACATGCATGCATACATATACACACATGCACATACACATACACTTACACATGCAAATGTAGATACATGCATATACATATGCACATACATACATGGACATATATATAAATAGATACATACATATACATGCATATAGACACACTTACACAAATATAGATATATACCTACATGTGCATAAATACATTTTATATACACACAAGCACACATAAATATGAATGATTTATATAATAAAAGTAATAAAACACATGCTTAATATAAACAATAATAAAAATCAATAGAACAAGTCTTTTCTTTACTTAATACCATACACACAATTCAAAACATAACTAAAATGAACAATACAGAGATATATATATATATATATATATATATATATATATATATATATATATATATATATATATATATATATATATATATATATATATATATATATCAATGTAAATACATATCCAATGTTATAATCAAGAATCCTTATCATCATCATCATCATTATCATCATCATCCTCATCCTCATCCTCATCCTCATCCTCATCATCACGATCATCCGCATGATCTGATGTATTTGTGTGAGCCCTCTCTGACGATCGAGATCATCCCTCCTATGTCTGTTTGTCCACCTCATCCATATGTGCGTCTCTATAATACTCTTCTATTACGTATAACAAACATAAATAAGTAAAACAAATAAAACATCCATAAAAATAAAATAATCATATGAAATTTAATAATACTCACAAATGCATCCAAATGATCTCGCATATGCTCGCGCAAATGCCGATACCCGAAATGTGTAGCATACTTGATCTCATGTTTCATAGGATATTGGCCATAATCCTTTCGCTGCATTGAAACAAACTAAAAACATAAGTTTCTTGCATTTTAACTAAAATAAAAGACAATAACACATATACCTACAAATGTAGCTACAAAACCATGATGGCCCATTTGGCCTAAGTGAGATGTGTGGCCGGACTCAACTCTCTTCTTTGCAGCAACCTGTTTATTTAAAAAGAAAAGAAATACATAAATTAAATATAAAAAATAATGAACCATATGAGAATTATAAATGTAAACTATTAATTTGTATACCTTCTGCTGAGGAAATGGCTCCTGAAGATGTAGGTGTCTACGAAAAAACTACCACATTTCAGGTGGTATGTTAGGTCTTCTCTTATTTTTTTCCACCATACAATATCTCCTGTTATTTTAATCTCAAACAGAACAAAAGAATCAGAATACATACACATATATACACACATATACACATACACATATACATGCAAACATATACACATACATACATGCATACATATACACATATACATACAAATAACATAAACACACATATACATATATACATACATACATACACATGCATGCATATACACACATTCACACAAAATACATGCATTTATCCTACAAGAATGTGTATTTGTGTATATGTGAATATGTGTGTATGTGTAAATGTGTATATGTGAATGTTTATGTATGTAAATAAACAGATTATTAATATATAATATCATTATTTGTAAATTCCGATCAATCAGACGGAACTCCACCACTATCTCCTAATCGTGCAAGGACTATATTATGTAAGTATGTCCATTTCTAAATATATTTGATAGATACATAATTGATATATGTTATTTTCTAGTTATAATCAGATTTTGATCCATCAGAGGGAAGTCCTTCACTTGCTACCCATGCAACGACTTCACATGTGTCTTGCGATAAGAATTTTGATGAATTTTACTATCAAGAGCATATTATATGTTGGTGTAACGCTTGCTTTGGCACCTATAAAAGACCAGGATTGGAATGTATTCAACATGAGGCAGATTATGGTACTTTTGAGCGTGCACCACCTCGTGGTCAATGTGATAATGCTTGGGTATGTATTTTTTCTATAAATTAATGTCATTATTTTAGTTAAAAACCATATACAAAATCAAAATACTATTGATATACAGGAATACTTGCTCGAGGATGATGATGATGATAATTCTCATAATCATAATGCTAATATACCTCGTACACATTATGGACTTGTTGTTCATCAATTACAAGTAGAGGTTTCTAGAAATTCTCTACCTCCTAGTTTAGAGACTGAAACGGCTCGGGATTATCCATTGCCAACTCATGATCATTCTCTAGTATATGATAGAAGAACATATCGAGGATGGAATTGAGGACCACTTCCTTTAGATGGAGAGGTTTTTAACTTTTGGGGTAATCGCTATATGATTGATCCATCCACTATTACTAGTGCTGGTCATGATCTCCTTATTGTAGAGGATTTGTATGTGCCTCCAGACTCTTGTTATTTCACTACAAGAAAAAGGGGGGCATAGCGACGCCCCCGAATCGGGAAAAAAACGAAAACCGTCGCTTATGCGACGAAACCGTCGCATAAGCGACGGTAAAAATTTCGGATTTTTTTTTTGGCCGAGCATCGTCGCATAAGCGACGATAGCGTCGCATAAGCGACGCTAAACCAGAAGCGTCGCTAGTAGCGTCGCAGGTTAGCGACGCACTTAACGACAATGGCAAACTGCAGAGCGTCGCATATGCGACGCTCTGGAATGTAAAAAAAAATTCAATTCTCCCGGCACATTTGTGCCGGGCCTTGAACGCGAGGAAGAATACAGACCGAGAGAGAGAGAAAGACATACAGCGCGCGAGAGGGAGAGAGAGAAGCGAGACATACACAAGGTATGCGCACACACACACTCACACACACACATATACACGCATAGACACACACACACATACGCAGACACACACACACATACACACAAATACACACATAGACACACATACACAAGACGCGCACACACATACACACACATAGACGCTCACACACATACACACACATATACACTCACAGACACATACACACATAATGATGCATCCACACACATACACATGCATACACACATAGACACACATATACACACACACACACATATGCATACACACACACATAGAGAGACATACACACACATACACATACATGCATACACATACACACATAAACACATACACACACATAGACACATACACACATAAACACATACACACTCATAGGTACACACACATACACATAGACACACACACATATAGTATATACACACACATGCACACATAGACACATACACACATACACATGCATACACACACATACACATGCATACACACATACAGACACATATACACACACATACACACACATATATGCATACACACACATAGAGAGACATACACACATAAACACATACATGCATACATTTGCATACATAATGCATATGCATATGCATATAATGTACATACATACTTACATGCATACATAATGCACATGCATAGATACATACACACACACAGATACATACACACATAGACACATACACACACATGAACACATACATACTCATAGATACACACACATACACACACAGACACACATACACATAGACGCGCACACACATACACACACATAGACGCTCACACACATACACACACATATACACTCACAGACACATACACACATAATGATGCATCCACACACATACACATGCATACACACATAGACACACATATACACACACACATATGCATACACACACACATAGAGAGACATACACACACATACACATACATGCATACACATACACACATAAACACATACACACACATAGACACATAAACACATAAACACATACACACTCATAGGTACACACACATACACATAGACACACACACATATAGTATATACACACACATGCACACATAGACACATACACACATACACATGCATACACACACATACACATGCATACACACATACAGACACATATACACACACATACACACACATATATGCATACACACACATAGAGAGACATACACACATAAACACATACATGCATACATTTGCATACATAATGCATATGCATATGCATATAATGTACATACATACTTACATGCATACATAATGCACATGCATAGATACATACACACACACAGATACATACACACATAGACACATACACACACATGAACACATACATACTCATAGATACACACACATACACATAGACACACACACATACACACACATACACACATAATGATGCATACAAACACATACACATGCATACACACATACAGACACATGTACACACACATACACACACATACACACATAATGATGCATACACACACATACACATGCATAC
>CM035409.1:7526611-7551611 GCA_020310875.1 Ceratopteris richardii
GCATCCAACCCTTTGCCATGGATCCTTCTGGTTTTGCTCTTTGTCGCACATAACCTTTTAGTATTCCCATAAATCGCTCGACCCAAAACATCCATCGAGTGTTGACAACACCGGCAATCTCTATCTCATCTACAAGATGGACTAGTAAATGAACTTGAATATCAAAAAATGAAGTAGGAAGTTCTTTTTCCATCAAACATAGTAGCTCTTTGCATTCACGTTTTTTTTGTGGGATCGAATTTTTATCGATCTCTTTGGATGTAATCCACCTATACAAATCATAAAAACAATTGTAAAGAAGTTAATTAAAAAATAAAAGATATCCAATATTCAAACATATTAAATATAAAAGTATCATAATTACCTTATAAGTGATCCAAGACGATAGATGACATCTCGTACTCCTTTCGTTGTACATCCATCGATAACCAAAGGTAAAATATGTTTCAAAAAGTTATGCCAGTCATGGGTCTTTAATCCAGATAAGCTCTTATCATCCATAGTAAACATGTTTTGAAACGATGCTCCATATCCTGTAGGAGTCTTGATCAATTGAATTCTATTGTTGATAGTCTGTATCTCTTTTGTCGTAAGTACCCAAGGAGCAGATGCATAAGTCGTTTCTTGTCGATGTCTATCAAAAACTGGCCATAACTTTGGTTTGGATTTTTGATCTTTCAAATCATTCCTTGATGTTGTGGTATCTTTTAGTCCAAGAAGATGCTGCCATAGTGAATAACCAATATTTTTGAATATATGCATAGGATCAAGAAGATGACATACTTTTAACTCTTTCCAATACTCCAAAGAATACCATATTGATATGTTCTCTGCGAGTGCCAATTTCCCTTTACCTTTGTTCACATACTCATTATCTGAATCATCACTGAAGATTTCTGCTTCTGGATCTATCAGAGGTCCATCTGTCCATTTTTTATACCAATCCATAGGCGTCATAGGTTTTGGATACTGGCCTGTTTCAAGCTTTCCATTAAAATGTATCGCTTCTCTTTTAGATCTTAATGGATGATCATCAGGCAAGAATCGTCGATGTCGAAGATAAATATTTTTGTTGAGATTCTTACTATAGATTGATCTCAACCAATCACCACAATATGGACAAGCTTTATAACCCTTAGTAGATATTCCTGCATCATGGAAAATGATAAAAATATAATTAGATTAAATCATATTTATTTACATGCATATTGAATAAAAAAATTACATCAATACCTGAACAAACGCCATATCCAGGAAAATCGTGAATAGTCCAAGCCACAATACCACGAATCGTAATATGTCTTTCATTGATGCTTTTTGATATATCAATGAAATTAATACCTCTCCATAACTCTTGAAGATCGTCAATGAGAGGAGCAAGATATACATTCATATCTTTAACTTGTCTTTTGCCTGGGATTAAAAGTGAAAGCATTAAATGTTCCTTTTTAATGCTAAGATATGGCGGAAGATTGTAGTTTATGACTACCACTGGCCATGTTGACCATTTACTGGATTTCATGGAGAATGGATTAACCCCATCTAATGCAACTCCTAACTTTAGATTCTGTGGATTTTGTGCAAATTCAGGCCATGTAGAATCAATATGCTGAAAAGCAACACTATCATGAGGAATTCTGATTATTCCATCAGTACTTTTGTGATCATGTCCCCAAGTCAAAAGCTTTGATAATCCGGGGCTTTGAAACATATGTCTAATCCGTGGAGCCAATGGAAAATGTCTCAATACCTTATTCGGGATTTTACCTTCTTCACCCTTATATCGAGGAGATTGACATTTGGGACATGTCAAAGAGTCTGCATATTCACCTCTATATAAAATACAATCGTTAGGACATGCATGTATACATTGATAATCCATACCAAGATTGTTGATTATCTTCTTCATTTCATCATGTGAGGTAGGAAGAATATTTTGACTTGGTAAAAACTTTTCAGATAATAACCTGTAAGTTTATCAAAAAAATGATATATTAAAGAAAGTAAATAAATAAATATACATATATATATGCATATAATTTTATATATGTGTATGCTTATGTGCATCTTTCAAAATATTTCCACAAAATTTGATTGTTTTGGATGGCAGGATATGATTGTTTGTTTTGAAGGATATGAAGTATATACTTTCATTGAATGATTTGTCGATTCTATAATATGTTCAGTTTGAAAGTGCGAGAAGAGAGTTTATAATTGCTATTCAAAGAATTTGGCACTGTTTATAGGCCATACGATGGTGACCTGGATGAATCGCATGCACAGAGGTTACTCAAGATAGAGCAACCTGATTATAAGGGACTAGTACTAGCAGGATTCCTGGGGTATGCAGTAAACCTCTTGCATGTATATGTGTGATCCTCTCAAGCCACCATGATTTCCACTTTGTATCCTAAAGTTCAAATGCTCATCATTGACATGCAAGAGGTTTACTGCATACCCTAGGAATCTTGCTGGCACTAGTCCATTATAATCAGATTGCTCTATCTTGAGTAACCTCTGTGCATGCGATGCATCCAGGTCACCATTGTATGGCCTATAAACAGTGCCGAATTCTTTGAATACAAATTATAAATCCGCTTCTCACACTTTCAAACTGAACATATGCGTGAATCGACAAATCATTCAATGAAGGTACATACTTCATATCCTCCAAAACAAACAATCGTATCCTGCCATCCAAACAATCAAATTTTTTACGAATATTTTGAAAGATGCATTAATAGTTTTAAAAGATGCGCATATATATAAGTAGATAGAAAATTGAAAATTATACCTTAATAGTGTCGAAACAGATACATTACTCCATCCAAAACGATTTTGAAGGTTGAGAATAAGTAAGCTTGCACTTAGTCGTGTCAAACGACTTCCTTCATATACATGCTTTAGACATTCCTCTCGAAGATATTTCTCATTTTTAGAAATATCCATGCTCTCACTGTCATTTTGATACCAATCCTCAATAAAATCTGCCATGCCATCATCTTCATCATTGTCACACAAATCTTGTACTTTATCATCTTTTGAATATAGATCTTTCAACTTTGCATATTGCACAGGATTAGTTTTGCGTAGCCTCCTCATGGAAGCTTCTGATAAATGAGGTCTTATTGGTAATTGTGAATGTTGTGGACGAATATCATCAACATCATACGTTGGAATCTACACATATAAATAAAACTCATTAGTATTCCATAAATGAATAAAAATTAAACTTCAAATATAAAATTAAGTATATAACTTATTAAATATGGATAGAAAATTTTTATTCTCTCTAGCTAAAAGGTGCTCTTGGAGGTCTACGCCATCCATAATTCACTAATAGTTCATCACCAGCATGTAATGTAGTAATAGCATTGACAACTATGTATCTTGATACATCTCTACTCATGTATGGTGATTCATGACTATTTTCACGCTCCTCAAATGTGCAATTAGTCCTTGAACTATTATGTAACCCTCGACTACTATTTATTAAACCTGCTATATTTCCATGTGTGTAAGGTCGTCCATCAATATATAATCTTTCATTTTCTGCATGTAAAATCCTTCTACTAGTAAGAGATGCTGCGTTCAAGCATATTCCATAAGTACTCATGCTTTGAACATAACGTGAAAGTCGATGCCAATCTCCCCATCCATATATAGGACCACAAAATGACATAAGAGTGACTTCAGAGTTCGGAGGCACATACAAATCCTCTACAATAAAGAGACCACGACCAGCATTAGTAATAGTGGATGGAGCAATCATATAGCGATTACCCCAAAAGTTGAAAACCTCTCCATCTAAAGGAAGTGGTCCTCTATTCCATCCTCCATATCTTCTTCTATCATATGTTTGTACTAAAGAACGATCACGAGCTGGCAATGGATAATCTCCAGCCGTTTCATTCTCTAAACCAGGAGGTAGAGGATTTCTAGAAACCTCTGCTTGTAATTGATGAACAGCAAGTCCATGACGTGTACGAGGTATATTAACATTATGAGAAAAATCATTATCATCATCATCATCGAGCAAGTATTCCTGTATATCAATAATAATTTGATTTTATACATGGTTTTTAAATAAAAAAATGACATTAATATATATAGAAAATACATACCCAAGCATTATCACGTTGACTAGGTGATGGTGCATGCTCAAAAGTACCATACTCTGCCTCATGTTCAATACATTCCAATCGTGGTCTTCGATACGTGCCATAACAAGAGTTACACCAACATATAATATGCTCTTGATAGTAAAATTCATCATAATTCCTATCGGAGGACACATGTGAAGTCGTTGCATGGGTAGGAGGTGGTGGAGTACCCTCTGATTGATCAGAATCTGCACATCATAAGAAACATAAAAAAAATATATAAGTTATGTATCCATCAAATATAGTTAAAATTAAATATTTCATATACTTACAGTATAAAGTCGTTGCACGATGAGGAGACAGTGGTGGAGTTCCATCTGATTGATCAGAATCTACAAATAATGGTATTTGATATTAATAATTTGATTATCTACATAAATAAAAAATTCACATATACATATTTACACATACACACATATTCACATATACACATTTATACATACACACATATTCACATATACACAACACATATTATTGTGGGATAAATGCATGTATTTTGTATGAATGTGTATATGCATGCATGTGTGTGTACGTATATATGTGGATATGTATATGTGTGTTTATGTTATATGTATGTATATGTGTATATATATACATATATGCATGCGTATATGTTTGCATGTATATGTGTATGTGGGTATGTGTATGTGTATGTGTATGTGTATATGTGTGTATATATGTGTATGTATTCTGACTTTTTTTTCTGTTTGAGATTAAATTAACAGGAGATATTGTATGGTCGAAAAAAATAAGAGGCGAGCTAACATACCACCTGAGTCGTGGCAGTTTTTTCGTAGACAGCTACGTCTTCAGGAGTCATTTCCTCAGCAGAAGGTACACAAATTAATAGTTTATATTTATAATTTTTAGATATTTTAGTAATTTTTTAATTTAATTTATGTATTTTTTTCCTTGAATAAACAGGCTGCTGCAAGGAAGAGAGTGGAGTCGGGCCACACATCGCACTTAGGCCAAATGGGCCATAATGGTTTTGTAGCTACGTTTGTAAGTATATGTGTTATTGTGAGTATATTTTTTATTTTAGTTAAAATGCAAGCAACTAATGTTTTTTTATTTGTTTCATTGCAGCGAAAGGATTATGGCCGATATCCTACGAAACACGAGATCGAGTATGCTACACATTTTGGATATCGGCGTTTGAGCGAGTATATACAAAATCATCCTGATGCCTTTGTGAGTATTTTTAAATTTTATATAATTATTTTGTTGTTATGAATGTTTTAATTATTTTATTGATTTATGTTTGTTATATGTAATACAGGAGTATTATGGGGAGACAAATATGGATGAGGTGGAGAGACAGACACAGGAGGGACGATCTCGATCGTCACAGGGTGATCATGAGGATGAGGATGAGGAAGATCCATCTGATCATGATATTGCTGATGATGATGATGATCATGATGACGATGATTAGGATTTTAGACGTTGATTATGACATTGGATTATGTATTTACATTGATATATACATATATTTATCTATATATTTTTCATTTCAGTCATGTTTTGAATTGTGTGTATGGTATTAAGTAATGAAGAGTTTTGTTCTATTGATTTTTATTATTGTTTATATTAAGCATGTGTTTTAATACTTTAATTATATAATTCATTCATATGTGTGTACCTAAGTGTATATATGTGTGTGTATATGTATGTATGTGCATGTGTATGTGTGTGTATATGTATGTATGTGCATGTGTATGTGTGTGTATATGTATGTATGTGCATGTGCATGTATAAGTGCATATGTGTGTATGAGTATGTGCATGTGCATGTGTATGTGTGTATATGTATATGCATGTATATGTATAACTCTATGTGTATGTGTGTGTATGTGCATGTATATGTGTATATGTGCATGTGTATGTGTGCGTATATGTATGTATATGCATGTGCATGTATAAGTGTATATGTATGTATCAATATGTGCATGTTCTTGTGTATGTGTGTGTATATGTATAACTCTATGTGTATGTGTGTGTATGTGCATGTATATGTGTATATGTAGGTATATGCATGTGTGTGTGCTTCTTCGTCATGTATAAGTGTATGAGTGCATATCAATAAGTGTGAGTATGGTATGTAATGAAAATAACACAATTCAAATGATCTACAAATAATAGAAATTGTACTTACAATTGTGATCCATAGTTTTTGCTTGGTTAGCTTCTTGAATAACCTGCAATAAAAAGAGAGAAGAGAAAGAGAGGAGAGAGAGAGAGAGAGAGAGAGAGAGAGATCTAGAGAGAGAGAGAGATCTAGAGAGAGACAGAGAGATCTAGAGAGAGAGAGATATCTAGAGAGAGAGAGTGAGATCTAGAGAGAGAGAGAGAAAAATCAAAGAGACAAAGATGTAGAAAGAGAGAAACAAAGACAGAGGGAGACAATAACAGAGAGCTTAAGCAAAACAACAATTCTGCATATACTTGCTTCAGCTCGTAAGCGCAGCGCAATTGCGAACGTTGGAGAGCTCTTCGATCGGATGCGTGAAAATGCCGATTGCAGAGCCTCCAACGTTTTAATTTTTGTCCGTCAACAGATCGTCGTATAAGCGATGCAACGCGTCGTCGTATAAGCGATGCAATAGACCGTCGCTTATAAACCGTCGCTTATGCGACGCTAAAAAGCGTCGCTTATGCGATGCTAAAGAGCGTCGCTTATGCGACGCTAAAGAGCGTCGCTTATGCGACGCTAAAGAGCGTCGCTTAAGCGACGCCTTTAACAAGCGTCGTTTATGCGACGTTAGGCATATACCGTCGCAAATACCGTCGTTTTTTGCGTCGTATAATCGACGGTCCGCGCTCGACGGTATTTCCGACGCAAGTTGCAATTTTACAGCGACGAAATTCTGTCGCGTTAACCGTCGCTACACGCCCGTATTCCTTGTAGTGTTTTAATCTCAAACAGAACAAAAGAATCAGAATACATACACATATATACACACATATACACATACACATATACATGCAAACATATACACATACATACATGCATACATATACACATATACATACAAATAACATAAACACACATATACATATATACATACATACATACATACATACATACACATGCATGCATATACACACATTCATACAAAATACATGCATTTATCCTATAAGAATGTGTATTTGTGTATATGTGAATATGTGTGTATGTGTAAATGTGTATATGTGAATGTTTATGTATGTAAATAAACAAATTATTAATATATAATATCATTATTTGTAGATTCCGATCAATCAGACGGAACTCCACCACTGTCTCCTAATCGTGCAAGGACTATATTATGTAAGTATGTCCATTTCTAAATATATTTGATAGATACATAACTGATAGATGTTATTTTCTAGTTATCATCAGATTTTGATCGATCAGAGGGAAGTCCTTCACGTGCTACCCATGCAACGACTTCACATGTGTCTTCCGATAAGAATTCTGATGAATTTTACTATCAAGAGCATATTATATGTTGGTGTAACTCTTGCTTTGGCACCTATGAAAGACCAGGATTGGAATGTATTCAACATGAGGCAGATTATGGTACTTTTGAGCGTGCACCACCTCCTGGTCAATGTGATAATGCTTGGGTATGTATTTTTTCTATAAATTAATGTCATTATTTTAGTTAAAAACCATATACAAAATCAAAATACTATTGATATACAGGAATACTTGCTCGATGATGATGATGATGATGATAATTCTCATAATCATAATGCTAATATACCTCGTACACATTATGGACTTGTTGTTCATCAATTATAAGCAGAGGTTTCTAGAAATTCTCTACCTCCTAGTTTAGAGACTGAAACGGCTCGGGATTATCCATTGCCAACTCATGATCATTCTCTAGTAGAAACATATGATAGAAGAACATATCGAGGATGGAATTGAGGACCACTTCCTTTAGATGGAGAGGTTTTTAACTTTTGGGGTAATCGCTATATGATTGCTCCATCCACTATTACTAGTGCTGGTCATGATCTCCTTATTGTAGAGGATTTGTATGTGCCTCCAGACTCTGAAGTCACTCTTATGTCATTTTTTGGTCCTATATATGGATGGGGAGATTGACATCAACTTGTAGGTTACGTTCAAAGCATGAGTACTTATGGAATATGCTTGAATGCAGCATCCCTTATTAGTAGAAGAATTTCACATGCAGAAAATGAAAGATATTATATTGATGGAAGACCTTACATGCATGGAATATAGTAGGTTTAATAAATAGTATTTAAAGATTACATAATAGTTCAAGGACTAATTGCACATTTGAGGAGCGTGAAAATAGTCATGAATCACCATACATGAGTAGAGATGTAGCAAGATACATAGTTGTCAATGCTATTACTACATTACATGCTGATGATGAATTATTAGTGAATTATGGATGGCTTAGACCTCCAAAAGAACCTTTTAGCTAGAGAGAGAATGAAAATTTTCTATCCGTATTTAATAACTTATATATTTAATTTTATGTTTAAAGCTTACTTTTTATTCATTTATGAAATATTAATGATTTTTATTCATGTCCATAGATTCCAATGTATGATATTGATGATATTCCACCACACCATTCACAATTGCTAGTAAGACCTCATTTATCAGAAGCTTCTATGAGGGCTACGCAAAAGTGATCCTGTGGAATATGCAAGGTTGAAAGACCTATATTCAAAAGATAATAAAGTACAAGATTTTTGTGACAATGATGAAGATGATGGCATGGTAGATTTTATTGAGGATTGGTATCAATATGACAATGAGAGCATTGATATTTCTAAAAATGAGATATATCTTTGAGAGGAATGTCTAAAGCATGTATATGAAGGAAGTTGTTTGACACGACTAAGTGCGAGCTTACTTATTCTCAATCTTCAAAATCATTTTGGATGGAGTAATGCATTTGCTTCGGCACTATTAAGGTATAACTTTTAATTTTCTATCTATTTATATACATACATACATAAATATATACATGTAAATACATGCATACATAGACATACACATATATATACATGAATGTATACACACATATAAACATACACACACATATACACACATACACATGTTATGAGACTAAGGTCAAATTATATATACCTGTATCGAATGAAGATATTTTGTCCATCTAACCTTAAGAATTGTACACCCAGCCTTTAGAATCTTCGAGATACATCTGCTTCTCCTAATCTAGTCGACCTAATACTTGCGCTGCTAACTCTTTTATGAGCTTTGCATACAAGTATTAAGTATGAGTTAGCTATGGAGGTATTTAGTCGTTTGAAAAATAGGAGAAGTAAATTTATCTCAAAGTTTTTGAAGGATGAAAGAATAATTTTAAAGGATGGGCAGACACAAAGCGTTCAATCAGTTCACGCTTTTGTTTTTACCTTAACTAAGGTAAGAACAAGAACTTGCATTGAATGAACGCTTTCTGTCCACCCATTCTTAAAAACTATTCATCCATCTTCTAAAATTTTTAAGATAAATTTGCTTGTCTTATTTTCCAAATGACCTAATACCTCCATAGTTCGCTGATACTTAATCTTTGTAAACAAATATGTAAGTCTTAGTAAAGATGGTAGGTAATAGATCGACTATCAAAATGGGAGATATCCAAACAATTCAGTGGTCTAGATATCTATATGAAAGTCTGCAAACCACAATAAACAAAAAGAAAATTAAAAACAAAATCAAATATACACAGCTACACATGCATGCATACACATACATACATACACGTATATACAGACATAAATATACATATATGCATATACATACGCATACATATATATACATACATATACACATATAAAACACATATACACACATACATACATATACACATACACATACATATATGCGTGCACATGCATATACACATCAACATACACATACACATACGCATACACATATACAAAATCATATGCATATATATAAATATATATATGTATATTTATTTATTTATTTATTTTTATTAATATGTCTTTTTTATTCATGAACTTACAGGTTATTATGTAAAAAGATTTTACCAAGTGAGAATATTGTTCCTACCTCACATGATGAAATGAAGAAGATAATCAACAATCTTGGTATAGATTATCAATGTATACATGCATGTCTTAACGATTGTATTTTATATAGAGGTGAATAAGCAGACTCTTTGACATGTCCAAAATGTCAATCTCCTTGATATAAGGACAAACAAGGTAAAATACCAAAAAAGGTATTGAGACAATTTCCATTGGCTCCACTGATTAAAAGTATGTTTCAAAGCCTCGAATTATCAAAGCTTTTGACATGGGGACATGACCATAAAAGTACTGACGGAATAATGAGAATTCCTCATGATAGTGTTGCTTTTCAGCATATTGGTTCTACATGGCTTGATTTTGCACAAAATCCACATAATCTAAAGTTAGGAGTTGCATTGGATGGGGTTAATCCATTCCCCATGAAATCTAGTAAATGGTCAACATGACGAGTGGTAGTGATAAACTACAATCTTCTGCCATATCTTAGCATTAAAAAGGAACATTTAATTCTTTCACTTTTAATATGAGGAAAAAGACAAGTTAAAGAATGAATATATATCTTGCTCCTCTCATTGACTATCTCCAAGAGTTATGGAGAGGTATTAAATTCATTGATGTATTGAAAAGCATCAATGAAAGATATATTATGGTTTGTGGTATTGTGGCTTGGACTCTTCACAATTTTTTGGAATATAGTGTTTGTTTAGGTATTGATGAATTTTTTTTATTCAATATGCATACAAATAAATGTGAGTTAATCTAATTATATTTTCATTGTCTTCATGATGCAGTAATATCTACTAATGGTTATAAAGTTTGTCCATATTGTGGTGATTGGTTGAGATCAATCTATAGTAAGAATCTCAACAAAAATATTTATCTTTGACATCGATGATTCTTGTCTGATGATCATCCATTAAGATCTAAAAGAGAAGCGATACATTTTAATGGAAATCTTGAAACATGTTAGTGCCCAAAGCCTATGAGGCCTATGGATTGGCACCAAAAATGGACAGATGGATGTCTGATAGATCCGAAATCTTCTATGATGATGAAGACAATGAGAATGTGAAGAGAGGTAAAGGAAAATTGGCACTCATAGAGAATATATCAATATGGTATTCTTTCGAGTATTTAAAAGAGTTAAAAGTATGTCATCTTCTTGATCATATGCATATGTTCAATAATATTGGTTATTCATTATGGTGGCATCTTCTTGGACTAAAAGACACCATAGAATCAAGGAATGATTTAAAGGATCAAAACTCAAAACCAAAGTTATGGCCAATTTTTTATAGACATCGATAGGAAAGGACTTATGCACCTGCTCCTTGGATACTTACAACAAAAGAGATACAGACTATCAACGATAGGATTTCAATTGATTCAGACTCCTACAAGATATGGAGCATCTCTCCAGAACATGTTTATTATGGATGATAAGAGCTTATCTGGGTTAAAGATCCATGATTGGCATAACTTTTTGAAACATATTTTATCTTTGGTTATCGATGGATGTACAACAAAAGGAGTATGAGATGTGATCTATCATCTTGGATTGCTTATAGGGTAATTATAATACTTTTATATTTAATATATATGAATATTTGATATCAAAGGATCCCACAAATACAAAGAAATACTATGTCTTATGGAGAAAGAGCTTCCTACTTCATTTTTTGATATTCAGGTTCATTTATTAGTCCATCTTATAGATAAAATAGAGATTGCACGTGTTGTCAACACTCAACAGATGTTTTGGGTCGAGCAATTTATGGGAATATTAAAAGGTTATGTGTGGCAAAGAGCGAAACCAGAAGGATCCATCGCAAAGGCCTGGATGCTTGAAGACTGCATGTACTGTGTTTGTGAGTACCTTGAAAGAGTTCATCAAGAAGCTCCACGTGCATGGACCAATGAGTCTTCTTCAAACATAACAGATGAGGTATTATTAGGTAAGGGAGTTCCATTCTTATTTACATTTCTAGAAAAAAATGATGTTTCTACTTTTGTAGCATATAACACTACAATAGATCGGCCGTATATCGAGGTATTTATTGAGGGAAATGAATGCGCATTTTTTTGGCCCGATGTCGGTGTGGGTGTCGGTATGCAGGTCGGTATTAAAGTGCCGGTATGGGCGTCGATATGGGCATCGATATGAGCGTCGGTATATGCGTCGGTATTTCTGACGCCCATACTGGCGCCTATGCTCGGTGCACCGTCACGTATATCGGCACCCGCTGGGTGTACCGATGCTTATTCCAATAACATTACTGGGTACACCGATGCTTATACCGACGGTCATATCTGCAAAATTTTTTTTGGGCAGAGTGTGCTGTCTTTTGCTACATCAACATTACCATGATGTTGCTTAGCAAAAGACAATACACTCTGCCCAAAAAAACCGAGTACATGTGATGTGTACTCTAATATCAACCAAAATATGATTTCATAAAATGGAATATTATTGGACACAAAGGAGATAATCAGAATGAATCAGCGTCCCTCCAAGTTCTCCAATAGTGCAATCAATCCATGATGATATCCATAAGCCTCCTCCCTTCGTGTTGGAGGATGACCCATTGCCAGCTCTTGCAACAAATATACAAAACATTAGAGGAACATACATGAGAAACTTAACACAAACAAATTCAATAAATCAAATGGTACTTACAAACTCATGATGCATCGTGTCATATGTGCCGCTGCCCAAATGTGACGGTCCAATCGTATCTAAACATGTGGCTGTGGCATCTCGCTGCTGATAATATCGATCAAGAGTCTACTGCTGCTCATCGTGAATCATATCCCACTCCTCAGCATCTAACCATACAGGCTTTGGTAAGCCTGCTCTGAAAGCATTACGAGCCTCGGATCATCGATGGGACATAACTTCACGTGCGGTGTGTAGGATCCACTCTGAACTGACAAGAGGCTGTCCATCGACTGGTCAAAACTCCTGATAAATTATCTATGTGATATAATTCTTCCAATCTTTATCTTGTTCACTCCATTTCAACATGATAGAGTGTCCAAATTGTATGGAGCAAAGGTGTCGTATACGTGCATGCATTGCGTTGCCAGCCGCATCCATCACCGGAGCTCCATCTCGAATATTGTACACCTTGGAGTCATCATGGTCATGAGCACCCCAAGGTGTACATGGTGTTCATCGTGGTGTACAGCGTGGCGTACCTACATCTGAGGTACTTGTCCTAGGAGTAGAAGCGGGCGACACAATGTCCGTCGCACTGCCTCCACAACAACCACCTCCTCCAGACCTACTTGTAGATCCACTCCTAGAACCTCCTGCTCCAGAGCGTGACCTCGACCTACGAGACGGGCCAGAACCTGTATCACATTGAGGTGTTGAATGCACATGTCTACTACTAGAGCCAATAGGGGATGGCTGAAAAGATGGTCGTGGTGGAGTCATAAAGCTAGGAGACATACCTCGTGCAAGAGTAGCACCACCCGCAGGAGTGACACCGGCAGGAGTGACACCAGCGGGAGTGAGGCCGACAAGAGTGAGACCGGCAGGATTGAGGCCGGTAGGAGTGAGGCCACCAAGAGTGAGGCTAGGAGGAGTGCTACCACGAGCGATCCAATATTGTGACATAGCGACCATATACGCGGGAGGTACCTAAAAGATGAACTCTAAAAACTGCTCCTCTGTCATGGAATGTGGAGTGACTGGAAAACTGTCCCCCATCGTGCTCTGTAACAAAAGAACTCAAATAATTAGAATGTGATATCTAAGTTAATATAGAGAAATTATAGTGTACAAAAAAACCTAGCAAAAAAAAAAACAAAAATTAGTACGTACAAGTGTTTGATTCAAAAATCCTCTAGTCTAGCATCCTCTTGGAGATTGGATGCACCGAGAATATCTCTATATTGATGACATCTAAATCGCTTGCTATGATGGTTTCTTCCTGATCATCATCGATTGCTTTGTCTTCTCGAACAGTGACCTCTTCTTCAATGACCTCTTCTTCTCAAACAATGATCTCTTCCTCTTCGACGATCGAACGAATCTCTGAGTCCACTACAGATGGACTTTCTTCTACATCTATGTTCTCACGTATTTGTCTACTACATGGAGCGACTTGTAAAACAAATAGCCACTCTGGTTCTTTTGAATCTGGTATTAAAACAACTTGCTCACAGTGTTCAGGAAGTACAAATGTATCCCTTTCATCCGTCCATAATTTTGTGGAGTCGACTTGAAGCAAATTGCTTTTATCCCACCTCACTATTGTGTTTCTTCGAGAGGTGACTACTTTGAACCATTTCACATAAAAAACAAAGTAATCAAACTTCCTAAAAGATATTTTCAATATATCTTGAATCACACCACAATAATCTACCTAGCCTTCTTGAGCATTATCATCTCTTGCACTCGCTCTACTTTTTTGCAAAAAGTTCACCATCACCCCACTATCAAAGGTAGACCTATTTTTATCCATTCGTGCAATCCTAAAGTGTCTTCCATGAGACCATAGTGCACGGTATTTAGTATACTCCCAATCACATCCCTTTGCGAGTTCTTCTTCATTAGGAAAAAAGGTGAACTCTGCATGGGCCTTGTAAGGATCCCTAATTTTTAGGGATTAAAGAGAACAAAAAGTGGTATCAAGGTCATTAAAAAAACCACTCGTGGTTTTTGCAATAAAAAAATTCCTCTAAGATTTGTGCTCAGACCGAATAGATTCGTTTGAATTGTTGTCCCTTGGATGAGATTGAATGAATGGCTAGGATCAACCTTTGGGTACCTGTCAAAAGAAGACAAAAACTCTCCCAAGAAGTGAACAGTCGTCGGCATTCCTCTCCATTGGATGCGAATTCGACGGACGGCTGAGATGAACGCGCAGTTGCCTGTCACTAAAAGACAAAAGAAAGAGCATTCAATGAGCTCAAGGAGCTTGGGGACTGGCAGAAAACGACAAGAGACATGGCGCAATTCCGTGGCGGAATTCATTCTTCTACGTTCGATGTGCCAATGATCTAATGGCTACAAAATGACTTTGGGATCCTCACAAGAAAAAAGCCTCACAACCATTAGATCAACCAAAGATCCAATGGATGCAATTGAAAGTGGCCCAAAATTTAAAGCAATACATCTCAACCATTCATTTCTAGGTCCATCCAACGAAGGAAATAAAAAGGCGCATGTTGTCATGACTTTCAAGCTACACCGTTAGATATTTTGAAGATCCAATGGTTAAAATTGTATGCCGACTTTTTTTTTGTGTTTTAACATGAGCCTTCGGATCTTTGAGTCCATCCAATGGCTATGCTTCAAAATCAAGGCCTATCAAACCACTTTTGAAGAGGAACTCCTGGTTTTTAGTCATTCATACCACCTTTGACCACAAAGAAACAAGGGAAGGCTATGCCTAGTCTAGGTGATTGAGGGACTAGACTGTGGCCACCACCCTCTTCTGATTGGTCCATCACTAATTACTCCTTGAGCTAAAAGGCCCATTCAGGGTTCACCTTTTTTCCTAATGTCTTCTTCAGAGATATCTTCACCTACTCCCTTTGCTTGTGAAACCACTGTATCTAGTCATCTACTCATTGGAAAAGGTGGAAGAGGTCGAAGACTTCTAGAAGAGACAAAAATCGAGTGGAACGATTCCTTCGAAACTGAGCTCTTTCCTATGCATTGGTTTCCATGGCAAGCTCATACTTTTCTAACCACTTTTGCATAGGCTTAGAGTTAACTATGCAAAACTTCATTGCCTTCTCTCTGAAAGCTACATCCATTTTTCTTTGCAATCCTTTACCTTGTGTTTCATCACCTATGAGATGAACATCTTCATCATCACTCCATAAGCCAGGCATTTCGGGATCCGACATACGTAGAAACTCAGTTATGAATACAAGAGACTCTTGTACAACCCATCCCTCCGCCATGCTACCCTCTATACGTGCTCTCTGTTAAACAAACCCTTTTAATGTCTTCATAAAGCGCAGGCTAAGAAGAACATCCATCGACTATGGACAGTTCCTACTATTGCAACTTCATCTGCCACATGAACAAGTAAATAATTTGAATAGTGAGAATACTTGTGGGAAAGTATTTCTCTACCATACAAACAGTCTCAATAGCATTGAGTTTCGCACTCTCTATGCTATCTTTATTTATCTCTTTAGAAGACATCCACCATACTAAAGAACTAGTTTTATAAATGGTTCTTCATACATCCTCCAAAAGACAATCTTTTAGGGCTACATGGAGCACAAACTGTAAAAACTTGTGCCAATAATGAGACTTGAGCCCTCCAAGCCCGTCGTTCCATGTGAAAGCAGTCTTTAGACACCTCATGGATCGAGTAGGTGTCCCAAACTCTGAAATTGTTTTCTTCACTTGTTGCTCTTCCATCGTGCAAAGCACCCAAGGAGCTCTTGGTAACGATATTGTTCTATTGGGCTTAGTAATTGCCCACAACTCTCGCATACGACCTCACTCTTCTAAGTCCTCCCTTTGTGCTTTGCTTTCTTTTTTTCCGATCAAAGTCTTCCAAAGAATCTCTCCCACATTCTTAAACATGATCTTAATTTTTGGAATCATAGGAAAGTGGCGAAGAACCTTTGCGGGGATTGCTTCGCCTACAAGGTCTTCTCTAAATCTATTTGTTCCACACTTTGAACATACGTGGAGATGCTCATACTCATTCTGAAAGAGGATGCAATCATTCGGACAAGAATGAATCTTAGTATAATCAATTACAATGGACAGTGAAAGTTTTTTTGCATCGCCATTTGTTGGAGGCATGTCATTGCCCTCTGGCAAAAATTGATCTTTAAGAAGCCTACAATAAGCAATTAAAAGGATATTAGTAAATAAAGTTATTTTGATACAACAATGAAAGTTTATTTCAAATCCACTTACCTGAACAATTCAATGACACTACTATCTGACCATCCATAAATGGATTGCAGATTGAGCATCGCGAGTGACGCACATAGTACAGATATCTTTGCTCCATTTTAAAGTGGTAAACGAGCTAGTCTTCGCATGTTTTCATATTCTTGATCGACTTCTGATCGTGGAAGTTATGTTGTCTCCATGAAACTCTCGACATCTTCTCTATCATCATGATCTTCGTCCATCTCATAAAATGCTTCAAGCATCTCTTCCATATGTTCATTCCGTGTAATGCTATTAGTACTTGTTTGTACGTCTAAGTCCTTGTTCGTTCTCTTTTGTCCACGAGAGGTTACTAGTGCAATGTGGTTTGGGTCTATCTACTCACTTGGGGGACCATGCGAATGGTAGCATAGATTTTCTGGTCAACTTTTGTCAAAGGATCCATACTCTCTAACGTGTGAAGTACAAATCCATCATTTTCGATAAATTTGATACTTGCACTGAATGCAGGGACATGCCATTCTCTCCTCCGGATCCAAACTAGCCATCTGATAGAATATGGACATTTTAGAACATTTGTTTTTTTATTGAACCTAAAGATCATACTCCTAAAGACTTAAACCTGAAATACTAAAACCTAAATACGTAAACACCTAAAAAAAACCTAAAATCCTAATCCTATTTTATATATATATTTAATTATATATATTTAATCCTATTCTTTATAAATCCTATTTTTATATATTTAATTATATATAAATAATTAAATTATTTAAAACACTAGTTCTTTTTATATTTATTTATCTATATAATTATCCTATTTTATATATATGTTTATTTATATATTCATATTTTTTCCTTAATGTTTTTATATATGTGTATGTGTATGTGTGTATATATGTTATGTAGGTGTTAAAACCTTAAAACCTATTATATATATATATTTATTTATATATTAAGATTTTTTTCTTAATTAATCCTATTTTTATATATTTAATTATATATATTTAATTAAATTATTTAAAACACTAGTTCTTTTTATATTTATTTATCTATATAATTATCCTATTTTATATGTATATTTATTTATATATTTAGATTTTTTCCTTAATTTCTTTCTATATTTTCTCTTTATATGCCTGAACCCTAAAACCCTAATCTTAAAGATCTAGACCTAAAATATGTATATTTCTATAAGCATGTGTATAAACATATCTATATCTATTATATGTGTATGTGTATGTGTGTATATATTTTATGTAGATGTTAAAACCTTAAAACCCTAATCAAAAGACCTAGACCTCAAAAAGATATATATATTTAATTTATTCATTTAAATCACTAGATCTTATTATATTTATTTATCTATATAATTATCCTATTATATATATATATATATATATATATATATATATATATATATATATATATATATATATATATATATATATATATATATATATATATATATATATATATATATATATATATTCAGACTTTTTCTTAATTAATCGTATTTTTATATATTTAATTACATATATTTAATTAAATTATTTAAAAAAGTAGTTCTTTTTATATTTTTTTATCTATATAATTATCCCATTTTATATGTGTATTTATTTATATATTCAGATTTTTCCCTTAATTTTTTCTATATTTTCTCTTTATATGCCTAAACCCTAAAACCCTAATCTTAAAGATCTAGACTTAAAATATGTATATTTCTATATGCATATGTATATACATGTATATATGTATTATATGTGTATGTGTATGTTATGAAGGTGTTAAAACCTTAAAACCCTAATCAAAATAACCTAGATCTCAAAAAAATATATATATTTAATTTATTTATTTAAATCGCTAGTTCTTATCATCTTTATTTATCTATATAATTATCCTATTTTATATATATATTTATTTATATATTCAGATTTTTTTCTTAATTAATCCTATTTTTATATATTTAATTACATATATTTAGTTATATATATTTAATTAAATTATTTAAAAGACTAGTTCTTTTTTTATTTATTTATCTATATAATTATTCTATTTTATACGTATATTTATTTATATATTCAGATTTTTTCCTTAATTTGTTTCTATATTTTCTCTTTATATGCCTAAACCCTAAAACCCTAATCTTAAAGATCTAGACCTAACATATGTATATTTCTATATGCATGTGTATATACATGTATATATGTATCATATGTGTATGTGTATGTGTGTATATATGTTATGTAGGTGTTAAAACCCTAAAACCCTAATTAGAAAGAGTTAAACCCGAAGTACTTAGACCTAAAGACTTAAACTTGAAATACTAAAACCTAAATACTTAAACACCTAAAAAAACCTAAAACCCTAATCCTATTTTATATATATCTTTATTTATATATTTAGATTTTTTTCTTATTCTTTTCTATATTTTTCCTTAATATAAATGTAATTAAATTATATGTATGCCTGAACCCTAAAACCCTAATCTTAAATATCTAGACCTAAAATATGTATATTTCTGTATGCATGTGTATATACATGTATATATGTATTATATGTGTATGTGTATGTGTGTATATATGTTATGTAGGTGTTAAAACCCTAAAACCCTAATTAGAAAGAGTTAAACCTGAAATACTAAAACCTAAAGATGTAAACCTGAAATACTTAAACCTAAATACTTAAACACCTAAATAAACCTAAACCCCTAATCATAAAACCCTAATCCTATTCTATATATATGTTTATTTATATATTCAGATTTTTTTTCTTATTTTTTTCTATATTTTTTCTTAATATAAATGTAATTGAATTATATGTATGCCTAAACCCTACAACCCTAATCTTAAATATTTAGACTTAAAATATGTATATTTTTGTATGCATGTGTATATGTGTGCATGTGTGTATGTATGTGTGTGTGTGAATGTATGCATGTGTGTATATGTGTATGTGTGTCTATGTATGCATGTGTGAGTATATACATATGTGTGTGTATACATTCATGTGTGTGTGTGCATGCATGTGTGTATGTATGTGTGTGTGTGTGTGAGGTATGCATGCATGTGTGTATATGTGTGTGTATGTATGCATGCATGTGTGTATATGTGTGTATGTATGCATGTGTGTGTGTGTGTATGCATGTGTGTACATATGTGTGTGTATGTATGCATGTGTGTACATATGTGTTTGTATGTATGTATGTGTGTGTGCACGTATGCATATGTGTATATGTGTATGTGTGTGTATGTGTGCATGTGTGTATATGTGTATGTGTGTGTATGAATGCATGCATGTGTGTATATTTGTATGTGTGTGTATGTATGCATGTGTGTACATGTGTGTGTATGTATACATGTGTGTATATGTATATGTGTGTGTATGTATGCATGGATGCAATCACTTACAAGTACGTCCCTCTTTTGGATCGTTGTCGTCAAAGCATAATGTATGTCATCTATTGTCGAATTCCAAAGAATCGACGCCAAAGAACTTCTGTAAAATCAAAGAGAGGAGAAATTATAATACCTAAAGCATAGAGAAAGACAAAGACTAAGAGTATGCACACCACTTACCAAGATGTGAGATCTAAACAGAGAGAGTGTGTGTGTGTGGAGAGAGAAAGATCTGTGTGTGTGTTTGTGCACAAGACAATGCATGTTGCAATTCGGTTTGCACGCGCAAGTTCAATAGAAGAGAACCAGTACTCAAACACACGCAAAAATGTTTAGTTTTGCTCTTGGGTTACCGGTATGTTTAAAACTCGGCCTCGGTATGGGCTTCGATATGGGCATCGGTAACTTCCAATAATTTACGGATGCTTATATCGACGCTCATACCAACGCTCATACCGACGCCCATACCGATGCCTATACCAGCGGTCGTGACACACACCAACGATCCGTTTTAAACGGTCATACCGACGGTTACTTGACCGTCGGTATGTTTAAGTGGACTTTTCCAACGTTATACAGATGCTGAGAGTGACCGTCAGTATAGGCAACGTCGGTATGCCCCTCATATGTTGTAGTGTAATAGCGAATGCATGCAAGATTCCTTAGCGAGTACAAACAAGAACTATAAAATCTTTGAAGTAAAAGACGGAGAAACAAAAGATATCGACGTAATCTCAATAATAATGAGATTACAAATATATCTTCTTTCACCGATTGGCTATGTACTCATTTGCAACAAGCCAACAAAAATAATGAAGAAATCTTAGATGAGTAGAGAGAGTTAATGATAGGTTGTGAAAGAAAGGTAATTTTATTTTAATAATATTTTGTTTTTTTCATATATGTATATTAGTTTTTCTTTACTATTTTAATTACTTTTGCAGGCTCAAATGTTCACTAATATGTGGGTTTTTGGACAGCAGAGGATTCTAGTATTGTTGCTTCTTTCAAGCAACTATCACGTGCTAGCTCAAAAGACACGAATCTTATAGATGGTGAACTTGGTTACATGGGAACAGTTGTTGGTATCTACAAAATATTATTTCTTACATTCAAATAGGTAGAAAAAAGTTTATATTTTTTATGATAGAGTTTATTATTTTTTAAGCACCTAATAATGGTTTTTTGTTTTTATGTATTTTAATAGGTCATTTTGAAGGTTGAATGGTTTTGAGCCGAGTATAAAGGTAGTAATTCCACATTGAGAAAGGAATTATCTAGGTTTTGGGCAATTAATTCTTCCAAGGTAATGCGATCTACTAGAGAACCATATATTCTTCTTAGGCATATTGAACAAGCATTTCTTTATAAAAACCCTGATGTTCATCCTTGGTGGCAAGTCGTTCATGTTCAACCTAGAGGTAGGTCATTGTTTGAATAGTTTATTGTTAGAGAGATCGAAGAAAGTCCTCTTGACGATTCACCATCAGATACTGATACATCAACATCTCAAAGAGAAATTAGAATCATTATACATGATAATGATACTAATCTTTTTGATGAAGAGGATAATAATGTTGATTCTACTATTGATGAAGAGGAATTACTAGAAATCGATATTAGTACATCAATAGATGATGTCATCCGTGAGAACATAGATTTAACAATAGAAGAAATAAATGAAATCGATAAGGATAATGAAAATGAGACTATTGATGTCTTACCAAAATGATGGCAATAATGAAAACATATGAGTAGACTAGATAGTAAATCCTACTCTAGTTATCGATCAATAACTTGAATCATTTGAATGGATATCAGATAATAGATTCTTCTTTATTCAACTAGAATATCGATGAATCCTACTAGAGAGATGAAATCATGTTCTTTTAAGTTACAACATGAAGCTTGGGGGTATGCCTAAAATTTTATATATCATGTATGTATGCATATGTGTGTGTATTCAGTACAAGGAATATGGATGCATAACGATGGTTAACACGACACAATTTCACCATTATAAAATTGCAAAAAGCATCGCAAGAAATGTCGAGCACGGACCATCGGCTAAAGGATGAGCAATACGATGATTTTATCGATGCGTGGCATGATAGGATGTGCAATGCTCACATTGAGTGTCCCAAAAGTAACAATTTAAAAAAGCGTCGCATAAGCAATGCTAATTTGCATCGCATAAGTGATGGTAATTAACGTTGCTTATGCAACCTCAATTCTAGTGGTGTTAACAATGCCTTACCGTCGCTTACATGATGGATTTTTGACGAAATAAATTAAAACATTGGAGGCTCTTTGATCGGAATCTTCAGGCATCTAATCAAAGAGCTCTCCAACGTTCGCATTGCACTGCGCTTACGAGATGAAACAATCGCTTGCAAAACTGTTGTTTTGTCTAATCTCTATCTTATTGTCTCCCTCTTTCTATATTTCTCTCTTTCGACCTCTTTCTCTCTTTGAATTATCTCTCTCTCTCTCTATCTCTCTCTCTCTCTTTATTGAAGGTTATTCAAGAAGCCAACCAAGTAAAAAATATGGTTGACTATTGTAAGTACGATTCCCATTCTTTGTATATAATTTAAATTGTGTTATTTTCATTAGTTAGCATACTCACACTTATTGATATGCACACATACACTTATACATGATGAAGATGCACGTTCACACATATACACATGCACATACACACACATATATACACACACATACATGTGCACATACACTTACACATATACACATATACACATGCATATGCACAAACATTTCTACTTCACGAGACTCCTGGGGACCTCGACCCCCCTCTCCCTCCGTAGATGGGGCTACATGGCAACCATATCTAGGTTTGCCTCTCATAGGATCCCACTCAACCTTTGTTCCCTGCTTGATGTTCCTATCTCAGAAGCACAAATCATTGAAGTCATTGATGCCCTCCCTTGTGGTAAAAGCTCGCGGCTGGATGGGCTCACTAATGAGTTCTTTAAGTCCTTCAAGTTGGTGGTCGCCACCCCACTTCATTTGGTCTAGCAAGAGGCGCTCGTGTTTGGCACGCTTTTGACTTGTCTCAACAATGGCATTATCAAGTTAATACACAAAAAGGGGGAAAAGAACAAAATTGAGAATTGGTGTCTGATTACAATGGTCCAAACAGGATATAAGATCATTGCCAAAGTCATAGCCAACAGAATTTCCAGCCATCTAAGAGTGTGGTTAAGCAAGGACCAAAAAGGTTTCATCAAAGGCAGATCAATTTTGGAAACCATTATAGATATCTGTGAAGGTCTCCACTTCGCAAATGAGTCAAGACAAGATGTGGTCTTCCTCAGATCGACTTTGATAAAGCCTATGATAGGTTGGAATGGGACTATATTCTACAGTCGCTTGAAGATCTCGGATGTAGTCAGAAACTCACTAAGATGATCTCGACCCTTCTAGGAAACAGGTCGACTCAAATTAATGTTAATGGCAAACTTTCAAAGGTGATCAAACTTAGAAGATCGATTAGACAAGGGTGCACGTTGGCTCCCCTTCTCTTTTCCATTGCCATGGAAAGGCTTAACTGGTTGGTGGAACAACAAGTGGAAGCAGGTAATATCAAAGGCCTCCGATTGCGTCATGACTATGGCCAGATCACCATGAGACTTTTGCCAATGACATGAACATGTTTGTCCACAATGATAGTACCAGCCTTGAAACATTTTGGAAGTGCCTGGATACTTTCTATGAAGCCTATGGATCCAAAATAAACCACTCTAAGACCGCTTTCAAGGCTATTGTCGGGATCCACCCTGACCTTCACATTGATCACTGTTGTCAAAACATTGCACAAGGCCAAATCTTTCGGCTTCTTGGGATTCCCTTGGGGTTTGGTATCTCGATGGATCAACGGTGGAACTAGGTGCTGGCCAAACTAAAAACAATCCAAACTATTGGAGAGGTATGCAAATCAATCTCGCTGGTCGTGCAATGGTTATCAACACATTCCTCATATCATCGACCCTTTACTTCCTTTCTTGTTGGAGACCAAAAGAGCAACATCTATCCAAACTAGAAAGTATTTGCAGAAAGTTCCTTTGGATGAGCGACCATAATAGGAGGGGGGTGCCTAAAATCAAGTGGTCCATCTACACCAATCAGAGAGATCGTCGGGCCTTGGCATTCTAGACATTGGGAGCATGGCTAACAAACTTGCGACAAAATGGTTGATTAAGGCATGGTGCAATGGGGAGGCCTCATGGGCCAAGTTGATCTTCAAAAACAAGAACGCGTTGGCTCTCATGGGATTCCCAAATTGGAAGAATCATGATATTCTAACCCTTTTGTTTTCCTTGATCCTAGTCTTCCCAAAAGGCTCGAATCTTGTGTGCGCCCTATGGAAGAAAGGGAATAAAGTCAAAAGCTTCACAAGAACAAGTGAAGATTGCAAGTGGGCAGCCCGTTTCAGATAAAATGACTCTATCTGGTACCCGATCCATGGCATCTGGATCGTGG
>CM035409.1:7556611-7629111 GCA_020310875.1 Ceratopteris richardii
GCTAGCCTAACCATGTGTGTCATGCATGTATCTAATGAATCAAACCATCATCCTCAAGACTAACATGTCTTGATCATGATAAATCTATGGCAACATCTAGCATAAGTGAATTGAATGATTGCATAACCACTGACTCCTCAACATCCATATCAACCATCCTCTGAACCAAAGTTGTGTCTACTTGTGCATACTGAGAGCTATCTTGATCTACCACACATTGTGTAGCATGAGAGAAATCTTGCTCTACCACACACTGTGTATCATAAGGGCTATCCCTCTCTACCATACCAAGTGTATTATTGTGCTTCACATTAGCTAACTTCACAACATCAACACCAAGTTCAAACTCATGATCATACTCTATTTCAATATCATCATAATTCTCCAAATGAGCATCTATTGCACAAATGCTATGAACAGTGTTCATTTGGCATGTGGTAGCAAATGTTTCATCTAAATCAATGGCTCTCTCTTGAGCATAATCTTTGTAAAAAAGCCTTACATATGTCAAATTTCCCATCATGCTTACATTTGAGCGTGTATACCCATTTAATGGTAATGGCCTTTTTTCATAGAGGCAAATCAAATAAAGAACTACCATTCTTCATAATAACATCATATTTTGATTGCATAGAAGCCATCCAGTTTTTTGAATTTTATGGTTCATCAAAAGAAACGGACTCATTCTCATTGTAAAGACTAGAGAGAGCCATTGCATAGCTTTTTGATGCAAAGAAAGTACTATGATAGCCTAAACAAGTAGGATATGTCAATGGTGCATATAATTTAGTATCTCTCAAGGTCTACACCAAAACTTTAGGCATAGTTTTTGCCTCCTCTATGTCATCCCTGTGATCAATAAGGCCATCATGTAAATGTGCATCAGAAATGGAACAATCTGCATCATTCTTCGAAACCTATAGAGGTTGAGAAATCACCTCATTTGGATCAACACTTGATTATCCACCTCTAAAGAGAGATAATAAAGTTTCATACACATCTTTAGATCTAACTGATGTCTCCTTGGTACATGAAACTAATGGCTGAATTGCAACTTCCACAAAAGCAGGATCATGGATAATAAAAATGCATTTAGTATGTGGATGATACATATGGTAGTGTTTTATCATCCAGCTTTTTGCATTGTTTAAGCAATAATGCATATGCCAAATAACCAAAGAGATGTAGAGGAGGACATATGGCTTGCAGCCATGCCAATCCTCATATGGAGTGATCAATTGTAGTGGTTTGGTAGGACACTTGTTAAGTACAAATGGTGCACAAATAACAAGCTCAAGCCTAAATCTATGTGGTAAAGCTTGACTTTTGACCATATACCTCACCATTTCCATGAAAGAACTATTCTTTCTTTCAAGAAAATTATTTTTTTGAGGTGTATACAACAATATACACTAATGTTTTATCCCACACTCAGTTAGGACTACATTACAATCAAAAGATATGTAATCTCCCCCTCAATCGGAATGGAGGGTGCCCAATTTACATGTTATAGGTTTTCAACATAATAAAGAATTGTTTAAAGCACATAAACACTTAAAAATCATGAAGTATAGGTAGTTCCCAACTGAAGGTGTCTGCATAAGACCACAAACATCACTATGAACAAGCTCCAATTTATGAGTGGCTCAAACTAAAACATCTTCTAGGAAGGAGGAATGTTGCATGTTTCCCAAATTATAACCTTCACAAACATGTTTACAAAGTGCCTCAAGTTTGGGTAGAGAGAAAACCATTTCAAATTTTTGCAGGAGAAGCAAATTAGTGAAATTCATATGATCAAAGCATGCATGCCAAATCTTTTCATATGAGATAGAATTAGAACCTTTAACTGCAATGTTGAATCATTCACAGATTTCACAGTCTATGACCTTATAAAACCCACAATATAAAATGACAAAATTAATAATCATATCATCATTTGAGAGATCATGAACTATACATTTGTCATCAATAAATTTGAGAACCAAGCCTATCTTGGCTAATTCTAAAATTGATAACATTTTTTCTTGATCAATAGTATTTAGAATGATCTTGCCAACTCCGATTACATGCCAAAAAGATTTGTTAGCACATGTGAAAGTATTCCCTATAGGGACATATTCAAGTGAACTAAAGAAACTACTATGTGAGGTAATATGTTTGGTTGCCCCACTATGAAAGTACCAAACATCTGAGTGTACTACAAACATACATCCATGAGAAGATGGGTCAATGTTGCAAATAGTAGTAAATGCCCATTTTTCATTTTGAAGAAGATTAGAAAACTCTCTTTTAGGTGTAGATGCCTCTACGACAACCATTCCAACCTCTTTCTTCGTTTCCTCTTTTGGATTCAATTTAGGACAACTATTTATGACATGATAATTTTCCTTATAGTATTTGCAAAACTATTTTTGCTGTTCTGTTTTCTTCTCATCTTTGGCTTCCTTCTTCAATGGTGTAGCATCAACAAATAATTTTTGTTTACTAATAGATGATAACCATTTACCTTCTCCCTTTTGAGTAGCTAAGAAATCTTGATTTGTAACTCACATTATTGACCTATTATGTTTGATTGATCTTCCTGTACCAAAATGGAGACCAAATCCTCAAATGTTAAGGCATTTTGCATTTCCTTTCATCATCAATCCAAAAGTAAAAGCAGAACTCTAATATGAATCTAGAAGATCGTCAAGAATAGTCTAAACAAATGAACTATTTGACAAAACTTTATCAACAAATATCATCTCCTCCTTCAAGAATTTGATCTTTGTCAAAAAACTATCCATAGAATCTTCTTCATTCATTTGCTCACTCTCCAATTCTTTTGTGAGGTAAGCAACATCAGCCTCATTTCTTGCCTAGTATAAAATTGTAAGTGTATCCCAAGTATCCTGTACTATCTTGTAGGAGAGAATGTGAGGGATAATGGCATGACTGACAAAAATATCTTTCAATGCATATGTTTGAGCATCTCTACCATCCCAATGAAGTTGCTCTATACTAGCTACAACAAGAACCAAAACACAACCAAGAGATTGAAGATCATCATCTTCAACACCATCTACGTCACCTTCAACAACTGTATTTGCAACTCAAGTAGGACATTTTTAATCACCCTATATAATATTCCACAACACTTTTGCTACCAATACATGATGCATCATATATGCCAACAATGGGTAATCAATACCATCTAATTTACACTCAATATCTAACATACAAAATACATTTGTGCTTTTAGCCATGGCTATTGAATAAGATTATGATGTAGAAAAATGATTGTATCTGAAAATGTTGAACAAAAACACTCTCTTGAGCTTTGCTAAACTTGTATCTGAATTTGAGATGCTTGTAACAACTAACTAAAACTTGTATATATGTTTGGCACAAGAGGATGTAATTGTTTTCTTTACAATGCGGTTTTAAAGCATATCATGTCATACCAAATACTTTTTGCATCATTGAAATATGCACCCAAGGGAGGATGTATGTGCAAACAATTTATTTTTTATCCTATTATTGTAGTTGGATAAATTCAAATTCCGACTGCAAATGGAGGTATTGTTACTCTCAAGAATGCATTCTATGTAGCTAGTATTAATAAAAACTTGATTCCCATTCCTACTATTGCTAATGTGGTACTTCATGTACACTTTGTTGATACCAAATGTATGGTTCATAAGTTTAGGAATGGTGATGTTATTGTGCTATCCCGGACATTATGCAATGGTTCATATCACTTGAATACATATAAGAGAGTTTCCTCCAATGCCTTCATAACACATACTTCTTCTATAGTTGAAATGGAGTTATGACATGCTAGTTTTGGTCATTTGAACTTCAATATTTAGTTTTACTTCCAAAAAAGAATATGGTTATTATTTTGTTGAAACTTGAGTCCATTGAAAAGCATGCATGTGAAGGTTGTATACTAAAAAAATGCATCATTCTTTTTTTCCCAAAGATGGTGCTACACATGCTACACAAAAATTGCAACTTTTTCATAGTGATGTGGTCTAGTAAAGACTCCATCTTTTGACGAGCATGTATACTTTTTTACCTTGCATCATGATACAACATGCCATTCTTTGGTGTATCCTATGATAGTAAAGATTGAGGTATTCTCTTGCTTTAAAATATTTTAGCTATGGCTGAAACATTTTGTGGCAATAAGCTTTTGAATCTTCACATGCATCATGGTGATGAATACATGTCACATGAATTCAACGTTTTTCATTGTGAAAAAGGTAATTTTCATCAATGTAGAGTTCCATATACACCTCAAAAAAATGTTTTTTTTATAGCACAAGAATAAAACAATTCTTGAAATTACACGATGTATGGTTAAAGTAAAGCATCTTCTAGATAATTTTTGGATGGAAGCAATCATGTGTCCAAGATATATATTGAGTCATGGTCCTACAAACGCATTGAGAGTGATTACACCTTATGTGGCTTAAAATGGGTGCAAGACAATGATTATTCACATGTGCATATTTTGTTGTTTAGCATATGCTCTTATGCCATCATAACAACATCATAAACTTGATAGCAAGGCAAATAAATGTATACTTGATGGCAATAGTAGTGAGAGTAAAGGATTTCAATTATACCATCCATTGATAGAAAAACGTATTATAGGTTGAGATGTGGTATTTCCTGAAGATTGAGCTTATCCTTTACTTGAAAGAAGATTTCAGCCAACAATTAGTTCACAAGATGTGTCTGATACATGCATCCCTTTGTTTCAAGGTGGTGCACTTGACTATGGCCATGTACATCATCTAAATGAGGTTTAAAGAGTTGAAAGTTTTCAGCCAAGCATGTTTGAAAATGCCCAAATTTGCAAAGAGGTAAGGGTGAAAAACTCCAGCCAAAGATGGTTGAAAATGTCAAGCCAAACATGACTCAAAATTTGTAAAATTTGCAGCCAAACATGGCTAACTTTTAGCATGATATTCAGCCCACTTCTGATGTACGTTTTGTAGATGTATTACATGATGAGCATATGTCTCTCAAGGATGCAAAACCAAGATGGCTTCAAAAGGCATTTTAAGATAGAAAATCGAGTGCTCCTTTACTTGGTAGATGAAGATCAAGCTCCCACCATGAATCAAGTGATCTTGTGGATTTATCTCTTATTGCAATTGCATGTAACGAAGAGTCACACACTTTTGAAGATGCATGTGATGATTTAAATTGGATGAGTGAAGTGCAATTGGAATAAGATTTTATTCACAAAAATTGTACTTTGAAGTTATGTGAATCGACAAAAGGTAAGAACGCTATTGGTACTAAGTGGGTTTACAAGATTAAAAGAAAGTAAGATGGTAGCATTGATCACTACAAAGGTTATGCAAAAAAATATAACATTGGTTATGAGGAGACTTTTGCACCTCCTTCATGCATGACTACTCTTCATTTTGTGATTGCATTGGCTTTGTATTGTGGTTGGAAGTGAATTAAACAATAACTTTCTTGAATGGGGATTTGCAAGAAGAGATCTATGTGAAACAACCTCCTAGATTTTCCATCAAAGTTCAAGAGCATATGGTTTGCCACTTTCATGAAGATTTGTTTGGACCTAAGTAAACTCAAGATGGATGGTATGAAAAGATACAAAAGAATTTGATAGATCTTGGTTTTACATGTAGTCCAATTGAAACCACACTTTATGTACACAAAGATGTGGTTGATCTTATATTGATTTTTCTTTATGTTGATGGCATTCTCTTGATTAGGTCATGTGGTGAGAAATTTGACTATGTATGGCTGATTTGTAGCATGCTTTTCATGTACATATCATGGTCTTTTGGAGTATGATCTTGGCATCCAGTTTGTACCTGTTGGGGGGGAGGGGATTGTTGTGCATAAAGCAAAGTATATTGAGGAACTAATTCACTATTTTAGTCTTGAGGATTGCAAGCCTATATCGAAACTAGTGGAAATAGGATTAAGGTTCTCAAATAAGGATGCAAATGATGCATTTGATGCATTTGATGCTTCCCTTTATCAAGAACTTGTGTGATGTTTGATATATGCATATAACACAAGACCATACATATAGTATGTAGTTCCTAGTTGAGTTGATTCATGCATAGCCTTGGAATAGGCATTGGCAAATGGTAAAATTTGCATTTAGATATCTCAAAGGCACTTTGAGTTTGGGTTTCTTTCATGGTAGAGATGCTCACTCATGCTTGCATGATTTTAAAAATAGTGATCAGGCCCATTGTTATGATACATGAGTGTCCACTAGTGCTAATTACTTTTTCCATGCAGGATTATGCATATCTTGGTTGAGTAAAAAGAAACCTACTATGATAACATCAATTTGCAAAGCCGAGGATAGGCAAGTATTCACAGCTATAGTGGAATCTATATGAGTGAGATGCTTATTGATGCATCTATGCATGGAGATTGATGCACTTGTACATATTCACATTGATGGGTAGAGTGTAATTGTGGTTGTAAGAAATTTGGTATTTTGTACATTCACAAAGAACATTGAGGTTCATTATTTTTATGTCAAAAAGAACCTTCATGCTAGAGATATTGATTTGGTATATATGCCAACACAAGATAATGTGGCTGACATATTCACCAAAGCTCTTCCCTTTCGCAAAGCTTTAGGCTTATTACCTTGTGAGGCTGATACTTCAGTCCCTAAATGTGTTCACATCATTTGCTCAAGCAGGTTTTGTTACACTTATGTGTCCCTCAAGTAGCTTTAATGTGAAATATTTCCCTATACATGGGCACTTTTTACTCTAGTGCTGGCTAGAGGTTTCTCCCCCATGTAACCATATATACATGATATAATCATATGTGGTGGTACATTTTAATTAGGGATTCACTTATAGCTCTCATTATCCTCATTCTTGTACAACTGATCATGGATCTATAGAGAACTCTTCCAACCATCACCTTTATTGGTGTGTTGATTTCCTTCATTGCTCTTTGTATGTACCTATATTCATGTTTCCTCAATCACTCACACATCTGACATCCTAGTCCTTGAACTTCCAAAATTGGTATTAGTGCATATCACCGCTTTCTATAGGGCATCCTCAACATCCTTCTGGGCATTGTCTCAAAATCCTACAACATTTTTTGAGCATACTTGATGTCATTAGTTCTTCAAAATGACTTTGTTCCATGCACGCAAAAAACTGATTTGAGCTCATTTTGGCTTTTGAACACAATATCGTAGTGACTATGTAGATACTTTTATTCTTTTGTGCCAAACATATATAAAATCTCTTATTTTCCTATATAAGGACCACAAAGTTTGTGACATATCTAGTAGAGCTTGGTTAGGTATCTTTTCTAAACTTTTTGGAGAAACATTCAATTTTTTGCATTAGGGTATAGTCATTAGCCATGGTTGAAAGCAATGGTGTATTTTTCTATGTTGGTTTTCTAGGATAAGCTCGATGGTTCTAATTACCTTGGCATACGTGATGCATCATTTATTGGTGGCAAAAGGCTTGTAGAACATTGTGCAATATGTTGAAATACATCCCCCCACACCTCCAAATACTCTAACAACAGGTGATGCAAGTGGTGTTGAAGATGATGACCTTTATGTTCCTTATCTTGGTTCCTATTGCACCTAGTGCAGAGAGGGTTTGTTGGGATGGTAGAGATTCACATAGACATTCATTGATAGATGTCTGTCAAACATGCCATATACATTAGTGCATGTGCAACAACACATAAAATTTGACGATAAAGCTATGAAATATATTTTTGTTGGGTACAATTCTAAAATTAAGGTTTATCATTTGTATCATCCATTGAATACAATGATTTTGGTTAATCAAGATGTATTAACTATGGAGGATTCAAGTTAACCCATACGTTCATGTACAAAGGAGACATCCATTAACTCAAAAGATGTGTATCACACTTTGTTGCCTTTGTTTACTTGTGACAAAAGTTTTGAATGATCATAATGCTCATTCTATTTTTTATGCTATTATACATGATTCACTTATTGATGAGAAAGTTAACATTGAAGAGGCTAACACTATGCCAAGATGGTTGATGCGAACTTTGAAAGCTAGCAAGTTAGATGCATCTTTCCCATATCGTATAGATTCGAGCTCTCATAGTGCTTCTTTTGGGTCATAGAGGTATGCAATGGCTATTTCTAGTCTTTGTGATAAGGGTGAGACTATATCTTTTGATGACGCACAGAATTAAGAAAATTATATGAATGTTATGCAATCAGATTGTGATGCTATTACAATAAATGGTATTTGGAATTTATGTGAATTTCCCCATGGCAAAAAGGTCATTGACACTTAATGGATCTATTGTTGAAACACAAGCTTTATGGTAGTATTGATTGTTATAAGGCTAGGCTTCTATCCAAAGCTTATGCTCAAGAGAATGGCATCGATTTTGATGAGACCTTTGCATCTATATGCTGCATGACAACCATTCATAGCATCAATACAATTGTAGCTCATAAAAGTTGGAACGCACATCAATTGGACATTAAATTGCGTTTCCAAATGGTGATTTGAATGAAGAAATATATGTATTTCAGCCCTTTGATGACAACATCATTTCCAAGGGGGTTTTGTGAGTTCATTTTGGTAGGATGTGTATAAACACTTGGGATGTCCTAGGTACTTTTGTCCCTCTTTAGGAGGCTCTTTTTCCTCGAGTTATATATATGGATATAACCATAATGGGATACTTATCTTTTGTACACTTGCTTCGTGATACACTCATTCTTGTGCTTCGGACTTCTTCATCTTCTTTGTGTTATTTGTATGCTTCCGTAGTCCTCAAATCCAGAAAGAAGAAGGAAATAGGAGACAACCTCCATTATGAAAAGCAAAACAAGGCAAGAGAATGAAATAACTCCAAGAATTCCAAGTACAAGGAAAAAAGTACAAAAAGGTGTGAGCAAGTACATCCAGTACAATACTTGTAGGTATAGATGCTTTATGAGCAACTTTTTCTTTCTTGGCACCTAATAAACTCTATGCAATCTTGCACTCAAGTCTCCTTCCAAACATAGAACCAATAACTAGAACGCTGATTCTTTCAAGCTCTCCTTGAAGAAGGCCTATTGTGAATGTGAATGATTTGTCTTCTTGAGGACCAACCTTATATAATAACAAATTAGTATACTCTTTGTTACCTTTTCTTTGCATACGTCCCTCTCTCTAACTCTATCTCTTCTTGTGCCAAATGTGCATCTTGTTCTCTCCATGCTCTCTTAAACTGTATGTACACTTTCCATTATTCCATCCATATATGTCTTCTTTTCGAGATACTTTGGAGTAACCACCCTCTCCTTGGACGTCCATCCCTTGGCATCATATTATATCTTGAGAATGAAACCACCCACTACTCAATACTTTGTAATGCTTTATGATTTTTGTACAAAAATCAAAACCCAATAGGATGCTCATGCTTAAGTGTTTCAAACTATCCTATAGTGATCCTCTCTTATATTTTGTAGCAAGTTTAGTGCAAGTTATCCAAAAACAAAATTTTTCATTTAGGTACATCTAGTTGTTTTGATTATTGCTAAGGTTTTGAAGCACATAAAAGGTGAAGAATTAAACTACTACAATGAAGGGTTTGATCAACACTCTTGGATCCTCTAACACCACTAAATGCTCCAAATTTGTGGTCATGTAGAAGCTTACCCCCGATTTTTTAGGAGCTACATAGAGAATGACCAGTGAGCACGTTGAGACGGTTTTCTCCCAATTGACTGAATCAAATTGCTTCAAACTTTGAAAGCTTGTAGTAGACTTTGCATGGATTCCAAGAAGCTATAGAACTTGAAAAATGATCGAAAAGTGACTTAGATATGAGCATTCAAAGTATACTGTTTTGAGTGACCATAGCAGAGAAATCAATAGATGTACTCAATGATGTATATGTATTATGGAACATGATTTTACAAAATCATTGGCACAAAAATGATGCAAAATGATAGTGGGATCAGTGAGCTATAGAGTGAGCTACTCAATCCCTACTAATGATGAATGATAGGCTCTCAAAGGGAGTTTGTTTGGCTATGAGATTTCCAAGCCTTTTTATAAGTGCTTACTTCAAATTTGAATTTGAATTCAAATTTGGCTCTCACTAAAAAGTTATCCCCGTAATCTAGGAGATATTCTCTCAATCTAAAGTCGTGACTTCCATTCTATCTAACTGCGCGAGTTTGTAGCCTTTTACAATATTCTCCAAAGGTAAAACCTTTTACAATGGTGAATCATTAAGCTAGTACAAGGTATGCTTCATATGAGCCATCAATATCTTCTCCAAGTCCTAGTCAAATGTGAAGGAATGGATTTGCACCAACATCCTTGCCATTCCATCTTTTTGCAAGGTCCTCCACCATATTGAAATCACCACAAATTAGCATGTTGTGGGGCAGCGAGTCCAAGGAGGCCAAGGTGTTCATTCTCTCCATCTCCCCATTAGGGGCATACATAGAAACTAAAGTAAAGCGAAAAGGGGCACCAACGAAAACGGCAATCCATCGATGGCACTCATCTTCAATGGAGTTCACAAGATTTTCAAACCAAAATTGATTAATACCAATTACCGTCCCACCTGGACAATTCTTTAATGTACTATATCATTTTTTTGAATTGAAATATTTTATCTCTTTGAGCAATGTATAATCAAAGTTCATTGCTTTTTTATTATGTTGTATTGTGCTTATCTTAGCTTCATATATGGTCAACTAAAGAAAGGATAGTACCCTCATTTAAGTGAGAGAGTTCTATGAAGGCTTCACTTGAAATCTCTAAAATGCTTGAAATCACATTTAGCATGATGATATTCCCTTTATTGAATGCGTTCACTCCTATAACAAGAAAATAGGGCATGCAAAGTATAACAGAACAAATAATGGAATACTTCTCAAAAGTTATGTTCACTGATATATGTGGCCTCGCTCTGCTTCTGGTGGAACATCCTCGGGCTCGAATTGTGTGGCATGGGTGGGGTGCTTCCAAGTCTCTTTCTCCACTAAAAAATTATATTCCTCTAGCAAATGGACATATGGCTTATACTGTAATTCACTAGACATTATATGTCCGTAGGGGGCGATAGCGGCAAAATAAGATGACTTCAGAATAACTTCTTTGAGATTTTCCATCACGTGGAGTTGCACATCTACGCGAGCAGAGTGTGTCTTACCCAGTTCTTTGGTGGTCTTTAACCAAGTTGGCGGAGGTAATTCGTAGGTGTCCTGTCCTTCATGGGAGGAGCGGTTGCAACATGTAAGGGGACATACTCTTCTTCGAATGTTTCCTCGACAGGGATAGGTATCATTTCCTCAAGTTCCGATAGATCAGGTGGTGACTCTAGTCGAGGGGTTCTATCATATTAGATACTTGGTATTGTAACTCTTGTACTTTCATTCGTAGCATGATCAATTCTTCCAAGAGATCCGGTGGTGCCACTTCTTGTACAATAGCGGGTCCCAAAGAATCTTTAACCAACAAAGCTTTATTGGTGTCCTGGAGGGCTTGACATTCTTCCTGCAAACGGTCATAGTTTGCAAGCACACGTGCATGGTCTTCCAAGAGGATCTGCATCGATTCGGGGGGAATGGCTTGAAAGCAAGACAGACTAAGAGGTGTATCCGGATTGTCCAATGCAGATTCCAAATTCTCACAATTTTTCTGTTGCAGACGTTGATTTTCCTCCTTTACAGCATTGAGGTGTCGATGAAGAAGCGCCATATTGCGTGACAGTTAGGCATTTCGCATCAAATGAACATCTAATTGTGATTCAACTTCTTTCACATGTTCCTGTACTTGAACTTCAAGAGTTTGTTGCCGCGTCTGATGTTCGGCTTCCAAGTTTTGATACTTTATGTTAAGCTCCTCATTTTATAGTGTGAGGGCATCTAAACGTATATGTAGATCTTGTGTAGTCCATTGTAGGGCGGAATGTTGTTGCCCAAGACGATGAATATTCAACATTAATTTGTTGCAGACACTTTATCATTTGCTGGATAGCAGCATCAATGGTGGATGACGAAGATGATGCAAGGGTGGGGAATGCGACATGCGGGGTATTTTGTAATGCAATGGGATTGGGAGTAGGGGTAGGGATAGTGGATGCAGTGGCGAGTGACGGAAGTGGCGTGCGAATAGATGACATATGAGAGGTGGTACGTGGTGTGGTGGACGCATATAATTGTGCATCTGGAGAAGCTGTGGGTGAAATGTCCATGTCACCAGTGGAACTTTCAGTGATTGCTATATGAAAGAGTGAGGTCGGAGCGATGGTGCATGGTGGTGGGTGCAATTGTGTGGTGACTGATGAGTGTGGTGGTGTGCTTGGTGGCCATAGAAAGGGGACTTGGGGACGAAGCTCAGGAGAGGGTCTTACAAACGGAATAGGTGTAGATCGGGGCTACAAAAAGGATATAAAAGAAGTATAGAAAGAGGTGGGTTGTGTGGAGATAGTAAAGGAGTATAAGGGGTTAGTGGTATATGAGGGAAAGTGAGGGGGCAGGGAAATGATGGGTGGTGTCATGATAGGTGGAATGGAAACAGGGGGAATGGAAGCATTCATCAAAATTGGGCTGGAGATAAGGGGCCAAATTGAAATGGGGGATGCAATACAAACCTCAGGGTTATCTACAACATCAGAGGAGGTCAAGGTTGGGACTGGTTGAGGGGGGAGGGTTTCACTAAGGGTATATACAAGGGAAGTGTCTTCCTCGATCAAGTTGATCATGGAGGAACCCACAGGGGGGTGCTGATGTGATGGGACCAGTAGGGATGTGAATGCATGTACCTGGGCATTTAAGAATATGAACCCGTCGAGGGTCGAACTTGGGTAAGGGCTTTTGTAACAAATATTGTAATGCTTCTGCCATGTCGACATATTTAACCAGCTCATGCATCGTAGAGATAAAAGTTTCTTCGAAGCCACTGCTAACCAATTCCTGTTGTAAGATGGCTTCACTTTGTTCTTCTGTTAATCTGGTTCGTGCCCAAACTTTATTCATGTTATTGTAGAGCCATCAAATGGCAATGGCGTAAGCTGTTGCTTCATCCGTTTCTTCTTCATACGTGCTAACTTCTCCTGAAACTTCAGCATGTGCTTCTGATTGGTGTACTTCTTCCTCGCTAGCTTCAATATCAGCTTTGCCTTCAATGGTCACTGTACAATTGTCATCTTCATCTTCAGAATCTGCATTCACCCCTTTGATGGTGTAGTGGGGTAAGTCGAGCATTCAAATTCTTGAGAGACGGCATGGGTATCTAAAAACTGAAAATTACTAGACAATACATCAAGGATCTCAAAATCAAACGTAGTATTGATGTCCTTAGTGCCCAAACTCGTAACTAGGAAGGTGAAGGAATTAGAGATGAATGCAGAAGTTGCTACGCGAGCTTCTATAGTCGTGGTGGCCATAGTCGTAATGTTAGTAGGGACGGTGGTCTCTGCCTGTGAAACTTCACGGAGTGTGGCAGAGCGGCTCAGGTGAACGCGAAGAGGGGGAATTGTTGGTTGTGGTTGAACTTGAGATCATTGAGGCAATGTTTTAGGTGTGGGCTCAGGTGATGGTGACACCGACACTTGTAGGCATGGAATGGTGCCACTCATACACTTGACTCAATGAGGTTTGGGGGGTCTCGTGGTCTTCTTGGAGCCTTTATATTGTTTCAATCGCTCAGTGGGTAGGGCTCTCTCTATAGTAATGTCATAGGCCAGACACATGTATATGATGCATGTGAGAGCACAACATCCATGAACGAGCTTCTTCTTCTCCCACTGATAACCGGCCAATAAAAGTTGATCTTGAATATAGGTGGCAATATTAATTTTTTGAGGCCCTGTGGTGGCCAAATACAAACCAAACCAAAGATGCTTATGAGGAATCGTAAATCGCTCTTGTGCAAGGAAGGCAAAGTGTTGTAGACAGATTCTCAGCAGAGTGGTTAACTAAGGGGTAATGGTTGAGATGACTGGCCATTCATCAACATCGCTTTGCTTCATTGGTTTTGCGATGAGACACTCCTTTTCGGTGGGCGTACGAGTGTCGTGAATCTTAAGTGCACTCCTGATTAAATCTAGAGACAATGTAAACTTCTTGAAAGGTGGGTCATTCACCAAGGATGGTAATATGAAGATAGGGTCCAATTCCTTGCGCTCCTGCTCTCTAATAGAAGCCACTAAATAATCACACCGATAAAAATCCAGTTTTGAGGGTTCTGCACTGAAATAATTTGCAAATCCTGCTCTCTGCCATATAGGTTGAAGATCTTCGCTATTCTTGAGATTCTCAAATTCTTGTGAGAAGAATTGATAGCATCTCCACACGTTGGAAACATATGTTAGGTTAGCTTCATCTATGAATTTTGTCTCTCTCAGGGGCCCTACAAGCCCTTGAAATGAGTGTGCCTTGCTACTTACCCTTTTTGTATGTCCTTGAGGAGGGTCTTCAATGGGCATCGGTCCAGTAAAACCCTGGAACTCCATCGGAATAGCCTTAGGCAAGCTCTCAAATGGAAGAGTTGAGAAATCCATGACAGGCCGCCCAAGTGTTGCGCTTGTCGAGCCTTTCGTTTGCATGATGGAAAGCTAGTGTTGTGGACCTAAGCTAAAGTGAAGAGGAAAACACACTAGTCATGCAAAATAATTAAGATCCCAAGAAGGTGAGACATCCATTCCTTTCCACCACCAAAATGCTTTCGATGCAATGTGTGATTTCAACAATGTGAGATGAAAAGTGCATGTTTGAGTGTGAGTGGGAGTGTGTGAGGTGCATGGCTTTACAATTGATTTCAAATGAGTACTACCTACAGAGTTAGTGTATATTACAAGGACAGTGGTGATATGAATTTGTCTAACTGGGTCTGCATGCAGTGGTTAATAAGAGTGTTGTTTTTGCTAAGTCGATGGTCAAGATGAGCTGGGTGGAGAGTCATCGTGATTATAGAAGGCTTAGGGATCCATTTGTGTGTCACCCGGGGGGTTAGAAGAGATGAAGTGTAATTTACAAAGGAAGGTGTGTGGGGTTTCTAGTAGTCTCAGAAAAGGAGTTGACTAAGGTTGACGCGTAAACTAAGCACTTTTTAGGTACCCAGAGCTGGTGAGACTTCGACTGAGCTGTTACCAAGGACTTGGGCACCCGAAATTGTTGAATGTCTTGCCTTGATCGAAATTGAGAGGGATGTCGAAGATCTGGAGTGTTTGACTCATGGGGTACAGCCGCCTTGCATATCCACCTTAGTTGAGGGTATGCCTGAGTGGACTATCTAACGAACTGCTCTAATGTGTTGCCTTGATGAGTATGTGGATGATGTGGCCCTCTGGCTTGTCGAGGATGAGATATCATATCCACATGTTGTTTTGGAAAAGAAGGGAGATCCACTACACTCTTGCTTGGAATTGGTGATTGTGGACATTCATTTGAGGATTGAGTCTTACGCTGCCATACTTGTCGGATTCCGATCTGTCTATCCCATTTTTGCTCCTAAATGGGTGGTAGTTCTTATGTGGGTTCGGTAGGGTGTGCTGACATGCACAAGGTTGTGGGAACTTTTGTCACATCCAACACCTCTCTATGTCGACTTTGGAGGGGTAGTTCATGATATTCTCCTGCAAGTTCCAACTGAAGCACACTTTTGTGAAGATTCAAACTCACTGAGTAATGGTATAACCATTCCTGGCCTAGGATCATAGGTTCTATTAGATCATCATCATGACAAACCAACAGATTTACCATCAAGGTCACATTTTATATGGATAGGGGTAGCTCGACCTCGCCTATGCAAGAGGTTTCTAATCCACCTAGTCAAATGAGATAGGCTTCAAGAGGCTTAATTTCATATTCCCTACAAAGATAGAGTCGAATTGCATTTGTGGCTGCACCCGAGTCAATTAAAGCCTCACGTTGCATGCACGTGGGTTCCTTTCCTAGAGTGATATTAATGAACGGTCTCCTATCAATGATACTAGGGACATCTCTTCCTCCAAATTGGCACATAACTACAGGATATCGTGGGGTGTCCACCGATTGAGGTTCTCTATCTACTCCTCTCCTTCGTAGCCTCATTCGCCTAATGCGTTCCAATACTTTTGCTTGGGATTCAGCTCTAATTCGTTCCTCTTCTTCCTTTCGCTTCTTGGGAAGAGTTAGTCGTTTAAGCATATCTGCGGTTAAAGGTTCGTGATATAGCTTAACTCGACATCCACTAATATAATCAGGCGATACTTCTCCTTCAAGAGTTGCTAACTGAACTGCACCACTAGTCGAGATCCTATTAATGATCATGGGTCCGTAACCTCGTTTCTCTAACTTGCGAGCATGTTGTTTCACGGTGTAAACTAGCACCAAATCTCCTACTCTTAATCCCTTGTCTTTAATATGAGCATCAAAGTAGGCTTTCTGTCTCTTCTTAGCGGCATAAATTCCTGCTACTACTTGCAATCTTGTCTCTCCCAAATGCTCTAATTCAAGTATTCTTGAGGAAAGCTCATGACCTGTCCATTCCTACTCCTAAGCGAACTTGAGTGTAGGTATCAAAAAATCCAAAGGCAAAACGACATTCTCGCCAAACACCATTTGGAATGGTGTAGCATTAAGCACTATTTTATAGGATATGCGATAAGCCCACAAAGTGTGTTGTAATTGTTGATCCCAATCCAAACGTTGATTATTCACTATTTTGGTGAGAATGTTGCACAAAATCTTATTAGTACTCTCAGCCTGTCTCTTAGCTTGTGGATGGTATGGTGCTGATTTCTTGTGTACAACCATAAAGTCTTGTAATAAATATTCAATAACCTTGTTTGAGAAGTGAATACCCCTATCGCTTACAAGCTCGATAGGAAGTCCATATCTTGTGAAGACATTCTCGAATAAAAACTTAGCAGTGGTGCGTGCATCGTTTTTCCTTGTAGCACCCATTTAGTAAGATATTCAATGGCAACTATGATGTACTCAGCATGGGAATTCCTTGCAGGGGGATTAATAGGTACCACAAAATCTATTCCCAATTTTGAGAATGCACGCCCTCCCATCATGGGCCGTAGGGGCATCTCATCCCTGTGTATGGGATACTGAGTCCTTTAACATATATCACATTGTTTGACATAGGTGTGGGCATCCATATGCAGAGTGGGCCACCATAATCCAAAAAATAATATGGTGTTGATAACGTGATCACATCCAAAATGGCCTCCTGCTACACCCTAGTGTGCAGCTTCCAATAGATTAAGATATTCGCTTTTGTGCACACATATCCTCAGACAATCTTCTCATCCTCACTTATACAAATTATCACCAATGAGCTTGTATTCTAAGGCCTCTTGTTCTAAGCTACGTCTACATGCTATCGACATGTCCTCTGGAAAGTTTTGTGTCCTTAGGTAGATAACTAAAGGTTCACTCCAATCTGGCGTTAGGGTTACCTGGTACAAAGTGGCATGTTCTATTGGGGGTCTATTACCGCACTTAGGACATTCATCACAGAGTTGTCAGACATCTTTTTCCATTGATGGCCAATACACACCTAACCTTTTTAAGTTTGATAGTGTCGCTTGTCTAGAATGGTGTTGCTCCAATGCACCTACATGTGCTAATTGCTACCAATTGTTGTACTCTTGTTCTTCTACACAACAGGCAAGGATATTGTGATGATTTTGCTTATAAATACTTCCTATGAAAAGTTGATATCTCTGCACTCTCACAAGCTCTTTCTCTTAGGTTTTTACTTGAGGGTTCTTAGGTCCATATGTCAGTACTAGGACTAATGAGTTGACCCATTCAGGGACAATCTCAACATTGAAAAGATATGCATCTAATAGCTCATTTGCTACCCCAGAAGCCGCTTCTCCGAAAGTTATCCTAGAGAGGTGGTCCACTCTTAAGTGTTTTTTCCTCTTTTTAGCTACTTCTTCAAAATCACATTCCATCAACAGTAAAAACCAATGTATTCGTCTACCCGTGTTGCATGGTTTGTTAACCAAATGCAAAAGAGCTTGGTGGTCGGTAAAGAATTTAAATGTATTTGCCAATAAATAATGGTGAAACTTCTTCAACACATAGACCATTCCTAGTCCCTCTCGTTCAGTAGTGGTGTAGTTTCTCTTTGCAGCGTTCAATTGCGTGCTGGCATATGCAATGGGTAAATCTATGTTGCCCCTCCCCTGTGGGTTGTGCCAACACACATCCTATGGCATGATTAGAAGCATCTACGTGTACATAGAAAAGGTTTATTCCAATCAGGCACCACTAGAATAGGTGCAAAACACAATCGTCGTTTAAGCTCACTAAAGGAACTCTCGCATTCTTTGTCCACTCAAAATTGGTTAGCAGGTTGTAGAGTGGTTTAGCAATGATTGGATACATATGTATAAATTGTCGATAATAACCACAATGGACCATAAATGCTTGTACTTCTTTAATGTTCTTTGGCATGGGTAATTCATTGATTACTTGAACCTTATTTTCATCCGTGGACATTCCATTTTTTGAGACTATATGGCCGAGTACCTGGCCTTGTTTGACCTAAAAATACACTTCTCTGGGTTTAAATAGACTTGATATTCCCTACACTTTTTAAAGATGTGTTCGAGCTCAGGGATGTTCTATGGTCTAAGCACTTAGTGAGCACACAGGTCATCCACATATACTTAGGTTCTTTCTTAAAAACTCTTTGAACACATGGCACATCAACCTTTGGAAATTTGCAAGTGCATTTGTTAGCCCAAAATGCATTACGCGAAATCCAAATATACCCCACTCAGTGGCAAATGCCATCTTGTGTTGGTCCTCGGGGGAAATGGCAACTTGGTTATAGCGCGAGAATCTGCCAAGGAATTTGTACACTTCCTTGCCTACAACTCTTTCCAACAAGTGTTCTGTAATGGGTAGAGGATAACTATCCCTAACGGTGGCAGCATTGACCTTCTTTAAATTAATGCACACTCTCAGCTTACCATTCTTCTTAGGCACGACTACAATGGGTGAGACCCATTCGGTGTGTTTTATTTCGTAGATGAAGCCAGCTTGTATGAGTCTGTCTATTTCTTCCTTGATTTTCAATGCATAATTGTCATTATACATATAGGGCTTTTGCTTAGTGGATCTTGCCTCCATGGTCATGTGTATCCTATGGGAACATATGTCAGGATCTACCCCTTTCAAATCTTTGTAACTCCAAGAAAATACATCCCTATACCTCTTCAATAGAGCAATCAAACTTTCTTCTTCCTCGTCATTTAAATCATGTCCTATGTAGGTGCATCGTTCTTCTCCTTCCTCGATTGCCACTACAACTTTCTTCGTGGTTTCCTTATTGTCATAGGCTTATCCTGAACTTTTGTCTCTTTTGGGCATTTGGATCATGATGTTTCGATCTTCCATCGAATATTTCCTAAAGTTTTCTGGCACTTCCATCAAGGGTTCTTCCTCCTCAGTTTTCACACTCTTTTCCTTCCTCACCTTTTGATCTCATTGACTAGATCTTGAATTTTCCTTTTCCTTCCTAGGGTTGGTGAGTTTTGGGGACATGGCTTCTACCCAGCCCAGAAATTCCTCTTCCGATGAACATTCAGGTGTGTTCAAACCTACTTCCCATCCCATGTCGTTCACTTGCGTACTGCATTCAAAGATTTTTTCTTTAAGATGATCTACTTCTGTTTCTTCTCTAACTAGGCCAACAGTGAAGGTGGATGTATCATAACTTGTTTTTCACAATGGGGAGTCCATTGTTCTTCATTAATTACAATATCCATAGTTTCTAAAATCTTTTCCCAACCATGGGGTTTGAATTCCTCGTCTGGAAATACTACTGAGACACATGTTGGATCCTCAATGGGTCTGTAAGTGTGTCCTACTCCTGATGTCCTTGTTGTAGCATGCTCCTCCTCCTTGGCTGCAATTTTACACATCCACAGGTGTGTATCCTCATGCAACCATGATTGATCTGATGTTAAGGAATGTACCAATTCCTTCTCCTCTTCGTTTCTATGTACCGTGTTCCATTGCAAAGGTGGTACATCCCTATGTGAATAGTCTGTGAGGATCACTTTTGTGGTTACTCTTAGGTGTTGTAGGTACAAAGATTTGGTTCCCCAATCTTGTGCAACCTGCAACTGTCGCATAAAAGTTCTACCTAAGAGCATCTCATATGCTTTATTCTTTCCAAAATCACATATTGCAAAGGTGTGATCAAATTCTACTCCGCAAGTCGATAGAGTAATTTCTTCCAACAATCTTAAGGGTCTTTCTATGTGTCTGTCTGCTATCTGTAGTTTCATCCTAGTAGGTCTAGGGGCTGGTTTTCCCCAACATTTCCATAGTGAAGTGGTTGTGATGGCTACACCTACACCTGTATCTAGAATGGCTTTGGTAGTGTGACCCTTGTATGTAATGGGCAAATAAGCGCTACCTTCCTCTCCTTCACTCGCATCGCCCACTTTATCTAGGGGTATCTCAGGCACCTTTCCTCGTACACTAGGTCTAGAGGAGGTTGTGGCTAATTCTAGGAACTGGTTTGCTACATGTTTCCATAGTTCAGGTTTGATCTTCAACAGCTCGTCCAAGGTCAAATGGCATTGCACTTTGGTGTTCCTAATAGCTTCCATATTTCTAGGAAGAACTGAGTTCTCTCGCCTTACTCGAATGGTGGGGGCTTTCACTTGAACTGAACAGTCTTCCCAAGGGCCCGTAAAGTGAGGTAACTCTTGCAAAGAGTTAGATTCAAAACTAGTGTGCTCACTTGGCCAATCATCCACTTGATCTCCATAAATAGATGGGATATATGTAGGGAACTGTTCTCCTGAGTCATCAATCTTGAGTATGGGTGGTCAAGATTCTTGTTCCTATCTCCATCTTTCTTCTTGAATCCCTTTCAAGATGGCGTGTGAATCCATATAACCCATTTGATGATTTTCTAAATCCAACCTAGCATGTTCAAATAGAGTGGTCTTCAAGGCTTCCATTGGGCTAGTTTGTGTGCTAGAGCTGACTTTCTCTGGGTTAGATATGACTTGTCCTAGTTTCTCTAGGAGTCCTTGAAAATGTAACTTAGGCCTGGCCATAATTTCCCAATTGAGGTATTAGGAGGCTTCAAACATTTCCTGGTCTAATTCCACCATTTTCATGCACACATTGGTTCTCTCAATTCCTAAGTCAGCTCGAGGGTAATTCTTGCTAGATTCTCCTACTTGTGGTCCTTCTTGTATTCTTGTGTGATAGGATTTGAACATCATATCAAGGTTTTCTTGGGTGGGGTGTGCTAGTACTCATCCTGGTTTAGAGGTGATTATTCGTGGTTTAGTCTCATGTTATGTCATTTCTAAGATTTTAGCTCTGGTTTCCCATAGGTTTTCCTCTAACTCAGTGATCTTTTTACCTCATTTCCATTTGTGTTGCCCTCGTGACTAGTTCTAGTTTTCTTTCCTGTTGATTCTCCTACTTCACTGGCTTCAGCTATTTTTCTTGGGTTTTCAAGTTGTGTTTGCCTCTATGCTTGGGCTCTAGTAAGTTCCTGGATGGGTATGTATTGAGGTATAGAACCTTCGGAATGCTGTACTATGCCTATCACATTGATGAGCCTCACTTTTGTAGAGGTGTTCACAGGGTTCTTGGGGCAGTCTCTTATGAAGTGATCCTTTTCACATTCAGGGCAAAAGCCTTGAATATTGAAATATTGCGACTGTACTGCAGTTGCTGCATGTGGACAATCTCTTATGAAGTGGTCTCCTTGGCATTTAAAACATGGTCCTTTGGGTGCTTGTGGTCTTAGTTGTCTAGCCTGCAGTCTCGGGTTGGGGTTTGTGTACATGACTTGAGCATAATGTTCCTAGTTTTGCTCATACACAAGGTTCTCATAGTAAGGGTCTGAGTTTTTTGGTGACTCCGTGTAATATGCTCGTGGGCTATCCACATGCGTGGAGTAAAAAAATGTTTGTATTAGGGTCATTATCTATTATTAAAGGGGTCGTGGGTACTAATGCCATGTTAGAATTCTCCTCTGGTGTAGCATACTTTACCGAAACTACATTAGCAGGGGGTGGAGGTTGTTGTCCTAGGATAGGTTGCAGTCTTGGCTGTGCTTGATATGGCATTTGATACTGAGGGGGGGATTGATAACATTGTTGTGGCTGGTACTACCCTTGGTATCTACCTGGCTGATATTACTGAGGGTAGTTCTGCCTAACCACTTGTTTGTTATATGGACAATCCTGAGCAGTGTAGTTTGTGTACCTTCGCTCTATAGTACAATACACTCTGTTGGAGTTCCCTCTGGGTTGGAATGCATGTGGACACATGTTCGCCATATGGTAGCCTCCATAGGTATAACACCTTTAAGGGGGGCTAATTTGATGTCTGGCTTGCTAGAAACTCCCAATTGTTTGGTCACTTGTTCCGCTAAGTCCTCTATTGAGTTGGAGCGCCTGGATGAAGTTTCTGTGGTGCTATCCGAGTCTCTATGAACCTTAGGAAGTTCTAGATTGTCTCCTAAGTTATCCTCTATGTCCAGACAGATATGTAAACACTGATCCAAGGTTCTTGGCTCTTTCAAGAAGACCTATGCTCAGCTTAGCACTCAGAAGGCCATCTATGAACAAAGCTATCAATTTAGCTGGAGTGGGTACTTCCAAAGGGGAGCATCTTTCTATATACCATCTAAGTCTTCGACCGGCCATCCTCACTGTCTCTTGAGGGGTTTGTTTGAAGGTGTGTATCAAAGAAGACGTGTTGTGTCTGATTCCACTCTTGGAAAAGTCCGTAATGAAGGACTCCATCATGTGGTGAATGTCTCTAAATTGATGTTGGTGCAATGGTCAAAACCAATCCAACGCATCACCCTTTAGAGTGAGTCCAAAAGCATTAAATTGTGTAAAAATCTCTTCAACTTGTCCAACTTGTAGCACCTGCTTGAATTCTGCCACGTGCTCATAAGGATCTCCCGATCCGTCAAAACAATTCTTCATAGCCTTCATTAATTGAGTAGGTCTCAAGGCTCTAGGGTAGTCTCTTGGCCTAGGTAGGGGAAAACCGTCCCCACCCCTATGCACCCTATGATCTTGGAGAGATTCTCATTCAACCCTTCTGCTTTCGGTAGGGGCCCTCTCCCTTCTTGCATGATGGATGAAGCTACTCTCTGCACCTTCCTTGTTCTTCTCTCTATGTCCTTGAGATGTGCCATCACCCAAGTTATCCTTAGGTGCTTGTGATTTTACTATGGGAAAACTAATTCTCCTCCCCATGTATACACGTCTTCCATGTTATGTGACCTTATACATTCGTTCTGAGGTGTCATCTAAGTATACTACCTTTCTTCGAATCTCAAGGTCTTTTAGTTCATAAATCATATTTGATCCTACCGCATTAGGATGCTCTGGCCTATATCTCCAAAAGGCTTCATCAATCTCCTTATTCCATAACAATTCTATACTCCTATTGTCTTGGGGCATCCACTTAGGAGTTATCACCCTTGTTAGTATAGATTTTCCTCTTGATGTTATGGGTTCCTCAATCTGTTTACCATGTCCTTCCACATCTATGTCTGCATTCTCTACCATCTCTCCTAGGTCATTGGTTGAGTTTGCCCTGATTGCGACAATATACATGGTCCCTTCCTTGTCTATGTAAACCTCGTCTCCAAACTTAACGGTTGGATGTTCCAATCCCATAGGTTGATCGGGATTATATAATTGAATTATTGACCTATGAGGGCCATCCCCATATACCCCGGCACCCAATCTATTCATACAAATGTACTCCAACTGAGTCTTGTAGGGTCCCTCCATCTTTTCTAGGTGGACTACATGAAATGATACCCCTGGTCTACCCGTGTTGAAAGACATATCCGAGTCACTTGTATCTGAGCTAACCTTGTATGGATAACTGCCTAGCTGTTGTGCCCACAATCGTGCTATAGTTCTTATGCTAGCCTCGGAAGATCGGACACTCTATTTATCACTTTTCCCTAAGGATTTCCTAGACCTCAGGTTCATTAATCCTAATCTCACCTTGTCGCACTCACCCCTTTAATTCGGTCAATCACTTAATTCTTTTTTAATTTTCTTTAGAGCTTCTTGTCTTGTTTACATTTGTCGCAAGGAATCATTTTGATGTGTTCTGATTTTAATTCATTTGAGCGTTGTGTATTCAATTCACAAAAATTCCTTTAGGCTTGGTCCCTTCATCCTGTTAGTCGGCCGTTGGAGTGGGATAGATGTAACGGATGTCAGATGTAACGGATTTTTTTTGAAACACGCGCGAAAAGTTGTTACACGCATCTTGTAAAATCTTTATAAAGCAATGTAAAGAGAGTGGTCAAAAAAAGAGGGGAGGACGTTTTTCTGGAATTGCCAGACTGGTCATCTGAATGTTTGTGAGAACATTGTTTAACACTGTTGTGAAATCTTGAGTACTGTTGGTGTTGAATACGTTCCGCATCGTCTGCTCATACTGTAGTTCACCGTAACGAGTGTTGAAGTAACGAATTGTGTGTCTGATTACTGTCGTCGTGTTGCGTTGTTGTGTGTTCTTCTGTTGTTTAAGTACTCTAAGTCGTTTTGAGTAGCTATATTACTGTGTGAGTTTGAATAGGCAATTTGAAGCGTTGCGGTAGTGTGTTCTGTTTGTTCTACCTGATTCATCGCATTTCGGTATTATTATCTGTTGACCCCGCATACGAGGAAGAACTAGTACCTTCAGTAAACGTGAACCTTTATATGAAGATCATTGTAAAGTGTTGTGACGAATGAATCTGTCGGCTATAGTGTTCTCTCTGGTTGATTTACTACATACTGTTGAGTCTGTGTGAGTATGATATTCTGCACCTAAGAACGTTGTGTAGAAGTTGGGCTAGTGTTGACTTGCACTAATACAGTATTCTAGATAACTCTATTATTAATTGTGGGTATTGTCGTGGTAGAGATCGGATTACTGCTCTGTTCCAATAGCAGGTCAGTCTGAAGAAGTCGGCACCCAGGTACATAGAAATCAAGTATTTTCCATTTGATGCTAGTAACTGAGCTAAGATGCGTATTAGTGCTTTTGTTGTTGTGATGAAGATTTGGGAATTAAGTACAGGGCCTCTGTCTAACAGACCCCTACCACTCCCAAGAACCCACTCAAGTCGGTTAAACACTCTTCTGATGGCTAAGAAGGAAGACATTGTTTCGACACATGACGATGAACTGCAGCAACTTCTTAAACCAACAGACGACACAGAGAAACCTCAACAGTTCTATGTCCCCGAAGATCAGCTGATCACTTAAAATTTAGGAGATGAAGATCACGCGCGTCCTGTAAAGATAAAGCAAAATTTACCGGAATTATTTGAAGTTGATCTAATCCAACTACTCCGCGAATTTTCCGATGTGTTTGCATGGGACTACAAGGACATGAAAGGGTTGGACCCCCCCATTTACCAGCACAAGGTTGTGCTGAAGCCAGAATCAAGACCGATAAAGCAACCCAGCTACCGGATGAACCCCAACTATGCATCACAGGTAAAGGCAGAACTTGATAGGTTATTGAAAGTTGGATTCATTGTGCCAGTAGAGCATGCTGAATGGATCTCTCCGATTGTTATTGTACCGAAAAAAAACAAGCAATTATGAATATGTGTAGATTACCGGAAACTGAACGCAGCTACTGTGCCTGATCCTTTTCCAATCCCTTTTCTTGATACAATGCTTGATAGAGTAGCAAGAGATGAAATGTATTCATTTTTAGATGGGTACAGTGGGTATAATCAAGTTAGAATGGCTGAAGAAGATATACCGAAAACTGCATTCATTACCAACTGGGGTGTATTTGCTTGTACGGTAATGTGGTTTGGATTAAGAAATGCCCCAAGTACATTTCAAAGATGTATGCAGGAAATATTTTCTCCTTATCTCACCTCTTTTATGCAAGTTTACCTTGATGGTTTTTCAATTTTCGGTAAGATGATAGCACACCTGTTCCATTTACGGTGCTGCTTCCAGAAATGTAGAGAATACAGACTCTGCTTAAACCCACACAAATCCGTGTTTGCGGTTTCATGTGGCAAGCTACTTGGTCACATTGTATCTGCACAAGGTATACAGGTGGATCTAGATAAAATTTCAGTAGTATTAGAAGCTGCGGTGCCCACTACACCGAAGGAAGTTATGCGCTTCATGAGCCAACTAAGATGGCATGGACGACACTTACGGTGGCTTGCTCATTTGGGGATACCACTGAACAAGCTGATCACCAAAACCCCCGACAGTTTGAGTGGACTCAAGAGTGTCAGATCGCATTTGATCGACTAAAGTGTTTATTGACCCAGGTCCCAATCTTACAACCTCCGGACTAGGATAACCCGTTTCATGTTTTCGTCGACGCTTCAGACATTGCCATTGGCACTATTCTGATGCAACAAACAGATAAGTGGTTCCGACCTGTTTATTATGCTAGCAGGAGACTTGCGCCTGCTGAAAAGAACTACTCTGTAATAGAAAGAGAATGTTTAGGGCTAGTATATTCTGTCAAAAAATTCAGACATTACTTACTGGCCCGTAAATTCACATTTCATGTAGATCATGCTGCACTTGTCTATCTAGTTCGGCAACAACATCTAGGTGGACGATTAGCACGATGGGTTCTACTTTTACAGGAATTTGACTATGAAGTCATTCATCGGCCAGGCAGTTCACATGCCTTAGGAGATTTCTTATCCCGCTTAGATTCCGGTGAAGCTCCGGTAGGCATAGATGACACAACTCCAGCGATTTATAGCTCTGAACCAACGAATGATGAAATTACAGAGCCACCTAAACCATCTACATATTATGATCAGATCCTGACCTTTCTTACTGATGGCTGCCTTCCATCTCAGACTTCTACGGCAGTACGCAGGAAAATTGCAATCTTTAGCCGCCGACTTCGGTTAATTGCTGGAGAATTATACTATGTGGATCATACCGGAATTCTACTTCGATGTATTCCACCGCATGAAGTTAACTCAGTTATTACTTTGACTCACTCGATTCCTTCCAGTGGCCATTTTGCAGCAGACTTAACACATCAAAAAATTCTGCAGAGTGGTCTCTGGGGCCAACTATGTACAGAGATATATCACAGTTTGTCAAACAATGTGATACTTGTCAAAGATCTGGACAGCCCTTGCAACGTCATCTTTTTCCTCTGCAACCCATCTTACCATTGGAACCTTTCCAGAAGGGGGGTCTAGATTTTATCGGTCCGATTACACCTCCAGCAGTCTTCAGTAACAAGCGTTACATACTGACCTGTATAGACTATACAACCAGGTGGGCAGAAGCCTGGGCTTTACGGTCGGCTACAGCAGTTGCGGTAGCAAAATGTCTGCTAACCGATGTCTTTCCACGTTTTGGGTTACCACTGGAACTTGTCTCAGATCAAGGCACTCATTTTGTAAACAATTTAATGAAGGCACTTACACAGACGTTCCAGGTCACACATAAATTTAGTTCTCCTTATTATCCTCGTGCTAATGGTTTGGCCGAAAGTACAAACAAATCTCTGCTGAATATGCTTCAAAATTGATCATGGAAGCACAGGGAAGATGGGATCAACTGCTACCTGCAGTGTTATGGGCCTACCGGACTACATACAAGGTAACAACAGGATTGAAACCTTTCAAACTAGCTTATGGATTAGAAGCAATAGCACCAATGGAGATAGTTATACCAAGTCTACGAGTAGCAATTGCTCAGAAACTACTACCGGAAGACTCACTGTCATTTCGGTTGGACACACTCAGAGAGTTAGACGAGCACCGATGGCTCAGTTTTTTAACCATGCACGAAGTCCAACTAAGACAGGCTAGGACGCACGATCGACACTTGAAGACTCCAGTTTTTTTGGTGGGACAGCTTGTACTTTTCTATAATGCAAAGTCAAATAGATCCGCAGGCAAATTCAAATTACGGTGGTTCGGCCCTTACAAGATCTCAGAGCAAATCGGTCCAGCAACTTTTTGGTTGACTACGTTGACCGCAAACCCACTTTCGAAAGCAATCAACGGTTCGACGCTGCGGCCGTATCAACATGCTGCTAGCCCGCATTAAAACATTCGGCAGTGGACCGTGTTTTTTGGTTTTTACTTTACTTTTCCTTCTGTTCTTTCTTTTTCTTTTTCTAAATAGCCCCGTTTTAAAAAAAAACCAAAAATCTTTATGTCATAAGCCGCCCTCCTTACCAGTTACTCGAGCATGCACGCCAAATTGAAAGCAGTATCATTCCAACACCGCACAAGGTTAACCATCACTTCCTACCCCCCCCACTGTGATGTCTCTACTTAATCTCTTCTGTTGCGCCAAAAATTGCTATTGTGTTTTTGTGTTTGTAATCCGTGCGCCCACTGTGTTCTGTGTATCCGTGTTCTGTGCTCTGTTTTTGTGTGCGCCATGGAAGCATTGGCGAATTACGCAGCCTTCCGTGATGGTATCCCTACCGAGGTAGGAGAATACCTACGCACCCGTGGGTTGGCCAACTTCGCTGAGCTGCCTTGGCACTCAGTGGAAGCCCATCCCTTTTTCGCGCAGATCATACCTGCCATCGCCCAATCCCCCATCACTGAGCGAAAATGGATCTTCCTCTCCCTACCATCTCGAACCGTAGTAACCTTCCAAGCCTTTGCCAAATCCTTCCGCCTCACTCCACAAGGCCGCGAGAATGGCCCAAGCATCCCCATAGCCCGCATGATAGAACTCTTCCCCCGCTATTCATCGAACGAGTACGCCATCCTCTGCCGCCCTAAACCCGAAAGAGACCTAGCTGCCCGAGAACCCGTTAACTTCGCCTCCTATTTCTTTCACCGGATCCATAAAGAATGTGTAGCCATAGTGAAACAGGTTAATAAAGGAACTACCCCTCGGTCTCGATTACCCCACATCCTTTCCTTTCTCTTTCCGGCCATTCTAGCAGCTCAACCACCATCCAGAGGCCCCGTCCTACGACACGAAGAATCTGTCCAACCATTAGCAGACGACGAAGAAGAAGATGAAGAGGAGATCCAACAACTTTTCCGACGAAAACGCATTAGAATCAGCTCCTCCGAAAGTGAAGTACAGAAATCCGCCGGACAAGACAAGGAAGCCGAAGATTAAACTTTCCACGACACTGCCACGTTCATACAACACGACTCGACAGCGCAATCCACATCCTCTGAGCACCAAGAACAAGAACGACAAACGGAAACAGAACCCATCTCGACCGAAGAAGCCTCTCAGCAACATACCGAGCAAGAACAGCAAACTGAGGAACGGGAAGCTTTCGACAGACTGCTTAAAGCAGTAGAATCCGCCGTAGACAACGCCGAAGCAACGCAACAAAAGGTAATACAATCTGTCGCTACTACTCTCACTCCACCGTCGGACCTCCCATAGCACCTGTTGAGCCCACCGCATCTTCCACCTCATCACCCAATTATTCTCCACCGACCTCCCAACAGATTCACACCACATCCTCTTCACAACCACGGCACCCTCTTCTCCTCCCATCAATACCGGTATTCTCTCAACTTGCGTCAATGGGGCAATTGCTCATTCACCTCTCCCAGCAGCTCCCTCTCCAGATTCGCGAAGTCACAGACACTATTCGACATGACCTGCAGCATAAAGTAGATTTACTGGAAGCAGATATCAGACCACTCCAGGAGGAGGTTGACGCCATCAGGGCCGAAAACCACCAGCTCCAGGCGCAGGTCTCCCAGCTTCAGGCTCAGTTGGCAGAACAGCAATTGTTAATCCAACAAAAAGACATAGCGCTGGAACAACTGGCCGCAAAGGACAGATTACTAACCGAAGCACAGACCGCAATCTAGCAAATGAAGACAGAGATACAAGACAAGGAGGATGCAAGGATTGCACTCGGCAATCTGTTAGAAGAGACAAGACAGCAGCTGGATGAAGTGGTCAAACAAGGACAAGAGCAACACGATTTAGCAATGAAAAGTATTGAAGAATTACAGAGATTCAAGATAGATTTTGACCAAGTCAATGACATATTACAAAGAAAGCTAGCACAAGAGGCTCAAACACAGAAATTAATCAAAGATATCAAAAGAGAACGCGATGCCTATTCAAGGACAATCCAGTATCGGAATCAGGAAATCGAACGAAGAGAGAACCAGTGCTCAAATCAAAGAGACCGATTGCTCAACATGCAGAAACAGTTAGAAGATCTAAAGATTTCACGGGATGCTGCCCTGTCCAATGATTTTTATTTACAGGAGGCCTTTTTGCAAACACAGGCCAAGATTTTATTAACCGAAGCAATAACGCTAAGCTCCGTTAGAACCGATGCCCAATTAGTAGAGCATAGTATCTTAGTACAGATGTTAGAAACACTTAAGAAGAAAATTACCCAAACTTTTAGGCTAGCCCGTAACATGTACTTAGAAGGAATAATAGCCGAACAGTAGAAAACTTGCGGGTTGGAGTCCACCGTGCGTGCCAGTGTTAGTCGGCCGCCGGAGTGGGACAGATGTAACGGATTTTTTTTGAAACACGCGCGAAAAGTTGTTACGTGCATCTTGTAAAATCTTTATAAAGCAATGTAAAGAGAGTGGTCAAAAAAAGAGGGGAGGACTTTTTTCTGGAATTGCTAGACTGGTCGTCTGAATGTTTGTGAGAACATTGTTTAACACTGTTGTGAAATCTTGAGTACTGTTGGTGTTGAATATGTTCTGCATCGTCTGCTCATACTGTAGTTCACCGTAACGAGTGTTGAAGTAATGGATTGTGTGTCTGATTACTGTCGTCATGTTGCGTTGTTGTGTGTTCTTCAGTTGTTTAAGTACTCTAAGTCGTTTTGAGTAGCTATATTACTGTGTGAGTTTAAATAGGCAATTTGAAGCGTTGCGGTAGTGTGTTCTGTTTTTTCTACCTGATTCATCGCATTTCGGTATTATTATCTGTTGACCCCGCATACGAGGAAGAACTAGTACCTTCAGTAAACGTGAACCTGTATCTGAAGATCACTGTAAAGTGTTGTGACGAATGAATCTGTCGGCTATAGTGTTCTCTCTGGTTGATTTACTACATACTGTTGAGTCTGTGTGAGTATGATATTCTGCACCTAAGAACGTCGTGTAGAAGTTGGGCTAGTGTTGACTTGCACTAGTACAGTATTCTAGATAACTCTATTATTAATTGTGGGTATTGTCGTGGTAGAGATCGGATTCTGCTCTGTTCCAATAGCAGGTCAGTCTGAAGAAGTCGGCACCCAGGCACATAGAAATCGAGTATTGTCCATTTAATGCTAGTAACTGAGCTAAGACACATATTAGTGCTTTTGTTGTTGTGACGAAGATTTGGGAATTAAGTACAGGGCCTCTGTCTAACAGACCCCTACCACTCCCAAGAACCCACTCAAGTCGGTTAAACACTCTTCTGATAGTTAGAACAAAGCGATTTAACAAGTTTTACACTTAACAATCCACTCACGTCTTTACTCGTCATCTACTTACCACTCGATGAGCTATGGTGATACCTGGCTACACTAGGAGTCCTAAGACACTCCGTTGATCACAATATAACTATATGCAAAGAAATCATCAACAATTCAAGAAATAGAAATTCCACTTATAGATTTCTATTGGACTTAAAAAGCGGTTGTTTTGACTTTGCCCGAGAATTCGAGGTTCTTGCTCACTTCTTCCTTTGCTCTATGCCACACACAAGAGTTCACAATTAATGTCCAAAAGTTGACCCAAAAAAAATTGAAAATTTGTGCAAGAACCCTAATTTTGTATTTTGTCTAACAGTCAACGGTGTGACACTCATGATGGTCAAGCCTTACGATGGTCACTCACAGTAACGACTGTCAAGTCATGACGATCACTCAGAATCACGAGGATCAAGTCACGATGGTCAACCCACAATGATGAGTGAGGATGGCGATGGTGAGTACACGATGGTCAAGCGACGATGGTCATGGTCACGACGATGAGGCACAATCATGCTAATCAGGCCTGATGGCCAGTCAAGATCCCAATTGTCAAGCACTGTCACGATGGTGAGATGTGATCGTGATGGCCCGAGCCAATCGCCACGATGATCAATGACCATCGCGATGGTTAGATAAAGTCGCAATGATATTTCATCATCGTGATGGTCAAAAATCCATGTAATTTCACAAAATCAATCATAGATGTGTGCAAGCGCTTACCTAGGATCCTCCTTCATGCAAAAAGTTTGCACAAATTCATATCTTTCATGACAGTCGTGATGATTAGCTTCAACAACAAATTTTTGAGAAAAAATGGAGTTTTTACCTGTATTTCGAGCAAATCCGTGGTGTCCAAAGGCTGTCCCGCAAGATTGATGTACCAGAAAACACAAACATACACCTGCAAAATCTCTATCTCACTCTCGCACACACACAAATGAGGGAAAGAGAAGGTAAAGGAGGAATATGACTGATTTTTGTGACTTTTGGAGTTTGAGACAATAATAGGGAATGATACTAGAAGAATAGAGGAGTAAAAGTGTGTAAAAACTAACTACAAACAACAAAACAACAAAACAACAAAGAAATTTTACCTTCCAATGATTTTCTCCACGTTATCTATTTTGCATCAACTTGTTCTTGTTGATGTTCCAAAGTACCTATTGGGTTTTATTGCACTAACCAAAAGCCTACAAGGTCTACTTTACATATCCAAAGAGCTAGGGCTATTATTGTGCTAGTTTGCTTGACCAACGTCACCACTTGAAAACTCAACTTTCCAAGCTCTCCAAGCTTCTCTAACTTCTTTCAATTATTCGTTTTCTCATGAGAAATTTGCTCAATACCAAATGGCAGTGATCTCCATTCTCACAAATCTAAGCAAAGAAAAACAATTTTCTTTCTTTTTTGAGGTAGTAAGTAAAGATAATTAGTTAATGAGGATAATAGATATGGTGAAGAGTAGGATCACACCTTAGTACAACATAAAAGCACCTGAGTTACAAGAAGAATACAATGAAGCATCTCTCTTTGAAGTACAAAGGTAGTAGTGTATCACTCCATTTATTGTAATGGATAGCATACATGATATTGGCTAAGTGAAAGTCATGACAAGGAACTTTAGAAATGGCCTTGAGAAAAATGAATCCACACTTATACAAAACAATCCTAAGATTTTCTTTTTCTTTTTCTCTTTCTTTTCTTTTTCTTTTACACTTAGTCTCAGCTTCAGCACTTCTCTTTTTATTTTTATTTTCACAAGTCGGCCTATGTCGAAATTGCATGTGACTCATGGACTTGTCCACCTGGCCAAGTTTATCCCACTTGTCTACTGATCCGACATAGTGCACGACACACAACATCAGCCCTACATGAAATTGATGTCATGGCTCTGACCACCCGACGAGAGTGACTCCACCTACTGACTCATGTGGGCACATGACAACATATAAGTCAAGCCTAGGATGAAACTAGCATTAGCTCGTGGCCTTGATCACTCGACCAAGGTTATTCCACCTGCCTACTAGCCCATCGTAGCACAGATGCACATACATATACTACTGGCTTGAGTATGAGGGTTTTTCTTAATCATGATCCATCTAGAGGTCGGATCTTGCAAGAAGTAAATAGTAGGAGTCAAAGAATCCCACTCACTAAGTGCTCAAATCTATCGACATATACACACACTCAGTTTAAGTATACCATCACATTCCCAAGTTTTCACCCCCAAAAATCTCTAGTCCGCTTAATGATTCTATTCATATCATTTCTGGTCCTTCATGCTTCACACAAAACCATAACACATGGTTGCTATCTTGACCCTACTTGCTTTTCTTAAACTTGTATAGATATTTAATTCATTTATTACACACAAAGATGCAATGCATATGTTCTTTCAAAGAAAAATAGAATTTAAATTGGAAACATTTCACATCATTTTGGTTCATCTTCATCATTGTTCAACCTAGTTTTTCTTCAACTGCTTGATTTATTGTTCTTCATCAACATCCACATCAATGTCATCAACATCCTCTAGTAGTTCCTGATCAATCTCCTAGTCTGCATCATTTCTCTTATTGAACAATTTTATCCTTTTTCCTACAATCAAAGACCTCAAAGGAGCACCCCCAAGTTCACCCTCAAGTTCACAAAGTGCATATGTTCCATTTTCAAACATTGATGTCACTACATATGGCCCAAACCATCATTTAATCAATTTCTTCCCAACATCATACGGAGTGTCAAATGCACTATCGTACACCAATAGCCAATCATCTATCTTGATCCTACGTGGTCTAAGCCAATGATTTTTGTCAAAACAAATCTTATTTTTCAACCTAGACTCCTTTATCTTTTGGACTGCTTCTTTTAATTTTTCATTTCGTTGCTCTAACTGCTTGATTCTTAATTATAAAATCTCTTCTCTTGTCATATCATCATTCCATGAGACTCTCAACCACGACAGTGTCAGAGTCTCGATGGGGAAGACTAACTTCTGACAATACATCAATTCAATAGGCATGAAACTTGTGGACCGAGTGTAAGTCATCCTATCTGCCCATAACACGAATGGAAGGAATCTAAGCCATTGCTTTATGTCATTGATGCAAGCCTTAGAGATCGCCTTCACAACAGAAGGGTGACCTCTCTCAATCTTTCCCTTTGCCTCATAGTTGTAGGCATTAGTGAGAGATAGAAGAAGTCCATGACGATCAAAGAACTCTTTTGCCTCTCTCGCATCCAAATCTCCCTTGTCTGCAACCACTTTTGCAACATAACCGAATCTCGAGATGACTTCTTCTAAAAGGAATTTGCATACATTATAAGTCGTTTTGGTCTGGAGATCTCAACCTTGTACATGGTTGGTCAAGTCCTCTCTGGCAAGAACAATATACCTCATCTAATCTTTCCCTTTCGGCATGGTTACAAGGTTGACCACCCACTTGTAATGAATACAAGGAGGGTAAGTCAGATATAATGGGTCTCTATGCCTGATTGATGAATGCACCTGGCATGTGGCACAAGTTTCTACAAAATCTCTCACACTCATGTATATCCATGGACACCAATAAGCTTTCCTAATCTTCTTTCACATTGCATAAAATCCTTTGTGACTTGCTCATAAGGTCTCCTGCATCTCTCTCATCACCTTGCTCTGAAGACTCCTAGAACTCAGTACCATTTATGGACTCTTTACCTTACCTTTAGCATGCCACCAAATAAGTCCATCCTTAAACAAAATAAGGTTTTTTCCTTATGGATCTATACTTATTTGTGGACCAGCCTAGGGAGGTTTCAGTGTACTCATATATTTCCCTATGCCTCTCCACTTGCCATCATACTCATTCTCACGAAACTGCTCATAAACATATACTAATGGACCATATCTCATCATGTGTGTATCTCTTTCTACCTCATCATCATCATCTAAATCATCATCAAATTTTGCTCTTGAAAGCATATGAGCCACTATATTTAACTTCCCAGCTTTGTGAACAAAAGCGAGATTTATAAACTTTACATAAGAGATCCATCTAAGCATAGCAATGTCCGAAGAGGAACAGTTTGCTATCATACCAATCAATGGAAGACAACTGGTCTCAACTACCACAGTCCCTCCAATGAAACATTCTTTATTGGTCTCTAAAGCAGTCACTAGCCCCCATAGTTCTCTCTTTATCTATTGATATTTTCTTTGAGTGTCATGCAAAATCTTCGCACCAAAGCAAACTACATATCTCTACCCCTCATCATCATGTTGCCCTATGAACCAGCCTATACCAATAGGACTAGTATCAACATTAACAATGATAGGCCTCTCACCTGAATAATCAACACACTTCAAAATTGGGGCTTCAATTAGCAGTTGCTTTAGGTTACGCATAGCTCTCGACTATTTGTCTATCCAAACAAAGTTCTTTTTCTTTCTCAAAAGATCATATAAAGGGTTCACAACTTGAGCGAAGTGAGGAATCTAGATCACGTAGAATACATAGGCTCCCAAAAACCTTCTCACTTCAGTGACATTACGATACACATCAGAAATCTTGCTAATGGCCTCAACTTTCTGTGGGTATGACTTGTGGCCATAGTGTCCACACAGATGTCCTACAATGAGGACCTCGTCGACTCCAAAACCATATTTCTCTAGAGAAAGTGTTAGCCCTACCTCTTCAAACTTCTCGAAGATTTTCTCACAATCAATATGGTCACTAACAAATTTTTTGCACCCAAAAGCATCTAAACTCTCATCTTTTACTCTTTCCTCACATCCATTTATCGGAATATCATCAATAAAGGGCATAGTCACTGAAGGTATAAGGTCTCATAGGACCACATTCATGGCATTCATCATGTGAGCCATAGATTTCATTGCTCCCTACAGAAAGGTACACATGCACACAAGGCCTAGTGGAGTCTTCATCGTCGTGATATCTCTGTTGTAAAAGCCAACTGAAACTGGTCGTACCCTGAATACATATCACCCATAGAGTAGATGGAATGCCCAACAAATGCTTTTGCAGACTCATCTACTATGGGTCTTGTCCCTACATTTCTGATTGTGACTTTATTTATAGGTTGTAGATCGTGGATAAAACAAAGTTTCCCATTCTTGTTTGGCACCATGAACCACCTATTCGAATATGGAGCCGAGGATGATTCCAATATCTGCATGGATATCTTTTCCTTTAACATCCTCGTCTACTTCAGTAAGTGAGCCTTTGGGATTGGTATAGGTCGAATATTCCATGGTATATGTGGCACTATAAAGACAATCATGTGCGGTACACAACCTATCTCATGTGGGAAAAGTGCAAATGCTTTCTCATGCCTCTTGATGACTTCTATGACTTTCTCTTTTTCTTCTTCTCTTAGGAATTATCTCTCCCCAAACTATATCTCTTTAACAGTGTCATGATGCCCTATAAGCTCTCTTCATCTCAGGATAGGGTCATCAGACACTCTTAAATACTTCTCGTGACTATCATATGGCAAAGGTTGGGCTATCGGTTTCACTTTCTTGTCAATAGTCGTATACTTCGTGTTCACATTCATCTCATGCTCTCTCAGGAACTCAACAATCATTTCATACTCTTAGATAGAACTGAGCATAATGATTTCTGATTTTTCATTCCTTTTAAGTGTGTGGTCAAGCTCTTCTAGAGTACTCAAACTTCTTTCCAGCTAGACTACATTCTTTATCTTCTCATTAGGCAACATGATTCCTAAATTTTTATAACATCTTTCATGAATTTTTCTAAAATTATTTGAAACATTTTCCTTTTGTAAAAAAATCAACTTGAATGCAAATGAATAAACAGAGAAACTCTCAAAGCTATATACAGATTCATGCACACCTCAAACCAACTCCCATTGATGTCTCGTTCAACAGTGGATCCTAATAGAAATTTTGATCAGCATAAGCCCCATACTCTCCTACAGACATATAATCATCATGATCATGAGAGTTAATGGACTGCTTTCTTAGATTCTTTCTGTTTCTTGAATGATTTGGGCACATTCTCATTACTTGTAAAGAGGGCACATTCTCATTACTTGTAAAGAGTGAAGACCAGATCTAGAATGGATTCATGCATAGGCAAATCCATCATCCATCACCTTAAGTTCAATCCGTACTTTCGCTATAAAAGGTTGCTTGAGGATAGCCTCGTACGAACAATGATCCTGGACAAAGAAGTGAAATTCCTCAAAAATTCCACCAATCAGCAGAGGTACATAGGCACATGCTCGAAGCAAAGTTCCAGAGTCGTTATCAGTCATCCTCATCCTCCATCCATGGTCTTTGTCTATAGGCCATCTAGACTGATCATACAACTTCTTTGAGATCATATTTATTTCTCACCCTGAGTCAGTCAGGGCCAAAGCAAACATGCATCTTCGTCACTTCCTAAATTTACCTTCATTTTAGGTGTCCCTCTTGCCTAACAATTTCTAGTATGCTTGTTTTCTATCCTTCTTATGTCATCATTTGGTGGAATTTGCCCTAAGGAGTTCCTATGTCATGTTGCAATCTCATCATCTTCATCATTAGAAGTATCACTCAAGGCTGCTGCTTCATTTGTCACTTGTGTATCTTCAATCACCTCTTCCATTTCCACATCCTCAAGTAATGGGAATCTGTTCCTCTTTATCAGGTTTATAAATCTATCCTTGAATTCAAGCTTTGCTATAGAGAAAACATGCTGCAAGGACATGGTCACTTGGCTCTTTAATAGAATATCATTCAATATCTCTCTCGCTTCATTTCTTCTTTTCTAACTCAGAAATCAATACAGCCTTAGGTGGTTTCTTCTTTTCCTTCTTCTTCTCTTTGTCTTTTTCTTAAATATTTTTTTGAGTATCATCAGTCTTTTGGGTGGGTTCCTGCTCTTTTTTCCTCTGTTTATTTGGCTCTTGAATTTTTATTGGCCCACTTGGCCTCTTTTATATCTTTCTTCTTTGCCTCTTCCTGAGAAGCAACAAGCTGTTTAAATTGGACTTTCTTTTCGCACTCCTTAGCTTTTTCCTCAACCTCTTCACGTTGCTTTCTTGTCACTCTCCGCTTTGTCTCAGCCTCTTCTTGGTTCTCATCCCTCTTTATCTTTTCCTCTACATTGGCTATATGCGAATAGACCGGGAACTGATCTACAGGAGACTTCCAAGTAGTCTTCAGCATGATCGCATCCCAGCCTCTCACTAAAGCTTCAATAGAGTAATTCCTTTGTAGTTGAGGCCTAGTCTCCTCTTCATACCCTTCTTCTAATGGCTCTAATTGAGTTGCTGATGTGCTGGCATTATTGCTTGATACATTCTCGTAAAGCTTCTTCATTTCTCCCTTCCCCCAATTCACAGGCAGCGGAAGTCGAGTTCTGAAGTCATGGAGTTTCTTATCTATATCTATCACCGAATGGTGCTCCTTTTCTTGTGTTAGCTGTTCACACGGATAGGAGAAATGTTCTTGTGCATCACACCACACACATCTCTTTGCCCCTCCAAACCCACTAGTTGCTCATCTCTCAAAGGCCCAATGTTTCTCTGAAATGTGGGCTAAACTAGTGGTGCAGGTGGCTGTTCAGCAATAGGCTGCACTTGAGGTGTAGGCTGAGGCATTATGTAACCTTGCATGTTTGGAATAGTCATAGCATTTCTTTGCATCGGTTCTACATAACTAGTGCTAGCGTGAGGAGGAGTGGGGTCCTGATACCCCATAGAATAGACTTTCTTATGTATGTTGGTCATTTCTTTAGACATAGTCGCTTGCATTGTCATAAGGTTCTCTATTCGCCTATTTAGGATCTCAAGCTTCAACTCCACTAGTGAGCACAAAGTGCATGCAACATTAGCAAAAGCTGATGTTGCAGGCACATTCGGAATTGCTAGAAGAGGTGCCTCCCTAGGTGGTTGTGGAGCCATTGTTGCCGGTCTATCATGTAATATAGCTTGTTGTTGCCTCATCTAGGCGACTGCTTCCACTTCTCTCCTAACTATGGCTCAATCTTCCGTCAATCCAAACCTCTTACCAGGCTCTTCTTTCCTTCTCTTGACTTTAGTCCTGTCTTCAAAAAGTAAGATCTTAAGACAGGAAATGACAAAATCAGGCTTTAATGAATCCAAGTCAACCTGTGGAAGCTGGGCATACCTTCTCAAAAACTCATTCAATATGTGTGTAAGGGACGTAGTGGGCTTTGGAGAATGTACCCAACAGAGGAACCCTTCTCTATTGTGTTGGGCGAAATTTTCTAGATAAAATAACTTATGAAGTTCCTAACGGAATTCAGCCCAAGCCTTTCCTATGTGGACTGATACGGATGCCAAGATCGATCCTCAAACTACTCGAGTAAAGTAATGGGTTAACATTTCTTCAAGTAGCCCATAGATCTCTATTTGGTCCTCAAACACATCTTGATATTAAGTCACTTTAGTCTCGTGAATTTCCGTTTTTCTCTCAAGATGGCTTAGACTACCCGAGCCCCCTGTTTCTCTATCACCAACTCTTTAAACACTTCCTCCATTTCTCTTCTCTGGTCTATCCTAGAGCGTAGAATGTTGTCCAGAGTGAGTGGCTCAATCTCTCTTAACTCAGAGTAAAGCTCCGAGAAGAGACTAGATGGGTCACGGGCTAGGAGGTGGAGGTAAGTCTAAAAGCTCTCTGCCTAGGCCAAATCTGATCTAACTCACTTGATCTTTCACTTTCGTGACTTAAATTTTACTCTTCTTTTGAACTTGAATTTCTCATTTGATCTTAATCTTGATTTTATCTCACTTGATTTCTTTTTCTTGTTTTCCCTTTAATTTCCAAAATTTAAATGTGTTTTCCCTCTTTCTATGATATTTTTCTAATGTTTCTAATGTTCTATCTAAGCTACCAAAGTGTCAAATTCTTAATCTAAACAAGAATAAAAAAGATGCACAAGTGTATGGACTAAACTAGTGCGGAACATGAATGTGCAGGTTCAGGCAACAAAACAATCTTTCTGTTCAAGTGTGTGGAACAATGCAAATATTCAAAGAGCTTGAAATGCTAGTACCTAGAGAAATCTATCTAATGCCAAGGTTCTTGTTTCTCTTTTGAAGGAGTGGCTTGTGCGTGGACGATAACCAGGGCAACCACCTCGCTTCACATCAGGTTCATGTGTTCGGAAGGAAGGAGGTCAAGTGGGGAGCGATGCGGGATTGGATCAAGCCCCTAGGTGCATCGTCCCCATCCAACGAGCGGCGTTTGTCATGTGGGATGAAGACATAATGGATGTACGTGAACGTATAATGAAATATATAACACTAAAAGTAAATGGCCGATCTCGATAATAATGGTCCAATAGTTTACACCCAATGATCGTGAAAAGATCAGTATACAAAATCAATGATACAACTCAGAAAATAGTATATCCTGTCATAGTGTGGATCAGTCAATACAAAATAGTCTTCTTGGATACAGTGCGAAAAGACACCCACAAACTTCTCTTTCTTTCTTCACTTCGGTCTTTGTCGCAAAAGCTTCACTTTACTTTGGTCTTCGGTCAAAGCTTCTCTTTCTTCACTTCAAATCTCTTTACTTCAAAGCCACTCAGTAACGTGGAGAAAATGCACGGGGAAAAGCAAATGGGCATTGGACATCTATTTATAGGTTTCTCTTAGGACTTCTCTTTAGAATCTCTAGAATCTTCTAACCTCCCATTTTGATCCTTTCTATTTTTGAAATCTTCTACCATATTTTTTTATTTTTGGAAATCCACCTTGTGTTTCTATTTTGGTTTTTCCCTTTTTCTTTTTCCGATTTTTCGTTTTCTATTTTTGTTTCTTTTTCTTTTTCTCTTTTTATTTTTGAACTAAGGTTTGGTTTCACACCTGCAATCAGATTAAATAAAATTAAAGGGTTAGACTTAGGGTAAATGGCAAATCTTCGGTTGCAAACCTAGGGTTTTTGTTGGGGAAAAGTTAGGGTTTGACTAAGATTAAGGTCAAGCACAACAACTAATGAGTTTATTTACACTTATGGGCTCAAATCCTAGGGTTTCTAAGGGTCAAACCTAGGGTTTCATGGGTTAAAATTAGGTCTTGTAGGGGGCCAAACCTTGGGTTTTAGGGGTTTCGAGTTAGGCTAATGAGCTATTTACAAATATACAGGTCTAATCTACAAAAATGATATGGTTTCTCATTACATAAATATCAAATCAATCAAATCATGCATAATTCATAACTCTTATCATCTTCTTTGTAGTCAAAATAGTATATCATCATCAGAAAAACAATGAAATGAATTTAAAAAAAAAAAAATTCATGATGCATGCATTTTCTTCACTTCAAATCTCTTTACTTCAAAGCCACTCAGTAACGTGGAGAAAATGCACGGGGAAAAGCAAATGGGCATTGGACATCTATTTATAGGTTTCTCTTAGGACTTCTCTTTAGAATCTCTAGAATCTTCTAACCTCCCATTTTGATCCTTTCTATTTTTGAAATCTTCTACCATATTTTTTTATTTTTGGAAATCCACCTTTTTTTTCTATTTTGGTTTTTCCCTTTTTCTTTTTCCAATTTTTCGTTTTCTATTTTTGTTTCTTTTTTTTTTCTCTTTTTATTTTTGAACTAAGGTTTGGTTTCACACCTGCAATCAGATGAAATAAAATTAAAGGGTTAGACTTAGGGTAAATGGCAAATCTTCGGTTGCAAACCTAGGGTTTTTGTTGGGGAAAAGTTAGGGTTTGACTAAGATTAAGGTCAAGCACAACAACTATTGAGTTTATTTACACTTATGGGCTCAAATCCTAGGGTTTCTAAGGGTCAAACCTAGGGTTTCAAGGGTTAAAATTAGGTCTTGTAGGGGGCCAAACCCTAGGTTTTAGGGGTTTCGAGTTAGGTTAATGAGCTATTTACAAATATACAGGTCTAATCTACAAAAATGATATGGTTTCTCATTACATAAATATCAAATCAATCAAATCATGCATAATTCATAACTCTTATCATCTTCTTTGTAGTCAAAATAGTATATCATCATCAGAAAAACAATGAAATGAATTAAAAAAAAAAATTCATGATGCACACTCCCTGAGGCATTTCATCCCAACAATGCGAGAAGGCTATTGACAGTCAAGGTCACGCACAAGCATAAGAGCACATCAAGGAAGTGGACACGCAAGAAGAAGGAGCATAGGGAGCTCCAAGAAGCACATGTCAAATTGTCAGAAGAAATCCCTATAAAAATAGTGATTTTTATCACTAAAAACCATTGTAAATACCATTTTCTATTTTTGTAACTCCATTTTGTTCAAGCCAAGGAGTCCTCGAGCTTGAGGAGTATTAGAACTATCATCCTACCAATTTTCATAATTTTTAGACTCTGTTTGAGCCCCCAAATAAGCCTTGGAACCTAATTTTTAACTAGGCCGGACACTAGGTCTTGACAGGGCCAAAACCACTCAAAAACTATAAAAAAAGGCTGGAGAGCTCATTTTTGAAGTTATCTTGTTGTAGATTTGAGCTTGTAAGATACTTCTTTTGTAATCAAAGCTTTCCATTGTTCCACTCTTTGCTCTTACTTTGTGTGCATGTGTGTGTATGTGTGTGCATGTTTGTGTGCTTTCACTCACGCACTTGTGCCATCACTTGCTCACGGTCTTCATACCGGTCCTCACGTCTCCATGGATTGACATTTATGAGGTGAATCTCCTCACATTGGTACTCACCATTGTGCTAGAGTGACACCAAATTTGGCGTCGTTGCCGGGGAGAGAGATTGGAGGATGAGCTTGTGATGGTAAGACATAGAGTAGCGATGTTGGAAGGTAAAAAAATCACCATTTTTAGTTCAGTTTTTAAGTTTTTCTTCTCCTTCATCTTCATCATCATCACCATCTCCACCCACCTTCATCTTCTGAGTTTTCTTTTTTCATTTTTCTAGAGTACATTCACCTCATTTTTCATTTGTGGCTACGAGCAAGAAGCTTAGAGGGGGTACAGAGCCGGAATGTTGGAGAAATACTGCCAAAATACCCAAAAAATTGAGTGATCAATCTCGGACATGATAAGACCTACGCCAAATGTCGTGAGTGTGATATCGCGGATTTGAAGAGAGGTTTTGCATCTACAGACACATAGGAGTGACAAGGAGGACATAAGGTACTCATATTTGCAAAAAAATTTGAATTTGGACTCCAACAAATCCAGGTGTCGTGATTTCCCATGGTTGAGTGTCGGGACATTTAGGTGTCATGATTTCCCGTGGTTGAGTGTTGTGATATTTACCCTTGTCGATTATTGTGTTTGTCTCCTGACATTTGACAAGTGTCAAGTATCGTGGTTGCGTCGCGACATTTGACAAGTGTCAAGTATCGTGGTTGCATCGCGACATTCAACAAGTGTCGAATATCGTGTTTGTCTCGTGACATTTGACAAGTGTGTCATGGAGATCGTGTCGCAATACCTGGCAAGTGTCGCGATATCTCCCATAACCAAGTGTCGCGATATCTGAGGCTGACCAAGTGTCACGATATCCCACGGGTGTCGAATGTCGTGACCAATCAGGTGTCGAGTGTCATGTGATCGAGTGTCACGACATCTACCAAGTGTCCTGTGTCGTGACTGATCAGGTGTTGAGTGTCGCTGATATCAAATTTCGACATCTGACAAGTGTCAAATGTCGTGAGTTCCAAGTGTCACGATATTGACAATATCCAAGTGTCACGATATCCTGGTGTCGCGTGGCCAAGTGTTGCGATATTTCCAAAGTGTCGAGTGTCGTGCTAAGGGCCAAGTGTCACGACATCTACCAAATATTGTGTGTCATCTGCTTCCAAGTATCGTCGATACTTATTAAGTATCGTGTGTCGCCTGTTTTGAAGCAATCCCAGAGAGGTCTTGTTTCCCTGTTTTAAACCCTAGAACCCTGAACTGGCATAACTTTCTCATACGAAATCCGTTTGCAGTGATTTTGGGTTTGTTGGAAAGCTCGTGGGGATTACTACCAAAACTTCAGGTGGATTATTAGATATAGTAATTTGAAGTTGACCCTCAGGTGGACTAGGAAACTAAGGAGTTCCAAAGTATTTTGAGCAATACAAGGGGAAATTTTGGACTTGTAGACAAAGCTTATGAACCTAAGATCTGGCAGGCACTTAGGCAAGGATAGGTAAAGCATTAGATCATCTGAGGCTAGTGTCAACCATACAGCTAAGTCTTGGGCACAACAACTAAGTGGTTATCCTTACGTGCTAAGTTCCGGCACAAGTGACTCAGAAACGTCATTCAACATGGAGAGACCCACACATACCTTAGGTATTGCTTATTTATAGACACCAGAAGGTCCCTATAAGACAGAATTGGAATATATGAGGACCAACCAATTAGGTGCTTGCATTTGTGAGAACGGCCTGAGGCGATCAGTGGTCCAACTCAAAAATCTAGATCAACCCTTTGGATTGGAACACCTAGTGGTCAAGTTTGAACAGGGTTCATACATGGATAAGGAAGGAACCATGTATGTGGTAACCAACCTCCCAGATAGGACAGATGAGTTTGGAAATATCATTCCTGAGAATGAGATAGGAGACCTAGAGCAAGGGGACCTAGGAGAAGAACCCAAGACTCTTAGAGGTAAGTCAGTCTTGACTATAGTAATCACTCCATATTGGATCCCTCAAGATAACAAAAGCATAGAGCTATTCTTGAATAGAGAAATTAGAGGAAGCCTTTTGGAGATTCAGGCCAGATCAACTAGCCCCGTAGTCACCATCTATGAGTTCAAGGATCAAGAGACACCAGGGAAAGTTGTCTATCTGAGAAAATATTATTGGTAACAGAGCAGGATAGGCATGCATACACTTGGCAGGGCAAATCAATTTTCCCTCCATCAAGATCTAGTGTTTCCCATGGTATCCAAGGAGCAAGATCATCCAAAGCTCATGAAACCCAACAAGAACGAACCAGATAGAGGCCTGAGGTAAGCTTTGCACATACTATGGGGAGAGAGAGATCTGGACTTGAAGGTGGAAGACCTGAAAGAGAGAGACATCGAGTACATAGGCATCAAAGAGATGAACATGAGTTTCCATTGCCTAGACCACAAGAACACTCAAGAACACTCAAGAACCCTTAGACCCTCTCAAGTGGTTAAGACAATGAAGAACTACTTTGATGGTTCAGGAGATCCTTATGACCATGTGGCTGAGTTTAAACAAGTGCTAAGAGCTGAACAGGTTGAGGACTTATTCACTCAGTTTGAGGCATTTGGTTTGACTCTTAAGGATACTGCCTTAGCTTGGTTTCAACCCCTAAATAGTCGCAACTATCGAGACATAGGCCAACTGCTAGAAGCATTCATTGTAGAATTTTCCAAGAGTGGTATTAGGCATTACACATCATCCCTAATCCACAACTTCAAGCAGACATCCCAAGAAACAGTGCGACTTGCAGAAAGATGGTTCAGACAATACCTAGAAAGATGCTCTGTGCCAGAATTACCCACAGGGGCCAAACAAGTGGCCTTGTTTTTAGATGGCTTACTGAGCACCAAGTTAAGATCATACATGTAATTGAAAGAGCCTAGATCCATAGAAGAGTGTGTGCAGAAGTGCATAGACATAAAAGACAACTTGGGTGAGGAGCTAGAATTGTCCAAACTCTATAAGGATTCTGACAGTTCTACTAGTCATACCTCTAGAACCTCCACCGAGATAGATGAGATAGCTGAGCAAGTGGCCAAGAAGCTAGGAGTTCAAAATAGACAAACGCCAAGGGTCACCCCATTGAAGCGATGGTATACGTGTGGAGGAGACCACATGGCTAATGTTTGCCCGGTGATGGCCAACCCCAAGGGAACCCTAATGCTCTGTATTGCACCATTGAGAGAAAATACACGAATCATACGGCTCAAGATTGTCCATACAATAGGCAGGCTGTCAGACAAAATTATCGACAACCATACCAACAGGGTAGGTATCAAAACCAATACCAATAGCCATATTATAGGCCACAACAGCAATATCAGGCACCGTATAGGCCACAACCTATCCTAGGAAACCAACCACCAGCTCCTACCAATGTGATCCATGTTAAGTATACGATGGCGGAGGAGAACCTTAATAGAGCATTGGTGCCATTGGCCCCTTTGATCTCAGAAAATGACCCTCATGCTCATAGTTCAGACTACTCCCATGAAGGTAGTCCACATGGTTACTACACAGAGTCACCAGAGCATAGTGAGGCTAATTCCTATCAATATGAGGCACCACTTATGGACCAATATTGGGAGCCAGAATACTCCAATGCCATGTACACTAATCCCAACCCTAGGCTCCAAGCGAGACAAGTAAGACTACAAGCCCCTAGAGGTCCATGTTTTAGATGTCAGGGTGACCATTTCATTCGTGAATGTCCCCACTCACTCACTCGAGGACAAGGACAAAACATCACAATACAAGGCTTTTGTCTTGAGTGCGGCAAAGAACATCTCCCGAGAGAATGTCCCAGGAACCCGTTTAGTGCGCCCAAGGTTACACCCATCAATGTGGTAGGCTTAGTGGCTGATTCAAGTTCAAGTAGTAGTAATGTGGCTCTTGTACAGGCAGTCAGTAGAGCACAAGCATTGAAACAGGATAAGCCGGCTGAACAATCAGAGTCAAGTGAATTAGGAGAGCCTAGTAAAAGGAAAACAAGAACATGGAAAGATACGAGGGAGAGAACCAATTGTAAGTGGAATAAAAAGATATCCAAACTAGAAGAAAGCTTGAACGATGCCAAAACAAAAATAGAAGACATTGCATCTCAAAGCCCCTCGCATGTCAAAGCTCTATCCACTCCACCTCATCCCACCCCACCACCAATTGTAAATAAACCACAACTAGGGTCTATTCTTGTAGATCCCACCCCAGAAGGCTTGGATATGATGTTCATGGCCTACCAGGCTCGACTTCAAGAAGGGCCAACAACTGCAAACCTAGATAAGAGTTACCCTAGAGCAGATTTAGAGATTGAACGGACAAAGATGTGCATGAAAATGGTAGAACTAGCTCAATCTATGCTCCAGACTAGTTAACAGTTCAATCTAACAAACTTTGTTAAACCGGATTTGCATTTCTAGGGCTTACTAGAAAGATTAGAGCGGTAAACAAGCCCCAGGCTTCTTTACCTCCACAGGCTCAACCAGTTATTGAAACAGAAAGCTCACTGCCAAGGAAAGCTTATGTTCCTGATTCTGTGGATGAGGAGACACCTCTTTCAATTCAACAGTACTCTCAAGAGTTCTTGCGGGAAATACAAGAAGAAAAATGGGCCAAGGAGAAGGGTAATCCCCCTCCTATTCCTGAAATTGATGACCTTCATGATCAATTTCACCAAGACATTCCATCTATTTATGGAGACCAAGCAGAGCAACAAGAAGATGAAAGATTACATTTTGAATCTAATTCTTTACAAGAGTTGCCTCAATTCATAGGTCCATGGGAATCTGAATCTCTTCAGATCAGAGCTCCCACAATATTGGTAAGAAATGAAGACTTAGTGGTTCCAAGAAACACTGATGTCGTGAAGCACACTAAGGTTCTATGTCATCTCACCATAGAAGAGTTACTCAAAGAAAAACCTGAGCTATGGAATCATGTGAAGGATCAAGTTCCAGAACTTGATTCCAATATGCCAAAAGCAGGCTCTAAGAAAAAAGTTCCAGAGATACCTCTCGATAAAATAGGAGACATGAGCGAAGGTGAAGAAGGTAACACTTATCTTCTAATCACCTATCAGGGTTCCACAACCAAAGCAATCGTAGATTCAGGTGCTGGTGTTGCTATTGCAACCACCTCCTTGTGGAAGCGATGGGGCAAACCCACATTAAGACTGAAGGATGTCGATGGCGATGCACCACAGTGCGCTCTCCTTCTTGAGAGCTTCACGATGATATGCTCGGAGTAGAAAACCGAGCTCCTAAGGTCGCACATAGTACTTCGCACAGAGGTTGCATAATATGCAGAAAACACAGTACACAAGGAGCTCGAAGATAGACTTCTTAGGTCTTACAAATGCGGTTGAACTTTCAGTCTGTGACTGACTAGGCCACTATATGTTTTATTAAAGAACATATACAAAGAAGTGTCCCGTGGCCATTTGGCCTTTCACATGGAGACTAACGGTAACAATCTCCCACTAAAGGCCAACATGGCCAAAGTAAGTATGGGAGGAAAATAAAGAATGGTAAAGAATGCCTGAGTGTAAGTATACAAACTATACCTCCCACCTGATGGGCATGTTACACAGTATACAAGTGACTGTGTAAGATCAAGAATCAAGTAACCCCCATCAAGTGACAACAGTGTCGAAAGCTATCATGTGGTAGAGCTTTAGTCAAAGCATCTGCAGCATTATCTCGAGTGTGAACCTTCTCAAGAAGAATGCGCTTAGTGGCTAAGCAATCTCTAATGAGGTGATACCTCACCTCAATGTGCTTGGTCTTTGCATGATAGACCGGATTCTTAGCCAAAGCAATGGCACTCTGACTATCACTAAGCAAGCGAGGTACATGCTGAGATAAACCCATATCACAAGTAAGACGAGAAAGCCACAATGCTTCCTTACATGCCTCACTTTCTGCAACATACTGTGCTTCTGTGGTGGAAACAGTTGTACATTCTTGAAGACAAGATCTCCAAGAGATAGCACCTCCAGCAAAATGAAAAATGTACCATGATGTAGACTTATGATTCTCTACACAACCAGCATAATCAGAATCTGCGTAACCAATAATGGATGCTTTCCCTCTACCTAAGCATAGACACTTGTCCTTAGTGCCACTCAGATATCTCAAAATCATCTTGACTGCTTCCCAATGTTTCTTGCCAAGATTAGACATATATCTGCTCACAACTCCCACCGCAAATGCAATGTCTGGTCTCGTAGCTACCATAGCATACATGAGACTACCAACTGCAGACTAATAGGGAATTTTAGTCATGAATTCCTTTTCCTCATCTGATTTGGGGCAATCATCCTTGCTCAATGTCACATATGTGGGTAAAGGTGTACTCAATGCCTTTCCACCCTGCATATTGAACCGATGCAGTACTTTGGATATGTACTCACTTTGAGAAAAATTTATGCATCTTTTACTCCTATCACGAGTAATGCGCATGCCAAGAATTTGTTTGGCATCCCCCAAATCTTTCATATCAAATGTCTGACTCAATTTCCTTTTGAGAACTGAGGAATCATAAGAGGACTTCCCAGCAATCAACATATCATCGACATAAAGTATCAAGCATATCAAGCTGCCATCTGAGCATCTCTTTGTGTAGAGAGAATGATCCTCATTGCTTCGTGAATAGCCTTGAGACTTCATAAAAGCATCAAACTTTTGGTACCATTGTCTAGGGGACTGTTTAAGTCCATACAAGCTCTTCTTGCGCTTACAAACTAGAATTTCCTTGTCAAGAACTACATAACCCTCTGGATGTTCCATATAGATCTCATCTGTAAGATCTCCATCCAAGAAAGCAATTTTCACATCCATTTGGACTAACTCTAAGTCCTCCATTGCAACGAATCCAAGCAACATGCGCAGGGTAGTCATCTTGACCATTGGAGAGAAGATTTCCTCGAAATCAACACCATGTTGTTGCTTAAAACCCTTTGCAACAAGTCGTGTTTTATACTTTGGAGAAGCACTATCTGATGTGAATTTCAGCTTATATACCCATTTACATGGTAAAGCTTTCCTGCCATTTGGCAAAGGTACTAAATCCCAAGAACCATTCTTGTGAATAGAATCCAACTCACTCTTCATGGCACGCTCCCACTTGACATGATCCTCTGTCTGCATATCCTCTTTGTAGCAAGAAGGCTCACCAGCATAACAAAATCTAAACGTGGAACATATCTATCAGGTGGATGTGAGACACGTGTAGAACGTCTCAATGGTTGCTGAACAGGAACATGTGGAGACTGATCTGAATGGACATTCCCTTGAACATCCCTATGTGCAACATTTTTATGCATGCTAACCGGAGGACTAGTATCCTCAAATACCTCTCTTCTCACTTCAACCTCCTTAATTGGTTGTTTACGCATTTTAGACTCATTAAAAATGACATCACTACTTCTGATCACTAATCGTGCTCCAAGATCCCATAAGCGATATCCAAATTGTCCTTCTCTACCATATCCAAGAAAAATGCATTTCTTTGACTTATGGTCCAACTTTTGTCTAAGATTCTTGGGTATATGAACATATGCTTCACACCCAAAAACTCGAAGATGATCATAATATGGTGGCTTCCCTGTCCATAATTCTTGTGCCATTTTCAGACCTTTGACAGTACTAGGTGAAAGGTTAATCACATGAACTACAGTCAATACTGCTTCTACCCAAAAACCTTGTCAGAGGTTTGCATGATGCAGCATAGAGACTACTCTATCTTGAATAGTTCTATTCATCCTCTCAGCTACACCATTCTGTACTAGACTGACAGAAAAGGCTGAATTCATGTGAGGTATACGCACCCACATTATCTGAACATAAAGCCTTAAGCTTAGTTCCTTTTTCAGTCTCAACTCAAGCAAGCCATTTTTTGAAAGTAGGGAATACCTCATCCTTTGATTTGATAGGATATACCAAGACTTTTCTAGTAGCATCATCTATGAAAATGACAAAGTAAAGAGAACCACCTAAGGACCTAGTGGGCATAGGACCACACACATCTGTATGAACGAGATCTAAAGGCTCAATTGAAGAGTCAATGTGCATTCTATGCACATTTCTGCTTTGCTTTCCATATTGACAGTGCTCATAAAATGAAAAATCAGAGAAAGATAACATAGGTAAGTAGCCAGAACAAGAAAGATTTTCCATTCCACTATGAGATATATGGCCCAAACAACCATGCCAAATACAAGCCATAGGATGTTCAGTAACATCTAACAAGTGTTCTTTCTGTGATACAAATAAAGGATAAAGTGAGCCAACTTTGCTTCCTTTTGCAATAACCATATTGCCCTTTGATATACGAAAAGACTGAGCATAGAAGACCACCTTGTAACCAAGGTCATCAAGTTGACCAACTCACATCAAACTGCATGATAACTGAGGTACATGGCATACATTATGCATAGTAATTTGAACCATCAATGAACTGCACAACCACATCTCCAATCCCCACAACATCACACTGGTAGGAGTCACCAAGTCTCACGGTACCAAGAGACTTTGCTGCATAATTTGAGAACCATTCTCTATGTGGTGTCACATGGAAAGAAGCACCAAAATCTAGCAGCCAGGTGTGGGAAAAAGAATCATCCATAAGCACCTCAGTTGGCACATTACTGTCAAGTGTCAACACATCAGCATCTTCAGAAATAGCATTAATTTCTTCAATCTTCATAGTCGAAGTAGATGGTGCAGGTAACTGTTTAACATGCCCATCAACATTTTGTCCTTTACCTTTAGCATTCTTGAATGCATAACAGTCTTTCCTCATGTGTCCTTTCTTATGACAATAATGGCATTCGATATCCCTCTTCCTTGATTTACTTCTACTCTTATTCTGTTAACCATTCTTTTCCTTGTTCTTGCTCGTGCCACGTTGTTGATTCTTTCCTTGGTAAGAATCACGAACATTATATGCATCTCCACTCTGAGTGCCAACCATAGATTTTCTGTGAATCTCCTCACTCAAGAGTGATCCACATATGTCATCATAGACAAGTTTACCACTAGGTGCACTGTTGCTAATAGTTGTGCAAAACGTATGGGCCATCATGATGGCAGGGTGCATAACAGCAATACTACTTTCATTTCATTATCCATATCCATTTTTTGAGCCTGTAACTGAGAGAATATAGCATCAAACTCATTCAGATGAGCAGCAACATTATCTGTGTCCTTCATACGAAGGTCATATAATTTTCTCATCCGATAGACTTTATTTGATGCCGTCTCTTTTTCATATGTATTGCATAACTTCTTCCAAAACTCCTCTGCACTTTCACAGTCTACTACTGTAAAGTAAACATTATCTGCCAGGTGCAAGTGAATGGTAGACCTGGCCATTTCATCTAACTCATCCCAACCATCTTCATCCATGTCAGCAAGCTTCTTTGAGATTCCATTTACTGGCTTCCATTGCCTCCTTTGAATCAGCACATCTTTAATCTGATTCTTCCATAGAGCAAAGTTTGTGCCATCAAATTTTTGGATCTCAAAATGGTCTTTGCCCTGCAAGTTATAGCTCCTCCTATGAACACTAGCACTAGACCCTGATCCACCGGATGTGCCTGAGACCTTTCATGCCATGATGGTAGAGAACTGAATAGAATGATAATGGAGCTAGAAGAGTCCGAACACCAACGAATAAGTGTATCAAGGAGTAAATCAACCACTATATAGTTGATAGAACCAGAAATCTGAAAAAAAAAATTGCCAGAGTATCCTCTACAAAATGAGCGTATGACCAGTGTCAAAATATCATAAAATTGCAAGTACTGACATGTTTTCCTGCATAATGAATCACTGACTCCACTGCATATAATCAGTTACCCAATAGAAGCCAACTAGGCTTATCAAGCACTTATGAACAGCTATCATACATCTCCTATGGTGAGGCTGGGTAATTCTTCCACCTGCATCACCAAAGAGACCCCGACATCTGGGTGTCTCCCAGTTAAGAAAACCTCACCACGACCCTCTTTTTTCAAATTTAAAAGGCTTTATGCAAAAAATGTAACCGCTATATCAATGACCACATGGACGTACATAAGCGGTATCCACAGAAGCATACATGGTGTGTATGTGCTCAATATATGCAGTAAAATGACACTAAAAGGCTGAATGCATAGCCCAAAAGCTAGCGAACAACACTTGAAAGTGTCTGTCAACTCTGACGATTTAGGCTCAAAAACCTGCATAAATTTGCAGCAGCTGCTCCCACCAAAACTGAAAACCTCTCAAGAAACCTATAGTTTTAAAAGTACGGCTGAGAACACAATCCCAAGAATGATATTTATTGTCAGAGAAGTACAAAAGAGCCTAGAAGTATATGTGGATGATTTATGTGCTCATTCCCAAGAAAGAAGATACCACATCCCTAAGCTCAGACAGATTTTCAACAAGTGTAGAGAATATCGAGTGTGTCTGAACCTAGACAAGTGTGTGTTCATGGTACGACAAGGTAAAATCTTAGGTCACATTGTTTCTAAGAACGGAATATCTACAGATGAGGATAAAGTAAGAGCCATAACAGAGTTGCCAAGACCAAGGAATGTTAAAGAGGTACAAGCCTTTATGGTCCACTGTGGATATTACCGTAGGTTTATCCACATGTATGCAATCATAGCTAAACCTCTTTATGGGTTGTTGGAAAATTTTGAGTGGAATGAGGAATGCGAAAATTCCTTCAATGAGCTAAAGAGACGCTTGTGCATAGCACCAATACTGACCACTCTTGATTGTAATAAACCATTCCATGTTCACGTGGATGCATCCAATCATGCAATAGGATGTGTGCTCGCACAACGCACAGGTGAAGGGAACTTAGATCTGCCTATAGCATATTCTAGTAGACAATTAAATGTGGCTGAGTGAAATTATACCACAACTGAGCGAGAAGGTTAAGGCATGGTATATGCTATGAAGAAGTTTAGACAGTATCTATTGGCCAACAAGTTCAAGTTCTTCACTGATCATCAAGCTTTATTACATTTGGTCAATAAACCTTGCACTACAAGACGCTTAGTAAGATGGTTTCTCTTACTCATGGAATATGACTTTGAAGTCCTTGTTAGGAAAGGTAGAACCCACCTCAGGGTAGACCATCTTTCTCGCATCACTTCAAGCGAGTCACAGCAAGGAGTGTCTGATGAATTGCCCGATGCTTATCTGTTCAATTTAGAAGTTGTTCCTAAATGGGCAAATAAGTTGGTACCTATCTTAACCTTTGGACCTGCAAATAAGAACGTAAAAACGAACAAAGAAGAAATTGTAAGATCACAAAAATATCAAAATTTGGCAGGAAGCATGTACAAAGAAGATACAAATGGTGAATTAGCTTGTTGTGTCGAGGATGACGAACACAGTAGTTGTTTGCAACAAGCCCATGAAGGAACGCTAGGAAGTCACTATTCTAAACAACGGACATTGCAAAATATAAAACGTTTAGGAGGTATTGGCCTAGCATGGACAAAATGCAGGAGTGGATCAAGAATTGTCCAACATGTCAGGTGAGACCCCCAGTGGAGCATGCCACCCTTTATCACTTGTCACTAATTCCAAACTAGAGTGCTCCATTGGTAGAATTCATGAGATCAGGAACATTACCCAATGAGGCTAGTCTAGCAAAAAGAAGAAGCATGGAACAAGAGTCTCAAGACTATGCCTTAGTAGGAGATAACCTATATCGGAGAGGCAAGGATGGATACCTAAGACTGTGTGTTCACGAATCAGATTATTTGAAAGTCTTAGAAACTACACACAGCGGTGTTGCAGGTGGACACTTTGGGCCTGACAGAGTAATCAAGCCCATTCTATTCTAAGGACTTTGTTGGCCCACTCTTCATATGGATGCACATACCTATGTGAAGAAATGTGACATGCCAACGTGCACAATATCCGATAAAAAAAGGATGAGATGCCTTTGAGACCAATGATGGGAGCATGTGCATTCTCAAAGTGGGGTATAGACTTTGTAGGTCCTATCAACCCCCCAGCTAGAAACTCCCATGCATAGTACATTATTGTAGCCACAGATTACCTCACAAAGTGGGTGGAAATAAAAGCCACAACAAAGAATGATGCTCAAACGACGGATAAGTTCTTATTCGAGAATGTGTTCACTAGATATGGGTTACCAATAGAGTTAGTAAGTGATAGAGGTACGCACTTCTTGAATGAAGTCATTGAAAACCTTCTGCAAGAATTCTTGGTGATACATAAGAAGTCGGCCCCCTATCATCCACAAGCTAACGGACAACCCGAGAGCACGAATAAGATCCTATGTAATGTATTGACAAAACTCATAAATAATAAACGCTTTGATTGGGACAAACAGCTTCATCATGCTATTTGGGCTTATCGAGTTGCTTACAAAACGGTACTCAATGCCACCCCATTTCAGATGGTCTTCAGACAGAATGTTGTGCTACCATTGGACTTCCTAATCCCAACCTTAAAAGTAGCACAAGAACATGAGTGGAACGGACATGAATTGTCCTCTAGGATCGTTGATCTAGAACGCTTAGGTGAGACGAGGATACGAGCAGCAGCAAGAATTTCTGCTTCTAAGAAAAGGCAAAAGGCATACTTTGATGCCCATATAAAGGATAAAAGATTGAAAGAAGGAGACCTAGTGCTGGTTTATACACTAAAGAAACATGCCCGAAAATTGGAGAAATGAGGATATGGACCCATGATCATTAATAGAATATCAACTAGTGGTGCGGTTCAATTGGCCACTCTAGAAGGTAATATCTTGCCAAACTATATAAGTGGTTGTCGAGTCAAGTTATATCAAGAACCTCTTACAGAGGATATGCTCATGAGACTCAACACTGCTAAGAGGCAGAAAGAAGAAGAGTTGAGGGTCAGAGAAGAAGCACAAGCCGAGGCGAGAGAGTGTATTAGACAAAATAAGTTAAGGCGATTATGCCTAGATGTCAACCCAAAAGCCCCAAAATATCATATAGACATGTGCCAAGAATTGGGCATAACTACTTCTTGAATAATTGATCGACGCCCCTTTGTGACTATGGAGGTAGGACGAGGACAGAGTGTAAGGACTGTGAGAGCCTTGGTTGACTCAGGTGCAACAACTAGTGTAGTTAGACTTTCATATTGCCAAGACCTGCAATTGAATGTCAAGCACGTAGAAGCCTATCTCATAGGTTTGTGGAAACCCCTTGTTTGGGCGAGGTGGAACTTCCCATCTACCTTGAAGATGTTCCAATGAAAGTCAAAATGCTAGTGTGTCACGATGAGGACCTTACGGAGCCACTGGTCTTGGGTCAAGATTGGATTTACGACCATGCAGTCAACTTGAACCTAAGAAGTCAACTTCTTCAAGTTTGGGTACAAGAACAATGCATTACTTTAGAATTAGAGAATTGCATGCTCACAAATCCAGATGTCACACATTCTCTCAGTTCTTCTAGGACTAATCCTAGCAAAAAAAATGTTGTGTGTCAAAAGCTCTATGTTCCAAAACAACTCAGTCATGGAAGAACAGGCTCTAAGACAATCAGACTCCTCCTCTTATGAAAGGACTAATGCGGCCACCATAAGTCAACCAAAAAGGCAAGCAAAACAGTACATGACAACTGCTATATCAAAAAGACAAAGAGATTTCAAGACGAAAGTAGTTCCAAGCATGAAGCAAATCTGGGTACGAAAAGGAGAGCAACCACCAGCTTTGCCACAACAATGTACATCCAAGTAGGCAAATTACACCAAAAGAAGAGCCAAGCAACTAGGACAAGCTCATGCACAAGGTCTCAAACAGATTTGGGTACCAAAAAAATTAGTTGCAGCTCAACGAGGGCGATTACACATGTGGGTTCCCAAAGACCTCTTATATGCACAAAGGCCTAGGCTACCCACCATGCAAAAGGTATCAAACAAGAAGCCAAGGAGAGAAAAGAATAAGAACTAAGCACAAAGAACAAAAAAGGATAAACTCAACCCTTCGATAAAAGTAAGTAACAATCATCAAGGATATGGGTTTGGAAGCCCAAAGTACCAGTAACTTCAACAGAACCAAGAACCACTGTCTTCTTGCTTGTGACATTATTCCCAAAACAAAAAAAAAACGAGAAGAAGAAATAGGACTAGGCGATCCAAGAATCTCACCAGTGGATCATCAACAAGGACATCCATCCGCAATGAAGGACAAGTCCATGGTCAATCACCATGATGGGAGTACAACACGAAGAGACGACTATTGACAGACCTTTGACCATGGTAAGAATTGTATGGTCCAACAATATAACTATGATAGATTAGGAAACCTCTTCGTCAGCATACCCTTGAGCACTTTGCTCAAGACCCCATTTGTTGCACCATACTTCTTCCAATGCATTTCCCAAGTACGCATACATAGGGCCACACTGCAAGGCGGTGCACAAGGCACATATTTTCTTCAACCCATGCACTCACAGACTTACCCATCCTTCGTTATGCGTTACAAATACTTGGCATACATTGTGAAAGCCATGTTTGGAAGATCCAAAAGACATTCAGGATACAACATCAGAACCTACGGAGTAATTCACAGTCGACAGCTGCTCAAAATCCACATTGACAACCTCTTTTGAGCAACTAACACTTTTTTAAAGCTCACAACTATGACATCCAGCTACCATAAGAAGAAGTACATACAATGGGACCAAAAATTGCATAAGCTAGTAGTCCCAAACTGAAGAAAAATACAACCGACCAAGCTACATCTGGCAGATGGACCGCTCTTGTTGATACAAGAAGGATATTACCTCTCCAAGTACTACCTGGAACAACTACTCCAATAAGGGTCTGTCAGGAACGACAAACTCAAGAGGGGGGGGAGTGTTGACAATCAAGGTCACACACAAGCATAAGAGCACATCAAGAAAGTGGACACACAAGAAGAAGGAACATAGGGAGCACCAAGAAGCACATGTCAAATTGTCAGAAGAAATCCCTATAAAAATAGTGATTTTTATCACTAGAAACCATTGTAAATACCATTTTCTATTTTTGAAACTCCAATTTGCTCAAGCCGAGGAGTCCTTGAGCTTGAGGAGTATTAGAACTATCATCCTACCAATTTTCATAAGTTTTAGACTCCATTTGAGCCCCCAAATAAGTCGTGGAACCTAATTTTCAACTAGACCACACACTCGGTCTGGACAAGGCCAAAACCACTCAAAAACTATAAAAAGGGCTGGAGAGCTCATTTTTGAGGTTATCTTGTTGTATATTTGAGCTTGTAAGAGAGTTCTTTTGTAATCTAAGCTTTCCATTGTTCCACTCTTTGCTCTTACCTTGTGCGCTTGTGTGTGTATGTGTGTTGGAAGCAGCCAGAGGCATAGAAGATGCGGAAGCATGTAACGACGGAGCAGGGAGCCAGTCAAATCTTTTTTCAAAGAATTATGTTTTCAAATACTTTCCAAAAACCTCCAACAGTGATTTTTATCACTATTGTAACATATGTAACATAAAAAACCCCATTTTGTAATCCATAGCTCCATTTTGTGCAAGCCCAGGAGTCCTCGAGTTTGAGGAGCTTAGGTAGAACAAGCGTATCAATTTTCGTTATTTTTAGACACCGTTTACCCTTTCAAATAGCATCTAGGACCTATTTTTTAACTATGCCGGTCACTAGATGTGAAACCGGTCAAAACTAGTCTAGAAACTATAAAAAGAGCTAGAGAGCTCATTTTTGGGGTTAGCTTGTTTGAGGTTAGAGTTATTTTGAGCTTGTAATAGTGTTCTTGAGCAATAGAGTGGATACCTCACCTTCCATTGTGTCTTGCTTGTCTCTTCGTAGTGTGTGTGTATGTGTGTGTGCATTTCTATGCTTCTCACCTTCACTCTCACTTCATCTCACATTCACGATCTTCATATCACTCCTATCTCTTCCGCAGATTGACAATTAAGGAGGTGAAGCTTCTTAACGCGGTTCTCACCATTGTGCTAGAGCAACACCAAATTTGGCGCCGTTGCCGGGGATCGAGTTTAGGACGAATGTGTGATGGTAAGAGTATAGCAACAAGTGGCGTTGGAAGGTAAAATTTCAGTTTTTGTTGTTGTTGTTTTTAGTTAGTTTTTAGTGTTTTTCACCTCCCCCACACTCCATCTTCATCACCGCATCATCATCTTCATCTCCAAAAAAATCAGAAAATTCACCATATCCACCCATTCTCCTCATTTCCCCTCATTTGTGCATGCGAGAGAGTGAGAGAGAGCTTTTGTGCTTGCATGTGCTTTTGTTTTCTTGAGTTTTCTTGCAGGTACAGAGCTCCAAAGCATCAGGAAAGCTTGGAAAAGGTAAAATTTTCAGTTTCTATCAGAAATTTCCGACTGTGTCAGACCATCGCGATGGTCTGCAAAGTTTAGATTTTGAGGAAGGCGATTCACCACCGTGTAGGCGACCCCTGCGTGTATAGGAATCCATAGCTACATCTCAAAAAATTGCATTTTGGTGGACCATCACGACGGTCTTAGACCATCGCGATTGTGTCACACCATCGCGATAGGCTCACGCCATCGCGACGGCTCGGCCGGACCATCGCGACGGTTCATTTGGACCATCGCGACGGTTCGCGGACCATCGCGACTGATCGGTTGACCCCACACCATCGCGATTGGCTCACGCCATCGCGTCGACGGTGCCACGTGGCAAGCTAGGCCATCGCGACAGTTCACCTTCACGCCATCGCGATTGTCCGCCTGATCGAGCCATCGCGACGGTTCACCTTCACGCCATCGCGATTGTCCGCTTGATCGAGCCATCGCGATTGCTCACTTTTGGACCATCGCGACCGTGCACTTCAGACCATCGTGACGGTTCGCGCATCACGCCATCGCGATTGTTCACCTTCACGCCATCGCGACGGTCCTAGACCATCGCGATTGTCTCACGCCATCGCGATTGTGCACCCCCATCGCAAATTTTAGGGTTTCATTTTTTGGCCAATTTTGGGGCTATTTTTGGGAAATTTTTGGGTGATTATATTCATAGGAGACCCCTTAGCTCATATTTAGAGAAAAACCTGTTTGTCAATTTTTACCCCCCAGGGCCTGAACGGTCATAACTTTTTCATTCGAAGTCCGTTTTTTGAGCTTAATAGCTCATTAGAAAGCTCTTGACGAGTACTACGTGATCTCAACTATTTTTTTTCTTAAAGGATACGTCTATTTTTAGACAAGCTATTTTGAGGTTGACCCAGTTTGGGACTAGAAAGCTAGGGGGCAAGCATTGAAAAGTTGGGCAAAAGGGTAGGGACTTAAAAGGTGTATATACTCAAGTGCTTGATCATCCAACTGTGAATTGGTCTAATATTGAATTTTTCCAGGTCTAGCAAGGGCAATCAAAGGCAACCAAGGCAAGGCAGTGAAGGGCATAAAGCTTGGGAAGCGTGGCTTCTTGGGCATCAGAGCAACCAGAAAAGCTGACTCGAGGTTGGAAGATTACTCAACCCCAGTTTCAAGTACCCAATACAGAAAGTCAAGACAATTTATCTTCCATACATAGTTACTCACATGAATTTTTGAGAGAAATCCAATAAGAGAAATGGAGAAAAGAACAAGGAACTCATCCTCCTATTCAAGAAATAAATGACTTGCAGGAGCAATTTCCCCAAGACATTCCCTCTATTTACGATGATGTAGAGGAAGAGCAACTGAGTGAACACACAGGATTTGAATCTAATTCTTTACAAGAATTACCTCAGTTTACAGGACCTTGGGAAGCGAAGTCTATTAGTATGAGAGCACCCACGATAATAGTGAGGAATGAAGAATCAGTAATCCCTAGAAACACAGAAGTGATCAAGAACACTAAAGTACAGTGTAATCTCACTCTGGAGGAGTTGTTAAAGGTTAAACCAGAATTGTGGAAGCATGTAGCAAATCAATTCCCCCAGCTTGCTACTACTCCCTCACAAATAGGATCACATAATAAGGTACCAGAGATACCCGTAGAAAAGATTGGAGATGTAAGCGAAGGAGAGGAAGGTAACACTTATCTTCCAATAACCCATCAGGGCTACACCACGAAAGCCATCTTAGATTCAGGAGCCGGAGTAGCCATTGCTACCACCGCTTTATGGAAACGTTGGGGTAAGCCAGCATTAAGACCCACCAGGATGAAGCTACAAATGGCTGACGGACACATAGAAAAACCATTAGGCTTACTAGAAGGCATATCTCTCACCACTTGTGGTGTAGAATTTGAGTATACTTTTGCCATTTGTGACTTTGCAAAAAACCATGCTTATGAGATGATATTGGGACGACCATTCATGCGTCAGTTGCAAATTGTACAAGATTGGGGAACCAATTCTTTGTACTTGCAACATTTTAGGAGTGACTACCAAAGTCAATCTTAAAGACTATTCACATCGAGATGTACCCCCAATACAATGGAATACCATCCATAAGACACCAGTAGAGACGGAATCCGTGCACTCATTAGAATCAGATCCTTCTTGGTTGCATGAGGATACTCATCTATGGATGTGTAAAGTTGCAAAACAAGAGGAAGAAAGATTAGAAGCAAGGACCTTAGGTGCAGAACAACATCCATGAACCCTTCAAGATCCAGCTTACGCACCTGTAGTATTCCCTGACGAAGAGTTTGAACCCGATGGTTGGGCAGAAATCCTAGCAACCATGGATGTAGCCATCAATGAAGAACAATGGACACCCCACTGTGACGAGGATGGCTATGACATTTCAGTTTTCACGATAGAGCCAATCATGTGGGATGCAATTTTAGAAGAATGTGAACCTAACACTGATGCATTTGAGGATGCAAGCGATTTCGATTTAGAATCAATTATCATGGACCCACCCTTTGCATCAGAAGAAGAATATTTTTACGAAGTAGAAACTCACCCTCAGAAACAGGAAGAAGTTATGAATGATGTGAGAATAGCCACTCAAGTGACTAGCAAGAGTGAAGGCAAGAAAAGAAAGAAGAAAGCAACCATGTCAGAAAAAGAAGAATCTTTGTTTGAAGTACCCGAGAATTTCAAGAAATATGAAATCGAAGATAGAAGAATCATGGTACGAATGCCTAATAGAAAGGCGAATGACGAACAAGTATATGATAACCGAGAGAAAACCAAGAAAATAATCGTAGCCATAGAAGGAGAAGAAGAAAAATGTACATACATAGGGCATGATTTGACAACTGAAGAAGAAGAAGAGCTAGTTGCCCTATTGCGCGAATATAGAGATGTTTTTGCTTGGAGTTACAAAGATTTGAAAGGAGTAGATCCAGATATATGTTCTCATAGAATCCCTATGACTCCAGATGCAAAACCTACGAAACAGAAACCTTACACGTACATGATAACTACGCTGCGAAGATTAAAGAGGAGATAGATCGGCTGATAGAAGCAGGATTCATCTATGAGATTGAGCATACCGAATGGGTATCTCCCATTGTGGTTGTGCCCAAGATGAATGGAAAATTGTGTGTGTGTATTAACCTTAAAAAAGTTAATGCCACCACGATTAGAGACAGTTATCCTCTTCCTATCACAGAACATCTTTTGGAAAGAGTCGCGGGCAAGGAAGTTTATAGCTTCCTTGATGGTTTTTCAAGCTATAATCAAGTAGCCATTGCTCCAGAGGACCAACACAAGATGGCATTTGCCACCGAATGGGGCATATTTGCATTTCGTGTAATGCCATTTAACTTAACAAATGCACCCGCCACTTTCCAGCGACTCGTGTCATGTTTTTAAGGAATTCTTACGCAAGAGTTTGGAAGTTTATGTCGATGACATATGTGCTCATTCTAATATCAGGCAGACACATATCCCAGAGTTAAGGCAAATATTTGACAAATGTCGAGAATATCAGGTTTGTTTGAACCCAGAAAAATGCGTTTTCATGGTCAGACAAGGCAAAATTCTAGGACACATTATGTCTAAAAATGGAATCTCTACGGATGAAGAAAAAGTGAAAGTAATTGCAGAATTACCTAGACCAACTAATGTGAAAGAGGTACAAGCATTTATGGGTCATTGCGGTTATTATAGGAGATTCATACACATGTATGCAATCATAGCCAAGCCTTTGTACTCTCTTTTAACCAATTTTGAATGGACAGAAGAATGTGAGAATTCATTCAACGAACTTAAACGACGCTTGTGCTCAGCACCTATATTGACTACCCCAAATTGGAGTAAGCCATTCCATGTACATGTGGATGCATCCAATTACGCCATAGGATGTGTGTTAGCCCAACCCACGAGTGAAGGTAACATCGATCTCCCCATAGCTTACGCGAGCAGACAATTGAACGCAGCAGAAAGAAATTACACTACGACAGAACGAGAAGGATTAGGGATGATCTACGCAGTAAAGAAGTTTAGGCACTACTTGTTGGCCAACAAATTCAAGTTCTTTACAGATCATCAAGCCCTATTGTACCTAGTCAACAAACCATGTAACACAGGATGACTAATACGTTGGTTTCTATTACTCATGGAGTACGATTTTGAAGTAGTAGTCAGGAAAGGAAAGACACATCTTAGAGCTGACCACCTTTCAAGATTAACCTCAGGAGAAGCTCCTCAAGGAGTAATGGATGATCTACCAGATGCATATTTGTTTAACCTTGAGATAGCACCAGAATGGGCTAAACCAATAGTCCCTATTCTGACATACGGACCCAAGAATCCTAGGATAAAGATCAAAGAAGGAGAGATTACCAAGTCTCAGAGATATCAAATCATAGTAGGAAGTATATATAAATAGGATAATCAAAGATTCTTGCTTGTTGTGTAGATGAATCAGAACATGAGAATTGGTTGCAATTAGCACATGTAGGTGCACTAAAGCATCATCATTCGAAACATCGAACACTACAGACTCTGCATCGATTAGGAGTATACTGGCCTACGATGGAAGCAGATGTCTACAAGTTGTGTAAAGAATGCCATGTTTGTTGTGAAAGACCACCAGTAGAACATGCTACATTATATCATGTGTCTCTCACACCAGGCTGGAGTGAATCGTTAGTGACATACTTGAGGACGAACACATTCCCTCAAGGAATGACCTTAGCACGACAACGCAGTCTGGAGCAGGAAGCTCAAGACTATTCACTTATTGGCGATAATCTATACAAAAGAGGACGAGATGGATATCTAAGACAATGTGTTCATGAAAGCGATTATCTGAGCATACTAGAGACTGCACACCAAGGTGTTGCAGGAGGTCATTTTGGACCAGATAGGATAATCAAAGCCATCCTCTTTGCAGGATTATGGTGGCCCACTCTTCACATGGATGCTCATACCTATGTAAAGAGATGTGATGTGTGCCAAAGAACTCAGTTTCCTACTCGCAGAGATGAAATGCCATTGGAACCCATGATGGGTGGACGTGCATTCTCTAAGTGGGGTATAGACTTTGTAGGACCCATTAACCCCCCTGCAAAAGGTACACATGCTGAATACATTATTGTTGCCACAGATTATCTTACGAAATGGGTAGAGGCAAAAGCCACGAAAAAGAATGATGCACACACAACTGCAAAATTCTTATTTGAGAATGTCTTTACAAGATATGGATTGCCTATAGAGTTAGTGAGCGATCGCGGAACTCACTTTCTAAACCAAGTCATTGAATATTTGTTACAGGATTTTATGGTGATTCACAAGAAATCCGCACCATATCATCCTCAGGCCAATGGTCAGGCTGAAAGCACTAATAAGATCCTTTGTAACGTACTGTCGAAACTCGTGAACAACAAACGTTCAGATTGGGACAAACAGTTACACCACGCTATTTGGGCATATCGAGTGGCCTACAAGACCGTACTCAATGCAACTCCCTTTCAGATGGTTTTTGGTCAGAATGTTGTGCTTCCTTTGGACTTCTTGATACCGACCCTTAAGGTTGCACAAGAACATCAGTGGACCGGCCATGAATTATCAGCGAGAATAATGGACTTGGAACGATTAGGAGAAACCAGGCTAAAGGCAGCAGTAGGAATATATGCAGCGAAAAAGCGACAAAAAGCATATTTTGATGCACATGTGAAAGATAAAGGCCTAAAAGAAGGAGATTTAGTTCTAGTATATACGTTGAAACAACACACACGGAAGTTAGAAAAGCGAGGTTATGGACCTATGATCATTAACAGACTCTCAACAAGTGGAGCAGTACAGTTAGCCACCTTAGAAGGAGACGTAATGCCTAATTATATTAGTGGCTGTAGAGTCAAGCTATATCAGGAACCTCTTACTGAGGATATGCTTAGACGACTCACGTTGGCAAAGAAGCGTAAGGAGGAAGAAAATAGAATACGAGCGGAAGCTCAGGCAGAAGCAATAGAACGCATTAAACGCATGAAGTTAAGAAGACAAGGACTAGGGAGAGAACATTATAACCATCTGGAAACTACACCCAAATATCCCATGGCCATGTGTCAAGTAAAGTCAACCACTCATCCTAGTATAGTGGACAGGAGACCATTCATTACAGTCAGGCTAGAGCACGACAACCCTTGCCAAGAGCTCAGGGCTTTAATTGACTTAGGTGCTGCGACTAGTGCGATTAGATGGTCCCACTATAAGGATTCAAGAATAGAAATGCGGCCAATTGAGGCATACCTCATAGGGCTAGGAGGCATGGAAACCCCTTGCATGGGTGAGGTGGACCTTCCTATCCTCATTAAGGATGTGACCATGACAGCGAAGCTACTAGTGTGCCATGATGACGACCTGATAGAACCCCTAATCCTTGGCCAAGATTGGCTATACGATCACTCAGTGGACCTAAATCTTAGACAAGGCTCCTTACAGATTGGAACCTTAGAGCAAAAGCGAGTGATACCGCTTGACTTCCCTAACGGCATTCCAACTGAGGTTTGTAACCCTAGACCCTATGAAATACATGCGACGAAAGACCGGAAGATCTTGGGTCAAATCAGCCACGTTACGTCTACGCCAACCCACTCGGGCTTGGCTAGGGACAGTTGTCAATCAGAAGGACGACAGGAGATCTTCCCTGGGGCTTCCTGCAAACTAGAAGGGGCAGCTACCCAACCGCTAGGGCAGATGGACACAATCAGCGGTCACGTGGGTTGCATCAGCGGCCAAATGAGCACAATACCCTGCTGTGCTCATCCTTCCAAACTTGCTGCGGACTGGCCTAGATTAAAGATAAATAACGAATCACTTCCTAATGAGCAGGTCACGCAAGTGTTGGATCTCCCTTCTTTTCCAAAGCAGAGCATCCAATGGACCTCTCAAACCCAACCACGAACGAGTCAACCACAACAGAGGAACCCAGACCAACGACACCACCAGACAAGGCAAAGAAAGCAGCAATATCAACATCACAGAACAAGTGGCACGAAACAAATATGGGTGCCAAAAGGACAGCAACCACAGGCTATTGGCAACACTGCAAACGAGAACAGGACAAAGTTTCAACAGAAGCAGAGTCAGCATCCAAAGTCCCCTCGATCTTCTTCTACAAGTACAAATACTCGACAGATTTGGATCGCCAAGAAGTATCTTATCAATCGACCCACACCCGTGCAGATTTGGGTACCCAAACAATGTATTATAGCCCAACCCTCTAGCTGTGTAATATATACCCCTCACAAATCTTTCCATCCTTCAATACCACCGAACCCGATACCACTTTTTGTCCCTCAGCAGAAACACACCACCCACTTAAAGACTCTTAGGAAATGGATACCGAAATGTATCCAGACGTCTTCTTGTACCCCATTATCTAACAATTCTCCCACCCCGTTTAAACTCCACCCTTGTAATAATTCACCCTCAACCAAACCTTGTATAAATTCATACACCAAAACCCCACATCATGCATAATAAAAGCTCATCAAGAAATGTATGCATAATCTGACAATGTAGGCGTCTAGAGACCTGCATTAGTTTTGCAAATAATCATTGCATCAATCACTTCATGACACTTGGCTACACGGGTTACACATCGGTTATGGAAAGGGATTGCGGTCTCACCTTAATCGGATCATAATTAATTTCCATGCTAATGTGTTAATCTTTTGTAGCAGATCTTTTCCATTAGCTCGTCAGTCATCATGCAAACCGAAGAAGGACCATCAGAGGCTGGCCCAAGCACACCAATGGCCAATATTGGAGAATTACTCGCGGAATCTTATCCGACGATGCAACCACCAGAGTTTCAAGGTTTTCCAGGACCCATGCCAATCGACGATCCTCCTAGAGGATATACTGAGAAGATTCATCGTAATTCTCATTGGTTTCAAGGCCTAGCAGGACCATTAGCAGACGCTGATTTCATATTTGAGGCCAATTTGGCATTTGATCTTTGCACATGGGCCAAGTACCAGTTCTTTTCAAGAGAATTCAAAGGACTACAGAATACACAAGATTTAATGCACGTTTGGGCACGAGCAGGATTTACACAATATTTTAGTGACCCTCTGCCTAAACCCGATTTTTACAGATGTTTTTACTTAGTAACCACCTTGACAGCCTCAGAGAACAAGGATCTACCCGGAACATTCATGTTACCATCCTTGGTAAATGACCCTCCATTCAGAAGGTTTTATTTGTCCAAAGATTTAATTCGTGCAGCTCTCAAAATACATGGAACACACACTCCGACGAAGAGAGAACGACTAGTCCCAGAGCAGATGAAACGTGGTGACGTAACTAAGTGGGAGGATATTTCCGTTATAACCCCTGAGCTCTCCAAGCCATTACGGATATGCATGCAGCATTTTTCTTTCCCAGCTCAGGATCATTTTACCATGCCCCACAAGAGAATCTGGTTTGGTTTATACTTAGCATGTACTGGACCCCAAACGGTTGATCTAGCTAGCTGGATAATTGATCAGCTCTATTTGGCACAACATAGATGGGAACGAAAGAAGGTCATCAATGGATGTTGTGCACTTACAAGGATTATATATATGTGTTTGGCATATGATTTACCCATAGAGCGCGCCATGACTAGTGAGGAACTGAAGGCATTTAAAGGAACCACAAAGAAAGCTAGAAAGGCTAGCAAAGGCAGAGCCAGAAAGCGGATGAGAGGCACTATCCCATGCCTACAAGTCCCAGAATCACCCTCGCCACAACCATCTCCAGAGCAGTCACCGATAGCAGCCACTCCCACAGTACAACCTATTCGTATCAGATTATCAAGACCAGTTGTAACGGAGGGCACCACTAGTATTGTTGCACCCCAAGCAGCCACAACCACAGAACCTATCACCACAGCAGCTGAAATTCCCACCACCATTGGTGGGGAAGCGTTCTCTTTTCCAATACCCCATTTAGAAGCAGAACAAACAGCACCATTGGATCCAACTTTTGATTTTGAGATGCCCAATGCATTCTCCAATGAGTTCCAGTTTTCAGAAGGACAATTGTTTTCTCAAGAATTTGAAAGGCCTAGCTACCCTACCACACCCAAGGATCAGCCACAAGGACAGATTGTGTCTAGCTCTGATGACGAAAGAACAGCAACCGATGATGACGAAGGCGATGACGAAGCAAGCCAGGGCACTATCGAATCCCAAGAGCATGAACAGACAGATGGCCAAGGCCAACAAACAGACACACATGGTGATACAAGTACCCATGAAGATGAAACTTACGAAGCAGTCGCTTACACACTGGCTATTAAGAAGCTGTATACAAACAACCTCCACTTTGGGGCCCATGGAAAAACTAAGTGAGTTTGCAAAACTATAACTTGCATCCTGTTTGGCAAGATTGAAATATTCTAGATTTAGAATTTCAAGCAATTTCATGTATTGTTGATACATGAAAATTTTGTTTTTCTAAGATCCAATTGTCACGTCATAGTGTGATAGTGTTCAAGCAGAGGTGTTGCTTGTAGTGTTTTTGTCGTCTTGTGAATTGCTGGAAAAATGGCAAACTCTGATGGAATGAGTTAGCTTATGAAGGACAAAATGGACAAAAACAACTTTCATGCTTAGAGATTCAAAATGATAAATTCCTTGATGGGAAAAGGCTACTAGAAGTACATCAAAGGAGAGAATGAAGATGCTCCACAATTACCAGAAAGGAATTGGACTGCGGACTAATTAAGAGCATATGAAGAATGGAATCAAGGAGCATGAAAGGTAATGTATTGGTTGTTTGTTAGCATACATGATAGCATGATTGGGCACATACAGGATGCCAAGACTATGAAAGAGGCTTGGAACAATTTTGTCACATTGTGTGAGACCAATACAAAGGCACAAAAATTGCAACTCAAGAATGGTTTGTATACATTGGGGAAAAAGGGCATGTTAGTAAGTGAATAAACCCTGAAAATCAATGCATATGTGAGTTTCTTGTATCTATTGGTGTGAATGTAGATAATGCTGATAAGGTGGAAGTGTGCCTTCGTGGTTTAGGAGCTGCATATAAATAGTTCAAAACTTCTATTCAAACTAAGGAAAATATTTCAAATTTTGTTGATTTGGTGTCCATGTTGATTATTGAAGAAAAAAATCTTGGTAAGGACTCTCCCCCTATCTATTGCTACACATTCCTCATCTCCCTTTTTTTCTCGTTATCTACACATGTCCCACTTTTTGTTACCTGTGCAATTTCCCACAGCCAAGAAGTCAGCAGACTTGCCCGATACTCATGCACATCTGTACACTCTAAGAAAACTCCCCTTTCACCTATTGGATCTCACAAAAAATGGCCCCCTTGTGGTAGACAGAGATGGATAGATACCTCCCCCTTTTTCATTTTTGAGCTACTCCATACAAAAATGAATGAGAGTCTTTTTCGAAGCATCCCCCTTCAACCTTTACTCCCTTCACACATGCGGATTGATGGGCATCCCCTTACTCCCGATGTAAGCATGGAGAGTGTCAAAGATGAGATAACATTATTTAAATAGGACTAATGAGATAATGAGGTAAACCAAACTCTAAGTGAGCTCTACTAATCTGACCGATTTCCACAAGATCGCAAACCAACACCAACCCATTCATTAACAGCCTAGACCTATCCCAATCCTCCAACAAATTGCATGCATATTGGCCCAATTTATGCCAATACAGATGAGGATTCTCCAATAAGGCACACACCCTTTTACTTTCCTTGTCATACTCATGGCAGCTCTCCTGCTACCTGCATACTATATTGTAGCAGTTTTAAATTGCATCTCCAACCAAGCCCAACTCGCATAGCATGCCTCTTCAAAAGCTACGTCACCAAGCCTTGCATGGCAACAAGCACTCAGGATAAAAGTGTCAGCATCTGAATGGAATCCCTCAAACCACATCTGCTCAAAAAAAGTGATTTCATCCTGAACATACTCATATTTCCCATGGCATACAAACAACTGCCCATCCAACAATGATATTCGATCGTGTAAGCCCCTTGCAAGCGAGTTCCACATGTGCTTCTCTACCCTCGTCAATGCCCCCCACATTGCAACAAGCTTTTAAGCTGCAAACAAAGATGACAACATTGGTGGCACTCCCTTTTGCAAAACATTCTGGTGCTTCTCTTCCATGCAACACACATTTTTCCTCTTCAAAATACCTTCAACCAAGCATCTATCTTACACCATCGAGACATGTTAATGCAAAAAAATGAACCATAAAAATAGTTAACAGAGATTCTAAATGAGGAAGCGACTCTGATAGCAAAGAGGATACATGTTCTCTCGAGAACCCAACTGGGAAAGCCTACACCTATCACAGAGGTAGATTTACACAAACCTATGGAAAAGACCCATGAGTTCATGGAGGGACAAATTAATCTGCTAGTATAAGGCCATCGTTACCAACAGGTGAAGGCAACATCTCATCATCTGCCAGGTAAAACAAGTAACTAAGTTTCATAGATATAGAGAACTGGGGTTCATTAATTCAATCTCATCATTGGAATCCCCAGAAGGCAATGATCAATCGACCATGAACATGGATATCCACATCAAATCAAATGACCAACATGGATGGGAAGAGTTAAATCAAGTAATGGAACAACAAGAAGGGGAGAGCAAAGAACAAAATCAAGAACAACATACTCATTGAAACAAGAATCAAAGGACGACCAACCAAGAGAAGGAATGTATATGGTCCAAATGGACGATACAACAAAGCTGCAATTCCAAGAAGCTATTCTTGAAGATCAACCTAGAATGCAACTGCCCAAGAAAGACTGGGATGAAGAGGAATTTATTGAACAAGAACCAATTACGCCCAATCGAGTAGTGGCAAAACCATCACCTATGGATGTGACATTTTAGGGCAACTCGTCAAAGCCAAAAACAACTGCCAAGGATGAACAACAGGTTCATCTCCAAGGCAACTATTCAATGAAACAATATATATTAACAAAGGACTAGATGTAACAACAGGTGAAGAACCAATCATACCACAAACATGGCTGAATGTGGATGTGGCACAATTGAAATCAGTGGTAAAACAAATGATCTAGACGGACACGAACACACAACAACAATTAGTGGAAGCCAATGAGGATTATGAAAAGGCACTAATAGAAAGAAATTGATTCAAAATATTAAGTGAAGATCTATCAGCAAAGGTGTTACAAGCTCAATAGATGATAACACAAAAAGAGAGGGAAATCAAGGAAACTACGGAGAATTGCAAAACACTCACAAAGGAAAATTGATAGCTCAAGGACCAATTCAAAGAGCTTACAAACAAGTATGAAAATAATGAAGCAAAAAAGGTATGCCTAATGAATCAAAGCAAAATTTTAGAAAAACAAATAAAGATATACATGGATAAGGCAGACACACTAAGAAACAAAAATAAAAAATTAATGAATTGGATTCTGTTAAATCAACCAATAGAGGTACCATAAGCTAACCAAAGAGATACAATGGAACTAGAGGCACAAATGGCAAAGTATGCTCAATAGCTCAAGCACAAGCAAGAATTACGAAAACAATGGGTTCTGATATACACAGGAAGAATTGGATAAGGTTGATCCAATATGAAGGCTTAAGTTTTTGGAGAAAAATCCTACTCTACGGGTGCATTGGGAAGATACACCATATTTACTATAGGTAAATCCATCCTTTTGCCCAGTGCCATGAAAGAGATCATGGATGCAACGGGGAAGCATAGCATTGTTGAGGGGTGTGAAAGGAGGCAGGCGCTCATCAGAATTGACTCACATTAGCCTCTCTAAGTGACTACACGCTGGGTGTTTCATTGTGTACTTTAGGAATTAGGATGTGTTTTCAATGTGTGGGTAGTTATTAGCTATAGTTTAATACTCTATTTAAGTTTAGCCTATAAATTTAAGGTCCATGAGGAAGTGCAGCTCTATACCTAGAAATAGTGTCTTCATATGCTTTCAAGGTTAATTCTTCTTTAATTATCCTATCT